>CM060113.1:18770652-19970652 GCA_030522415.1 Channallabes apus
AACACTGTTATTACACTGTTATTACACTGTTCTTACAGGCGTTATAACACTGTTACTACACTGTTATTACACTGTTCTTACAGGCGTTATAACCCTGTTACTACACTGTTATTACACTCTTCTTACAGGCGTTATAACACTGTTATTTCACTGTTATTTCACTGTTATTACACTGTTATAACACTGTTATTACACTGTTCTTACAGGCGTTATAACACTGTTATTACACTGTTATTACACTGTTTTTACAGGCGTCGTCGTTATTACACTGTTATTACACTGTTCTTACAGGCGTTATAACACTGTTACTACACTGTTATTACACTGTTATTACACTGTTCTTACAGGCGTTATAACCCTGTTACTACACTGTTATTACACTCCTCTTACACGCGTTATAACACTGTTATTTCACTGTTATTTCACTGTTATTACACTGTTATTACACTGTTATAACACTGTTATTACAAAGTTCTTACAGGCGTTATAACACTGTTATTACACTGTTATTACACTGTTTTTACAGGCGTCGTCGTTATAACACTGTCATTTCACTGTTATTACACTGTTACTACACTGTTCATAAAGGCGTTATAACAGTGCTACTGAACTGTTATTACACTGTTATTACAGGCGTTATAACACTGTTACTACACTGTTATTACACTGTTCTTACAGGCGTTATAACACTGTTATTACACTGTTATTACACTGTTATTACACTCTTATTACACTGTTACTACAGACGTTATAACACTGTCATTTCACTGTTATTACACTGTTACTACACTGTTCATACAGGCGTTATAACACTGCTACTGAACTGTTATTACACTGTTATTACAGGCGTTATAACACTCTTACTACACTGTTATTACACTGTTATTACACTGTTATTACACTGTTCTTACAGGCGTTATAACACTGTTACTACACTGTTATTACACTGTTTTTACAGGCGTCGTCGTTATTACACTGTTATTACACTGTTCTTACAGGCGTTATAACACTGTTAGTACACTGTTATTTCAGGCGTTATAACACTGTTAGTACACTGTTATTACACTGTTCTTACAGGCGTTATAACCCTGTTACTACACTGTTATTACACTCCTCTTACACGCCTTATAACACTGTTATTTCACTGTTATTTCACTGTTATTACACTGTTATTACACTGTTTTTACAGGCGTCGTCGTTATAACACTGTTATTACACTGTTATTACACTGTTCTTACAGGCATTATAACACTGTTATTACACTGTTCTTACAGGCGTTATAACACTGTTATTACACTGTTATTACACTGTTTTTACAGGTGTCGTCGTTATAACACTGTTATTACACTGTTATTACACTGTTATTACACTGTTTAACACTGTTATTACACTGTTCTTACAGGCGTTATAACACTGTTACTACACTGTTATTACACTGTTTTTACAGGCGTCGTCGTTATTACACTGTTATTACACTGTTCTTACAGGCGTTATAACACTGTTAGTACACTGTTATTACACTGTTATAACACTGTTATTACACTGTTCTTACAGGCGTTATAACACTGTTATTACACTGTTCTTACAGGCGTTATAACACTGTTATTACACTGTTATTACACTGTTTTTACAGGTGTCGTCGTTATAACACTGTTATTACACTGTTATTACACTGTTATTACACTGTTTAACACTGTTATTACACTGTTCTTACAGGCGTTATAACACTGTTACTACACTGTTATTACACTGTTTTTACAGGCGTCGTCGTTATTACACTGTTATTACACTGTTCTTACAGGCGTTATAACACTGTTAGTACACTGTTATTTCAGGCGTTATAACACTGTTAGTACACTGTTATTACACTGTTCTTACAGGCGTTATAACCCTGTTACTACACTGTTATTACACTCCTCTTACACGCGTTATAACACTGTTATTTCACTGTTATTTCACTGTTATTACACTGTTATTACACTGTTATAACACTGTTATTACAAAGTTCTTACAGGCGTTATAACACTGTTATTACACTGTTATTACACTGTTTTTACAGGCGTCGTCGTTATAACACTGTCATTTCACTGTTATTACACTGTTACTACACTGTTCATAAAGGCGTTATAACAGTGCTACTGAACTGTTATTACACTGTTATTACAGGCGTTATAACACTGTTACTACACTGTTATTACACTGTTCTTACAGGCGTTATAACACTGTTATTACACTGTTATTACACTCTTATTACACTGTTATTACACTGTTTTACAGGCGTCGTCGTTATAACACTGTTATTACACTGTTATTACACTGTTCTTACAGGCGTTATAACCCTGTTACTACACTGTTATTACACTGTTCTTACAGGCGTTATAACCCTGTTACTACACTGTTATTACACTCTTCTTACAGGCGTTATAACACTGTTATTACACTGTTATTACACTGTTATTACACTCTTATTACACTGTTTTTACAGGCGTCGTCGTTATTACACTGTTATTACACTGTTCTTACAGGCGTTATAACACTGTTACTACACTGTTATTACACTGTTTTTACAGGCGTCGTCGTTATTACACTGTTATTACACTGTTCTTACAGGCGTTATAACACTGTTAGTACACTGTTATTTCAGGCGTTATAACACTGTTAATACACTGTTATTACACTGTTCTTACAGGCGTTATAACCCTGTTACTACACTGTTATTACACTCCTCTTACACGCCTTATAACACTGTTATTTCACTGTTATTTCACTGTTATTACACTGTTATTACACTGTTTTTACAGGCGTCGTCGTTATAACACTGTTATTACACTGTTATTACACTGTTCTTACAGGCATTATAACACTGTTACTACACTGTTATTACACTGTTCTTACAGGCGTTATAACCCTGTTACTACACTGTTATTACACTCTTCTTACAGGCGTTATAACACTGTTATTTCACTGTTATTTCACTGTTATTACACTGTTATAACACTGTTATTACACTGTTCTTACAGGCGTTATAACACTGTTATTACACTGTTATTACACTGTTCTTACAGGCGTCGTCGTTATTACACTGTTATTACACTGTTCTTACAGGCGTTATAACACTGTTACTACACTGTTATTACACTGTTATTACACTGTTCTTACAGGCGTTATAACCCTGTTACTACACTGTTATTACACTCCTCTTACACGCGTTATAACACTGTTATTTCACTGTTATTTCACTGTTATTACACTGTTATTACACTGTTATAACACTGTTATTACAAAGTTCTTACAGGCGTTATAACACTGTTATTACACTGTTATTACACTGTTTTTACAGGCGTCGTCGTTATAACACTGTCATTTCACTGTTATTACACTGTTACTACACTGTTCATAAAGGCGTTATAACAGTGCTACTGAACTGTTATTACACTGTTATTACAGGCGTTATAACACTGTTACTACACTGTTATTACACTGTTCTTACAGGCGTTATAACACTGTTATTACACTGTTATTACACTGTTATTACACTCTTATTACACTGTTACTACAGACGTTATAACACTGTCATTTCACTGTTATTACACTGTTACTACACTGTTCATACAGGCGTTATAACACTGCTACTGAACTGTTATTACACTGTTATTACAGGCGTTATAACACTCTTACTACACTGTTATTACACTGTTATTACACTGTTATTACACTGTTCTTACAGGCGTTATAACACTGTTACTACACTGTTATTACACTGTTTTTACAGGCGTCGTCGTTATTACACTGTTATTACACTGTTCTTACAGGCGTTATAACACTGTTAGTACACTGTTATTTCAGGCGTTATAACACTGTTAGTACACTGTTATTACACTGTTCTTACAGGCGTTATAACCCTGTTACTACACTGTTATTACACTCCTCTTACACGCGTTATAACACTGTTATTTCACTGTTATTTCACTGTTATTACACTGTTATTACACTGTTATAACACTGTTATTACACTGTTCTTACAGGCGTTATAACACTGTTATTACACTGTTATTACACTGTTTTTACAGGCGTCGTCGTTATAATACTGTTATTACACTGTTCTTACAGGCGTTATAACCCTGTTACTACACTGTTATTACACTGTTCTTACAGGCGTTATAACCCTGTTACTACACTGTTATTACACTCTTCTTACAGGCGTTATAACACTGTTATTTCACTGTTATTTCACTGTTATTACACTGTTATAACACTGTTATTACACTGTTCTTACAGGCGTCGTCGTTATAACACTGTCATTTCAATGTTATTACACTGTTATTACAGGCGTTATAACACTGTTACTACACTGTTATTACACTGTTCTTACAGGCGTTATAACACTGTTATTACACTGTTATTACACTGTTATTACACTCTTATTACACTCTTATTACACTGTTTTTACAGGCGTCGTCGTTATTACACTGTTATTACACTGCTCTTACAGGCGTTATAACACTGTTACTACACTGTTATTACACTGTTTTTACAGGCGTCGTCGTTATTACACTGTTATTACACTGTTCTTACAGGCGTTATAACACTGTTAGTACACTGTTATTTCAGGCGTTATAACACTGTTAATACACTGTTATTACACTGTTCTTACAGGCGTTATAACCCTGTTACTACACTGTTATTACACTCCTCTTACACGCCTTATAACACTGTTATTTCACTGTTATTTCACTGTTATTACACTGTTATTACACTGTTTTTACAGGCGTCGTCGTTATAACACTGTTATTACACTGTTATTACACTGTTCTTACAGGCGTTATAACACTGTTACTACACTGTTATTACACTGTTATTACACTGTTCTTACAGGCGTTATAACCCTGTTACTACACTGTTATTACACTCTTCTTACAGGCGTTATAACACTGTTATTTCACTGTTATTTCACTGTTATTACACTGTTATAACACTGTTATTACACTGTTCTTACAGGCGTTATAACACTGTTATTACACTGTTATTACACTGTTCTTACAGGCGTCGTCGTTATTACACTGTTATTACACTGTTCTTACAGGCGTTATAACACTGTTACTACACTGTTATTACACTGTTATTACACTGTTCTTACAGGCGTTATAACCCTGTTACTACACTGTTATTACACTCCTCTTACACGCGTTATAACACTGTTATTTCACTGTTATTTCACTGTTATTACACTGTTATTACACTGTTATAACACTGATATTACAAAGTTCTTACAGGCGTTATAACACTGTTATTACACTGTTATTACACTGTTTTTACAGGCGTCGTCGTTATAACACTGTCATTTCACTGTTATTACACTGTTACTACACTGTTCATAAAGGCGTTATAACAGTGCTACTGAACTGTTATTACACTGTTATTACAGGCATTATAACACTGTTACTACACTGTTATTACACTGTTCTTACAGGCGTTATTACACTGTTATTACACTGTTATTACACTCTTATTACACTGTTTTTACAGGCGTCGTCGTTATTACACTGTTATTACACGGTTACTACACTGTTATTACACTGTTACTACAGACGTTATAACACTGTCATTTCACTGTTATTACACTGTTACTACACTGTTCATACAGGCGTTATAACACTGCTACTGAACTGTTATTACACTGTTATTACAGGCGTTATAACACTCTTACTACACTGTTATTACACTGTTATTACACTGTTATTACACTGTTCTTACAGGCGTTATAACCCTGTTACTACACTGTTATTACACTGTTTTTACAGGCGTCGTCGTTATTACACTGTTATTACACTGTTCTTACAGGCGTTATAACACTGTTAGTACAGTGTTATTACACTGTTATTACACTGTTCTTACAGGCGTTATAACCCTGTTACTACACTGTTATTACACTCCTCTTACACGCGTTATAACACTGTTATTTCACTGTTATTTCACTGTTATTACACTGTTATTACACTGTTATAACACTGTTATTACACTGTTCTTACAGGCGTTATAACACTGTTATACACTGTTATTACACTGTTTTTACAGGCGTCGTCGTTATAACACTGTTATTACACTGTTATTACACTGTTCTTACAGGCGTTATAACACTGTTACTACACTGTTATTACACTGTTATTACACTGTTCTTACAGGCGTTATAACCCTGTTACTACACTGTTATTACACTCTTCTTACAGGCGTTATAACACTGTTATTACACTGTTATTACACTGTTCTTACAGGCGTTATAACCCTGTTACTACACTGTTATTACACTCTTCTTACACGCGTTATAACACTGTTATTTCACTGTTATTTCACTGTTATTACACTGTTATTACACTGTTATAACACTGTTATTACACTGTTCTTACAGGCGTTATAACACTGTTATTACACTGTTATTACACTGTTCTTACAGGCGTTATAACACTGTTATTACACTGTTTTTACAGGCGTCGTCGTTATTACACTGTTCTTACAGGCGTTATAACACTGTTAGTACACTGTTATTTCAGGCGTTATAACACTGTTAGTACACTGTTATTACACTCTTCTTACACGCGTTATAACACTGTTATTTCACTGTTATTTCACTGTTATTACACTGTTATTACACTGTTATAACACTGTTATTACACTGTTCTTACAGGCGTTATAACACTGTTATTACACTGTTCTTACAGGCGTTATAACACTGTTATTACACTGTTATTACACTGTTTTTACAGGTGTCGTCGTTATAACACTGTTATTACACTGTTATTACACTGTTATTACACTGTTTAACACTGTTATTACACTGTTCTTACAGGCGTTATAACACTGTTACTACACTGTTATTACACTGTTTTTACAGGCGTCGTCGTTATTACACTGTTATTACACTGTTCTTACAGGCGTTATAACACTGTTAGTACACTGTTATTTCAGGCGTTATAACACTGTTAGTACACTGTTATTACACTGTTCTTACAGGCGTTATAACCCTGTTACTACACTGTTATTACACTCCTCTTACACGCGTTATAACACTGTTATTTCACTGTTATTTCACTGTTATTACACTGTTATTACACTGTTATAACACTGTTATTACAAAGTTCTTACAGGCGTTATAACACTGTTATTACACTGTTATTACACTGTTTTTACAGGCGTCGTCGTTATAACACTGTCATTTCACTGTTATTACACTGTTACTACACTGTTCATAAAGGCGTTATAACAGTGCTACTGAACTGTTATTACACTGTTATTACAGGCGTTATAACACTGTTACTACACTGTTATTACACTGTTCTTACAGGCGTTATAACACTGTTATTACACTGTTATTACACTCTTATTACACTGTTATTACACTGTTTTACAGGCGTCGTCGTTATAACACTGTTATTACACTGTTATTACACTGTTCTTACAGGCGTTATAACCCTGTTACTACACTGTTATTACACTGTTCTTACAGGCGTTATAACCCTGTTACTACACTGTTATTACACTCTTCTTACAGGCGTTATAACACTGTTATTACACTGTTATTACACTGTTATTACACTCTTATTACACTGTTTTTACAGGCGTCGTCGTTATTACACTGTTATTACACTGTTCTTACAGGCGTTATAACACTGTTACTACACTGTTATTACACTGTTTTTACAGGCGTCGTCGTTATTACACTGTTATTACACTGTTCTTACAGGCGTTATAACACTGTTAGTACACTGTTATTTCAGGCGTTATAACACTGTTAATACACTGTTATTACACTGTTCTTACAGGCGTTATAACCCTGTTACTACACTGTTATTACACTCCTCTTACACGCCTTATAACACTGTTATTTCACTGTTATTTCACTGTTATTACACTGTTATTACACTGTTTTTACAGGCGTCGTCGTTATAACACTGTTATTACACTGTTATTACACTGTTCTTACAGGCATTATAACACTGTTACTACACTGTTATTACACTGTTCTTACAGGCGTTATAACCCTGTTACTACACTGTTATTACACTCTTCTTACAGGCGTTATAACACTGTTATTTCACTGTTATTTCACTGTTATTACACTGTTATAACACTGTTATTACACTGTTCTTACAGGCGTTATAACACTGTTATTACACTGTTATTACACTGTTCTTACAGGCGTCGTCGTTATTACACTGTTATTACACTGTTCTTACAGGCGTTATAACACTGTTACTACACTGTTATTACACTGTTATTACACTGTTCTTACAGGCGTTATAACCCTGTTACTACACTGTTATTACACTCCTCTTACACGCGTTATAACACTGTTATTTCACTGTTATTTCACTGTTATTACACTGTTATTACACTGTTATAACACTGTTATTACAAAGTTCTTACAGGCGTTATAACACTGTTATTACACTGTTATTACACTGTTTTTACAGGCGTCGTCGTTATAACACTGTCATTTCACTGTTATTACACTGTTACTACACTGTTCATAAAGGCGTTATAACAGTGCTACTGAACTGTTATTACACTGTTATTACAGGCGTTATAACACTGTTACTACACTGTTATTACACTGTTCTTACAGGCGTTATAACACTGTTATTACACTGTTATTACACTGTTATTACACTCTTATTACACTGTTACTACAGACGTTATAACACTGTCATTTCACTGTTATTACACTGTTACTACACTGTTCATACAGGCGTTATAACACTGCTACTGAACTGTTATTACACTGTTATTACAGGCGTTATAACACTCTTACTACACTGTTATTACACTGTTATTACACTGTTATTACACTGTTCTTACAGGCGTTATAACACTGTTACTACACTGTTATTACACTGTTTTTACAGGCGTCGTCGTTATTACACTGTTATTACACTGTTCTTACAGGCGTTATAACACTGTTAGTACACTGTTATTTCAGGCGTTATAACACTGTTAGTACACTGTTATTACACTGTTCTTACAGGCGTTATAACCCTGTTACTACACTGTTATTACACTCCTCTTACACGCGTTATAACACTGTTATTTCACTGTTATTTCACTGTTATTACACTGTTATTACACTGTTATAACACTGTTATTACACTGTTCTTACAGGCGTTATAACACTGTTATTACACTGTTATTACACTGTTTTTACAGGCGTCGTCGTTATAATACTGTTATTACACTGTTCTTACAGGCGTTATAACCCTGTTACTACACTGTTATTACACTGTTCTTACAGGCGTTATAACCCTGTTACTACACTGTTATTACACTCTTCTTACAGGCGTTATAACACTGTTATTTCACTGTTATTTCACTGTTATTACACTGTTATAACACTGTTATTACACTGTTCTTACAGGCGTCGTCGTTATAACACTGTCATTTCAATGTTATTACACTGTTATTACAGGCGTTATAACACTGTTACTACACTGTTATTACACTGTTCTTACAGGCGTTATAACACTGTTATTACACTGTTATTACACTGTTATTACACTCTTATTACACTCTTATTACACTGTTTTTACAGGCGTCGTCGTTATTACACTGTTATTACACTGCTCTTACAGGCGTTATAACACTGTTACTACACTGTTATTACACTGTTTTTACAGGCGTCGTCGTTATTACACTGTTATTACACTGTTCTTACAGGCGTTATAACACTGTTAGTACACTGTTATTTCAGGCGTTATAACACTGTTAATACACTGTTATTACACTGTTCTTACAGGCGTTATAACCCTGTTACTACACTGTTATTACACTCCTCTTACACGCCTTATAACACTGTTATTTCACTGTTATTTCACTGTTATTACACTGTTATTACACTGTTTTTACAGGCGTCGTCGTTATAACACTGTTATTACACTGTTATTACACTGTTCTTACAGGCGTTATAACACTGTTACTACACTGTTATTACACTGTTATTACACTGTTCTTACAGGCGTTATAACCCTGTTACTACACTGTTATTACACTCTTCTTACAGGCGTTATAACACTGTTATTTCACTGTTATTTCACTGTTATTACACTGTTATAACACTGTTATTACACTGTTCTTACAGGCGTTATAACACTGTTATTACACTGTTATTACACTGTTCTTACAGGCGTCGTCGTTATTACACTGTTATTACACTGTTCTTACAGGCGTTATAACACTGTTACTACACTGTTATTACACTGTTATTACACTGTTCTTACAGGCGTTATAACCCTGTTACTACACTGTTATTACACTCCTCTTACACGCGTTATAACACTGTTATTTCACTGTTATTTCACTGTTATTACACTGTTATTACACTGTTATAACACTGATATTACAAAGTTCTTACAGGCGTTATAACACTGTTATTACACTGTTATTACACTGTTTTTACAGGCGTCGTCGTTATAACACTGTCATTTCACTGTTATTACACTGTTACTACACTGTTCATAAAGGCGTTATAACAGTGCTACTGAACTGTTATTACACTGTTATTACAGGCATTATAACACTGTTACTACACTGTTATTACACTGTTCTTACAGGCGTTATTACACTGTTATTACACTGTTATTACACTCTTATTACACTGTTTTTACAGGCGTCGTCGTTATTACACTGTTATTACACGGTTACTACACTGTTATTACACTGTTACTACAGACGTTATAACACTGTCATTTCACTGTTATTACACTGTTACTACACTGTTCATACAGGCGTTATAACACTGCTACTGAACTGTTATTACACTGTTATTACAGGCGTTATAACACTCTTACTACACTGTTATTACACTGTTATTACACTGTTATTACACTGTTCTTACAGGCGTTATAACCCTGTTACTACACTGTTATTACACTGTTTTTACAGGCGTCGTCGTTATTACACTGTTATTACACTGTTCTTACAGGCGTTATAACACTGTTAGTACAGTGTTATTACACTGTTATTACACTGTTCTTACAGGCGTTATAACCCTGTTACTACACTGTTATTACACTCCTCTTACACGCGTTATAACACTGTTATTTCACTGTTATTTCACTGTTATTACACTGTTATTACACTGTTATAACACTGTTATTACACTGTTCTTACAGGCGTTATAACACTGTTATACACTATTACACTGTTTTTACAGGCGTCGTCGTTATAACACTGTTATTACACTGTTATTACACTGTTCTTACAGGCGTTATAACACTGTTACTACACTGTTATTACACTGTTATTACACTGTTCTTACAGGCGTTATAACCCTGTTACTACACTGTTATTACACTCTTCTTACAGGCGTTATAACACTGTTATTTCACTGTTATTTCACTGTTATTACACTGTTATAACACTGTTATTACACTGTTCTTACAGGCGTTATAACACTGTTATTACACTGTTATTACACTGTTCTTACAGGCGTTATAACCCTGTTACTACACTGTTATTACACTCTTCTTACACGCGTTATAACACTGTTATTTCACTGTTATTTCACTGTTATTACACTGTTATTACACTGTTATAACACTGTTATTACACTGTTCTTACAGGCGTTATAACACTGTTATTACACTGTTATTACACTGTTCTTACAGGCGTTATAACACTGTTATTACACTGTTTTTACAGGCGTCGTCGTTATTACACTGTTCTTACAGGCGTTATAACACTGTTAGTACACTGTTATTTCAGGCGTTATAACACTGTTAGTACACTGTTATTACACTCTTCTTACACGCGTTATAACACTGTTATTTCACTGTTATTTCACTGTTATTACACTGTTATTACACTGTTATTACACTGTTATAACACTGTTATTACACTGTTCTTACAGGCGTTATAACACTGTTATTACACTGTTCTTACAGGCGTTATAACACTGTTATTACACTGTTATTACACTGTTTTTACAGGTGTCGTCGTTATAACACTGTTATTACACTGTTATTACACTGTTATTACACTGTTTAACACTGTTATTACACTGTTCTTACAGGCGTTATAACACTGTTACTACACTGTTATTACACTGTTTTTACAGGCGTCGTCGTTATTACACTGTTATTACACTGTTCTTACAGGCGTTATAACACTGTTAGTACACTGTTATTTCAGGCGTTATAACACTGTTAGTACACTGTTATTACACTGTTCTTACAGGCGTTATAACCCTGTTACTACACTGTTATTACACTCCTCTTACACGCGTTATAACACTGTTATTTCACTGTTATTTCACTGTTATTACACTGTTATTACACTGTTATAACACTGTTATTACAAAGTTCTTACAGGCGTTATAACACTGTTATTACACTGTTATTACACTGTTTTTACAGGCGTCGTCGTTATAACACTGTCATTTCACTGTTATTACACTGTTACTACACTGTTCATAAAGGCGTTATAACAGTGCTACTGAACTGTTATTACACTGTTATTACAGGCGTTATAACACTGTTACTACACTGTTATTACACTGTTCTTACAGGCGTTATAACACTGTTATTACACTGTTATTACACTCTTATTACACTGTTATTACACTGTTTTACAGGCGTCGTCGTTATAACACTGTTATTACACTGTTATTACACTGTTCTTACAGGCGTTATAACCCTGTTACTACACTGTTATTACACTGTTCTTACAGGCGTTATAACCCTGTTACTACACTGTTATTACACTCTTCTTACAGGCGTTATAACACTGTTATTACACTGTTATTACACTGTTATTACACTCTTATTACACTGTTTTTACAGGCGTCGTCGTTATTACACTGTTATTACACTGTTCTTACAGGCGTTATAACACTGTTACTACACTGTTATTACACTGTTTTTACAGGCGTCGTCGTTATTACACTGTTATTACACTGTTCTTACAGGCGTTATAACACTGTTAGTACACTGTTATTTCAGGCGTTATAACACTGTTAATACACTGTTATTACACTGTTCTTACAGGCGTTATAACCCTGTTACTACACTGTTATTACACTCCTCTTACACGCCTTATAACACTGTTATTTCACTGTTATTTCACTGTTATTACACTGTTATTACACTGTTTTTACAGGCGTCGTCGTTATAACACTGTTATTACACTGTTATTACACTGTTCTTACAGGCATTATAACACTGTTACTACACTGTTATTACACTGTTCTTACAGGCGTTATAACCCTGTTACTACACTGTTATTACACTCTTCTTACAGGCGTTATAACACTGTTATTTCACTGTTATTTCACTGTTATTACACTGTTATAACACTGTTATTACACTGTTCTTACAGGCGTTATAACACTGTTATTACACTGTTATTACACTGTTCTTACAGGCGTCGTCGTTATTACACTGTTATTACACTGTTCTTACAGGCGTTATAACACTGTTACTACACTGTTATTACACTGTTATTACACTGTTCTTACAGGCGTTATAACCCTGTTACTACACTGTTATTACACTCCTCTTACACGCGTTATAACACTGTTATTTCACTGTTATTTCACTGTTATTACACTGTTATTACACTGTTATAACACTGTTATTACAAAGTTCTTACAGGCGTTATAACACTGTTATTACACTGTTATTACACTGTTTTTACAGGCGTCGTCGTTATAACACTGTCATTTCACTGTTATTACACTGTTACTACACTGTTCATAAAGGCGTTATAACAGTGCTACTGAACTGTTATTACACTGTTATTACAGGCGTTATAACACTGTTACTACACTGTTATTACACTGTTCTTACAGGCGTTATAACACTGTTATTACACTGTTATTACACTGTTATTACACTCTTATTACACTGTTTTTACAGGCGTCGTCGTTATTACACTGTTATTACACGGTTACTACACTGTTATTACACTGTTACTACAGACGTTATAACACTGTCATTTCACTGTTATTACACTGTTACTACACTGTTCATACAGGCGTTATAACACTGCTACTGAACTGTTATTACACTGTTATTACAGGCGTTATAACACTCTTACTACACTGTTATTACACTGTTATTACACTGTTATTACACTGTTCTTACAGGCGTTATAACACTGTTACTACACTGTTATTACACTGTTTTTACAGGCGTCGTCGTTATTACACTGTTATTACACTGTTCTTACAGGCGTTATAACACTGTTAGTACACTGTTATTTCAGGCGTTATAACACTGTTAGTACACTGTTATTACACTGTTCTTACAGGCGTTATAACCCTGTTACTACACTGTTATTACACTCCTCTTACACGCGTTATAACACTGTTATTTCACTGTTATTTCACTGTTATTACACTGTTATTACACTGTTATAACACTGTTATTACACTGTTCTTACAGGCGTTATAACACTGTTATTACACTGTTATTACACTGTTTTTACAGGCGTCGTCGTTATAATACTGTTATTACACTGTTCTTACAGGCGTTATAACCCTGTTACTACACTGTTATTACACTGTTCTTACAGGCGTTATAACCCTGTTACTACACTGTTATTACACTCTTCTTACAGGCGTTATAACACTGTTATTTCACTGTTATTTCACTGTTATTACACTGTTATTACACTGTTATAACACTGTTATTACACTGTTCTTACAGGCGTTATAACACTGTTATTACACTGTTATTACACTGTTCTTACAGGCGTTATAACACTGTTATTACACTGTTTTTACAGGCGTCGTCGTTATTACACTGTTCTTACAGGCGTTATAACACTGTTAGTACACTGTTATTTCAGGCGTTATAACACTGTTAGTACACTGTTATTACACTCTTCTTACACGCGTTATAACACTGTTATTTCACTGTTATTTCACTGTTATTACACTGTTATTACACTGTTATTACACTGTTATAACACTGTTATTACACTGTTCTTACAGGCGTTATAACACTGTTATTACACTGTTCTTACAGGCGTTATAACACTGTTATTACACTGTTATTACACTGTTTTTACAGGTGTCGTCGTTATAACACTGTTATTACACTGTTATTACACTGTTATTACACTGTTTAACACTGTTATTACACTGTTCTTACAGGCGTTATAACACTGTTACTACACTGTTATTACACTGTTTTTACAGGCGTCGTCGTTATTACACTGTTATTACACTGTTCTTACAGGCGTTATAACACTGTTAGTACACTGTTATTTCAGGCGTTATAACACTGTTAGTACACTGTTATTACACTGTTCTTACAGGCGTTATAACCCTGTTACTACACTGTTATTACACTCCTCTTACACGCGTTATAACACTGTTATTTCACTGTTATTTCACTGTTATTACACTGTTATTACACTGTTATAACACTGTTATTACAAAGTTCTTACAGGCGTTATAACACTGTTATTACACTGTTATTACACTGTTTTTACAGGCGTCGTCGTTATAACACTGTCATTTCACTGTTATTACACTGTTACTACACTGTTCATAAAGGCGTTATAACAGTGCTACTGAACTGTTATTACACTGTTATTACAGGCGTTATAACACTGTTACTACACTGTTATTACACTGTTCTTACAGGCGTTATAACACTGTTATTACACTGTTATTACACTCTTATTACACTGTTATTACACTGTTTTACAGGCGTCGTCGTTATAACACTGTTATTACACTGTTATTACACTGTTCTTACAGGCGTTATAACCCTGTTACTACACTGTTATTACACTGTTCTTACAGGCGTTATAACCCTGTTACTACACTGTTATTACACTCTTCTTACAGGCGTTATAACACTGTTATTACACTGTTATTACACTGTTATTACACTCTTATTACACTGTTTTTACAGGCGTCGTCGTTATTACACTGTTATTACACTGTTCTTACAGGCGTTATAACACTGTTACTACACTGTTATTACACTGTTTTTACAGGCGTCGTCGTTATTACACTGTTATTACACTGTTCTTACAGGCGTTATAACACTGTTAGTACACTGTTATTTCAGGCGTTATAACACTGTTAATACACTGTTATTACACTGTTCTTACAGGCGTTATAACCCTGTTACTACACTGTTATTACACTCCTCTTACACGCCTTATAACACTGTTATTTCACTGTTATTTCACTGTTATTACACTGTTATTACACTGTTTTTACAGGCGTCGTCGTTATAACACTGTTATTACACTGTTATTACACTGTTCTTACAGGCATTATAACACTGTTACTACACTGTTATTACACTGTTCTTACAGGCGTTATAACCCTGTTACTACACTGTTATTACACTCTTCTTACAGGCGTTATAACACTGTTATTTCACTGTTATTTCACTGTTATTACACTGTTATAACACTGTTATTACACTGTTCTTACAGGCGTTATAACACTGTTATTACACTGTTATTACACTGTTCTTACAGGCGTCGTCGTTATTACACTGTTATTACACTGTTCTTACAGGCGTTATAACACTGTTACTACACTGTTATTACACTGTTATTACACTGTTCTTACAGGCGTTATAACCCTGTTACTACACTGTTATTACACTCCTCTTACACGCGTTATAACACTGTTATTTCACTGTTATTTCACTGTTATTACACTGTTATTACACTGTTATAACACTGTTATTACAAAGTTCTTACAGGCGTTATAACACTGTTATTACACTGTTATTACACTGTTTTTACAGGCGTCGTCGTTATAACACTGTCATTTCACTGTTATTACACTGTTACTACACTGTTCATAAAGGCGTTATAACAGTGCTACTGAACTGTTATTACACTGTTATTACAGGCGTTATAACACTGTTACTACACTGTTATTACACTGTTCTTACAGGCGTTATAACACTGTTATTACACTGTTATTACACTGTTATTACACTCTTATTACACTGTTTTTACAGGCGTCGTCGTTATTACACTGTTATTACACGGTTACTACACTGTTATTACACTGTTACTACAGACGTTATAACACTGTCATTTCACTGTTATTACACTGTTACTACACTGTTCATACAGGCGTTATAACACTGCTACTGAACTGTTATTACACTGTTATTACAGGCGTTATAACACTCTTACTACACTGTTATTACACTGTTATTACACTGTTATTACACTGTTCTTACAGGCGTTATAACACTGTTACTACACTGTTATTACACTGTTTTTACAGGCGTCGTCGTTATTACACTGTTATTACACTGTTCTTACAGGCGTTATAACACTGTTAGTACACTGTTATTTCAGGCGTTATAACACTGTTAGTACACTGTTATTACACTGTTCTTACAGGCATTATAACCCTGTTACTACACTGTTATTACACTCCTCTTACACGCGTTATAACACTGTTATTTCACTGTTATTTCACTGTTATTACACTGTTATTACACTGTTATAACACTGTTATTACACTGTTCTTACAGGCGTTATAACACTGTTATTACACTGTTATTACACTGTTTTTACAGGCGTCGTCGTTATAATACTGTTATTACACTGTTCTTACAGGCGTTATAACCCTGTTACTACACTGTTATTACACTGTTCTTACAGGCGTTATAACCCTGTTACTACACTGTTATTACACTCTTCTTACAGGCGTTATAACACTGTTATTTCACTGTTATTTCACTGTTAATTCACTGTTATTACACTGTTATAACACTGTTATTACACTGTTCTTACAGGCGTTATAACACTGTTATTACACTGTTATTACACTGTTCTTACAGGCGTTATAACACTGTTATTACACTGTTCTTACAGGCGTTATAACACTGTTATTACACTGTTATTACACTGTTCTTACAGGCGTCGTCGTTATTACACTGTTATTACACTGTTCTTACAGGCGTTATAACACTGTTACTACACTGTTATTACACTGTTATTACACTGTTCTTACAGGCGTTATAACCCTGTTACTACACTGTTATTACACTCCTCTTACACGCGTTATAACACTGTTATTTCACTGTTATTTCACTGTTATTACACTGTTATTACACTGTTATAACACTGATATTACAAAGTTCTTACAGGCGTTATAACACTGTTATTACACTGTTATTACACTGTTTTTACAGGCGTCGTCGTTATAACACTGTCATTTCACTGTTATTACACTGTTACTACACTGTTCATAAAGGCGTTATAACAGTGCTACTGAACTGTTATTACACTGTTATTACAGGCGTTATAACACTGTTACTACACTGTTATTACACTGTTCTTACAGGCGTTATAACACTGTTATTACACTGTTATTACACTGTTATTACACTCTTATTACACTGTTTTTACAGGCGTCGTCGTTTTTACACTGTTATTACACGGTTACTACACTGTTATTACACTGTTATTACAGGCGTTATAACACTCTTACTACACTGTTATTACACTGTTATTACACTGTTATTACACTGTTCTTACAGGCGTTATAACCCTGTTACTACACTGTTATTACACTGTTTTTACAGGCGTCGTCGTTATTACACTGTTATTACACTGTTCTTACAGGCGTTATAACACTGTTAGTACACTGTTATTACACTGTTATTACACTGTTCTTACAGGCGTTATAACCCTGTTACTACACTGTTATTACACTCCTCTTACACGCGTTATAACACTGTTATTTCACTGTTATTTCACTGTTATTACACTGTTATTACACTGTTATAACACTGTTATTACACTGTTCTTACAGGCGTTATAACACTGTTATACACTGTTATTACACTGTTTTTACAGGCGTCGTCGTTATAACACTGTTATTACACTGTTATTACACTGTTCTTACAGGCGTTATAACACTGTTACTACACTGTTATTACACTGTTATTACACTGTTCTTACAGGCGTTATAACCCTGTTACTACACTGTTATTACACTCTTCTTACAGGCGTTATAACACTGTTATTTCACTGTTATTTCACTGTTATTACACTGTTATAACACTGTTATTACACTGTTCTTACAGGCGTTATAACACTGTTATTACACTGTTATTACACTGTTCTTACAGGCGTTATAACCCTGTTACTACACTGTTATTACACTCTTCTTACACGCGTTATAACACTGTTATTTCACTGTTATTTCACTGTTATTACACTGTTATTACACTGTTATAACACTGTTATTACACTGTTCTTACAGGCGTTATAACACTGTTATTACACTGTTATTACACTGTTCTTACAGGCGTTATAACACTGTTATTACACTGTTTTTACAGGCGTCGTCGTTATTACACTGTTCTTACAGGCGTTATAACACTGTTAGTACACTGTTCTTTCAGGCGTTATAACACTGTTAGTACACTGTTATTACACTCTTCTTACACGCGTTATAACACTGTTATTTCACTGTTATTTCACTGTTATTACACTGTTATTACACTGTTATTACACTGTTATAACACTGTTATTACACTGTTCTTACAGGCGTTATAACACTGTTATTACACTGTTCTTACAGGCGTTATAACACTGTTATTACACTGTTATTACACTGTTTTTACAGGTGTCGTCGTTATAACACTGTTATTACACTGTTATTACACTGTTATTACACTGTTTAACACTGTTATTACACTGTTCTTACAGGCGTTATAACACTGTTAGTACACTGTTATTTCAGGCGTTATAACACTGTTAGTACACTGTTATTACACTGTTCTTACAGGCGTTATAACCCTGTTACTACACTGTTATTACACTCCTCTTACACGCGTTATAACACTGTTATTTCACTGTTATTTCACTGTTATTACACTGTTATTACACTGTTATAACACTGTTATTACAAAGTTCTTACAGGCGTTATAACACTGTTATTACACTGTTATTACACTGTTTTTACAGGCGTCGTCGTTATAACACTGTCATTTCACTGTTATTACACTGTTACTACACTGTTCATAAAGGCGTTATAACAGTGCTACTGAACTGTTATTACACTGTTATTACAGGCGTTATAACACTGTTACTACACTGTTATTACACTGTTCTTACAGGCGTTATAACACTGTTATTACACTGTTATTACACTCTTATTACACTCTTATTACACTGTTTTTACAGGCGTCGTCGTTATTACACTGTTATTACACGGTTACTACACTGTTATTACACTGTTACTACAGACGTTATAACACTGTCATTTCACTGTTATTACACTGTTACTACACTGTTCATACAGGCGTTATAACACTGCTACTGAACTGTTATTACACTGTTATTACAGGCGTTATAACACTCTTACTACACTGTTATTACACTGTTATTACACTGTTATTACACTGTTCTTACAGTCGTTATAACACTGTTACTACACTGTTATTACACTGTTTTTACAGGCGTCGTCGTTATTACACTGTTATTACACTGTTCTTACAGGCGTTATAACACTGTTAGTACACTGTTATTTCAGCCGTTATAACACTGTTAGTACACTGTTATTACACTGTTCTTACAGGCGTTATAACCCTGTTACTACACTGTTATTACACTCCTCTTACACGCGTTATAACCCTGTTACTACACTGTTATTACACTCTTCTTACAGGCGTTATAACACTGTTATTACACTGTTATTACACTGTTATTACACTGTTTTACAGGCGTCGTCGTTATAACACTGTTATTACACTGTTATTACACTGTTCTTACAGGCGTTATAACCCTGTTACTACACTGTTATTACACTGTTCTTACAGGCGTTATAACCCTGTTACTACACTGTTATTACACTCTTCTTACAGGCGTTAAAACACTGTTATTACACTGTTATTACACTGTTATTACACTCTTATTACACTGTTTTTACAGGCGTCGTCGTTATTACACTGTTATTACACGGTTACTACACTGTTATTACACTGTTACTACAGGCGTTATAACCCTGTTACTACACTGTTATTACACTGTTCTTACAGGCGTTATAACCCTGTTACTACACTGTTATTACACTCTTCTTACAGGCGTTATAACACTGTTATTTCACTGTTATTTCACTGTTATTACACTGTTATAACACTGTTATTACACTGTTCTTACAGGCGTTATAACACTGTTATTACACTGGTATTACACTGTTTTTACAGGCGTCGTCGTTATAACACTGTCATTTCAATGTTATTACACTGTTATTACAGGCGTTATAACACTGTTACTACACTGTTATTACACTGTTCTTACAGGTGTTATAACACTGTTATTACACTGTTATTACACTCTTATTACACTCTTATTACACTGTTTTTACAGGCGTCGTCGTTATTACACTGTTATTACACTGTTCTTACAGGCGTTATAACACTGTTACTACACTGTTATTACACTGTTTTTACAGGCGTCGTCGTTATTACACTGTTATTACACTGTTCTTACAGGCGTTATAACACTGTTAGTCCACTGTTATTTCAGGCGTTATAACACTGTTAATACACTGTTATTACACTGTTCTTACAGGCGTTATAACCCTGTTACTACACTGTTATTACACTCCTCTTACACGCCTTATAACACTGTTATTTCACTGTTATTTCACTGTTATTACACTGTTATTACACTGTTTTTACAGGCGTCGTCGTTATAACACTGTTATTACACTGTTATTACACTGTTCTTACAGGCATTATAACACTGTTACTACACTGTTATTACACTGTTATTACACTGTTCTTACAGGCGTTATAACCCTGTTACTACACTGTTATTACACTCTTCTTACAGGCGTTATAACACTGTTATTTCACTGTTATTTCACTGTTATTACACTGTTATAACACTGTTATTACACTGTTCTTACAGGCGTTATAACACTGTTATTACACTGTTATTACACTGTTCTTACAGGCGTCGTCGTTATTACACTGTTATTACACTGTTCTTACAGGCGTTATAACACTGTTACTACACTGTTATTACACTGTTATTACACTGTTCTTACAGGCGTTATAACCCTGTTACTACACTGTTATTACACTCCTCTTACACGCGTTATAACACTGTTATTTCACTGTTATTTCACTGTTATTACACTGTTATTACACTGTTATAACACTGTTATTACAAAGTTCTTACAGGCGTTATAACACTGTTATTACACTGTTATTACACTGTCTTTACAGGCGTCGTCGTTATAACACTGTCATTTCACTGTTATTACACTGTTACTACACTGTTCATAAAGGCGTTATAACAGTGCTACTGAACTGTTATTACACTGTTATTACAGGCGTTATAACACTGTTACTACACTGTTATTACACTGTTCTTACAGGCGTTATAACACTGTTATTACACTGTTATTACACTGTTATTACACTGTTCTTACAGGCGTTATAACCCTGTTACTACACTGTTATTACACTCTTCTTACACGCGTTATAACACTGTTATTTCACTGTTATTTCACTGTTATTACACTGTTATTACACTGTTTTTACAGGCGTCGTCGTTATTACACTGTTATTACACGGTTACTACACTGTTATTACACTGTTACTACAGACGTTATAACACTGTCATTTCACTGTTATTACACTGTTACTACACTGTTCATACAGGCGTTATAACACTGCTACTGAACTGTTATTACACTGTTATTACAGGCGTTATAACACTCTTACTACACTGTTACTACACTGTTATTACACTCTTCTTACAGGCGTTATAACACTGTTATTTCACTGTTATTTCACTGTTATTACTCTGTTATAACACTGTTATTACACTGTTCTTACAGGCGTTATAACACTGTTATTACACTGTTATTACACTGTTCTTACAGGCGTTATAACCCTGTTACTACACTGTTATTACACTCTTCTTACACGCGTTATAACACTGTTATTTCACTGTTATTTCACTGTTATTACACTGTTATTACACTGTTATAACACTGTTATTACACTGTTCTTACAGGCGTTATAACACTGTTATTACACTGTTATTACACTGTTCTTACAGGCGTTATAACACTGTTATTACACTGTTTTTACAGGCGTCGTCGTTATTACACTGTTCTTACAGGCGTTATAACACTGTTAGTACACTGTTATTTCAGGCGTTATAACACTGTTAGTACACTGTTATTACACTGTTCTTACAGGCGTTATAACCCTGTTACTACACTGTTATTACACTCTTCTTACACGCGTTATAACACTGTTATTTCACTGTTATTTCACTGTTATTACACTGTTATTACACTGTTATAACACTGTTATTACGCTGTTCTTACAGGCGTTATAACACTGTTATTACACTGTTCTTACAGGCGTTATAAAACTGTTATTACACTGTTATTACACTGTTTTTACAGGTGTCGTCGTTATAACACTGTTATTACACTGTTATTACACTGTTATAACACTGTTATTACACTGTTCTTACAGGCGTTATAACACTGTTATTACACTGTTTTTACAGGCGTCGTCGTTATAACACTGTTATTACACTGTTATTACACTGTTCTTACAGGCGTTATAACACTGTTACTACACTGTTATTACACTGTTTTTACAGGCGTCGTCGTTATTACACTGTTATTACACTGTTCTTACAGGCGTTATAACACTGTTAGTACACTGTTATTTCAGGCGTTATAACACTGTTAGTACACTGTTATTACACTGTTCTTACAGGCGTTATAACCCTGTTACTACACTGTTATTACACTCCTCTTACACGCGTTATAACACTGTTATTTCACTGTTATTTCACTGTTATTACACTGTTATTACACTGTTATAACACTGTTATTACAAAGTTCTTACAGGCGTTATAACACTGTTATTACACTGTTATTACACTGTTTTTACAGGCGTCGTCGTTATAACACTGTCATTTCACTGTTATTACACTGTTACTACACTGTTCATAAAGGCGTTATAACAGTGCTACTGAACTGTTATTACACTGTTATTACAGGCGTTATAACACTGTTACTACACTGTTATTACACTGTTCTTACAGGCGTTATAACACTGTTATTACACTGTTATTACACTCTTATTACACTCTTATTACACTGTTTTTACAGGCGTCGTCGTTATTACACTGTTATTACACGGTTACTACACTGTTATTACACTGTTACTTCAGACGTTATAACACTGTCATTTCACTGTTATTACACTGTTACTACACTGTTCATACAGGCGTTATAACACTGCTACTGAACTGTTATTAAACTGTTATTACAGGCGTTATAACACTCTTACTACACTGTTATTACACTGTTATTACACTGTTCTTACAGGCGTTATAACACTGTTACTACACTGTTATTACACTGTTTTTACAGGCGTCGTCGTTATTACACTGTTATTACACTGTTCTTACAGGCGTTATAACACTGTTAGTACACTGTTATTTCAGGCGTTATAACACTGTTAGTACACTGTTATTACACTGTTCTTACAGGCGTTATAACCCTGTTACTACACTGTTATTACACTCCTCTTACACGCGTTATAACACTGTTATTTCACTGTTATTTCACTGTTATTACACTATTACACTGTTATAACACTGTTATTACACTGTTCTTACAGGCGTTATAACACTGTTATTACACTGTTTTTACAGGCGTCGTCGTTATAACACTGTTATTACACTGTTATTACACTGTTCTTACAGGCGTTATAACACTGTTACTACACTGTTATTGCACTGTTATTACACTGTTCTTACAGGCGTTATAACACTGTTACTACACTGTTATTACACTGTTCTTACAGGCGTTATAAGACTGTTATTACACTGTTATTACACTCTTATTACACTCTTATTACACTGTTTTTACAGGCGTCGTCGTTATTACACTGTTATTACACTGTTCTTACAGGCGTTATAACACTGTTACTACACTGTTATTACACTGTTTTTACAGGCGTCGTCGTTATTACACTGTTATTACACTGTTCTTACAGGTGTTATAACACTGTTAGTACACTGTTATTTCAGGCGTTATAACACTGTTAATACACTGTTATTACACTGTTCTTACAGGCGTTATAACCCTGTTACACTGTTATTACACGGTTACTACACTGTTATTACACTGTTACTACAGACGTTATAACACTGTCATTTCACTGTTATTACACTGTTACTACACTGTTCATACAGGCGTTATAACACTGCTACTGAACTGTTATTACACTGTTATTACAGGCGTTAAAACACTCTTACTACACTGTTATTACACTGTTATTACACTCTTATTATGTTAGTACACTGTTATTTCAGGCGTTATAACACTGTTAGTACACTGTTATTACACTGTTCTTACAGGCGTTATAACCCTGTTACTACACTGTTATTACACTCCTCTTACACGCGTTATAACACTGTTATTTCACTGTTATTTCACTGTTATTACACTGTTATAACACTGTTATTACACTGTTCTTACAGGCGTTATAACACTGTTATTACACTGTTATTACACTGTTTTTACAGGCGTCGTCGTTATAACACTGTTATTACACTGTTATTACACTGTTCTTACAGGCGTTATAACACTGTTATTACACTGTTTTTACAGGCGTCGTCGTTATTACACTGTTCTACAGGCGTTATAACACTGTTAGTACACTGTTATTTCAGGCGTTATAACACTGTTAGTACACTGTTATTACACTGTTCTTACAGGCGTTAAAACCCTGTTACTACACTGTTATTACACTCTTCTTACACGCGTTATAACACTGTTATTTCACTGTTATTTCACTGTTATTACACTGTTATTACACTGTTATAACACTGTTATTACACTGTTCTTACAGGCGTTATAACACTGTTATTACACTGTTATTACACTGTTTTTACAGGCGTCGTCGTTATAACACTGTTATTACACTGTTATTACACTGTTCTTACAGGCGTTATAACACTGTTACTACACTGTTATTACACTGTTATTACACTGTTCTTACAGGCATTATAACCCTGTTACTACACTGTTATTACACTCTTCTTACAGGCGTTATAACACTGTTATTTCACTGTTATTTCACTGTTATTACACTGTTATAACACTGTTATTACACTGTTCTTACAGGCGTTATAACACTGTTATTACACTGTTATTACACTGTTCTTACAGGCGTTATAACCCTGTTACTACACTGTTATTACACTCTTCTTACACGCGTTATAACACTGTTATTTCACTGTTATTTCACTGTTATTACACTGTTATTACACTGTTATAACACTGTTATTACACTGTTCTTACAGGCGTTATAACACTGTTATTACACTGTTATTACACTGTTCTTACAGGCGTTATAACACTGTTATTACACTGTTTTTACAGGCGTCGTCGTTATTACACTGTTCGTACAGGCGTTATAACACTGTTAGTACACTGTTATTTCAGGCGTTATAACACTGTTAGTACACTGTTATTACACTGTTCTTACAGGCGTTATAACCCTGTTACTACACTGTTATTACACTCTTCTTACACGCGTTATAACACTGTTATTTCACTGTTATTTCACTGTTATTACACTGTTATTACACTGTTATAACACTGTTATTACACTGTTCTTACAGGCGTTATAACACTGTTATTACACTGTTCTTACAGGCGTTATAAAACTGTTATTACACTGTTATTACACTGTTTTTACAGGTGTCGTCGTTATAACACTGTTATTACACTGTTATTACACTGTTATAACACTGTTATTACACTGTTCTTACAGGCGTTATAACACTGTTATTACACTGTTTTTACAGGCGTCGTCGTTATAACACTGTTATTACACTGTTATTACACTGTTCTTACAGGCGTTATAACACTGTTACTACACTGTTATTACACTGTTTTTACAGGCGTCGTCGTTATTACACTGTTATTACACTGTTCTTACAGGCGTTATAACACTGTTAGTACACTGTTATTACACTGTTCTTACAGGCGTTATAACCCTGTTACTACACTGTTATTACACTCCTCTTACACGCGTTATAACACTGTTATTTCACTGTTATTTCACTGTTATTACACTGTTATTACACTGTTATAACACTGTTATTACAAAGTTCTTACAGGCGTTATAACACTGTTATTACACTGTTATTACACTGTTTTTACAGGCGTCGTCGTTATAACACTGTCATTTCACTGTTATTACACTGTTACTACACTGTTCATAAAGGCGTTATAACAGTGCTACTGAACTGTTATTACACTGTTATTACAGGCGTTATAACACTGTTACTACACTGTTATTACACTGTTCTTACAGGCGTTATAACACTGTTATTACACTGTTATTACACTCTTATTACACTCTTATTACACTGTTTTTACAGGCGTCGTCGTTATTACACTGTTATTACACGGTTACTACACTGTTATTACATTGTTACTACAGACGTTATAACACTGTCATTTCACTGTTATTACACTGTTACTACACTGTTCATACAGGCGTTATAACACTGCTACTGAACTGTTATTACACTGTTATTACAGGCGTTATAACACTCTTACTACACTGTTATTACACTGTTATTACACTGTTCTTACAGGCGTTATAACACTGTTACTACACTGTTATTACACTGTTTTTACAGGCGTCGTCGTTATTACACTGTTATTACACTGTTCTTACAGGCGTTATAACACTGTTAGTACACTGTTATTTCAGGCGTTATAACACTGTTAGTACACTGTTATTACACTGTTCTTACAGGCGTTATAACCCTGTTACTACACTGTTATTACACTCCTCTTACACGCGTTATAACACTGTTATTTCACTGTTATTTCACTGTTATTACACTATTACACTGTTATAACACTGTTATTACACTGTTCTTACAGGCGTTATAACACTGTTATTACACTGTTTTTACAGGCGTCGTCGTTATAACACTGTTATTACACTGTTATTACACTGTTCTTACAGGCGTTATAACACTGTTACTACACTGTTATTGCACTGTTATTACACTGTTCTTACAGGCGTTATAACACTGTTACTACACTGTTATTACACTGTTCTTACAGGCGTTATAAGACTGTTATTACACTGTTATTACACTCTTATTACACTCTTATTACACTGTTTTTACAGGCGTCGTCGTTATTACACTGTTATTACACTGTTCTTACAGGCGTTATAACACTGTTACTACACTGTTATTACACTGTTTTTACAGGCGTCGTCGTTATTACACTGTTATTACACTGTTATTACACTGTTCTTACAGGCGTTATAACACTGTTAGTACACTGTTATTTCAGGCGTTATAACACTGTTAATACACTGTTATTACACTGTTCTTACAGGCGTTATAACCCTGTTACACTGTTATTACACGGTTACTACACTGTTATTACACTGTTACTACAGACGTTATAACACTGTCATTTCACTGTTATTACACTGTTACTACACTGTTCATACAGGCGTTATAACACTGCTACTGAACTGTTATTACACTGTTATTACAGGCGTTAAAACACTCTTACTACACTGTTATTACACTGTTATTACACTCTTATTATGTTAGTACACTGTTATTTCAGGCGTTATAACACTGTTAGTACACTGTTATTACACTGTTCTTACAGGCGTTATAACCCTGTTACTACACTGTTATTACACTCCTCTTACACGCGTTATAACACTGTTATTTCACTGTTATTTCACTGTTATTACACTGTTATAACACTGTTATTACACTGTTCTTACAGGCGTTATAACACTGTTATTACACTGTTATTACACTGTTTTTACAGGCGTCGTCGTTATAACACTGTTATTACACTGTTATTACACTGTTCTTACAGGCGTTATAACACTGTTATTACACTGTTTTTACAGGCGTCGTCGTTATTACACTGTTCTTACAGGCGTTATAACACTGTTAGTACACTGTTATTTCAGGCGTTATAACACTGTTAGTACACTGTTATTACACTGTTCTTACAGGCGTTATAACCCTGTTACTACACTGTTATTACACTCTTCTTACACGCGTTATAACACTGTTATTTCACTGTTATTTCACTGTTATTACACTGTTATTACACTGTTATAACACTGTTATTACACTGTTCTTACAGGCGTTATAACACTGTTATTACACTGTTCTTACAGGCGTTATAAAACTGTTATTACACTGTTATTACACTGTTTTTACAGGTGTCGTCGTTATAACACTGTTATTACACTGTTATTACACTGTTATAACACTGTTATTACACTGTTCTTACAGGCATTATAACACTGTTATTACACTGTTTTTACAGGCGTCGTCGTTATAACACTGTTATTACACTGTTATTACACTGTTCTTACAGGCGTTATAACACTGTTACTACACTGTTATTACACTGTTTTTACAGGCGTCGTCGTTATTACACTGTTATTACACTGTTCTTACAGGCGTTATAACACTGTTAGTACACTGTTATTTCAGGCGTTATAACACTGTTAGTACACTGTTATTACACTGTTCTTACAGGCCTTATAACCCTGTTACTACACTGTTATTACACTCCTCTTACACGCGTTATAACACTGTTATTTCACTGTTATTTCACTGTTATTACACTGTTATTACACTGTTATAACACTGTTATTACAAAGTTCTTACAGGCGTTATAACACTGTTATTACACTGTTATTACACTGTTTTTACAGGCGTCGTCGTTATAACACTGTCATTTCACTGTTATTACACTGTTACTACACTGTTCATAAAGGCGTTATAACAGTGCTACTGAACTGTTATTACACTGTTATTACAGGCGTTATAACACTGTTACTACACTGTTATTACAGTGTTCTTACAGGCGTTATAACACTGTTATTACACTGTTATTACACTCTTATTACACTCTTATTACACTGTTTTTGCAGGCGTCGTCGTTATTACACTGTTATTACACGGTTACTACACTGTTATTACACTGTTACTACAGACGTTATAACACTGTCATTTCACTGTTATTACACTGTTACTACACTGTTCATACAGGCGTTATAACACTGCTACTGAACTGTTATTAAACTGTTATTACAGGCGTTATAACACTCTTACTACACTGTTATTACACTGTTATTACACTGTTCTTACAGGCGTTATAACACTGTTACTACACTGTTATTACACTGTTTTTACAGGCGTCGTCGTTATTACACTGTTATTACACTGTTCTTACAGGCGTTATAACACTGTTAGTACACTGTTATTTCAGGCGTTATAACACTGTTAGTACACTGTTATTACACTGTTCTTACAGGCGTTATAACCCTGTTACTACACTGTTATTACACTCCTCTTACACGCGTTATAACACTGTTATTTCACTGTTATTTCACTGTTATTACACTATTACACTGTTATAACACTGTTATTACACTGTTCTTACAGGCGTTATAACACTGTTATTACACTGTTTTTACAGGCGTCGTCGTTATAACACTGTTATTACACTGTTATTACACTGTTCTTACAGGCGTTATAACAATGTTACTACACTGTTATTGCACTGTTATTACACAGTTCTTACAGGCGTTATAACACTGTTACTACACTGTTATTACACTCTTATTACACTCTTATTACACTGTTTTTACAGGCGTCGTCGTTATTACACTGTTATTACACTGTTCTTACAGGCGTTATAACACTGTTACTACACTGTTATTACACTGTTTTTACAGGCGTCGTCGTTATTACACTGTTATTACACTGTTCTTACAGGCGTTATAACACTGTTAGTACACTGTTATTTCAGGCGTTATAACACTGTTAATACACTGTTATTACACTGTTCTTACAGGCGTTATAACCCTGTTACACTGTTATTACACGGTTACTACACTGTTATTACACTGTTACTACAGACGTTATAACACTGTCATTTCACTGTTATTACACTGTTACTACACTGTTCATACAGGCGTTATAACACTGCTACTGAACTGTTATTACACTGTTATTACAGGCGTTAAAACACTCTTACTACACTGTTATTACACTGTTATTACACTCTTATTATGTTAGTACACTGTTATTTCAGGCGTTATAACACTGTTAGTACACTGTTATTACACTGTTCTTACAGGCGTTATAACCCTGTTACTACACTGTTATTACACTCCTCTTACACGCGTTATAACACTGTTATTTCACTGTTATTTCACTGTTATTACACTGTTATAACACTGTTATTACACTGTTCTTACAGGCGTTATAACACTGTTATTACACTGTTATTACACTGTTTTTACAGGCGTCGTCGTTATAACACTGTTAGTACACTGTTATTACACTGTTCTTACAGGCGTTATAACACTGTTATTACACTGTTTTTACAGGCGTCGTCGTTATTACACTGTTCTTACAGGCGTTATAACACTGTTAGTACACTGTTATTTCAGGCGTTATAACACTGTTAGTACACTGTTATTACACTGTTCTTACAGGCGTTATAACCCTGTTACTACACTGTTATTACACTCTTCTTACAGGCGTTATAACACTGTTATTTCACTGTTATTTCACTGTTATTACACTGTTATTACACTGTTATAACACTGTTATTACACTGTTCTTACAGGCGTTATAACACTGTTATTACACTGTTCTTACAGGCGTTATAAAACTGTTATTACACTGTTATTACACTGTTTTTACAGGTGTCGTCATTATAACACTGTTATTACACTGTTATTACACTGTTATAACACTGTTATTACACTGTTTTTACAGGCGTCGTCGTTATAACACTGTTATTACACTGTTATTACACTGTTCTTACAGGCGTTATAACACTGTTACTACACTGTTATTACACTGTTTTTACAGGCGTCGTCGTTATTACACTGTTATTACACTGTTCTTACAGGCGTTATAACACTGTTAGTACACTGTTATTTCAGGCGTTATAACACTGTTAGTACACTGTTATTACACTGTTCTTACAGGCGTTATAACCCTGTTACTACACTGTTATTACACTCCTCTTACACGCGTTATAACACTGTTATTTCACTGTTATTTCACTGTTATTACACTGTTATTACACTGTTATAACACTGTTATTACAAAGTTCTTACAGGCGTTATAACACTGTTATTACACTGTTATTACACTGTTTTTACAGGCGTCGTCGTTATAACACTGTCATTTCACTGTTATTACACTGTTACTACACTGTTCATAAAGGCGTTATAACAGTGCTACTGAACTGTTATTACACTGTTATTACAGGCGTTATAACACTGTTACTACACTGTTATTACACTGTTGTTACAGGCGTTATAACACTGTTATTACACTGTTATTACACTCTTATTACACTCTTATTACACTGTTTTTACAGGCGTCGTCGTTATTACACTGTTATTACACGGTTACTACACTGTTATTACACTGTTACTACAGACGTTATAACACTGTCATTTCACTGTTATTACACTGTTACTACACTGTTCATACAGGCGTTATAACACTGCTACTGAACTGTTATTACACTGTTATTACAGGCGTTATAACACTCTTACTACACTGTTATTACACTGTTATTACACTGTTCTTACAGGCGTTATAACACTGTTACTACACTGTTATTACACTGTTTTTACAGGCGTCGTCGTTATTACACTGTTATTACACTGTTCTTACAGGCGTTATAACACTGTTAGTACACTGTTATTTCAGGCGTTATAACACTGTTAGTACACTGTTATTACACTGTTCTTACAGGCGTTATAACCCTGTTACTACACTGTTATTACACTCCTCTTACACGCGTTATAACACTGTTATTTCACTGTTATTTCACTGTTATTACACTATTACACTGTTATAAAACTGTTATTACACTGTTCTTACAGGCGTTATAACACTGTTATTACACTGTTTTTACAGGCGTCGTCGTTATAACACTGTTATTACACTGTTATTACACTGTTCTTACAGGCGTTATAACACTGTTACTACACTGTTATTGCACTGTTATTACACTGTTCTTACAGGCGTTATAACACTGTTACTACACTGTTATTACACTGTTCTTACAGGCGTTATAAGACTGTTATTACACTGTTATTACACTCTTATTACACTCTTATTACACTGTTTTTACAGGCGTCGTCGTTATTACACTGTTATTACACTGTTCTTACAGGCGTTATAACACTGTTACTACACTGTTATTACACTGTTTTTACAGGCGTCGTCGTTATTACACTGTTATTACACTGTTCTTACAGGCGTTATAACACTGTTAGTACACTGTTATTTCAGGCGTTATAACACTGTTAATACACTGTTATTACACTGTTCTTACAGGCGTTATAACACTATTACTACACTGTTTTTGCACTGTTATTACACTGTTCTTACAGGCGTTATAACACTGTTACTACACTGTTATTACACTGTTATTACAGGCGTTATAACACTCTTACTACACTGTTATTACACTGTTATTACACTCTTATTATGTTAGTACACTGTTATTTCAGGAGTTATAACACTGTTACTACACTGTTATTACACTGTTATTACACTGTTCTTACAGGCGTTATAACACTGTTACTACACTGTTATTACACTGTTCTTACACTCTTATTATGTTAGTACACTGTTATTTCAGGCGTTATAACACTGTTAGTACACTGTTATTACACTGTTCTTACAGGCGTTATAACCCTGTTACTACACTGTTATTACACTCCTCTTACACGCGTTATAACACTGTTAGTACACTGTTATTTCAGGCGTTATAACACTGTTAGTACACTGTTCTTACAGGCGTTATAACACTGTTACTACACTGTTATTACACTGTTATTACAGGCGTTATAACACTCTTACTACACTGTTATTACACTGTTATTACACTCTTATTATGTTAGTACACTGTTATTTCAGGAGTTATAACACTGTTATTACACTGTTATTACACTGTTTTTACAGGCGTCGTCGTTATAACACTGTTATTACACTGTTATTACACTGTTCTTACAGGCGTTATAACACTGTTATTACACTGTTTTTACAGGCGTCGTCGTTATTACACTGTTCTTACAGGCGTTATAACACTGTTAGTACACTGTTATTTCAGGCGTTATAACACTGTTAGTACACTGTTATTACACTGTTCTTACAGGCGTTATAACCCTGTTACTACACTGTTATTACACTCTTCTTACACGCGTTATAACACTGTAATTTCACTGTTATTTCACTGTTATTACACTGTTATTACACTGTTATAACACTGTTATTACACTGTTCTTACAGGCGTTATAACACTGTTATTACACTGTTCTTACAGGCGTTATAAAACTGTTATTACACTGTTATTACACTGTTTTTACAGGTGTCGTCGTTATAACACTGTTATTACACTGTTATTACACTGTTATAACACTGTTATTACACTGTTCTTACAGGCGTTATAACACTGTTATTACACTGTTTTTACAGGCGTCGTCGTTATAACACTGTTATTTCACTTTTATTTCACTGTTATTACACTGTTATAACACTGTTATTACACTGTTCTTACAGGCGTTATTACACTGTTATTACACTGTTATTACACTCTTCTTACAGGCATTATAACACTGTTATTACAGTGTTATAACACTGTTATTACACTGTTATTACACTGTTTTTACAGGCGTCGTCGTCATAACACTGTTATAACACTGTTACTACACTGTTATTACACTCTTCTTACAGGCGCTATAACACTGTTACTACACTGTTATTACACTCTTCTTACAGGCGTTATATCACTTTCACTGTTATTACACTGTTATTACACTGTTATTACACTGTTACTACACTGTTATTACACTCTTATTACAGGCGTTATAACACTGTTATTACACTGTTATTAGACTGTTTTTACAGGCGTCGTCGTTATTACACTGTTATTACACTGTTATTACTCTGTTACTACACTGTTATTACACTGTTCTTACAGGCGTTATAACACTGTTACTACACTGTTATTACACTCTTCTTACAGGAGTTATAACACCGTCATTTCACTGTTATTACACTGTTACTACACTGTTCATACAGGCGTTATAACAGTGCTACTGAACTGTTATTACACTATTACAGGCGTTATAACACTGTTACTACACTGTTATTACACTGTTCTTACAGGCGTTATAACACTGTTATTACACTGTTATTACACTCTTATTACACTCTTATTACACTGTTTTTACAGGCGTCGTCGTTATTACACTGTTATTACACTGTTACTACACTGTTATTACACTGTTACTACAGACGTTATAACACTGTCATTTCACTGTTATTACACTGTTACTACACTGTTCATACAGGCGTTATAACACTGCTACTGAACTGTTGTTACACTGTTATTACAGGCGTTATAACACTGTTACTACACTGTTATTACACTGTTATTACAGGCGTTATAACCCTGTTACTACACTGTTATTACACTCTTCTTACACGCGTTATAACACTGTTATTTCACTGTTATTTCACTGTTATTACACTGTTATTACACTGTTATAACACTGTTATTACACTGTTCTTACAGGCGTTATAACACTGTTATTACACTGTTCTTACAGGCGTTATAACACTGTTATTACACTGTTATTACACTGTTTTTACAGGTGTCGTCGTTATAACACTGTTATTACACTATTACACTGTTATAACACTGTTATTACACTGTTCTTACAGGCGTTATAACACTGTTATTACACTGTTTTTACAGGCGTCGTCGTTATAACACTGTTATTACACTGTTATTACACTGTTCTTACAGGCGTTATAACACTGTTACTACACTGTTATTACACTGTTTTTACAGGCGTCGTCGTTATTACACTGTTATTACACTGTTCTTACAGGCGTTATAACACTGTTAGTACACTGTTATTTCAGGCGTTATAACACTGTTAGTACACTGTTATTACACTGTTCTTACAGGCGTTATAACCCTGTTACTACACTGTTATTACACTCCTCTTACACGCGTTATAACACTGTTATTTCACTGTTATTACACTGTTATTACACTGTTATAACACTGTTATTACACTGTTCTTACAGGCGTTATAACACTGTTATTACACTGTTATTACACTGTTTTTACAGGCGTCGTCGTTATAACACTGTTATTACACTGTTATTACACTGTTCTTACAGGCGTTATAACACTGTTACTACACTGTTATTGCACTGTTATTACACTGTTCTTACAGGCGTTATAGCACTGTTACTACACTGTTATTACACTGTTCTTACAGGCGTTATAAGACTGTTATTACACTGTTATTACACTCTTATTACACTCTTATTACACTGTTTTTACAGGCGTCGTCGTTATTACACTGTTATTACACTGTTCTTACAGGGGTTATAACACTGTTACTACACTGTTATTACACTGTTTTTACAGGCGTCGTCGTTATTACACTGTTATTACACTGTTCTTACAGGCGTTATAACACTGTTAGTACACTGTTATTTCAGGCGTTATAACACTGTTAATACACTGTTATTACACTGTTCTTACAGGCGTTATAACCATGGTTACACTGTTATTACACGGTTACTACACTGTTATTACACTGTTACTACAGACGTTATAACACTGTCATTTCTCTGTTATTACACTGTTACTACACTGTTCATACAGGCGTTATAACACTGCTACTGAACTGTTATTACACTGTTATTACAGGCGTTAAAACACTCTTACTACACTGTTATTACACTGTTATTACACTCTTATTATGTTAGTACACTGTTATTTCAGGCGTTATAACACTGTTAGTACACTGTTATTACACTGTTCTTACAGGCGTTATAACCCTGTTACTACACTGTTATTACACTCCTCTTACACGCGTTATAACACTGTTATTTCACTGTTATTTCACTGTTATTACACTGTTATAACACTGTTATTACACTGTTCTTACAGGCGTTATAACACTGTTATTACACTGTTATTACACTGTTTTTACAGGCGTCGTCGTTATAACACTGTTATTACACTGTTATTACACTGTTCTTACAGGCGTTATAACAATGTTACTACACTGTTATTACACTGTTATTACACTGTTCTTACAGGCGTTATAACCTTGTTACTACACTGTTATTACACTCTTCTTACAGGCGTTATAACACTGTTATTTCACTGTTATTTCACTGTTATTACACTGTTATAACACTGTTATTACACTGTTCTTACAGGCGTTATTACACTGTTATTACACTGTTATTACACTCTTCTTACAGGCATTATAACACTGTTATTACACTGTTATAACACTGTTATTACACTGTTATTACACTGTTTTTACAGGCGTCGTCGTTATAACACTGTTATAACACTGTTACTACACTGTTATTACACTCTTCTTACAGGCGTTATAACACTGTTACTACACTGTTATTACACTGTTCTTACAGGCGTTATATCACTTTCACTGTTATTACACTGTTATTACACTGTTATTACACTGTTACTACACTGTTATTACACTCTTATTACAGGCGTTATAACACTGTTATTACACTGTTATTAGACTGTTTTTACAGGCGTCGTCGTTATTACACTGTTATTACACTGTTATTACTCTGCTACTACACTGTTATTACACTGTTCTTACAGGCGTTATAACACTGTTACTACACTGTTATTACACTCTTCTTACAGGAGTTATAACACCGTCATTTCACTGTTATTACACTGTTACTACACTGTTCATACAGGCGTTATAACAGTGCTACTGAACTGTTATTACACTATTACAGGCGTTATAACACTGTTACTACACTGTTATTACACTGTTCTTACAGGCGTTATAACACTGTTATTACACTGTTATTACACTGTTACTACACTGTTATTACACTGTTACTACAGACGTTATAACACTGTCATTTCACTGTTATTACACTGTTACTACACTGTTCATACAGGCGTTATAACACTGCTACTGAACTGTTGTTACACTGTTATTACAGGCGTTATAACACTGTTACTACACTGTTATTACACTGTTCTTACAGGCGTTATAACACTCTTACTACACTGTTATTACACTGTTCTTACAGGCGTTATAACACTGTTATTACACTGTTATTACACTGTTATTACACTCTTATTACACTGTTTTTACAGGCGTCGTCGTTATTACACTGTTATTACACTGTTACTACACTGTTATTACTCTGTTACTACACTGTTATTACACGGTTCTTACAGGCGTTATAACCCTGTTATTACACTGTTCTTACAGGCGTTATAACACTGTTATTTCACTGTTATTACACTGTTATAACACTGTTATTACACTGTTATAACACTGTTATTACACTGTTATTACACTGTTATTGCACTGTTTTTACAGGCGTTATAACACTGTTACTACACTGTTATTACACTGTTATTACACTGTTCTTACAGGCGTTATAACACTGTTACTACACTGTTATTACACTGTTTTTACAGGCGTCGTCGTTATTACACTGTTATTACACTGTTCTTACACTGTTCTTACAGGCGTTATAACCCTGTTACTACACTGTTATTACACTCCTCTTACACGCGTTATAACACTGTTATTTCACTGTTATTTCACTGTTATTACACTGTTATTACACTGTTATAACACTGTTATTACACTGTTCTTACAGGCGTTATAACACTGTTATTACACTGTTATTACACTGTTTTTACAGGCGTCGTCGTTATAACACTGTTATTACACTGTTATTACACTGTTCTTACAGGCGTTATAACACTGTTACTACACAGTTATTACACTGTTATTACACTGTTCTTACAGGCGTTATAACCCTGTTACTACACTGTTATTACACTCTTCTTACAGGCGTTATAACACTGTTATTTCACTGTTATTTCACTGTTATTACACTGTTATAACACTGTTATTACACTGTTCTTACAGGCGTTATTACACTGTTATTACACTGTTATTACACTGTTTTTACAGGCGTCGTCGTTATAACACTATTATTACACTGTTATTACACTGTTATTACACTGTTCTTACAGGCGTTATAACACTGTTATTACACTATTACACAGTTTTTACAGGCGTCGTCGTTATTACACTCTTATTACACTGTTATTACACTTTTATTACACTGTTCTTACAGGCGTTATAACACTGTTATTACACTGTTATTACACTGTTACTACACTGTTTTTACAGGCGTCGTCGTTATAACACTATTACACTGTTATTACACTGTTACTACACTGTTATTACACTGTTCTTAAAGGCGTTATAAAACTGTTACTACACTGTTATTACACTCTTCTTACAGGCATTATAACACTGTTATTACACTGTTATAACACTGTTATTACACTGTTATTACACTTTTTACAGGCGTCGTCGTTATAACACTGTTATTACACTGTTACTACACTGTTATTACACTCTTCTTACAGGCGTTATAACACTGTTACTACACTGTTATTACACTCTTCTTACAGGCGTTATAACACTGTTACTACACTGTTATTACACTCTTATTACAGGCGTTATAACACTGTTATTACACTGTTATTGGACTGTTTTTACAGGCGTCGTCGTTATTACACTGTTATTACACTGTTATTACACTGTTCTTACAGGCGTTATAACACTGTTACTACACTGTTATTACACTCTTCTTACAGGAGTTATAACACTGTCATTTCACTGTTATTACACTGTTACTACACTGTTCATACAGGCGTTATAACAGTGCTACTGAACTGTTATTACACTGTTATTCCAGGCGTTATAACACTGTTACTACACTGTTATTACACTGTTCTTACAGGCGTTATAACACTGTTATTACACTGTTATTACACTCTTATTACACTCTTATTACACTGTTTTTACAGGCGTCGTCGTTATTACACTGTTATTACACTGTTACTACACTGTTATTACACTGTTACTACAGACGTTATAACACTGTCATTTCACTGTTATTACACTGTTACTACACTGTTCATACAGGCGTTATAACACTGCTACTGAACTGTTGTTACACTGTTATTACAGGCGTTATAACACTGTTACTACACTGTTATTACACTGTTCTTACAGGCGTTATAACACTGTTATTACACTGTTATTACACTCTTATTACACTCTTATTACACTGTTTTTACAGGCGTCGTCGTTATTACACTGTTATTACACTGTTACTACACTGTTATTACACTGTTACTACAGACGTTATAACACTGTCATTTCACTGTTATTACACTGTTACTACACTGTTCATACAGGCGTTATAACACTGCTACTGAACTGTTGTTACACTGTTATTACAGGCGTTATAACACTGTTACTACACTGTTATAACACTGTTATTACACTGTTATTACACTGTTATTGCACTGTTTTTACAGGCGTTATAACACTGTTACTACACTGTTATTACACTGTTATTACACTGTTATTACACTGTTATTGCACTGTTTTTACAGGCGTTATAACACTGTTACTACACTGTTATTACACTGTTATTACACTGTTCTTACAGGCGTTATAACACTGTTACTACACTGTTATTACACTGTTTTTACAGGCGTTATAACCCTGTTACTACACTGTTATTACACTCCTCTTACACGCGTTATAACACTGTTATTTCACTGTTATTTCACTGTTATTACACTGTTATTACACTGTTATTACACTGTTATAACACTGTTATTACACTGTTCTTACAGGCGTTATAACACTGTTATTACACTGTTATTACACTGTTTTTACAGGCGTCGTCGTTATAACACTGTTATTACACTGTTATTACACTGTTCTTACAGGCGTTATAACACTGTTACTACACTGTTATTACACTGTTATTACACTGTTCTTACAGGCGTTATAACCCTGTTACTACACTGTTATTACACTCTTCTTACAGGCGTTATAACACTGTTATTTCACTGTTATTTCACTGTTATTACACTGTTATAACACTGTTATTACACTGTTCTTACAGGCGTTATTACACTGTTATTACACTGTTATTACACTGTTTTTACAGGCGTCGTCGTTATAACACTATTATTACACTGTTATTACACTGTTATTACACTGTTCTTACAGGCGTTATAACACTGTTATTACACTGTTATTACACAGTTTTTACAGGCGTCGTCGTTATTACACTCTTATTACACTGTTATTACACTTTTATTACACTGTTCTTACAGGCGTTATAACACTGTTATTACACTGTTATTACACTGTTACTACACTGTTTTTACAGGCGTCGTCGTTATAACACTATTACACTGTTATTACATTGTTACTACACTGTTATTACACTGTTCTTAAAGGCGTTATAACACTGTTACTACACTGTTATTACACTCTTCTTACAGGCATTATAACACTGTTATTACACTGTTATAACACTGTTATTACACTGTTATTACACTTTTTACAGGCGTCGTCGTTATAACACTGTTATTACACTGTTACTACACTGTTATTACACTCTTCTTACAGGCGTTATAACACTGTTACTACACTGTTATTACACTCTTCTTACAGGCGTTATATCACTTTCACTGTTATTACACTGTTATTACACTGTTATTACACTGTTACTACACTGTTATTACACTCTTATTACAGGCGTTATAACACTGTTATTACACTGTTATTGGACTGTTTTTACAGGCGTCGTCGTTATTACACTGTTATTACACTGTTATTACTCTGTTACTACACTGTTATTACACTGTTCTTACAGGCGTTATAACACTGTTACTACACTGTTATTACACTCTTCTTACAGGAGTTATAACATTCAAGATTCAAGATTCAAGATTCAAAGAACTTTATTAATCCCAAAGGGAAATTGCTTTGAAACATTGTCATTTCACTGTTATTACACTGTTACTACACTGTTTATACAGGCGTTATAACTGTGCTACTGAACTGTTATTACACTGTTATTACAGGCGTTATAACACTGTTACTACACTGTTATTACACTGTTCTTACAGGCGTTATAACACTGTTATTACACTGTTATTACACTCTTATTACACTCTTATTACACTGTTTTTACAGGCGTCGTCGTTATTACACTGTTATTACACTGTTACTACACTGTTATTACACTGTTACTACAGACGTTATAACACTGTCATTTCACTGTTATTACACTGTTACTACACTGTTCATACAGGCGTTAAAACACTGCTACTGAACTGTTGTTACACTGTTATTACAGGCGTTATAACACTGTTACTACACTGTTATTACACTGTTCTTACAGGCGTTATAACACTCTTACTACACTGTTATTACACTGTTCTTACAGGCGTTATAACACTGTTATTACACTGTTATTACACTCTTATTACACTCTTATTACACTGTTTTTACAGGCGTCGTCGTTATTACACTGTTATTACACTGTTACTACACTGTTATTACACTGTTACTACAGACGTTATAACACTGTCATTTCACTGTTATTACACTGTTACTACACTGTTCATACAGGCGTTATAACACTGCTACTGAACTGTTGTTACACTGTTATTACAGGCGTTATAACACTGTTACTACACTGTTATTACACTGTTATTACAGGCGTTATAACCCTGTTACTACACTGTTATTACACTCTTCTTACACGCGTTATAACACTGTTATTTCACTGTTATTTCACTGTTATTACACTGTTATTACACTGTTATAACACTGTTATTACACTGTTCTTACAGGCGTTATAACACTGTTATTACACTGTTCTTACAGGCGTTATAACACTGTTATTACACTGTTATTACACTGTTTTTACAGGTGTCGTCGTTATAACACTGTTATTACACTATTACACTGTTATAACACTGTTATTACACTGTTCTTACAGGCGTTATAACACTGTTATTACACTGTTTTTACAGGCGTCGTCGTTATAACACTGTTATTACACTGTTATTACACTGTTCTTACAGGCGTTATAACACTGTTACTACACTGTTATTACACTGTTTTTACAGGCGTCGTCGTTATTACACTGTTATTACACTGTTCTTACAGGCGTTATAACACTGTTAGTACACTGTTATTTCAGGCGTTATAACACTGTTAGTACACTGTTATTACACTGTTCTTACAGGCGTTATAACCCTGTTACTACACTGTTATTACACTCCTCTTACACGCGTTATAACACTGTTATTTCACTGTTATTACACTGTTATTACACTGTTATAACACTGTTATTACACTGTTCTTACAGGCGTTATAACACTGTTATTACACTGTTATTACACTGTTTTTACAGGCGTCGTCGTTATAACACTGTTATTACACTGTTATTACACTGTTCTTACAGGCGTTATAACACTGTTACTACACTGTTATTGCACTGTTATTACACTGTTCTTACAGGCGTTATAACACTGTTACTACACTGTTATTACACTGTTCTTACAGGCGTTATAAGACTGTTATTACACTGTTATTACACTCTTATTACACTCTTATTACACTGTTTTTACAGGCGTCGTCGTTATTACACTGTTATTACACTGTTCTTACAGGGGTTATAACACTGTTACTACACTGTTATTACACTGTTTTTACAGGCGTCGTCGTTATTACACTGTTATTACACTGTTCTTACAGGCGTTATAACACTGTTAGTACACTGTTATTTCAGGCGTTATAACACTGTTAATACACTGTTATTACACTGTTCTTACAGGCGTTATAACCATGGTTACACTGTTATTACACGGTTACTACACTGTTATTACACTGTTACTACAGACGTTATAACACTGTCATTTCTCTGTTATTACACTGTTACTACACTGTTCATACAGGCGTTATAACACTGCTACTGAACTGTTATTACACTGTTATTACAGGCGTTAAAACACTCTTACTACACTGTTATTACACTGTTATTACACTCTTATTATGTTAGTACACTGTTATTTCAGGCGTTATAACACTGTTAGTACACTGTTATTACACTGTTCTTACAGGCGTTATAACCCTGTTACTACACTGTTATTACACTCCTCTTACACGCGTTATAACACTGTTATTTCACTGTTATTTCACTGTTATTACACTGTTATAACACTGTTATTACACTGTTCTTACAGGCGTTATAACACTGTTATTACACTGTTATTACACTGTTTTTACAGGCGTCGTCGTTATAACACTGTTATTACACTGTTATTACACTGTTCTTACAGGCGTTATAACAATGTTACTACACTGTTATTACACTGTTATTACACTGTTCTTACAGGCGTTATAACCTTGTTACTACACTGTTATTACACTCTTCTTACAGGCGTTATAACACTGTTATTTCACTGTTATTTCACTGTTATTACACTGTTATAACACTGTTATTACACTGTTCTTACAGGCGTTATTACACTGTTATTACACTGTTATTACACTCTTCTTACAGGCATTATAACACTGTTATTACACTGTTATAACACTGTTATTACACTGTTATTACACTGTTTTTACAGGCGTCGTCGTTATAACACTGTTATAACACTGTTACTACACTGTTATTACACTCTTCTTACAGGCGTTATAACACTGTTACTACACTGTTATTACACTGTTCTTACAGGCGTTATATCACTTTCACTGTTATTACACTGTTATTACACTGTTATTACACTGTTACTACACTGTTATTACACTCTTATTACAGGCGTTATAACACTGTTATTACACTGTTATTAGACTGTTTTTACAGGCGTCGTCGTTATTACACTGTTATTACACTGTTATTACTCTGCTACTACACTGTTATTACACTGTTCTTACAGGCGTTATAACACTGTTACTACACTGTTATTACACTCTTCTTACAGGAGTTATAACACCGTCATTTCACTGTTATTACACTGTTACTACACTGTTCATACAGGCGTTATAACAGTGCTACTGAACTGTTATTACACTATTACAGGCGTTATAACACTGTTACTACACTGTTATTACACTGTTCTTACAGGCGTTATAACACTGTTATTACACTGTTATTACACTGTTACTACACTGTTATTACACTGTTACTACAGACGTTATAACACTGTCATTTCACTGTTATTACACTGTTACTACACTGTTCATACAGGCGTTATAACACTGCTACTGAACTGTTGTTACACTGTTATTACAGGCGTTATAACACTGTTACTACACTGTTATTACACTGTTCTTACAGGCGTTATAACACTCTTACTACACTGTTATTACACTGTTCTTACAGGCGTTATAACACTGTTATTACACTGTTATTACACTGTTATTACACTCTTATTACACTGTTTTTACAGGCGTCGTCGTTATTACACTGTTATTACACTGTTACTACACTGTTATTACTCTGTTACTACACTGTTATTACACGGTTCTTACAGGCGTTATAACCCTGTTATTACACTGTTCTTACAGGCGTTATAACACTGTTATTTCACTGTTATTACACTGTTATAACACTGTTATTACACTGTTATAACACTGTTATTACACTGTTATTACACTGTTATTGCACTGTTTTTACAGGCGTTATAACACTGTTACTACACTGTTATTACACTGTTATTACACTGTTCTTACAGGCGTTATAACACTGTTACTACACTGTTATTACACTGTTTTTACAGGCGTCGTCGTTATTACACTGTTATTACACTGTTCTTACACTGTTCTTACAGGCGTTATAACCCTGTTACTACACTGTTATTACACTCCTCTTACACGCGTTATAACACTGTTATTTCACTGTTATTTCACTGTTATTACACTGTTATTACACTGTTATAACACTGTTATTACACTGTTCTTACAGGCGTTATAACACTGTTATTACACTGTTATTACACTGTTTTTACAGGCGTCGTCGTTATAACACTGTTATTACACTGTTATTACACTGTTCTTACAGGCGTTATAACACTGTTACTACACTGTTATTACACTGTTATTACACTGTTCTTACAGGCGTTATAACCCTGTTACTACACTGTTATTACACTCTTCTTACAGGCGTTATAACACTGTTATTTCACTGTTATTTCACTGTTATTACACTGTTATAACACTGTTATTACACTGTTCTTACAGGCGTTATTACACTGTTATTACACTGTTATTACACTGTTTTTACAGGCGTCGTCGTTATAACACTATTATTACACTGTTATTACACTGTTATTACACTGTTCTTACAGGCGTTATAACACTGTTATTACACTATTACACAGTTTTTACAGGCGTCGTCGTTATTACACTCTTATTACACTGTTATTACACTTTTATTACACTGTTCTTACAGGCGTTATAACACTGTTATTACACTGTTATTACACTGTTACTACACTGTTTTTACAGGCGTCGTCGTTATAACACTATTACACTGTTATTACACTGTTACTACACTGTTATTACACTGTTCTTAAAGGCGTTATAAAACTGTTACTACACTGTTATTACACTCTTCTTACAGGCATTATAACACTGTTATTACACTGTTATAACACTGTTATTACACTGTTATTACACTTTTTACAGGCGTCGTCGTTATAACACTGTTATTACACTTACTACACTGTTATTACACTCTTCTTACAGGCGTTATAACACTGTTACTACACTGTTATTACACTCTTCTTACAGGCGTTATAACACTGTTACTACACTGTTATTACACTCTTATTACAGGCGTTATAACACTGTTATTACACTGTTATTGGACTGTTTTTACAGGCGTCGTCGTTATTACACTGTTATTACACTGTTATTACACTGTTCTTACAGGCGTTATAACACTGTTACTACACTGTTATTACACTCTTCTTACAGGAGTTATAACACTGTCATTTCACTGTTATTACACTGTTACTACACTGTTCATACAGGCGTTATAACAGTGCTACTGAACTGTTATTACACTGTTATTCCAGGCGTTATAACACTGTTACTACACTGTTATTACACTGTTCTTACAGGCGTTATAACACTGTTATTACACTGTTATTACACTCTTATTACACTCTTATTACACTGTTTTTACAGGCGTCGTCGTTATTACACTGTTATTACACTGTTACTACACTGTTATTACACTGTTACTACAGACGTTATAACACTGTCATTTCACTGTTATTACACTGTTACTACACTGTTCATACAGGCGTTATAACACTGCTACTGAACTGTTGTTACACTGTTATTACAGGCGTTATAACACTGTTACTACACTGTTATTACACTGTTCTTACAGGCGTTATAACACTGTTATTACACTGTTATTACACTCTTATTACACTCTTATTACACTGTTTTTACAGGCGTCGTCGTTATTACACTGTTATTACACTGTTACTACACTGTTATTACACTGTTACTACAGACGTTATAACACTGTCATTTCACTGTTATTACACTGTTACTACACTGTTCATACAGGCGTTATAACACTGCTACTGAACTGTTGTTACACTGTTATTACAGGCGTTATAACACTGTTACTACACTGTTATAACACTGTTATTACACTGTTATTACACTGTTATTGCACTGTTTTTACAGGCGTTATAACACTGTTACTACACTGTTATTACACTGTTATTACACTGTTATTACACTGTTATTGCACTGTTTTTACAGGCGTTATAACACTGTTACTACACTGTTATTACACTGTTATTACACTGTTCTTACAGGCGTTATAACACTGTTACTACACTGTTATTACACTGTTTTTACAGGCGTTATAACCCTGTTACTACACTGTTATTACACTCCTCTTACACGCGTTATAACACTGTTATTTCACTGTTATTTCACTGTTATTACACTGTTATTACACTGTTATTACACTGTTATAACACTGTTATTACACTGTTCTTACAGGCGTTATAACACTGTTATTACACTGTTATTACACTGTTTTTACAGGCGTCGTCGTTATAACACTGTTATTACACTGTTATTACACTGTTCTTACAGGCGTTATAACACTGTTACTACACTGTTATTACACTGTTATTACACTGTTCTTACAGGCGTTATAACCCTGTTACTACACTGTTATTACACTCTTCTTACAGGCGTTATAACACTGTTATTTCACTGTTATTTCACTGTTATTACACTGTTATAACACTGTTATTACACTGTTCTTACAGGCGTTATTACACTGTTATTACACTGTTATTACACTGTTTTTACAGGCGTCGTCGTTATAACACTATTATTACACTGTTATTACACTGTTATTACACTGTTCTTACAGGCGTTATAACACTGTTATTACACTGTTATTACACAGTTTTTACAGGCGTCGTCGTTATTACACTCTTATTACACTGTTATTACACTTTTATTACACTGTTCTTACAGGCGTTATAACACTGTTATTACACTGTTATTACACTGTTACTACACTGTTTTTACAGGCGTCGTCGTTATAACACTATTACACTGTTATTACACTGTTACTACACTGTTATTACACTGTTCTTAAAGGCGTTATAACACTGTTACTACACTGTTATTACACTCTTCTTACAGGCATTATAACACTGTTATTACACTGTTATAACACTGTTATTACACTGTTATTACACTTTTTACAGGCGTCGTCGTTATAACACTGTTATTACACTGTTACTACACTGTTATTACACTCTTCTTACAGGCGTTATAACACTGTTACTACACTGTTATTACACTCTTCTTACAGGCGTTATATCACTTTCACTGTTATTACACTGTTATTACACTGTTATTACACTGTTACTACACTGTTACTACACTGTTATTACACTCTTATTACAGGCGTTATAACACTGTTATTACACTGTTATTGGACTGTTTTTACAGGCGTCGTCGTTATTACACTGTTATTACACTGTTATTACTCTGTTACTACACTGTTATTACACTGTTCTTACAGGCGTTATAACACTGTTACTACACTGTTATTACACTCTTCTTACAGGAGTTATAACACCGTCATTTCACTGTTATTACACTGTTACTACACTGTTTATACAGGCGTTATAACTGTGCTACTGAACTGTTATTACACTGTTATTACAGGCGTTATAACACTGTTACTACACTGTTATTACACTGTTCTTACAGGCGTTATAACACTGTTATTACACTGTTATTACACTCTTATTACACTCTTATTACACTGTTTTTACAGGCGTCGTCGTTATTACACTGTTATTACACTGTTACTACACTGTTATTACACTGTTACTACAGACGTTATAACACTGTCATTTCACTGTTATTACACTGTTACTACACTGTTCATACAGGCGTTAAAACACTGCTACTGAACTGTTGTTACACTGTTATTACAGGCGTTATAACACTGTTACTACACTGTTATTACACTGTTCTTACAGGCGTTATAACACTCTTACTACACTGTTATTACACTGTTCTTACAGGCGTTATAACACTGTTATTACACTGTTATTACACACGTTATAACACTGTTACTACACTGTTATTACACTGTTACTACACTGTTATTACACTGTTATTACACTGTTCTTACAGGCGTTATAACACTGTTTCTACACTGTTATTACACTCTTCTTACAGGCGTTATAACACTGTTATTACACTGTTATTACACTGTTCTTACAGGCATTATAACACTGTTTCTACACTGTTATTACACTCTTCTTACAGGCGTTATAACACTGTTATTTCACTGTTATTACACTGTTATTACACTGTTACTACACTGTTCATACAGGCGTTATAACACTGTTACTAAACTGTTATTACACTGTTCTTACAGGCGTTATAACACTGTTATTACACTGTTTTTACAAGCGTCGTCGTTATAATACTGTTATTAGTTATTACACTGTTCTTACAGGCGTTATAACACTGTTACTACAATGTTATTACACTGTTCTTACACACGTTATAACACTGTTACTACACTGTTATTACACTGTTACTACACTGTTATTACACTGTTCTTACAGGCGTTATAACACTGTTTCTACACTATTACACTGTTCTTACAGGCGTTATAACACTGTTACTACACTGCTATTACACTCTTCTTACAGGCATTATAACACTGTTAATACACTGTTATTACACTGTTATTACACTGTTTTTACAGACGTCGTCATTATAACACTGTCATTACACTGTTATTACACTGTTCTTACAGGCGTTATAACACTGTTATTACACTGTTATTACACTGTTCTTACAGGCGTTATAACACTGTTTCTACACTGTTATTACACTGTTCTTACAGGCGTTATAACACTGTTTCTACACTGTTATTACACTGTTCTTACAGGCGTTATAACACTGTTACTACACTGTTATTACACTCTTCTTACAGGCATTATAACACTGTTAATACACTGTTACTACACTGTTATTACACTGTTCATACAGGCGTTATAACACTGTTACTACACTGTTATTACACTCTTCTTACAGGCGTTATAACACTGTTATTTCACTGTTATTACACTGTTAATACACTGTTACTACACGGTTATTACACTGTTCTTACAGGCGTTATTACACTGTTATTACACTGTTACTACACTATTACTACACTGTTCTTACAGGCGTTATAACACTGTTATTACACTGTTCTTACACTGTTATTACACTGTTTTTACAGGCGTCGTCGTTATTACACTGTTATTACACTTATTACACTGTTCTTACAGGCGTTATTACACTGTTATTACACTGTTATTACACTGTTTTTACAGGCGTCGTCGTTATAACACTATTACACTGTTATTACACTGTTATTACACTGTTCTTACAGGCGTTATAACACTGTTACTACACTGTTATTACACTGTTCTTACAGGCGTTATAACACTGTTACTACACTGTTATTACACTCTTCTTACAGGCGTTATAACACTGTTATTTCACTGTTATTACACTGTTATTACACTGTTACTACACTGTTACTACACTGTTACTACAGGTGTTATAACACTGTAATTACACTGTTACTACACTGTTACTACACTGTTATTACACTGTTATTACAGGCGTTATAACACTGTTATTACACTGTTACTACACTGTTATTACACTGTTCTTACAGGCGTTATTACACTGTTATTACACTGTTACTACACTGTTCTTACAGGCGTTATAACACTGTTATTACACTGTTATTACACTGTTTTTACAGGCGTCGTCGTTATTACACTGTTATTACACTGTTATTACACTTTTATTACACTTTTATTACACTGTTCTTACAGGCGTTATAACACTGTTATTTCACTGTTACTACACTGTTATTACACTCTTCTTACAGGCGTTATAACCCTGTTACTACACTGTTATTACACTCTTCTTACAGGCGTTATAACACTGTTATTTCACTGTTATTACACTGTTATTACACTGTTATAACACTGTTATTACACTGTTCTTACAGGCGTTTTTACACTGTTATTACACTGTTTTTACAGGCGTCGTCGTTATAACACTGTTATTACACTGTTATTACACTGTTCTTACAGGCGTTATAACCCTGTTACTACACTGTTATTACACTCTTCTTACAGGCGTTATAACACTGTTATTTCACTGTTATTACACTGTTATTACACGCGTCGTCGTTATAACACTGTCGTGTAACACACCTCACAGTGTAACTCAGTGTAACTCAGTGTAACACCTCGGTGTAACTCAGTGTAACTCAGTGTGACTCAGTGTAACTCAGTGTAACACACCTCACAGTGTAACACAGTATAACTCAGTGTAACTCAGTGTAACTCAGCTCACAGTGTAACTCAGTGTAACACACCTCACATTGTAACTCAGTGTAACACACCTCACAGTGTAACTCAGTGTAACACAGTGTAACTCAGTGTAACTCACCTCACAGTCTAACTCAGTGTAACTCAGTGTAACACACCTCACAGTGTAACTCAGTGTAACACAGTGTAATTCAGTGTAACTCAGTGTAACACACCTCACAGTGTTACTCAGTGTAACTCAGTGTAACTCAGTGTAACACACCTCACAGTGTAACACAGTGTAACACAGTGTACCTCAGTGTAACACACCTCACAGTGTAACTCAGTGTAACTCAGTTTAACACCTCACAGTGTAACTCAGTGGAACTCAGTGGAACACACCTCACAGTGTAACTCAGTGTAACGCGCCGTTATAACACTGTTATTACACGCGTCGTCGTTATAACACTGTTATTACACGCGTCGTGGTTATAAAACTGTTATTACACGCGTCGTCGTTATAACACTGTTATTACACAGTTATTACACGCGTCGTCATATCACTGTTATTACACGCGTCGTCGTTATAACACTGTTATTACACCCGTCGTCGTTATAACACTGTTACTACACGCGTCGTCGTTATAACACTGTTATTACACGCGTCGTCGTTATAACACTGTTATTACACTGTTATTACATGCGTCGTCGTTATAACACTGTTATTGCATGCGTCGTCGTTATAACACTGTCGTGTAACACACCTCACAGTGTAACTCAGTGTAACACCTCAGTGTAACTCAGTGTGACTCAGTGTAACTCAGTGTAACACACCTCACAGTGGAACTCAGTGGAACTCAGGGTAACAGACCTCACAGTGTAACTCAAATAACACACATTGTGTTATTACACGTTGACAACGAATTTCATTATCGATAATTATTGATTTTATCGATTAGTTGTTGAAGCCCTAGTTCAGTTATGCACTCAATACTTGGTCGGGAATCCTTTTGCAGATTCTTGTGTCTTTCAATTTTCTCTTCACAATATCCCACAAATTCTTTATGGGGTTCAGGTCAGGAGAGTTGGCAGGCCAATTGAGCACAGTAATACCATGGTCAGTCAACCATTTACCAGTGGTTTTGGCACTGTAAGCAGGTGTACTCAGTGTACTCAGTGGGCGTGCTGAAAATGAAATCATCTCCATAAAGCTTTTCAGCAGATGGAAGCATGAAGTGCTCCAAAATCTCCTGATAGCTAGCTGCATTGACCCTGCCCTTGATAAAACACAGTGGACCAACACCAACAGCTGACATGGCACCCCAGACCATCACTGACTGTGGGTACTTGACACTGGACTTCAGGCATTTTGGCATTTCCCTCTCCCCAGTCTTCCTCCAGACTCTGGCAACTTGATTTCCGAATGACATGCAAAATTTGCAACCTGTAGCCCATTTCCTGCACACGCCTGTACACATTGGCTCTGGATGTTTCTACTCCAGACTCAGTCCACTGCTTCCGCAGGTCCCCCAAGGTCTGGAATCGGTCCTTCTCCACAATCTTCCTCAGGGCCCGGTCACCTCTTCTTGTTGTGCAGCGTTTTCTGCCACACTTTTTCCTTCCCACAGACTTCCCACTGAGGTGCCTTGATACAGCACTCTGGGAACAGCCTATTTGTTCAGTAATTTATTTCTGTGTCTTACCCTCTTGCTTGAGGGTGTCAATGATGGCCTTCTGGAAAGCAGTCAGGTCGGCAGTCTTACCCATGATTGCGGTTTTGAGTAATGAACAGGGCTGGAAGTTTTAAAAGCCTCAGGAAACTTTTGCAGGTGTTTAGAGTTAATTAGTTGATTCAGATGATTAGGTTAATAGCTCGTTTAGTGAACCTTTTCATGATATGCTAATTTTTTGAGATATGGATTTTGGGTTTTCATGAGCTGTATGCCACAATCATCAACATTAAAACAATAAAAGGCTTGAACTACTTCAGTTGTGTCTAATGAATCTAAAATATATGAAAGTCTAATGTTTATCAGTACATTACAGAAAATAATTAACTTTATCACAATATGCAATTTTTTTGAGAAGGACCTGTAGTTTAGCTGAGTGTCATGGTGTGGTGTTACAGGCTGTTGGTATAGCCGTGGGCGTAGAAAGGGCAGGCATAGACGCAGAGGGTTCTTTTCAAAAATAAAGAGTCTTTTATTAGCAAACAAACACAAGAAAACTGAAACAAGACACTGGCTCTAGAGACATGGCACACTCAGGGGTTCGGGAGACATGGCACACTCAGGGGTTCGGGAGACATGGCACACTCAGGGGTTCGGGAGACATGGCACACTCAGGGGTTGCGATACAGTGCCTTTCCTATAGGCTTAAACACATGAAGCATAAGACTAAGCCTGCGTGGAGACACCGGCATTGACAAACAGGCTCTAATACCCGAACATAGAAGACTCAGCCGGTGTTGGGACACGGGCTTTACAATCAGGCTCTAATACCCGAACATAGAAGACTCAGCCGGTGTAATGACACGGGCTTTGACCAACCTCAAACCTATAAGAAATGCCTTTTAGACTGTAGCTCAACCTCCCATGCTACTACGAGCGGCTCGCACACTCATTCAGGCAAAGCACGCAACCACCTACAAGCTCCACACCCCTGCATGCTCCTATGAGCCACACCCACGTTCACACTAACGACACACACACATCTATCCTCACCTATAAGTAACACATCCACCCACGCTCCTATGAGCTACACACACATTCACACTAGCGACACGCACACACCTATCAATGACATCATGCACGCTCCCATGAGCTACCCGCACATTCACACTAGCGACACGCACACACCTATCAATAACATTTACGCACGCTCCTATGAACTACCCGCACATTCACACTAGCGACACGCACACACCTATCAATAACATTCACGCACGCTCCTATGAGCTACACACACATTCACACTAGCGACACTCACACACCTATCAATAACATTCACGCACGCTCCTATGAGCTACACACACACTCACACTCCCAACACACACACATGCCCTTATATCAGTCACACCCATGCACGCTCCTCTGAGCGTCACTCACTCTCACACTACCTGGGCACACACACACTCACCTACCAGTCACACTCGCACGCACGCTCGTAGATCACACGGGGGCTTAGAGCTTGGCATCAAGACAGGGAGAGACTCCAGAGACCGGGGAAGCACACTAGTGAGGAGGGGGAAACACGGAAGACTAGGTAAACACCCTAAAGACTAGGGGGCGACTCGAGGAACCTGAGGAAGACACAACGAGGAATTACTAGACTCACAGGAACAATAATCACAAATACTTAACTTACATACACTAAAATAAAATCAAAGAAACACTTAACTAAATTCTACACAGAAAACAAGTTCTCAGAGCCAGTATCACGCAAAACTGAAATCAACAAAACAAAAGCCCACAAGACGGTATTAATGCTCGACCCAGTTTCCCAGAGCTAACAGCTTTTTATAATGGTTCTAATGAGCCACCTCGGCACAGGTGAAACTTCGTCGTCACCTGACCGAGGTGCCTTCTGGGAAACTGGGTCTTCTAACACAAAACTACAAAAACAAACTCAACCACAGTGCCCTCTAGGGGCAGTCCCTTACACTGATACAGTATAAAACTTCTGCTGTTCCATTTAGCTAAATCAATACAATTAAAGTGTATTTACTTTTCCTACCTCAGAAATATCCATATGGCTAACCTGAGAAAAAATGTCAATTACACTGCACAGACCCTACACACTTGGGGACAATTTATGGACATTACACACCTCCACTTTCATTTGCACATTTGCAAACAACCTGGACATTATTGCACATTTTACGGACATTGTATCCACACATTCATGCATATTTGCACACTCCCTGGGCATTTCCATTTAAATTCTATGTCAATCTCCACAAGTTTCTAGGCTTTTGCCTTGGACCTGTCCCATGGATGCCATCTTTGTGTAGTCTCTTTCTTATTAAGTGATGAACACTTGAGTTAACCAAAGTGAGTCAAGTAAGGCCTGCATTTCTTTTGTTGCTCTTTTGTTCTCACAGCCAGGGTCAAAAGTTTTGAGAATTACGTAAATATTTTATTTTCAGAAAATCTGCTGCATCAGCACTTTTATATCTTTTTATCAGATGTTACTATGTATACTGAAGTACAATTACAAGCATTTCATAATTGTCACAGGTCAATATTTGAAATGTTGCCCCTTCTTTTTCATGACCTCAGTAATTTACCCTGGAATGCTGTCAGGAAGTTGTGGGTTTTTGTTTGTCCACCTGCCTCTTAAAGACTGACTGCATTTATTTGCTCCCATTAACGTTCCTCTTGTGTTAGGGTCAGCACCGACCCGTTTAACTTTTTAAATGCATAAAACTACTACCTAATTTTGTTTATTGCATCAAGGCTTTTTGACTTTGTCAGGAATCTGTATTTAATTAAAATAAAATAAAATAAAAAATTGTACTAAATTATAAAATGCTCTGGTGAAAATTACCTTTGTGTTGGTAGGGTCAATTTTGAACCAGTTAAGGTTCATAATTTAAGGTTATGAAACAATAGTTAGGGTCAAAACAAAAATCATAAACACACTTTGACAGGCTTCTCTCTTTGCCTGTGTGTCTTATTACCTGAACAAACAAACAAAGACAGACATGTTCAGACATGTAAGGCTTGCATAAGACAAATTTAGTTTAGCGTTGGTGACTTGCAGAGTACACACCTCCTGTTTGCAGCAGTCAAAAATGAGAAGATTTACAGTAAGCCAAGCTCTGGATCATATATTTTCTGAAAATGAGGCAGAGGACACAGAACAGCATAGTGATACAGATGAGCAGGCTTCAGAGGAGGAAGACATTGTAGAGTATCTACCAGAAGAAACAAAAAAAATCACATCTAATGAGCCTGATGAGGAGGTCACCGATGCTGAAGCTGCACTCACTCCTGCTAAAATGTTCAAATCCAAAAGTAGTAACATCTGTTGGAGCTCAGTACCTCCTGATTTACATGGCAGGGCAGCTGCTGCAAATGTCATCAAAATGACCCCTGGAATTACAAGGTTTGCTGTGATGAGAGTAAGTGACATCAAGTCATGTTTTGATCTGTTTATGCCATTGTCACTAAAGAAAGTCATGATTGCTATGACAAACCTTGAAGGAAAAAAGGTTCATGGCCACATTGATGAGGAATACCTGGATGCTTATATTGGTGTTCTTCTTGCTGGTGTTTACAAATCCAGCAATGAGGCCACTGATGGACTCTGGGATGCGTCGACAGAGAGAAATATTTTCCAGGCAACAATGTCACTTCAGTCATTTCGAATGATATCAAGAGTCCTTAGATTTGACAACAGGGAAACTAGAGAAAAATCTGACAAGCTTGCTCCCATCAGGGATGTCTGGGAAAGGTGGGTGCAGCTCCTTCCACTGATGTTCCAGGGCCAGAGGTAACAGTAGATGTCACAATATCACGTCAATTTCTTTACCAGCTATGACCTTGGGCAAGAACTTGCTTTCACAGACACCACCACGATTGTTTCAAATTGTCCAAAAAAACATTGGCATGTGATAGCTGCGTCTTTGTGAAAAGTGGATATAAGTGTGTCAAAAAGCCCATAATTATCTTGGACTATAATAAAAACAAAGGTGGAATGGACAAGCTGACTGACACCTACATTTGCTAGAGAATGACCAGGGGATGACCAATGGGATGTTTTTATAACATTCTATACTCAGCAAATAAAGAAACGTCCTCTTTATTCAAACGTCAGTCAAAACGTCTGACTATGTTTACTGAAAGTAAAAACAATTGAATGTGTAAATATTTGTATGAACACTAAAAGAGTCAACACCATAAGACAAACTAAAAATGTTTCACAAAGTGTCCCTGAATGAAGGGAGGCTCAAAATTAAAAGTACCAGTCAGTATCTGGTGTGGCCACCAGCTGTTTGAAGTGGCCATCCTGTACCTGTCACGCAGGTGTGATATTCGGATGTACCCATCCTGTGCAGTTGTTGTTACACGTGGTCTTCCACTGCGAGGATGATCAGCTGTCCTTTCTGTCTCCCTGTAGCGCTGTCTTAGGCGTCTCACAGTGCGGACATAGCAATTTATTGCCCTAGCCACATTAGCAGTCCTCATGCCTCCCTGCAGCATGCCTAATGCACGTTCATGCAGATGAACAGGGACCCTGGGCATCTTTCTTTGGGTGTTTTTCACAGTTGGTAGACAAGTCACTTTAGTGTCCTGCATTTTTAAAACTGTGACCTTAAATGCCTACTTTCTGTAAGCTGTTAATTATGGTTAATTGAACATGCATGGAAAACATTGTTTAAACCCTTTACAATGAAGATATGTAAAGTTATTTGGATTTTTACATTATTGTTGAAATACACAGTCCTGAAAAAGGGGCGTTTCTCTTTTTGCTGAGTATAGATGTGTCTGCATACAATTCAATTCAATTTTATTTGTAAAGTGCTTTTAACAATCAAAATAATTATTTAAGTCTATATGGAATGTGAGTGTGCATGAATCAAGATGAACAGATCATCCCAGGTGAGCAAGCCGCGGGCGACAGTGGCAAGGAAAAACTCCGAGATGGTAATAGGACGAAACCTTGAGAGGAACCAGACTCAACAGGGAACCCATCCTCATTTGGGTGAAACAAAAAGCAGGAATTGATCTGCATTTATTCAATGCATTTGTGTTATCCATATTCACCTAATTAAAATGAATAGAGTGGAAATCAACCAGAAAAAACAAGCGGAGAATGTTTCTTGAGGAGTTAGGAAGTTCCCTTATCAAGGCACACATTGAGCGAAGGGAACGGGTGCCCTGGGGACCCAGCTGCTGCTGCCTTGGTTCAGACAGCTGCAGAGCTCACGTAGCACTCCTTCCACACCATGAGCAACACAAAGAGCATCAGTGCTAGCATCCTCTTCGGCCAGCACTGCCTCAACATCAACCTACACTTTTTTGCCTTTATTTGAAATGAATATATATGGGTCAAATTTGACCCAGAACACCATAGATGTTACTATAGTAATTATTAATTATAAAATAAAAAAAAAATAAAAAATTTTTTTTTAGATGTGTTCTAATACCTCTGAGTAATAGACAGGTAACATAACCTTTTATTTATTTAAATAATTCTCTTGAGGTTCATTTATTAATTTTTTCAAATTGAAAATGAGAGATAGGCTGTTAAAGTAAAAGCTCATGAGGTCACTGCAAAAATATTGAAAACATTCTTTAAATGGACAAGGAAGTGTAACAAAGTAACCAAGAGGTAAGAAAAAAAAAATTGGATGATAAATTTTTTGGATGATAAAGTTTCGAGGGTAATATACAGTGGTGTGAAAAACTATTTGCCCCCTTCCTGATTTCTTTTGCATGTTTGTCACACTTAAATGTTTCTGCTAATCAAAAACCGTTAACTATTAGTCAAAGATAACAATTGAACACAAAAGGCAGATTTTAAATGAAGATTTACGTTAAGGGAGAAAAAAAAAACTCCAAATCTACATGGCTGTGTGTGAAAAAGTGATTGCCCCCCTTGTTAAAAAATAACTTACCTGTGGTTTATCATCACACCGGAGTTCAATTTCTGTAGTCACCACCAGGCCTGATTACTGATTACAGGAGCTACCTGACACAGAGAAGTAGACCAAAAGCTAGACATCATGCCAAGATCCAAAGAAATTCAGCAACAAATGAGAACAAAAGTAATTGAGATCTATCTGGTAACGGTTATAAAGCCATTTCTAAAGCTTTGGGACTCCAGCGAACCACAGTGAGAGCCATTATCCACAAATGGCAAAAACATGGAACAGTGGTGAACCTTCCCAGGAGAGGCCGGCCGACCAAAATTACCCCAAGAGCGCAAAGACAACTCACCCGAGAGGCCACAAAAGACCCCAGGACAACATCTAAAGAACTGCAGGCCTCACTTGCCTCAATTAAGGTCAGTGTTCACGACTCCACCATAAGAAAGAGACTAGGCAAAAACGACCTGCATGGCAGATTTCCAAGGCGCAAACCACTTTTAAGCAAAAAGAACATTAAGGCTCATCTCAATTTTGCTAAAAAACATCTCAATGATTGCCAAGACTTTTGGGAAAATACCTTGTGGACCGACGAGACAAAACCTGAACTTTTTGGAAGGTGCGTGTCCCGTTACATCTGGCGTAAAAGTACCACCACCATATTTTACTGTTGGTATGTTCTTTTCTGAAATGCTGTTAGTGTGATGGTCTGGGGTTGTTTTGCTGCTTTCAGGACCTGGAAGGCTTGCTGTGATGGATGGAACCATGAATTCTACTGTACCAAAAAATCCTGAAGGAGAATGTCCGGCCATCTGTTCGTCAACTCAAGCTGAAGCGATCTTGGGTGCTGCAGCAGGACAATGACCCAAAACACACCAGCAAATCCACCTCTGAATGGCTGAAGAAAAACAAAATTAAGACTTGAGTGGCCTAGTCAAAGTCCTGACCTGAATCTTATTGAGATGTTGTGGCATGACCTTAAAAAGGCGGTTCATGCTAGAAAACCCTCAAATAAAGCTGAATTACAACAATTCTGCAAAGATGAGTGGGCGAAAATTCCTCCAGAGCGCTGTAAAAGACTCGTTGCAAGTTATCGCAAACGCCAGTTATTAGGTTCAGGGGGCAATTACTTTTTCACACAGGGCCATGTAGGTTTGGATTTTTTTTTCTCCCTAAATAATAAACCCCCTCATTTAAAAACTGCATTTTGTGTTTACTTGTGTTATCTTTGACTAATAGTTAAATGTGTTTGATGATCAGAAACATTTTGTGTGACAAACATGCAAAAGAACAAGAAATCAGGAGGGGGGGGGGGGGGGGGGGTGGCAAATAGTTTTTCACACCACTGTAGCTGATTAAAGACATGGGTCAAAACCGACCCGTTAACATAAGAGATAGTAACAGAAAGCCAACATAAGAGGAAGGTTAAGAAACGGGATTACAGTCTGGGGAGTTTCCTAGCCATGGACCAAAAATACAAAAATATTTTTTTTTTGTTTCCAGAGCTAGTCATCCCTTTTGACTTATGCAAAGGTGCTCCAACATGCTGGAAAACAGAGAAGTTGGAACAGGCAAACTGTTCTTGGATGGTTGGGAGAAGTTGCTCTCAGAATTTTTTTTTGTACCATTATTTATTCATGGCTGAATGTATATGGCTTTTTTTTTTTTTTTTGACAAAATTGAGTGAGCCATAAACCCATATACCAATGATCTAAGGATGCTTTACCTTGGACTTGACAGGACTGATGGTAGCATTATAAAACAAGTTTCCCAGAGCATTACTGCACTTTTATGCAGGTAACAAAAATGGGCCAGTGTCTGGGGTCAAATGTTAGTGTTCATAAGAAGAGCTTTGATAAAAGTAAAGTTATCATATTTGATGACTTTCTAAGCAACACACACACACAAACATGTAAAATCATACGTTGCATTTGCTTAATACATATGAATGGAAACATTGTTTGGAAAACATATTAAGAATGACCCAGCAGCTTATCTGTACACGATTTATCTGTATAAATCTGTTTTTGAGCTTAAAAACATAGCACACATGGTTATAGCACACAGTTTTTCTAAGAAGAGTGTAAACTCATTTGAAATGGATCCTTAAATATGATCCATTTCAAACCATCAAAAAACTCATTTTGAAGAAGAAAAAAAAACTTAATTTTTTAAAACCAATAGTGCATTTTTATAAAATTATTTTGTGCACCATGTTTTTATCATGAATATGTGCATTCTGTGTTGGATGTGTAAGCCTCTCAGAACAGGACAAGCTCCTCCTCTCATAAATCCATTAAATAAAAAAATCCCAAAAAAACATTCATATGATTTAATGTAAGGGAAGGAGACATTTAATTTACAAATTTTAATACAAAAATCAAAAAAAGCAGTAATAGACAACAACTGCGGGAAATTTTAAATAATTAGATAAATGAAAATGAAAGATACATTTTAACTCAATTTCAGAAGGATGCTAGTACAAAAAGATGCATATGAACTCACTCAGTTTCAGAAGAATGGTAATAAAATCACAAATGTATGATGATCCTGTGATAAAGCAGAGTGTCACAAATAACTAAAGACTAAGAAGATGGTTTTGTTCAAGATAGCTTACAACAATAAACTATCTTCTCAGAATACTCTCAGAATAACTACCGCTTGGTAGCTCTACTGCTGTCCCTCCTTTTTTTCTCCCGTTTCCATTCCACTGGAATTTCCAGTGCCATCTTGTCGCTCTGATGCCATCTAGGAAAGATTTAAATGAATAGCAAGCAAATTGGTACAAAGCAGACCTTAACTGCTGTTTCAAAGTAAGTAAATAGTTTACAGTGTAGAGTTTGTTGTAAAAGGTCAATCTTACTTCAAAAACATTTCTAGTATAATTATGTAGCTTTTTATCTATTTTCAGAGTCTATGAGTAACAGCTAGAATCAGCTAATCAAGTTCACCCCGGTTTTTACCCACGTTATATCCCAATTAGGCGTGCTGTAGCCTTTTAACAGACTTGGGGCCCGGTTTCTCGAAAGCTTATCATCGCCAAGTAGTTCTTAAGTTGTACCTTTACCTCTCTTAGCATAAGAAAGTTTCTGGAAATGCGCCATAACGTTAAGTATCTCTTAGCTAAGTCACACGTTGGTAAGGTTGGTCTGGACCAACCTTAACTCATTCTTAGCGTAGTTTCAGCTCAAGACGCTAGTCGCCGCCACTGAGCAGCAGTCTTTATAAATCAGCGGTGTATGTAAGCACATTATGGCACGTTATCAAAGTTGTATTAATGATGGAATATACTGTAGGCCTGTTTAAGAATTTTATTTCATCTGATATCAGAACTAATAGAGTGACTTTTAATTAGCCTATTTCATAATGTGACTAATGCATTAAAATTGGCAATCACCTTTAATATTAAACAGGTGGCAAACAATTAGGCAGCGATACAACGTGTTGTGTTAAACTGAAGACGGCGCCGTCCGCGGGGCCGTGTGGGTCATGTACATTTTTCCTTTAGACAAAACTTCAGCCCTTTTCATATTTTCCCTGAGGTCGTTATATTAAAAAAAAAAAAAAAAAAAAAAAAAAAAAAAAAAAAAAAGGTTTTGCCTTCCAAGGCAACAGATTATGGGGCTTCTTGACCTGCTCAGACCTGTGCGTGCCAGGCCAACACGTCGTACTTATGCTCTATGTCCCGATGTCCAGCTGCTCGCTGCTTTTTGTTTAAAATATGTTTCATTGATTAGCCATTATCCATAACTTTATGGGCTTTTCTTTTGACACGTTTTATTTTTATGAAATTTGATTTAGTTAAATGACAAAATAACTGGGAGTTTCAAACCCCACATCCATTAATTTTTCTGAGTGATTGCAATGCTTTATACCCCTATCTCACCTATGCGGTTTGACTCGCTGTGAGATGCAGTGTTATACCCCTATCTCATCTGCACGGTCTCGCGCAGTGGCCGTAAGTAGGGTTCATCATGATTCACCCCGAGTTTTTGCGCTGTGATTAAATTTTTCACGCGGAAAGATGCAAAAAAAAATTAAACATTACGTTTCCCGGTCCTCGTGGAAGCTTGCAGACCATGCGGAACATCGCGGGCAATCGCGGCAGCTCACGGTGCCTAACAGGGCATCTCTCCGTGAGTCAAGCCGCCTAGGTGAGATAGGGGTATTAGGCACCGTGATCCACCTCGAGTGACCGCCCGACGTTCCGCGAAGATCTGCAAGGTCCGTGAGCTTCCACATGTTACATTTTTTTGCGTGGTAAAATGGAAACGTAATCACGGCACCAAAACTCGCGCTGAATCATGATGAACTGCACTTATATCCCCATCTCACCTGTGTGGTTTGACTCACGGTGAGATGCAGTGTTGGGCACCGTGAGTTGCGAAACAAAGTAGGTGAGATAGGGGTATTAATCCTCTACTCTGTCATCTCATCGTATTCATTCCATAAGTGTGCTATACAACCCCAACAACTGACATACTTCACATTGTTTCTGAAGCTGGTGAAGAGTGTTGTCAGCTGTTTGTCCATCAACTATGATTGTATAACCGGTTCGTTTCACCGTCACTACAGGTTACATGAAAATATTAGCGACAGTTTGGTGATTTCATTTATATATTTGTCTATTATCGCATGCTATTGATAAGTTAACCCATGTCGAAATAAACGCTATTAAAAGAATTTAGTGCAATGTTTAATTTGTATAGAAAGTGCCGTCATTAACGCCGTCATGTAAAAGGAGTGAAAAATCGATTCCTGAGCAACCGATATCCGCCAATTCAGGACCTTCACTGTAGACCGCGTCTTGTAACGTCGGACGTAAGAGGCAGCGAGTTAAGAAGACTTCTTAGCGCGCGAATAGTGTGCGTTATCGAGAAACCGGCCCTTGGTTCTTATTAGCTTTTTGAAATTGTTGTAGTTATAAACAAAGTACCATTCTCATAGCGAAATGGCACTGTTTGTACTCACGGCACTGTAACTGTTTACTACACAAATCACAAGTCGTTTTTAAAGAAATTGCCACCTGAAATATTTAATAAAAATAAATTTTAAAAGTGGCGTGACTAAAAGGTTTTTAGTTTTTGTAAATTAAAAACACTAACAATTTAAAGAATAAAATGTTACTAAAACAATTTTAATAAACTAAAAAATACAATAAACACTTTTTTTTTGGTCTTTAGGTGTCACCACAGCGGAATATCCAGTCTTCACAACAACTTGGCACAGGTTTTACGCCGGATGCCCTTCCTGACACAACCCTCCCATTTTATCCGGGCTTGGGCGTTTGGGCACTGGCTAGGAATCGAACCCAGGCCTTCCGCATGACAGGCGAAACATCTACCACTGAGCCACCAGTGCCCACAATAAACACTTTGGAACCAAGATAATATTATACAAAAGTTAGGTTCCATTAAACGACTGACTGATTTGTAATTGGGCCAGAACCACTCCAAAATTACGGATGTTGTATCACCAAGTTATTTCCTCAGAATAGCTACAGCAAAATAGATACATAGAGTACAGAAACTGCATGAAAGAGTGGAAGACAAGCTTTCTGACGATAACCTTGTTAATGTCCGTATATGAAAAGTAAGCATAGAATTTTTAATATTACACAGAAATTATTCACTTCTTGTGCACATCCTATATTTTACAAGAAAAAAAGTACTCAATCGCCGTGATTATTCGATATTTATAAGTGCCCATTTAATTTTTTAACCAAAAAAAAAAAAAAAAAAAAAAAAGAAGAGAATGATGCAGTCTCCGTGTGTAGGTCTTTAACATTGCTTATATCAGCTGATAAGGGTTTATTTGTGACATTGCATTACCTTCTTATAAGCCATCTCAAAAAGTTTTAGAGATGCTTGCTGTAGACCAGTGGCAGCCTGTTTGATGTTTTCCCCAGTCTCATGATCCTTTCGTGAAAGTAGATCTCTCACTTTAGTAATCTCATCCTGAAGCTTTTTGCACTGAGGAAAATAGAAAAATGTCAAGTTATATATGTTTTTACAAAAATGTATACATGCAAAAAATATGCTTTACCTCCTCAGTGGGTAGCTGGTCCTTAAACTCCTCCATCTTTGACTCAGTATCATGAACAATGCCTTCAGCCATATTAACAGCCTCAACACGATCCTATAGACAATAAACAATATTCAATGATGAAATAATTATCTGAAATACAGTTTAAGCTAGTGTGGAATATTATAATCACTGTCCACCTATGAAATGCATGTGTAAACTTGCTCATTACTGATTCTAAAAATGGTGCCAGTCGGGCCAAATTGTTTCATAGTTGTACTTCTCTCTGGTTCTTGTATCTACCATTGCCAGAAACTGCTACAATATAGAGAACCAATAATCTCCTTGATGATCTGCTGGATATTCAAATATTTTTATTTATTTATTTCAGTAATTCAATTAAAACGTGAAACTCATACTCATTACACGGTATATCCAATATATTCCAAGTGTTTATTTCCTTTAATTTTGAAGATTATGGCATGCATGAAAATCCATATAGTCAGCATCTCCAAAAATTTAAACACTGCAAAAAAGTTTAATATTAGACTCACGGTTTCGCACTCTAATCAGCTAAATAACACCTGCAAAGGGTTTAAATGGTCTCTCAGTCTGGTTCAGTAGCTACACAATCATGGGGAAGAACATATGGAAAGTTGAATGGAAGGAAAAAAATGTGGTTAAAAAAAAGGTGCACAAGCAACAGAGATAACTGCAGAATTGAGAGGATTGTGAAACAAAGACCAAAGAATTTGGGGGGAGATTCACAAGGAGTGGACTGCAGCTGAAGTGAGTGCTTCAAGGGCCCCCACGCACTGACGTGTCCAGGACATGAGCTACAACTATTGCATTTCTTCCGTCAAGCCACTCTCGAACCTGAGACAGTGTCAGAGGTATCTTCCCTGGGCTTAGGACAAAAAGGGCTGGGCTGTTGTGCTCAGTGGGCTAGATACCTTTTTGAAGATAAAAGTAAATTATGCAATTCATTTGTACATCAAGTTCCCAGAGTCTGGAGGAAGAGGAGGGTCACAGAAACCAAGCTGCTTAAGGTCCAGTGTTAGTTTGCACAGTCAAGTCAAGATCAGCACAGCTGTCTACCAGGCAGTTTTAGAGCCATTAATGCTTCCCTCTACTGACCAGCTTCATTGAGATGCTGATTACATTTTCCCAGCAGGACTTGGCCATTGCCCACACTGCCAAAAGAACTAATACCTGCATAAATAACTAAGGACCATATGTAGCGCTTGATTGGTCAGCAAACTTTCCCAACCTAAACCCCTTAGAGAATCTATGGAGTATTGTGAGATGCGAGACACAACAAGGAAGCTATCAGAGACAGAAAAAAAATGTATTATGGATAACTTAACTGCACCACAGACTGATTGCCTCATATTCCTGGAGTAATTAATGCAAAGGGAGCCCCTATCAAGTATTCATTGTTGTACATGTTCATACTTTTCAAAAGACCACTAGTTTCATTAGTGTTAAATCTTTTTTTAATTGGCCTTAAATAAAATCTACATTTTCTGAGATCTAGAATTTTATGTTTTCATTTGTTATATGCCATAATAATACAAACAAATAAATAACACTTGAACTAACTAGTCTGTGTGTAATGAATCTACACACACACACACACACACACACACACACACACGAGTTAAAATGTTTGACCTGAATTACTGAAATTAATTAGCTTTTTAATATTCTAATTTATAGCAATGCACCTGTATATTTATAGGAAAAAAATAAAATGTTGTGGTTTTTGTGTTTCAAATATCCTAACAAGGATGTGTTTGCTTCCTGATCCAGTCATCAGCATCATTTCTTTTGTCAGTCACGCGGTTGCCACAAAATTTTAAAGAAAACAACGGTAACCATGTAGAGCAAATTACATGAATAAATTATATACAGTAATATAAAATGTGAACAGGTGATGATGCATCTCCGCTTTAAATACATTAAGAGAAAGCTTTCACAGGAGCAAAAATCTTCAGATAGAATTTTTCCACAAAAACACTGTGGAAACAACACTGTCGCACAGGTGAGAAATTTGAAGTGCGGGACATTGTACTGCAAAGGTAGTGGATTATGCATGGTGGAAAGGACTAGGTATTGTTATCGGTCAGGATGGCACAGTGAAGAATCTGCATAAGGGGAAATTATCTTAGATCTCAAAAAAGTGATGCACACAAAACTAAGTAAATATAAAAACTGGTATAACCTGCTGCTTATTGATATTGATCTACAAATATAGCCAACCTCAATAGAACCCAGTTATTAATGTTAACAAAATGTATAACATGCAATATTTGACTTGGCAAAAGAAGAAAGACCTCGAATGATTGTGTTTAAGAAAGAATAAGTGACGGACAGGCGTTTCTTCCAAATTGGTTGGTACCTTCCAAGAGATATTAACTGGACAAGCATTAAGAACAAAAATTTTATCCATTTCTCATTTATCTTTTCTCAAATCATCACAAATCCAAATGCTTTTAGTGTAAAGTAAAAATAATTGTTACTAATACTTTCACAGGAGACCATAAAAGAGAGGCTAAACTACCTTTCTCTTTCTGTCCTCCTCTGCATACTTTTCAGCATTCTTAATCATATTCTCAATGTCATCCTTGCTGAGACCACCAGATGACTGAATGATAACTGAAAAACATTAGAAATAAACAAGAATAATCCACAGGTTCTACTGGAAGAAGGGGAAAAAACAGAGGAAAGACATAAACCCATAAAAGACCATAAATCTTACTTTGCTGTTCACGTCCAGTGCCTTTGTCTTTAGCAGAAACATGCACAATTCCATTGGCGTCAATGTCAAAGGTAACTTCAATCTGAGGGACACCACGTGGAGCAGGTGGGATGCCAACCTATTAACAATCACAGATCATATCCTAAATTAAAAGTAGTTCTCGATTGTTAATGAGCTGAGAGTTAATATGTTATGAACCAAAATGTACTGTACTGAAATTCGCTCATCTCGAACGTGAATGTGTTTGTCGCAGTTGGTAGCTCTAGCCGTATTATATTCTCAGTAGTGAAACGGAAGTTGTATTGTGCAATTGAGGTTGGAAATGCATCTCTCCACAGAGAAAAAGGATTCATAGTCGAGTATTATTTCCGCTCATACGGAAGTGGTCGTGAATGGGGGGCCAAGTTCGAATAAGATGGCAAAACAATTCCTTCCCATACAAATTCCCCCTGATCTTACACTACCTAATGCCTACTTGTGGGAAATGTTAAAGGAGAGTGTGTTCAACTGTGAAGACTTCCTTTCAGGGGAAATAAACTCAGATGACAGGGTAATATTGTTCGACATTTAATTTCAGTATTGTTTATTGCAGCACATACAGTATTTATTTTTTTTTTTTTTAATTGGACAAAGAAAGAGGAGCAACACCCACTGAACCATGTAATGCAAGTACAGTGGAACCTTGGATTATGAGCATAATTCTTTCCAGAAGTGTGTGCGTATATCAAAACACTCGTTAAGCGAATTTCCCCATAAGAAATCATGAAAACTCAAATTATTTGTTCCACAACCACACAAAAAAAGTATACAAAACTATAAAGTAAAAATAAAACAAATTAAAAAATGCACTTTACCTTTAAAAATTTAAATAAATAAATCCCGACAGATACGCGTTTTCATTAGTGCTTGTGCGTGCATGCGCCATATGTGTGTTAGATCCATTTTCTCCCTTTCAGCCTGCACGGTTTGTGTGCGTCATTAGATACCATGCCCCTCCCCTCACACAATAAAGGAAACAAGGCTCTGTCTTGATTCTTTTCAGAGGTAAAGTGCAGGTTCATTTTGTTTATTTTTATTATTTTTTTTATTACCCGAAATAACCCAGAATTTTGACCCAGCATAAACCACCCAATAATGTGTTTCAGAATAAAGCATTACAATAATTCAAAAAAAGACTCACTAATAAAATGCTGTGGTGTTTCTGTAAAGTCTATTTTACCAGTTATTTCTATATTTAAAGTTTGATGTCTTTGAATGCATTTTTTAAAATAACCATAAACAGATACAAACAGAGATATACAAATAAAATTATCAGCTAGTGAACTTGATCGTCGTTTAACCAATGTTTTTTTACTCATTATTGTACGATAAATATCAATAGCTCTGGTTCAGATTTTTGTTGTATAAAGTACTCAGATGTGGAAATTACAACCACCGTAGTATTTCTTCGATACAACATAATGATTTATTTTTTTACTTATGTTTAAAAACTGCGGCGATTGAAAATGTCACTTTGAGCCACCTGGCGGTCATTTTACGAATGACTTTAAAATGCAACTGATTTATTTTGGCCGCTGTCGTTTTGCCACGACGGTGAGCACAGAATAGCCATTCTGGTTGTATATAATAAACACCTTTTTCAATTTTATTAGTCATTTTTGTCAGTTTTATGTAAACATGTCTTACCAGTGTGAACTGTCCAAGGAGTTTATTATCCACTGCCATTTCACGCTCACCTTGGCAAACTTTAATTTCTACTTGTGTTTGCCCATCAGCAGCAGTGGAAAACACCTGAATAAATTTAATGAAGATCTGAAATAACTTTGACAGTAAAACAATATTCCAAAAAGTTCTGAGTTTACAAACTAGAGTTCATAGCCAAGCTGAACTCAGCTGAACAAATATATAAAACTTATATAGCCTAAAATAGAAAATAAGTAAATAAATAAATAAAAACCTAGGCCACAATAATAGACCATTTCATCTGGAAAATTACCTGGCTTTTTTTGGTGGGAATTGTTGTATTCCGATTTATAAGTTTGGTGAACACACCTCCCAGAGTCTCAATTCCCAAAGAGAGGGGAGTGACGTCTAGTAGGAGCACATCGGTTACATCTCCAGCCAATACACCCCCTTGGATAGCTGCCCCAATAGCCACAGCTTCATCTGGGTTAACAGATTTACTAGGAGACCTACCAAACAGATCTTGTACAGTTTGCTGAACCTAAAAGCAGAACAAAGGGACTTGCATAAAGACAAAATTGCAATTGTTTAAACAGTTAAGTAAAGGAGAATAAATACTGAATAAAGTTTAGGCTTAAAATTTGACCTATACCATATTTCAACATTCATAACTAATAGCTGAATTTTTTTTTCAGTAACCAAAATAACATAGCTTAAATGATATAGCTTGCCAGAATGCAGTAAATAAAATCTAATTCCTTTTCCTCCTAAAATTGTTTTATTAACAATAGGAATATGACCAAATAGCACTCATGAGGAACTGGTATCACCACTGTTCTTAATCTTATGGTTCCTTTTTACTCCATGTAGGCTACTTCTAAGAGCCTTCTAAACAGTTCTGCAAATACCTTTGGCATGCGAGTCATTCCTCCAACCAACAGGACTTCACCAATGTCACTCTTCGAAACATCAGCATCTTGCATGGCCTTCTGACAAGGGGCCACAGTCCTTCTTATTAGATCTGCCACAATACCCTCAAACTGTGCACGGGTAAGTTTCATGTTCAAGTGTTTGGGGCCAGAGCTGTCCATTGTTAGGTAAGGAAGGTTGATGTCAGTCTAAGATGTCAGTAATAGAAAGTTAAATTCTTTATTTGGAGAACCACTGAGTCAAAATAATGCATCTTGTTTATCAGAATCATTTGATCATAACTGAAAACCATTTAAATCTCAGTCACTGTGCAAACACTTTTAGGTGGCTTAATTGCCTTATTGAGTGGGGTGGGGGTGGGGGGGGTGAGGTTGGCTTAAAGCTAGGACTGATTTTAAATTAAATATTAAATGACATCAAAATGGGGTGATGAAATAGCACATACTCATGGTCTAACAAGAGAAATGTGTATGTGTCCCAATGGAAAGAGCCAAAGAGCTTTGCATGATGAGCGAGGAGAGAAAAGCAGAAAACCAGCCTCTCTTAAATAAATAAAAAGCAAATGTTCAAAAATGAACAAAACGATTTCCAAAATATGTGTATATATATCATAATTTTTTCTCCCCACTCTGTGACAAGAGATTTAGGTTTCTCTGTATGCCATAGCCATGATCAGACTGCCAGCTTTTATACCTGAAACTAAACCCACAAACAGAAACCAACCTGCAGAGATGAAGACAGCTCACATTTGGCCTTTTCTGCTGCCTCTCTTAATCTCTGCAATGCCATGTTGTCTTTGGTAAGATCCACACCAGACTTAAAAAATAAATAAATAAATAAATAAAAAAGCATAGTGGTTAATAATGAATGGGCATTTGTGAGCAACAGTAAACATTGCATAACATTATTTCTGTAATTTGACCTCAACGTAACTAATACAGGTCCTTCTAAAAAAAATTAGCATATTGTGATAAAGTTAATTATTTTCTGTAATGTACTGATAAACATTAGACTTTCATATATTTTAGATTCATTACACACAACTGAAGTAGTTCAAGCCTTTTATTGTTTTAATATTGATGATTGTGGCATACAGCTCTTGAAAACCCAAAATCCCTATCTCAAAAAATTAGCATATCATGAAAAGGTTCTCTAAACGAGCTATTAACCTAATCATCTGAATCAACTAATTAACTCTAAACACCTGCAAAAGATTCCTGAGCCTTTTAAAAACTCCCAGCCTGGTTTATTACTCAAAACCGCAATCATGGGTATGACTGCCGACCTGACTGCTGTCCAGAAGGCCATCATTGACACCCTCAAGCAAGAGGGTAAGACACAAAGAAATTTCTGAACGAATAGGCTGTTCCCAGAGTGCTGTATCAAGGCACCTCAGTGGGAAGTCTGTGGGAAGGAAAAAGTGTGGGAGAAAACTAGGGCTGCAACTAACGATTATATTGATACTCGATTAGCTGGCCGATTATTGTTTCGATTAATCGGATAAAAGTTACAAGCTTCTTTAATTTGATGTTTTGCTTATATCTATCTATCTATCTATCTATCTCTATATATATATATAAAAAAAAAATATATATATATATATATATATATATATATATGCAGATGGCAAGTTGACACTGTTTTATTTATATATATATATATATATATATATATATATATATATAGATAGATAGATAGATAGATATAGATATCGATTAATTGGATAAAAGCTAGACGCTTTAATTTGATGTTTTGCTTAACTATATAAAACCATAAATCAGGGTATTATTTATGTATAAAAGTAAACTTTAAAAAATGCAATAGCCACATAGTTTAATTATCTTTAATTGACATTTAAACCTTATTTTTTGTAAATCAACATTTGTTTTTAACAGTAATTGCAGATGGCAAGTTGACTGTGTATATAGTTAAAAAACAAAAAAAAAAAAAAAAAAAAAAAACAAACCACTGACATTGTTAAGAATGACCTCAATTTTAAATTCTCTTAAATTAATTCAACTTAATAAGAATAGACTTCTAGATTATGATATTTTTAATTGAAGTGTCTACTACATCCTTTTCACGGTTTACTTTGATCCTCTCCTGTGTATTTTATCCTTTTTTTTGTCGCAAAAAAAAAAAAAAAAAATTAATATATATATATATATATATAGATAGAGAAAAAAATAAAAAAACTCGCCGCTACTGGTTTCACTCCGTTTATTTTGCCCTTTTTCCGCATTTCCCTGTGTATAGCATGTAGGATCATGGGATATATCCGGTCCTCCGAAGTGTAAAATGAACGTGAAGAAAACGCACTAGAAGTGTTTTCCGTGCGTTCGTTGGGGTTTGAACGCCAAGAAAAAGCTGCATGCAACGTTTTTTTTTTTTGACACCGTATAACCGCGCAGCCGGACAAACGCACGTCACCAAAGCCCGTGTGAACTCTCTCACTGACTCCTATGTATGTGTAGAAAACCCTCGGCACTTCATCCGCGCTCACCGGACACTACGAACGGCAGAAAACGCTCGATTTTAACGCCCGATAAGGTGTTTAATGTAAATTGCTCCCATACCTTGGAGGACTTGGGGCGCGCGCTTTTTCCTGCAAATGCTTGTGTAAACTCCATTGCGCGAGCGGCTGTGTCTTTGTGCATCTTGTGGTCGCGCTCCTCAATAACGTGAGCAGCCCAACTAATCGATAACGGCATTCGTTGACAACGAATTTCATTATCGATAATTATCGATTTTATCGATTAGTTGTTGCAGCCCTACAGAAAACGCTGCACAACGAGAAGAGGTGACCGGGCCCTGAGGAAGATTGTGGAGAAGGACCGTTTCCAGACCTTGGGGGACCTGCGGAAGCACCATCCGAGATGCGCGTGAATGCAGTAACTAACTAACTAAGTAACTCGCTCTGACGGCAGCAGGTAGTCTACCGCTATCTTAGCTTGCTTAAATAAACATCTTCCGTTAAAATGCCTAAAACTAAACGGCCGAAAGTGTGGCTGTATTTCACAAGAAAGGATTCCGGCACCGCGACGTGCAGCAAATGTTTCACAGCAGTTGCGTGTAAAGGCGGAAACACGTCAAATCTAATGAAACATTAAAAATTCAAAAGAATTTAATTACTATAAAGCAGTCATTTATGTGTTATGCCAAATTTCTACATATAATTTATAAGTCAATATTCTAAATATATACAGATAAATGTATACGCGCAAACAAAAATAAATACAAACCTCTCTCTTAAACTCTTTTACTATATGCCTTAGCAGATACTGATCAAAATCTTCACCACCTAAAAAAGTGTCACCATTGGTAGATTTCACTTCAAAAACTCCTTTCTGGATCTCCAAGATAGAGATATCAAATGTGCCACCACCAAGATCATACACTGCAATACTGGAAGGTAAAGACCAGACAAAAGATTAAAAAAAAGCGTAAAATAATTTATCAAAAATCTTTTTCTAACAAGTGTGTTTTATACACATACATCTTGTCCTGAGTCTTATCAAGTCCATATGCAAGGGCAGCTGCCGTAGGCTCATTGATAACTCTGAGCACATTCAGACCTGCAATCTGGCCAGCATCTTTGGTTGCCTGTAATTAATGCAGCACATTGGTTTATACAAATATAAATGAGGTTGTGACAAGCTTTTAATGAGATGAATCAATAAATACAGTTTAATAAACTTGATTTTTAATATTTTGATTGGCTAAAGCAGGGTTAAATAGGGACAAAAACAACTAAAAACAAACAGCAAAACTATGAATGGGGAACACAGTATCGTATGACACAAACAAGGCCAAAAAGAAAAGGTAAGAATGAACAGTAGTAAATTAATAAGTGGAGCCCAGTTGATGCTGTATACTGTGCAGAAGGGCTGAGAGTTACACGATTAGTTCATCTCCAATATATTATTGCAGAGATTAAATGATCACATTTGCTTCGGTGGGGATGGAAGAGCCTGCTAATCCCTTCCCAGTACAAGTTTTCACTTTTGAGTCCAGCTGGTCGTCAAGTCAGACACTGAAAATATCCAATTAGTGCAACACATTTGTCTCTCCAGGACCATCCTGTCATAAAGGGTATACTGGTCTTTAATCGTTCTCTTTAACAGGAATCAGGCAGAATATTTTCAACACCTTTGGTGCATTCTACTACTGAATGCTCAGGCTGAAGATGTGCTGAAAGATCCAATACAGCTGGTTGATACAAATCTTCAGTACGCTGGGACTGATTTCATGAGGCCCTGCAGCTTTCCAATAGTTCACCTCTCTCTTCACCTGGGTGCTAGTGACAAATAGGTGGCAGGAGGAAGGGAGTTAGTAGTTCGCTTGAGGATGGTTGGTGAGTGAAGGGGTAACTGGGGAATACGGAGGTGAAAATTCTATGAAATTGGCTGTAAAATAAGCTGGTGAGGGTATATGATTTGGTCAGATGGGGAGGAGAGATCTTGAGAGATATGCTTTGGAGTTTTTACACCTAAAGCTTGAATCATTCATACATTTATACATACAAAATACTATCGAGTTCTGAAGCATTTAATTACAACAGTGGATTACCTCCCTTCCTGCACATTTTAGAATTTCCTCAGCTCCAACTGATGTGACTAAAAAGATAATTAACATACATTCTGGAATTGAGGCTTATGTGACAAGAGAGAGAAAACTAAAATATGTAGGACATAAGGACCAGGTTTAAAAGCCACTGTACTACAAATAGCATAGCCAAACTGAGTGGTTTAGTGGAAATTTCACTCATCAATACAAATCTTGAAACTCAAAATAAATAAATAAACCGTTCAGAACATTTTGGCTTGTTTGCAGTTTTTACCTGTCTCTGAGAATCATTAAAATATGCTGGAACAGTCACAACAGCATTCTTCGCCATATGGCCCAAATAATTTTCTAAAAAAAAAATAAAAAATAAAAATAAAAAAAAACACCACACACACACACACCACTAATTAATTAAAATGCACAAATATTTCTATTACACCCTACATTGTATAAATATTATAAAAGAGATTTACCTGCAGTCTCTTTCATCTTGATTAGAATAAAGGCCCCAACCTGACTAGGGGAATATAGCTTTCCGTGAGCTTCTATCCAGGCATCTCCATTGGATGCACGTACTATCTTATATGGGACATTCTTTCTACAATCGAAGAACCACACATCTAATTATTTTTGTTGTGCATAACATCAACATTATTGTAAGCAGTGCTAAGGAAAATGTGTCTTAATGAGAAATGTAATTTGTGATCAGACTTTCATGATACCATGTCAAACAGTTGCCAAAGGCATAAGTGTAACCACCAATCACATTGCAGTCACTGATTATTAAAAAAATAATAATCAGATGGTTTCTGGATATACACAACTGTGTACACAAAATGCTGGCTTAACCTCAAAGCTCACCAAATGTATAATACCACTTAAATGCAAAACATTAATTTGTGCTAAGAAAACTAGTGACTTGCATCAAACCCCTCTGGACCAATGAGAAGCATTAATTGAGGATCACAAATCAGTTAACATTCTACTGCCCGTCCATGCAATAATAAGAAAAACAAATTATTTCCCCATATTTTTTGTAATAAATGAAATAAAACTTCTAAAAGTAGGATGTTTTGCTGCCTCTTAGTGTATCTGGCTAGTTAGCATGAAGGTAACATTCTCTACATTGATCTGTGATTAAAAAAAAAAAAAAAAGGAAAATCACATTTATTTTCATCATAGAACAGCAGCCAATTTTCCAGGTGTGAAATTGCATTTACAATTTGTAGGGCAATGTGTGCATTTAGCCACAATTAATAAACAAATTCATAATGTAAAGATTACAATTTATAAAAAAAAAAAAAAATCTATTGACGGCCCTAATTTTTTTTTATTTAAAAAAAAAATCCAGTATGTTGGAGATAATCACAGTGTCCTCTGAACTTGTCATGAAACAAATAAAAATAAAGTGAAAACGCTTTCTGAACGCATTTTCCAAGTATGCTACATGGCCGGTATTAGACAGTTTGTATGGCATACACCAAAATTACTACACAGTGTAAAATTACATACAGGGCAAAAAAAAAGATATCTTAAAGAAGGATAATAACTAGAGATCATGCTGTGATTGCTCAACAGCAGAAAGAAGATGCAGAAAGTACTTTTCTCCATATATCTCTATGGTAAGGAACATACAGGACAATAATAATAAAAAAAAAAAAGTACAATCACTAAAAGAGACCAATGGATCTATGGTACTTGGCCTCTAATAAAAGGAAGATTAAGTAATAATACTCAAGGCATAAGATAAACACAACTTACAAATCTTTCTGTACTTCGGGGTCATCAAAGCGTCTCCCAATGAGGCGCTTGGTTGCATAGAGTGTATTGTTTGGATTAGTGACAGCTTGTCTTTTGGCTGGCATACCCACCAGTCTCTCCCCTTCAGCAGTGAAGGCTACAACTGATGGAGTTGTCCTTGAACCTTCTGCATTTTCAAGCACCTGTTACCAGATAAAAATATATTCATTATTTATTTCCATGAGCACTAGTAAATCAGCATTATCCTAAATTTGAATGTAGAAACATTGAATGAATACATTCATACTACCCAAAGCTGAAGCCAACACAGATTAATACCTGTAATGCTTGCCACACTGACTTGGTTTGGCCTGCTACAGTATCAACAATGTCTGCCACGTATTCAAGTTAAACCGAGACTTGTCTTGTGAACTACCTTATGAGATTCTCAGGGTACCGAGCGCTCTTTCCCTTTGAAGAAGACAAAGGACTGCTAATCTGCAGTGAGTTAAAGGAACATAACAGACCAAGATTTTCTTGATTGTATCACGAAAATAGAAATTCATAGAACAAATTGGGGTGCATAATCACTGAAATTAAAATAAGTCTGAAAGTTTTTTTTAAAGGCTAGAAACATTTCACTTTACATCATTTGTGTATTGAATTTTAGGAGGTGTAATCTTACAGAATTGTTTTTCCAAAGTGTACATATTGATAAGCTGCAAACAGCATTCTGTAGCTAAAATAAGACTAAAAAGGACTCTTTAGTTAAGTTTACCACAAGGACAGCATTAATTTAATGAAATTTGGCACAAATTCACCAGGAGTTGCCACAAACCTAATTTAATTTGTGAAAATGTGAACTTCACCACAACTGTTTGCCAAAAGATTTTTAAGGGAAAGGGAAGATGAGATGCTGGAACAGAATTTTTGCTTTTATTTCCTGAATTTTAAACAGCCCATGATTGGCCCATTTGGAAGACTCACTGTGTTAACATTTACTTTACAAATTTTTTATTTAAATTAAATATAGACGTTTCTTAGTTCCATCGAATTTAAGCACTGTAATTTTAGTACCGTGATTGTAAATCCGATTAATGTTTCACTTGTACTGTATAAGGTTTCTGTCGGCGGTTGTACAGCGCAACGGGGGTGCTGGGATGCAAGTATGTAATTTGTTAAAAAGTTTATTATTTATTAAAGAACCTTATAATGAACATAACAGCCTACTGCATTTTATTCTTATAATAACACAAAACACATTGACATCTGCTGACGGAGTAGCACGTCCTGACAATGTTTGAATTATGGTCATTTAGTTTCGTTTATTTCAGTTAATAAATCTACTACAAATTTAAAGAACACAAAATATAAGATGACAAAAAAACCCTACACACGTAGCTTTTCTAATTACAAATGATAAAATCTAAAGGCTGCTGTGTTAACGTTTACTTTGCTTAAATTCGATCCTAATAAGATTTACTTTTATTTAAATTCTAAGTTTGTACTGTAATTTTAGTATTGTGATTATGAATTCGTTTAACTACAGTGTTTCACTTGATTTTATCCGCTACTACCTGCAGCTCTAAAGGAGCTGCGGCTCATTACTCCTTGAGAGAATGAACTGATGCCCGAGGCGTCAGTCTATAGCGCCACTCAGCGGTAAAAGTCAGCAAACGCACAAACCCAAATGCTGCCACCGTGAGGCGTGGCAATAAAACCAGAATACCGGTGCTTGAATACCATCTGTATGCTGAAGCTAACTATATACACCTTCGTCAGTCAGACGTTAGTGAGAATAACGTTAAAGTAGTTTAGATTAGCAAAGGCAACATCTGATGCCAATTTGAATTAAATGATGGAATGCTCTGGCCCCATTGCAATGCGACGCGGCAACATAGCTTACAGCAGGTTCCCTTTCCGTCGATTCACATATGGCGCTTTTCCACTGCATAGTGCGGCACAGAAGTTCAGTACAGCTCACTTCCGTTCGGCTTGGTTTGCGTTTCCACTGCAGTTAGAGTGGGCGGGATTATTCTCGTGTCGTTATAGTTGCGGCGCCTCTACTGCCGTGACATCATCGTAAACGCGCCACAAACAAACAACAATGGAGCATATTGACGGCATGGTGTTCTTCATTCTCGGCATGTGGATGTTTTTAACAGCAAGACGAAGGAGTTTGTTTCAAAAGAGGCTGATGGCAGCCAAAGAAAATTTTTGGTTAATACAAAAAGGTGCGTCCGATCCTTCGCTGGCTGTTCTAAATATAGCGGGTCTGTTGTGTCTCGTGTCGCAAGCTCAGTGACGCAGTAATGACGATTTTATCCGGCCAATCAGTGACCAGCAGAGTTTACACGTCATGCTTTGGTAACGGTTCGGCGCGCTTCGAACCTCGGCTGAGGTGGTACTAAAAAAAGGACCAGGTACTGTTCCCAGTGGAAAACCCCCCAAAACTGAGCTCTACTGAACGGTGCCGTACTATGCAGTGGAAAAGCGGCATTAGTGGGATATCACGCGCTTTTGTGCCCTGACGAAAGTCATATTCACGCCATAAAAGCCAGGCAAACCTGTAGTGATACAAGCGTAGCCCCGCCTATACCTAAAAGCCATCACCACGGTTGACTCCGTCCTTATGTTAATCTCGCTGTGAACACCCTGTTCCATGGATTTTTCTAGCTGCTTTTAGTTAACTCTACATTTTATGTTACAAGTCTGGGCTTAAAATCAGCTGATCTGTTATTGTTGGTAGTATTGTTGGTCAGTGAGAGTATTTGCTACATCTCAGTTTGGTTAGCTTCTTTTTAGCCATGCTAACAGTGCTAGCTATTATGGAGTATGGAAGTTAATGTGGAAGTTAAGTCGTCATAGGCTATTCGCCCTTGTCCTCAGGGATGCAGCTTCTATTTGCACGAGAAGGACCAGCACAGAGCGTTTGGCCAAGCACTCGATGACTTTCAGGCAAAGTCTGAATTTAAAAGAAAACAAGACATCATTCCGTGACGAGGGGTGAAGTTCATGCTGTTTGACTTAAAATATGGCTCAGAAGATGGCCACACCATGGCCCCCCTCCCAAGAGACTGCCACGATCAGCTAGCTTTGGCTCTCACAGCAACCGCCCGGACAAAACCCAGGCCAGTCAGCTTGGAATAAATCCCCCAACGCACAAATCTATTTGGGTGTGTTAGAAAATTCTCAGGGACTTCTTTACAGGTAGGGTTGGGTCTACCATCCGAGATGCGCGTGAATGCAGCAACTGACGTTACACTCGCTCTGACGGCAGCAGGAGGTCAACTGCTATCTTGGCTTGCTAAATTAAACTTTCGTTAAAATGCCTAAAACTAAACGGTCGAAAGTGTGGTTGTATTTCACAAGAAAGGATTCCGGCACCGCGACCTGCAGCAAATGTTTCACAGCAGTTGCGTGTAAAGGCAGAAACACGTCAAATCTAATGAAACATTCGAGGGCAGACGGAATAAAGTTTAAAGCAGAGGGAGGCACCGTGTTTGACAGCTTGGGGACAACAGCTGGCACTCAGTGTGGTCGAGCCTTAGTCCAAGTCACACCAACTGTAGCAAAAAGGAGTCACTGATTATGATGCCGACAGCAGACTTTCCGCAGGTTAGTAGTAGGATAATGTAATGTTAATAGCAAAATGCAAATCTTGCATTCATGCTAAATAGTCAAACGATTTGTAAAATACTTGCAGTAAAACTACGGTTGGGTACCTAAAACCGGTGCTAATACGGCACCGGTACCTATATAACCAGTATGTACCGGACCGAAACAGAACAATTGAAATATTTGTTCTCTAGATTCATATATTTTTATAACTTAATAGTTTATTAGATTAAATAAAAAAATTGACCATCCAATATGTGCGTGAATGCAGCAACTAACGTTACACTCGCTCTGATGTCAGCAGGCAGTCTACCGCTATCTTAGCTTGATAAATTAAACAACTTTCGTTAAAATGCCTAAAACTAAACGGTCGAAAGCGTGGCTATATTTCACAAGAAAGGATTCCGGCACCGCGACGTGCAGCAGTTGCGTGTAAAGGGGGAAAACACGTCAAATCTACAAAACAAAACATTCGAGGGCACACAGAATAAAACAGGGGTTAAAGTAAAAAAAAAAATCCTGAGCTTGAACTTTTTTTGGGGGGGACTTTTTTTATTTGAAGGACTTACTTCAAATATTGACAATAATAACAAAAATAAAGTAACAAGAGCTTAAAGTGCTTAAAAACTGCTAAACAATAGCAAGTGCTTAAATAACAAGTGCTCGAAGTGCTAAAGAACTGAACTGCTAAACTGAAGATTAAAAGTGAAATCAAGGCCATTATCACTTATTTTATTTTCACGCATTTTTAAATCGCAGACACGGTCAGTCATCGACAACGGTGTGTCAGCTGTAACAGTTGCTCCCGGCAGCGTCGTGGTAAGTTTGAGTGCACGGGCACGGCTCTATGACCGGAGTCTAAATCATGACGAGCAAGCACTCTTACCGCTGCTGGCATACAGTAGCTTCGTCGAGCAAATCGTGCAGAAACAAGCACCAGGCTCTCTCAGTTTCTTGCACTGCCAAAAGGCTCGCCATCTCTACTTTCTTCAATCCACGCCCTGCGCCATTTATTTTTGAGTCCTTTATCTATTTCTAGGACATCATCCCCAGGCTTCATAAACTTGCGCTCCATTTTTTTTCTCCGACAACACTAACGTGACATTGACATATGGGTGTCAATCATACCGTGTTGCAAGGACCCGCCCTTCTCTGCTTCTGATAGGCTTGTAACGTTAGTTAAAGCTGCGTTCCTCTCATATGATTGGTAGATGAAATAAATTGGCTCGAAAATATTAAACCGCATGCGCAGGTTCTAAAATACTATATTTTTTTCCCCTCACGGCCGCACGCCGGAGATCCGGCACGGTGCCGGAATACTTTAAGCCCTGATAAAGTTAGAAGCAGAATAAATGCACGGAATAAAGTTAGAAGCAGAATAAATACACGGAATAAAGTTAAAAGCAGAGGGAGGCACCGTGTTTGACAGCTTGTGGACAACATCAGCCCCAGTCATACCAACTGTAGCAAAAAGGAGTCCACCGATTATGATGACGACAGCAGCCTTTCCGCAGGTTAGTATTAGGATAATATAGTGTTAATAGCAAAATGCTAATCTGCATTCATGCTAACAAATGGTCAAACGATTTGTAAAATACTAATGTTTCATGGATTCTGTTTATAATTATGGCTTTCCAGCTAGTACTAGTAGTACTACAACAGTGACCCCATTTACCATTGCAAATAAGTCTATGCAAGTCCTGTGCAGGGCATGCAATAAGTCAGGAAATGAGTCGTATTTTGCCAGAAAAGGCAAATATGGTGAAATTTCTGCAAAAGAATTGCTAACATATGAAGCTTATATATTCATATACTCATTAAACTTCTTAAATTTTAAGCATAAAATTTTTTGTTCAATAAAAATGTATTCTTGAGTAATCCACTATAATCTTGTGGCTTTTGTAAAGCATCGGTTCAGGCACCGTTTTGGCACCGGTACCGTTTTAAAAGTATCGATTTGGCACCGGTATCGGAAAAAAAAAACCCAAACAATACCCAACCCTAAGTACAACCGTACTCATTTATCGAGTTTAAATATATTTAACATTTTTGCTTATCTTACAATACACTAACAAACCAAGTTACTGCAAGTAATTTTGCCCAAAATAAAGCATTTTATGGGGGCTGAAAATTTGAGTTTACCTGTAGATATTAACATTGAGTAAGCCAAAGGTACAACAATGCACAAATAACTAGAAACCACTGGAGACATAACCAGTTCCATAAGCATTTAGCAATAGCTGTTAACACCATCAATCTATCAATTAAGATATGAATGAACTGTAGTCATTCAGTTTTAATTTGTAGGTTTTAACCAAAATACAAATTAACAATTCAATGATTACAGCCATCTTTTTACATAGCCCTTCTATTTTCACAGTCAAACTAGGCAACCAGTTTAGGTCAAAGAATGATTCATCAATTTAAGTCATCCACAGTTTTGCCTTTGATTGCTTTCACACACACTTTAATTTGTCATGAAACAACGAGGAAACAGAACACGCACACCTGGCCATCTTACTGTTTATCAGTTAACTGACCAATTACTTTTGAGCCCAAGCATTATGACATTGGCCCTACGTCATCAGTGTGTGAAGGGCTTTCTTGTTCTTCTAAGGATTATAGTGGAACCTCAGTTCACAAACATAATTCAATCCCAAGATCTGCTAGTAACCGATTTAGTCGTATGCTGATTCACTTCTCCCCCCACATAGGAATACATGTTAAATAGAATGAACGTGTTCCCGATTACTATGAACTATTTAACTTTTGATAAAAGAATTGTCATAAAATGTAAACCAAAGTAGTAAAAAGCACTAATTATACAAATAACAGCACTAAATACATAAAAAAAAATCTAAAAGTTAGTTCTAAAAGTTATATAAAATGCATATAAAAGTTCATGAGCACTTTTCTTAGGGAGACTGACGTAAAGAGATGGGCGAAAGGAAGATGGGTGGGGAGGAGGTTAGTTTTTGGGAGGAGATTCCTGTTAACACTGGGTAATTCTCTTCCAGGATTTCTCTCTCGTTTCTTAGCCTCTGGTTCGTATGTGGCCGTTTCACAAAAAAATTATGCAGAGAAATTGTTTTGGTTTCTGCGCTGCACTATAAAAAATAAATACATAATTTATTATTTAAAAAAATAAGTAAAAAAACAAAAATGATCCTTCATAAGGTGTACCACTCTGTTGGCCAGTTTAGTTCGGATGATGCTTTCGAAAAAGGCTTGGACATCACTATTTTGCACAAAATTCATCATGTGCGCGAACCACAACCACGGACTGAGCAAAACTTATGCTGGGCGACGCATTCATACATTTGTTCAGCTGATAGTGCTAGCTTGGGTTGCGGTTTATGGATCACATTCCGAGAAGTTGTTCTGAACAGAGATGACTTACAGATTTTTTTGGTCGTGAACCAGTTTTTCATACTCAGGGGTGGGGAGGATTTCGCGATCTGAGGTTACACTGTATTATTATTAGGCCCAAGCATAGGAGAATATTAAGCAGTTATCTGACTCGCTTCTCCAAAACACCCCAAAGTGGCTCAATAATATTTAGATCTGGTGACTGTGCAGGCCATGGGAGATGTTCAACTTCCCTTCATGTTCATTAAACCACTCTTTCACCAGTCTTGCTGTGTGTATTGGTGCATGATCATCCTGATACATGGCACCACCTTCAGGATACAATGTTTGAACCACTGGGTTCACATGATCCTCCACAATGGTTTGGTAGTCCTTGGCAGCGACGTGCGTGCGTGCCCATCTAGCACAAGTCTTGGGCCTAGGGAATTTCATGACATTACAGCCCAATCACTGATCCACTCCCATGCTTCATTCTGGGCATGCAACAGTCTGGATGGTAAGTTTCTTTGGAGTTCCTCCACACTGTAGCTCTCCCAGATGTGGGAAAGACAGTAAAGGTGGACTCAGAGAATATCTGTTTTACATTGTCCACAGCCCAAGATTTTCGCTGCAGAAACCGAAGTTTGGCATTGGCACGAGTGACGAAAAATTTGGCTATAGCCAAATTTGTACATTGACCGGTGTACATTGACCGGTGAAGCTCCCGATTAACAGTTTTGGTGGACACAGGAGAGTTGAGGTGCACATTTAATTCTGCAGTGAGTTGGGGAGCTGTGGTTTTATGTTTTTTTTGGATACAATCTGGGTTAGCACCCAGACATACCTTTTAGCTTCCTTTTGCATCCACAGTTACTCCTGTTGGATGTGGTTCATCCTTCTTGGCGGTATGCGGACATTATCCTGTATACCGTGGCTCTTGATACATCACAAAGACTTGGCTGTCTTGGTCACAGATGCGCCAGCGAGACGCACACCAATAATTTGTCCTCTTTTGAACTCTGATATGTCACCCATGATGTGTGCTAGGGCTGGGCAATAAAACGATAACGATATGTATCGTAGGGCTGGGCGATATGGCTAAAAACCGTATCACGATATCAGTGTTTCATATCGGTCGATATCGATAATTGAATTTTTTTATGACTCATTTAAAATAACCAGGAGAAAAATAGATTACCTATTTAAACATTTTTATTTTAAACTTAATCTTCCTCTGATCATAGTCCCCACAGTTAAGACAGAAATGTCAAACAACCATGGAAAATTCAAATAATTAAAATGTAAACATTAAGTCTAAAGTCACAATGAACACTTAGATTTTCTTTCATTTTGCACCGTAAATGTTGAGATAATTAAGAAATGCTTAATAAAGTGTAATAAAATAGTGCAAAGTGCATTTTCTGCTTTTGAATAGGAATCCAGCGGAACAGCACGGGACAATGATATGGCGCAACCAAACGTGATACTGTTACATGATTGACGTTAGTGCATCCCTCCGTACGTTGCTAGGTTACCAGAGAGCGAGGGCCTTTGTTAATGCAACTGTCACGGGCAACCGGAGGCGGACCAGAAGACTAGCAGTTAGCCCTTGTCATAGATATATATATACTAACTAGATGTCGCCTTGGGCATCTAAGCATAAGTCAACATCGCCGCCATCTTGGGTCGGGGATCTGAAGGAAGCGCCAAAGTTTCCCAGCATTCAGATCAATGTTTTTGTGTTATATAACCAATTTACGCTAGGTCATTGTATTGCAGGCTTGCTGATGTACAAAATAAACCAGTACAATTCAAATGTTTTAATTAACATGTTTTTTTTTTTTTATTAAACAATTGAACATGCATAAACATATCGAAAGCAACTACTTAAATGTATTATTATTATTAGATGAAAAGAAAAATAAACTCCATACCCACCCTGAACATTCCCTAAAACAAACGCACAACAAAACACACACACGCACCCCATCATCCTTCGGCTCAACCCAACCTGTATGAATTTGTTTGGTCGTACATACATTCCGATGCTTGACCCAGTGCAGATAATCATTCAGGCAGTACCTGTAAGCTTGCAAAATAAGCAATAAATGGTTGCCATTTGTGAAAAAAACATATTAGAACCTCTCAGTGTACATTTTATCTTTTCTAGCTTAAGAAAAAATCATAAATCTTTAATCCACTGAGAGATTGAGGGACAATTAACGGACTTCCAGTGTAGAAGTATTGAACGTCTGGCCAACAAAGATGAGAAGGCGACGACATCGTTATGTGCAGAACTTAATGGGACATGTTAGCAGTTAATGGACATGGCTTCAACTGTACCTCAAGTACAGTGGACATGAGATTTAAAAAACCTGTCCAAAAGTTGTGCAGGTTTGGGCACAAAAAAAAACAAAACAAAAAAAAAACGTGACTTAAATTACAGGGAGAGGCGTGGCACCTGTCACATCTATGGTACATATCTGGAGCGTATCCTGTCTATAGCCTTCTCCCAACATTCCTCACTCAACTGCAATCCCAGTTAATTTTCCCAAGCAGCTCTGGTTTTAGCTATTTTACAATCACCAAAAGATAAAATAAAATTATATATTCTTGATATCACACCTCGCCGATATGGATTAAATGTGATCAGATTTTCCCAGGGCTGCTTGGGAGGTATAGAAGGAAAACTAGGAAAGCGCTTCGATACAACTTGCAGGAAACGAAAGAAATGAGCTGCGGGCCAGATTAGCAAAACTTTTAAATACTCCATCTTCATATAAATGATAATTTGTGATGCTTTTGTCGTGCCATGATGAAAATGCTGAATCTAAAAGTGACGGGGAAAACAAATGATTTTTATGCAATGGACCCATTGCTGACGCAGATCCAAATTTAAAGTGCCGTCTAAACTGATACCAAATCTTAAGTGTATTAAATACCACTGGGTTATCAGTGTATTGAGCGGGTTTGATTGGAAATGAAGTCATTTACAAGACAGTAACCAATTTGCACCATGGGGGTTCAGATGAGTTTACCAAAAGTTAAATTTTTGAATATGTGCAGCCCAGTAGTAAATTTGAAAATTAGGCAGAGCTAGTCCACCATTAAGTCTGCATCTCTGAAGTAAGGTCTTACGGATTCTAGGAGGTTTTCCAGCCCAAAGAAAAGAGATTGATTTTATCTAAGGAATCAAAAAATACTATGGAAGAAATAAAGGGAGTATTTGAAAAAAAAATAAAAAATAGAAATTTAGGAAGAATGGTCATTTTAACTGCATAAATTTTTCCAGTTAAAGAAAGAGGCAAATTGCTCCATCTCTGAATATCAGATTTTACATCGGAAATAAGAGAAGAAAAGTTGGCATGAGAAAGGTCAGTGTAATACCAAGATATTTAAAGCCTGAACAATTCAGTTTAAAAGGCAGGTTTAGATGCTGAAGCAGTAAAGCACTATTATTAACTGGGTACTAGTATTCACTCTTATGCAAATTTAGTTTATAGATTTATAAACTTTATTAGACTGCATGGCCTCAATTGAAACTATGGTTTCTTCAATAGATAATGGAGAGTCCAAGTCCCTTTCAGATATCGTATCAATAACCGGAATATCAATACCTCGAAGGAAATCATCCAATTTTATATCATCTTTAAGCCATTCAGATTGATAAAGGGAGGAGTAATATGATTTAAAAATTGCATTGATCTCTATGGGATCAGTAGTGATAACATTTAAGTCATTTTTAATTTGTGGTATTAGGCGTGAGGCAGTCTGTCGTTTTAGCTGATGTGCTAACAATCTACTTGATTTATCACCATATTTGTAATATGTTCCCCGAGTCTGTAACAACATACGCTCTCTGTTTCTTTCGTTGAAAGATGATCAAATTCTGTTTGTAAATCAATGCGCTGCTTGTACAACTCCGGAGAAGGATTAGATGCATAAATATGATCGAGCTTGCTAATAGCAGATGCGAGTTCGTTGAGCCTAGTCTTGCGACTTCGATTTAGAAAAGCAGAGTATGAGAATTTGCCCTCCAAGATAAACCTTGAGAGTTTACCATAATAACAAATAAGAAGTGGACTCAAGATGGTTAAACAACAAAAATTCATCAATAGTGCTAGAAATTAATGTACAAAACTCTTTGTCCGCTAAAAGAAGTGAGTTAAACCGCCAAGACGATATGCATTGATAATTGTATTTCCAGTGATAAGGGAGCATGGTCAGAAATTACAATTCTTAAATAATCTGAAGAAACAACAGAAGGATTAAGATGATTGTCAATGGAAAAATAATCAATTCTAGAATATGAATGATGCACCTGAGAAAAAAAATGAGAATTTATCTACAGGATTACGGAATCTCCATAAGGCCATTCTGTGACATGAAATCAAAAAATATTTTAAGACATGGCAGACTGGCACACAATGCTAGAACGATCCAAAACAGGATCAGAAACAGAGTTTAAATCTTCCCAAAAAATTATTAAATGGGTGTTTAACCCTCTGAGGTCCGAGGTGATTTTGGGGCCCTTGAGATGTTTGGACATGCTCAGATTTTTTTTTTTTTTTTTATTGTTTTCTAATTTTTTTTACAACAACAAATAAAAGAAAAGAAAAACGAAAAGAAAAGCATATGTATACTGTATATAACATAACCAACACCATAACATATATACAAAGTGTTCTTCTATTGTGTACAGGAAATAGCATCAGAACATCATAAGCAAAACCTGGTAACAGCCACAGTTTTGACCTCTCGTAGTCATATCTTGTTTTTGATGTAATCCAAGAAAGGACGCCACCTGGCCGTGAACTTGGATCTTGAACCACTTAAATTCAGTCTTATTTTCTCCAAACTAAGGAAATATAGGACATCATTTGCCCATTGTTTAAAGGCCGGGGGAGATGATTGTTTCCAATTGATCAAAATCAGGCGTCTTGCCAACAGGGAGGTAAAAGCAATACAATCCAATTCACTTTTTGACAGGTTGTTGTCTTCATATACGATGCCAAAGATGGCAGTTAAAGGATTCACACACAAATCTTTGCAGAATATGTTGGAGTAAGATAGAAATATGTTTGAACAAAATACAGATAGTTTGGGACATAACCAGAACATATGAGCCAATGTAGCAGGAGACTGCTTGCATCTCACACAGGTAGGATCTACCGAGGCATACATCTTTGCTAGTTTGGCTTTAGAAAGATGAAGTCTATGCACCACTTTAAATTGAATAAGGCTATGTCTAGCGCAAATAGAAGATCCGTGGATCCTATATATAGCCTCATCCCATTCCGCATCTGTCAGCTTAACCTTGAGATCCTGTTGCCAGGAGTCTTTGTATATTATTAGAAACGGATAGTACTGACGCAATTTTAACGTATAAACCAGAAATATTTCCTCTTTGGTCTGGATCGTCAGGAAGGAGCTGGTCAATAGGATTTTGTTCAGGTAATGCTGGAAAAGAGGGAAAATTCTTGCGTGTGAAATCTCGCACCTGTAAGTACCTGAAAAAGTGCGTTTTGGGGATCTTAAACTGGGATTCCAATTGAGTGAAAGATAGGAAACATCCATCAATAAAGAGGTCTTTAAATGTTAAAATGCCTTTCTCTTGCCAAATTATGAATGCTTGGTCATTTAAAGGCTGAGGAAATCTATGATTATTGGCAATTGGGGTAAATACTGAAGCTCTCTGCCAGCCAAAGAATTTACGGATCTGATTCCAAATTTGAATAGAGTTCCATACCACTGGGTGTAAAGATTGGGAGTCTAAACCCAACGGCAAAGGTGCAAACAGGAGAGCTGGGAGCGAGGAGGAGAGACAGGCAGCCGATTCTATCTGAACCCAATCTGGTGTCTGATCAGTGTAAAGAGAATTTTGCCAGTATGTCAGAGCCCTCAAGTTACAGGCCCAGTAATAAAATTCAAAATTTGGTAGCGCCATTCCTCCATCCTCTTTAGGTTTTTGGAGATGTTGTAGACGTATTCTGGGGGGTTTCTTGTTCCAGATACAAGACGAAATTATTGTATTTAAATGGGAGAAAAAAGATTTCTTAATATAGATAGGTATAGTTTGAAATAGATACAAAAATTTAGGAAGCGTATTCATCTTAATAATATTGATCCTTCCCACTAAAGAAGTGGGGAGGTTAGACCATTTTTTAAGGGATAGTCTGTTTTTTTCCAGAAGTGGGGTAAAGTTAAGTTTAAAAAGCTTGGATATATTGTTTGAAATATTAACCCCTAAATATGTAAATTTATCAGAGGCTACTGGAAATGGATAATGAGAGAAGGAGGAGGTTTTTGCTCTGTGATTTATGGGAAATAGCTCACTTTTAGAGAGGTTGAGTTTATATCCTGACATGTAACTGAAATGTTCAAGAGCCGTCATAATATGGGGGAGAGATTTATGAGGATCTGTAATAAATAACAGCAGGTCATCCGCATATAGTGACAGTTTATATTCTCTGTTACCTCTAGATATACCGAGTATATTTGTATTTGATCAACAAAACAGCTAAGGGTTCAATTGCCACTGCAAATAGTAAAGGGGACAGGGGGCAGCCCGGTCTAGTTCCTCTGCCCAGCTTGAAATATTGTGAGCTGGTGCTATTTGTGATGACAGAAGAGGAAGGTGAAGCATATAAAAGTTTTACCCAGGTTAGAAAATTGGACCCTAGGCCAAATCTTTCAAGACAGTAGAAAAGATATCTCCATTCTACGCTTTCAAAGGCTTTTTCCGCATCTAGAGATATTAAAATTTCTGGTTTATACTTATCCGAGTTAGGGGAGTAAACAATATCAAATACCTTGCGTACATTAAAAAAAGAAAATCGAAAACCAGTTTGGTCCGGATCTATAATAGTAGGAAGAACATCCTCCAATCTCCTGGCCAGGACCTTCGCCAATATTTTACAGTCAACATTTAGCAAAGATATAGGTCGGAATGAACCACAATCCAAAGTGTCCTTGCCCTTTTTGGGCAAAACTGAAATCGTTGCTTGATAAAATGTATGAGGGAGAAGACCTCTAGAGAATGATTCTTCAAGTACCTCAAGTAGCAGCGGCATTAGTTTAGTTCTAGTGCTAGAAGTTTCTCCAGCCCTGTATTATCATCCGGTAAGATTTGGGGGTAAATTGATAGAATCGAAAAAAGAATCAAGTTCTTGAGAGTTATAATCAATTTCAGATGAATATAGGGTCGAATAAAATTGTTCAAAGACCGCATTGATTTCTAACTCATCCTTTGTGATCTTCCCATCACTCTTACGAATAGAAGTTATAATATTTGCTGCAGAATGCTGCCTTATTTGCTGAGCGAGGATCTTTCCTGATTTGTCTGATGATTCATAGAATTTGGAGCGGGATTGGAGTAGAAGTCGTTCCGTTTGCTCGGATGTTATTAGATCAATCTCCGTTTGTATCTTAGTTCTTTCTTTAAAAACATCCGGAGATGGTTTACTTGCCCCTTTCAGATCTAATTGTTTAATTTGGTTCATAAGATCATTCAACCTCTGATTTTTTTTTTTATCCCATGAAGTAAATTAAATTATCTCTCCCCTGATATAGGCTTTTAAAGATTCCCAGACTATAGCTTTACTGACATCTGGGGTCACATTGACAGATAGAAAAAATTCTATTCTACTATTAATTAGGTCTACAAAGGATGGGTCAGAAAGGATGGGTCAGAAAGAATGAAATTATCAAAGTCTTACGAATTGGTGATTTGGGAAATGTCAGTTTTAGTATTATTGGGCAGTGATCTGAAATCACAATAGATTCATATTTACAATAAATGACAGAGGTGAGTAGTTTATCATCTATTAAGAAATAGTCGATTCGGGAATATGACAGATGTACTGGAGAAAAAAAAGAAAACTGCCTCAGATTTGGATATAGAGAACACCAAGGGTCAGATAATTTGTAAGTCTCCACAAAAGCATTTATAAACGTGGCGGATTTAGTGATATTGTAGGGTGATGTTGAAGACCGATCTAAAGTGGGGTGGAGCACACAGTTAAAATCTCCCCCTAATATTAGTTTATGCGTGGTCAGATTAGAAAAACTGGTAAATATTTTTTTCATAAATGATACATCATCCCAATTTGGAGCGTAAATATTGGCTAATATCAAGGGGATATCATAAAGCGTACCTGTTACTATTACAAATCTTTCTCCTCTATCACTTTGAACATTGTTTACACAGAATGGAGTTTTTTTACTGATAAGAATTGCAGCGCCTCTAGATCTTGACTGAAAGTCTGAATGGTATATTTGTCCAATCCAGGGTTTTTGCAATTTATAATGGTCCGTTGATACCAAGTGGGTTTCTTGCAGAAATAATATATTTGCCTCTAGTTTCCTCAAATGAGTAAGGGTCTTATTACGCTTAATAATATTGTTAACCCCTTTCACGTTCCAGCTCACAAAGTTCACTATGGGTGATCCATTATGTCCCAGGTTTACAGTGTTGTTTAATATATACACAACTGATGCATTCTATCTGAAATATTCTTAACGTCAGTACACAATAGCATCTGAAAACATGAACACATTTAAATATAAAACAAACTTTTCGAACCCACCCCACCCTCCAAACAGCTTCCCGAACAAGAAGCAAGGGAAAAAACATCCCACATGTAACTACCCTTTGGCGTTTCCAAACGCATCGGGCTTCTTTCAGGCGCTCAACTTAAATGATTTTTAAACACGTAATTACCTTGTTATTCCAAAAGAAATTATTGGTCTAAATATTACCGGATATTTAGAACATTTCGGGGCGAGGGTACGATGAGCACGGTCCAAAACCACTGACTGAAGATCCGATATGTCCTCACCTAACACCTCCGAGAAGAAATCAGACAAATTCAGTGGGTCGGCCCTTCTCCGAGTCTTCTGGTATACCTATAATTCGCAGATTTTGGCGGCGACTCCTGTTTTCGAGATCTTGCTGTTGTTCCTGCAGCTTCAATATTAGTTTTTTTAGAGTTGAAACTGTGGATTCAATTGTTCCGAGCGAGTCATGATGAGAGTTGAGTGTTGTTTCCATTTTCTCCATGGTGTCAGATATATCAGCTTGTTTGGTTTGAACGGAATGAATTTGGCCCGCTATCTCCAATTGCAAGGCATCTATTTTAGTTTTGACATCCGAGCGGAGGGTTTCGACCATCAATCCGACCTCAGTTCGGAAACTCGCCATTTCTGTTTTAAGTATCTCTGTCATCTGTTCGCGGGAGGATGTCAATTCAGTTTTGATCAGTTGAAGGAGTGAATTATCTTCAAGCGAGAATGGCTCACCGCAGTTGCTGACGCCACTTGTAGGAATCACAGCGGCCTCCATGTTTTGCTTTAAGACAGGGCTATCGAGCCGCGTTTGTCTTGTCGTCGATTTTTTTTACATTTTTGCTTGCCATTTTCCTACAAATATGTCGACCTTAGGTGCAGGCTCTTGGTAAGAACAGAATTAACTCACTTCAGGGTAAAGTTATGCGTAATTAACGCTAATAAAATAAAAGTCAATGAGAGCGCGAGCGAAACACGACTACTTCCTCATCTTACCACCGGAAGCCCCCGGACATGCTCTGATATTTGTGCTTTTTTCAGCTACTTATAATATATTATTGACCAACCTGTATTTTTCTTGTAATCAGTACAAACTGTTCTACAATAATACGTGATCAAAATGAATGTGTGATTGCATTTTTTAGGAAAAAAATATTATGCGTGGTTAGTAAGTTTTGTGAAAAAAAAGTAGCTAAAATCAGGCCATGAAACTCATACAGACAATTTGTTCACAAGACATTGTTTCACAATGGCTGGTGGACTAGTGTTTTTGCTTCAAAATGATGTGAAAATGATCTTGTTTACTTGCTCACAGAAAACAATATAGTGATTAACACTTTTTAAGTCACTTTTTGAGTGTAAAGGGTCTATGCGAGAAGGCGTGATCCATCATTACTAATGCAGTGATTCACACCTGAGAAGACAAGGCCTGCATACTGATCTGCATAATGAGCCATCAGACAGGTATGTGACAGAGAGGAGAGTTACAAGAAAGAATCTGAGGATAAAATAAGTTTATATATTTTCAGTGTTTAGGTTATTTGAGAATGTACTGTATTTGACACACACAAAAAAAATCTTGAGATTCATTTGCGAGTTCAGTTAAACAGTTTATTAGGAACAATCAAAGTTGACTTTTTAACAGCATTACTGCAGTCACTATAATACTATAAAGTCACAGAAAATATAGCTGACAAGAATATATAAAATTATATATAACATGTGTATGTATATATATATATTATAATATAGAAAACAACAGCTCTTTGTACTGTAATTACCAGAACAAATAACTTTACCAATACTGTACTACATTTTTTCTACAATACACTACAGTTTATTATGATGAATATATTGTATTATATATTTATATAATATAGTTATATTTAACTAACATCTATGATGTACTGAATATGCACTTACTCGTGGTTCTCCAGTGAACTCGAAACTGAACGACACTCACGTGACTTTCTTGTGCACGGCGCCGGTGATGCAGCCACAGTCCTAAACAAAAAAGAAAATTCAAAGTTGAAGAATACAATAATACAATAATTCACAAACAACAGCTGGTGAACAATTTGACCATTTGAAACACGGTATAAACAATACAAAACACGTGTGTGTGTGTATATATATATATATAAATAAATAAATAATACTTTAGACAGATCGTAATCAGATTTTATTGCGGGCTTGTAAGTAGCGTGCATATTTCAACCAATTTTACTCTCGCTGGCATTTAGTATTTTCCAAATGTACATATAAAATATAGAGCAATGATGGTGAGAATAAAAGACTTACTCGTCAGGAATTACATCCTCCATTGAGTCCAGACGTTGTTCAAAATAAAGCCGTTGCTCATCTGAGTCTTGTTCCTCCTCTGATGAGAAAGTAAATTCATCGCTGTCCAGAACCATCTGAAGCGCTTCTTCACCCGTGTAGTGTGACATCATTCAAACGCGCAGAAACAGTAAGTAAGTCTATGATGAAGCTTGTTGTTTTATGCCATGGGGGTGTGTACGTGATTACCTGCCTCACCTCAGTTCTTTTCCATATGAACAGCGCGCGCAGGGAGGCGGGAGTGCATTAGCTGTAATGAGCCGATACAGGAGAATCTGTACCACTCCTTACTTTCATACGGATTACATAAAAACAGATCATTTGTTCTCACTGTGACTTGCATCGTTTAAAAGTAGACCCTTTAAGCTTTCTATAGATACATTTCTCATGTCTGTGTGTGCAGTATTCGCGGAGTTTCAGTTCATTTTAGTGACGTGTTTCAAAAAGTTTTTCACTGAGACGGCTGAAAGCGCACCCGGTTTATTTTATTTATTTTATTAATGCACAAAGTTTTATTTTTAACATGTGTGCATAAAAAAAGTAGACACTTTACAGATTAGATTAATATATAGATCTTGTCTGTACGATCAAAACTGAAAGTGCAATTTAAGTTCTTATTGGCGTGATCAGGGGAAAACACCTCAAAATGCATATATGCGTTCGCGGACCTCAGAGGGTTAAGCAGGGAAGGCTACTAAGTAATTTATTCGCAAAATCTGGATCATCAAAGTTTGGAGCATAAACATTTACCAACAATACCTTGGTCTGAATTAGTGTGCCTGCAACAACAAGATACCTGCCATTTATGTCAGCAATTACATGGCTAGGTGAAAATCTTTTTGTTAACTAATATGGCCACACCCCATGACTTGGAATTTAAATTAGAATGAAAAATTTGACCTACCCAAGGATGAAGAATACGAAGATGATGATCCTTAACTTGAAGATGTGTTTCTTGTAAAAACGCTATAAGTATGTAAACGTTTCAGGTGATTAAATACCCTAGATTTTTTTAATTGGATTACCCATACCCCTGATGTTCCAGCTAAGAAAATAGACAGATGTGCCACTCCCAACTAAACTTGGGCCTATAGGAATTAGCCATTTAGCCAAAAAATTAGGAAATGAAAAGGATTCACAAAGAGCCTGAAGGATGACAGCCCCCTCCCCCTACCCCCCACATGCACACACATAAAACACAAATCTAAAGTCTCCATCCTAACAAACCCTGGGAGACAGCTAAATAAACTAACTAAAACAAAAGTCGCTCTCACAGTAACTGTGGCCACGACTCGGTGAATGAGCCCGGTGTAGAAGGAAAAAAACATATTAAAAAAATAAATAAAGGCTCCCATAGCCATAGATTAAAATAGAACAAAAATAATGTGCAAATGGAAGTATACTCCTCCCCAGCTTATAATAATGTATAAGTAAATGATACCCAACTTGAAAGAAAAAGAAGAGAGGAAAAAAAAAGAAGAGAAAAAAAACAGCAGCAGCAACAACAGAAAAAGAAAACCCTAGAGGATACTACTATGATCACCCCTCATACATTGACCAGGCATGCATAATAATACATCTTGGCATAAGTTAAATATTTGGTTCCCAAGATGACATACAAGCTGGAATGCAATACATCAATCAAAAACACTAACTTTGTAAAATAAGAAGCTTGTATAGACAGAGGTAGCATCAGAAAATTTAATCATCACACATAAAACAGAATTAAAATTAAATATATAACAAACTATTTAAAACACTACCAGTATAGTTCACGCAGTTTGGATAGTTTTGATGTAGTGTTTTGCTTCATCTGCCGAAAGAAAATCTTTCCCTACACCATTGTAGGTTATCCTCAGCCGCGCTGGATAAAACAGGCCGTAGCGCGCGCCCTCAATACCACGGAGTTGTCGCCGGACCTCATTAAAAGAAGCACACGCTTTTGCAATTTTTGCTGTGTGGTCGGGAAAAACACAAATACTAAGTTCCTTGAATTTAATCTGCCTTAACTCTCTGGCACACCGTAAATCAAGGCATTCACTGTGGTAGTGAAATCTAGCCACAATGGCTCGAGGTCATTCACCAGGCTTTGGTACAGGCTGTAGAGTGCAGTGAGATCTGTCCAAAGTCGGCTCCTTCTCCAGGCTGAGTGCCTCTTTAAGCAACGCAGCGATGCTAGAGATAGTGCAACTGTTAGGACCCTCAGGAACACCGATTATACGAACATTACGACGTGATCTGGCGTCCAAATCTTCACATTTATTATCCAGTTTAGTTAAATCTGCTGTAAGACGTTGTATCTTACGTTGCATTGCAGTGATGTCATCGCTACAATCAGAGAGCGAGCGCTCCATCTCACCTACGGTACCCTTTAGCGCAGACAGTCCGGCATCAATGGAGGCCTTGTCATTGGCCAGTTGTGTCTTTACAGCCTGTAATTCCGATTTAATTGTGGGCAAGTCATCCCCCAATGCAGCACGCAATTCTGCCTTAAAAATATCCGCAATTTCGTTCCTCAATGAGGACAATATCTCGAGCTTCAGCGCACCCGTGTCAATCACAGAGACTGCCTGGTGAACCGTGGGGTCAGCGCGCGGTGGCGAATCACACGAAGGTGAGGCCATGACCTGTGGATTAAGCCTCAGTTGTGACTGCGTTGTGCTACGGGTTTTAGTGTTTTTACCGGACATTGTAGCCGCTTTTAGAGACAAATATATAAATAAAACTGCTAACGGGGAAGAATGACAGTAAACTTTAAACTGGAAAGCGCAATTCAATAACAATTTTAATAATAATCCTCTGGAGCCTCCCAAAACACGTCCTACTCCATCACGAGCTCAACAGCGCCCCCCAAATTAACATGTATTTTTAAGTATAGATATCACAACATTGTAGCCATTTTGTGTGCAGTAGACTAGGCTAAGGTAAGTAACAATTAGGGGTGGGCGATATACACTGTTAACCGGTAGAAATTTGGCAACGGTAGAGATTTTGGTCTATTGTCTTAATCGCGGTTGAGATCACATGACTTCGCACATTACATAACCACGCAATACACATTCACTTCTATGGGAAGCCAAACACATCTAAAGTGGGACGAAACAGATTGAGCCGGCGTGGGCAGACCAAATATCCAGACCCAGTGGATTGCGCAGCACGGACCAACTTGAGCAGCTTTGCTTGAATCACAAATCTGCGCGATGCTGATAGACTGCGCCGACCATCAAAATACATTGTACCCCGCTGGGATGCGCACGTACAAACCAGCCACGGCAAGGCGGAAACAATATTAAACAGTCCTGACATTTTAAATAAATTGTTTTTAAATAAAAAACAGTGAGTCACACAGGATTGTGATTCGAGCAGCGCTGCTCAAGTTGGTCCGCGCTGCGTGATCCACCGGGCTGCGCAAATAAACCAGATCATCTCTGCGCTATCCAGATAGTCGTGCTGCGCTGTCCACTGGGCCACGCAGATATTTGGTTCAATCGGGTGTAAAAACAAAAACGAGAGCACACAAAATCCTCATCAACTATTTATTCTCCTTTATTCACAAAAACTAACAAACTCCAACACACGACACTCTAGAGCAGGAAGTGCACATGCGCCTTTTGCCCTTCTACGCCAAGCCCAGAGGGGAAAAAAACCTCACACACATATGCACCTCACGAGCGCCTGTGCATCTAACATTAGCACAATATAACTAAATCAAATTAGGTTTGTTACACATCCAAACGAATATGGCCAAAGTAAAAAAATGTGACAAACCTCAGCAATTGCCAGTTTAAATAAAATTACATTATGTAAAACAGTTTCTTTGTTTGAATTTTTATTTATGCGTTTTCAGATACAAATTGCTATATTGTGATATATATCGTTATCGAGGTAGAAAACTGCTTCTACCGTGATAGAAGATTTTGGTTATATCGCCCACCCCTAGTAACAATAGTTAATTTTAAGTTCACTGAAGTGGAAGAATAATAAACCTACACCTAGTTTTGAAGTAGATTAATATCAAAAGCTTCAATTTTCTCTGGACTCGATCATAAATACATGTCTGTCAGTTGGAACAAACCTAAAAACTAAAAAAATCATTTGAGATTTGGACTATTTATGATTTAATTTCTGCCTAGATGCAGTTGTTAGGTTCCCCATCCTAACATTCTGAGGTCTGTTGGTCAATTGTTTTTTTCCCCCACTTTGTTTAAACCAGGGGTGTCAAACTCATTTTAGGGTGAGGGCCGTATGAGAAGAAATGTGAACATGTGCGGGCCGAATGTTTTTTTTTTTTAATCATAGTCCATCAAATTACAACAAATACACCATATTGTGTAAAACTGAATTTAACAAGTCCTCATTAACTGTTCATTAACACTCATTCCTTTTTGGGGAAAAAAAAGCCAAGTAATGGCAAGCAAAATCCTTTCCTTTGAACATGAATATTATTTGACAGATTATTTTAAGTAACGACATACCGGCTTGTCGTTGACCTCACAGAAGAAATACTTCTCTTTCCATTTCTCCTGAAACATCCGCCCTTCCAGATAAATGTTTCTTTTTTTTGGACATTTTTTTTTTTTTTAAATCGCGAGTGCTTGCCACACATCTTCAAATACCCGAAGAAATTTGATTTAGGCGCCAATTTAGAATGCGCATGCGTGTTAGAGGTTTCGGCAGAAGCGCAATAGAAGAGCAGTTAAATGAACAATGATAAAATAAAAAAAAATTAATAAAACCAAACACAATATTGCAGCAAATACCTGGACATAGACTTTAATACTACAGCTACTACTACTAATAACAAAAAAGTTTAATTTAATATTATTGTTCAAATCATCCCGCGGGCTGTACTGGACGCCTTAGTGGGCCGTATTCGGGCCGTGGGCCGTATGTTTGCCACCCCTGTTTAAACTCATGCCTTTATCAATTTCAATTTTGCTCTATTATTTATATACTTTATTTTATATTATACATGTTTTTTTCATATCACAATCAGCAGCCTTGTAATTGTTTTGCGCATTGTAGAACAAATTAGTTATGTAGGTGTGTCTAAGGCTGAATCCCATTTCTATTTTCTACCCCTTCCCCTACCCCTTCCCCTTGTCCCTTGAAACGAAGTGGAAAGGGGAAGGGTTTAAATTTTTCCCCTAAGAAATGGGACACCACTACAACACTGTTATACGTCATCATACGTTGTCACTAGTTCCTAATGTTACGTTAAAGGACATGCGCCGATGTTTATCACACATTGCAATAAGAGAGAGATTACTCACTCCCAAAGTTTTTTCGCGCCGTATTTCATCCCTATACATAATATAAATTATAAAAATATATAAAAATAAAATATATATTTGTAATATCGTGCAATCGGTGCTAGCCGCTAGCAAACTTTAGCGATTTTTTTGCAAACATTTCTTTACAGAACATCACCATAAACACAAACACAAGACTAGAGGTAATATACATATAATGAAAACTTGTCATAAAAATCTTTATTTATGGCAAAAATTTACATTTATGGGTCTGTTTGCTCGAGTGAGCAGCCATGTTGAAAATTTCGCTTAGCCCTTCGTTTGAAGTGAGGTCCTGAAAAATCTTCGTTTGGAGGGCTATCTGGCCCTTCCCCTTCCCCCTCCCCCTCCAACCAAAAGAGAAATGAGACACCCCTACCCCTTCACGTGAACGCGCCAAACGGAGGGGTAGGGCTATGTGAAGGGGTAAGGGGTAGAAATGGGATTCAGCCTAAGTATTGTATTGTATACATCACATATTTATGATAGAACATGGATTAATTAGTTATTTTACTATCATATCGTGGAGCGAGTGCGCATGACAGCAACCAAACTAAACTAACGTGATCAATATCAATAAAAAATGTGTTCGATAGAACGTTCGGTTAGTTAGTCAGCTAGTTTGGTTGCTGTCATGCGCACTCGCTCCACGACCGGCACTAGGACCCTGAAATAGTACGGTCACGATTCAGGAAGCTTAAAAGGAGACAAGATGGCGCTTCACATCGCTCAGTCATTGAGCCTGCCCATGCCGATCTTATGTGAGTACTACGCATTTTGGGTCCAATTCCTGATTGAGTGCGTGTTGCTAGAACGCGGGTTTAATTGTGTAAACGCTTGCTCTCAGCGTGAGAGAGTTCTTACAATAACTCGTGTGGTTATCCTGCCTGTTCGCGGTATTTCCGCTTTGGGTTTACCGTCCACGCTACAAGTGCTAACTGCTAGTCTTCTGGTCCGCCTTCGTTTACATGATTGGCTGTCACGGGTGCATTAATAAAGGCACTCGCTCTCTGGTAACCTAGCAATGTAGGGAATGATACGCTAACAGCCGATCATGTAACAATATCACGTTTGGTTGCGCCATATCATTGTCTCGTGCAGGTCCGCTGGATTCCTCTTCATAAGCAGAAAATGCACTTTGCACCATTTTATTACACTTTAAGCGTTTCTTACATATTCTTTTATTTTGCACCTTAAATGTTGAGAGAATTGTTAAGTGTTCATTGTGACTTTAGACTTATGGCTACATTTTAGTTTTCCATGGTTGTTGACATTTCTGTCTTAATAACTGAGGTGACTATGATCAGAGGAAGGTTAAGTTTAAAATAAAAATGTTTAAATGTAATATTTTTCTCCTGGTCCTTATTTTAAATGGGTCATAAAAAAATATCAATAATAATCGATATCGACCGATATGAAACACTGATATCGTTATACAGTTTTCATCCATATCGCCCAGCCCTAATATGTGCATTGCAATATTTTAAGCAAGACGGATATTACTTCCCACTCTGCTCTTACTGGTGGAATGTGCAATCAATGAAAATTGGCAACTAGGCTGGTCAGATTTAGCCATAAAACCTCCAACAACTGGCCAGTGTTTCAGTTTCATTACACACACACACACACACACACACCTCCTAGGGCAGGGACCGCAACCTTAAACACGCAAAGAGCCATTTGGACCCGTTTCCCACAGAAAACACCAGGAGCCATAAAATTCCTTTGAAATCTAAAATGGAGACAACACTGCATATATCGTTTTTTACCATTATGCCATGTATTTTAAAAAAACTATAATGTGATGCATTTATAAAATCAATTAATTGCTAAAGAAAAAGCTACATTTTATTTCTGCATGCAACCAAAACATTTTGAAATCTGAAAAAAAAAAAAAATAAATGCCGAGTTGAAGATTACTTTCAAATAATATACTTGATGTTTATTTGAGTCATCCTCGTATTTATGAAATAAATGTCGAAATTAAATTGGGTTGTCAGTTCCTGTCCTAGGGGCCACCAAACCACATCAATGTAATCAAGACATTGAGGATTCAAAAATTGTACTGCGTGCATTTTTTTTTAACAATGCAAATTTAAAAAAATAATTTTAAATTATGTGATGTTTATAATAAACTCCTTGAAACAAAGCCATGTGATTAAAAATTTACAACCACACAGATTAAGTTTACCACAGTGCAGTGGTGTACAAAAGCGAGGGGAAAATTAAGGTACGGACCCGATTGCATAAAGTCAGCTTAAAAAAAATAAATAGTTCACATATGGCTAAGGCACTTTCAAGATGTGCAACAAAGAGTTTAATACATTTCATTTAAAAAATGTTAAAGTGTAAAATTAACCTTATAAAAGTTCAACACCAAAAACTTATTTAAAAGTAAAAATAATGTGTATACATGGCATTATAAACAATTTATTCAAAATCTTACCTTTGCTTGTTTACCATCCATGACAGCCACACATGAATTTGTGGTCCCAAGGTCAATTCCAATAACTGCTCCTTTGATTGCTTCTGAACTGTAACATCCACAGAACACCACAAGATGAATATTCAAGTGCAGTCAAAAACTGCATAGCTAATAATTCATAAATCTTTTAACTGTTGCAATTTACTCACGCATATTGACGTCTAGACGGAGCCTGAATAGCATGTTCCATAAACTGATTCCAGCAAGCCTAGAAAAATAATTCCTCTTAGCCAAATCGTTAACTGTTAGACGATTAAAAAACATGACAGCTTAAAACCTGTGCTTTGTTGGTTAACTTACATACTTAAAAGAGGGATTGGCATCAGTTAAAGACATGGCTACAAAATTCACTGACTGGCATTTGCAAATAAATCAGAAAGAAAACATGATTGAAGGAAAACCAAAACACAGGTATAACTGCGCGCAACTACCTTCATTTGGTCTTATTTAGAAACCAGAATAACCAGATAAAATCATATTTAGTAATCTTTTTACAAGCATGAAACTCAAAGAAAAAAATCGAAGGTAAGCATACTTTCCTGTGTATTGCTAACGTTCTTATCGTCACGTAATTAACAATGAGAAACCAAATGTCTAATTATACAAGTAGCACATTAGGGGGAAATGCTACTTAAATTCTAGACATTTTAATTACTTCAAGGAAACATCCATCGTGACGCAAGCTAAAAGAAAATAACCCACCTTTTTGACTAAACAAGGTAAACCTCGAACGCAGTTTTGTGAAACCATTTTGCCTATATTTAACATTTTCGCACAATGCGTATACAGCGATATGGGACTATATTAGTTAACCAAGAAACAAATTCTAACTGACGATTACACCTCACAGTAACTGCGAATACAAGATTTCCACCTTGCCGACAGTATGCTTCTGGAACTATCTACACCACATGGCTTGATGACACCGCTACGCGACACAGTACTCGGACCCTGCACGGTAGCAAATGACATTGCCTGATTAAAAACGTATTCATACGCTAAAAAAAACTTTTGTGGTAATGAAATCTAAATTATTATTGTTGTATAAGGTGGAATAAGATGTATGTTGCTTTAGCTATTCGTGCCTATCAGACCAAAGAATCGTGAGCAACTAAAAAGTTATAAGGTAGATCAACGGACCGCAAATACAATTAACATGTGAAGGTTAAAGTAGGACCCCGAAAAAGGTCATACCAACATGCTGCAATCGCTGTGAGCTGCAATGCTGTAATTATGCGTCAAAGTGTTCGCCATATTGGTACGGCAACACTATGATGGAAACAAATTGTTGTAAAAAGGGCAGATCCGGTTTTCTGGATTAAAAAAACATTGAAGTTTACATTTCTCAACCGATTTCAATTAGGCACTGAATATGAACAGTTACTAGTAGTTATTAATCACAATATCGCTGCTGGAGTGTCCTTTAACGTTGAAAAGGTGTGCAAAAGGTTTTTTTTTTTTTATTTTTTTTTTTATTTGAACAAAAATATAGAACAAGATATACATTTACAATAGCATCATAAAGTTGTGTAAACGTTGGTCAAAAAACAAGGCACACATTAATTACACACAAAACGTATAGAAACAGAAATAATAACAAAATTATATATAAAGAAATGAACAAATAATCTAAATCAAATAAAATAAATAAGTGAATATAAATGAAAAAGGGTCTCTTTATTCTTCTTCTAATAAGCCAAATTCTTTTATTATTCCAACAAGTTTCTTGGCCTTTTTACCTTTCATATGTTCCAATGATGGAACATAATTGCAAATAAAATCTTTTTTAAAAACTGAAAAATAAGGTTTAGTTTTTATACACTTGCATTTATGAATAAAAAATTTGCCTAAAATTAGTATTATATTAATAAGAAAGTTATTATTCTTATCATTCAGTAGTATTCCAAATATAATATGTTTTCTATCAAAAGCAGGCAGTGATTGTATCCTCGGCTCCAACCAATAAGATATATTTTCCCAAAAGATAGCAGAATACTCACAAGAAAAGAAAAGGTGATCAGTAGTCTCAATGTCAACTTTACAGAAAGTACAAGCATTTTGTTCAAAATTAAACCGGTGTCTTAAAAACTCAGATGATGGATAAATACCATTAAATATTTTGAAATGGGTTTCTTTTGCTTTAGGAGCCACTGGAAAGGCGATATATTGTGTTCGTAATATTTTAACGGTTGGTTTATCATAATTTTGTAAAATATTGTTATAATATAACGATGTTGGATGTATTATAGAATTTAAACAAGAGCGGATGATTTTGTTGGGAAGTGTTGCTTTAAGGTTATTACCATTAAAAAGAAGTGATGGAAGATCACATGAACCATCTGAGATGTTGGTAAAACTGTTTTGTAAAAGGTTTATAAAACTTTTTGGAACAGCTTTTAATACACGCTCAAATTGTTTACGTTCACAGTGCAAGTTGTATTTTGAGCAGAAACCACTGAATGATAACCAGCTCCCGTCCTCATTCATCAAGTGACGAACTGACCAAACACCTTTTTCAAGCCAATCAAGAATGCACAAAGATTTATATCTAGACAGAATAAATCTATTGTTCCATATTGAGGTTTGGTGTGGGGTGAAGTTATGATTGTATAATAATTTCCAATATAGCAAAACCTGTTGGTGAAATGAAGATAATTTAACTGGTAGTCTAGAAACAGTGAAATCACATCTTAATAGAAAATCAATTCCACCCAGTTTTTTAAATAAACCTCTAGGAACAGAAAACCAAAATTTATTTTCATTTGTTACAAAATATTTTAGCCATTTAATTTTTAACATACCATTTATACAGGTAAAGTCGAAGGATTGTAATCCCCCATTTTCATAATCTTGTATAAGTTGTGCTTTCCTGATGTAATGCACACGTTTTTTCCATATGAAGTTAAAATTTATTTGGTTAATAGTCTTAATGGCTTTATTAGAAATAGAAAGGCAAGATGCAGGATAGATGCATCTAGATAGACTTTCCATTTTAGTTAAATAAACTCTACCAAGAATAGATAAATCTCTCTGCATCCATACCTCAAGTCTATTTTTGCACTCATTCCATCTGTCCCAGACATTTTGCTTCTCCATCTTGATCTCATCTTTAGAAATGTGTATGCCTAAATATTTAACATTTGATTTAATTGGAATGTTATATGCAGTTGTAAGATGACATTCGTGTATGGTAATAATTTCACATTTTTCAATATTAAGTTTTAAGCCCGAAAATTTGGAAAAGTAATCAACTATCTCAATTGCTTTAGGGATCTGATCAATGTTTTTTAAAAATAATGTTGTATCGTCAGCTAGCTGACTAATTACAATTTCCTGACCAAACACATTCAATTTCTCAATTTTTGAATTTTTGATGAGGAGGGCCAACATCTCGGTGGCCAAAATAAATAGTGAAGGTGAGATGGGGCAGCCTTGTTTAACTCCTCTTTTGATATCAAATCTGGGTGAAGTACCTGTTGGTAAGGCAACTGAGCTATTAGTGTTTGTGTAGAACATCTTAATAACTTTACAAAAATTCTCGCCAAACCCATATTTTTGCAAACATTTAAAAATAAAGGAGTGTTCTAACATATCAAAGGCTTTATAAAAATCTAAAAATAAAATAACCCCATCATCTTCAATTTCTTGGTTATATTCTAACAAGTCCAAAACCAGCCGTATATTATTTTGTATAGATCGACCTCTGATAAACCCAGTTTGAGTCTCCCCAATAATTTTGGATAAGTGTGATTTCAGGCGATTATTATATATATGAGTTAACAATTTATAGTCATTGTTTAATAATGTTATAGGTCGTAAATTGTCCAACAATCTAACATCCTTTCCTGGTTTGGGAATAAGTGTGATTAACCCTTGTCTCATCGAGTTAGGCAAAGATGAATTTCTGATAATTTCCTGAAAGGCTGCAAAAAGAAATTCCCTTAACAAATCCCAAAAATGTCGATAAAAGTTAGACGTAATACCATCCGGGCCAGGTGATTTATCTAATGATAAACACATAACAGCAGAATCAAGCTCTTCAATTGTTATTTCTGCATCACATGTCAGTTTGAACTGTTCATCTATTTGTGGGATAGAGTCGCTAAGTTTTTCAAAAAGAGGATCAGGATCTAATATTAACGAGGAAGAAGAGTATAAATCTTGATAGAAGCTAGCTATTTTTTTAGCTATTAATTGTGTATCTGAACACTCTGCTCCATCAATAATTAAGGTTTTAATAGAATTCCTTTCTTGACGTATTTTTTCTAACCTACAAAAATAAGCTGTATTTTTTTCCCCTTCTTCCATCCATTTGGCTCTTGATCTAATATATGCCCCTTTGGCATTTCTCATATAGACTTCATCCAATTGTGATTGCAAAAATAACAACCTTGATTTATCACCTTCTGTTAAATTTATTTTGTTTGCATATTCAGTTATTTCTTTAATAATAGAGGCCTGTTCTGTGATATGATTTTTGTTCACCTGTTTACTATAGGAAATAGATTTCTGACGAAGTTTATATTTAAAAAATTCCCATTTACTTGTCCATGAGACCAAATTATTATCACTAATAATCCTTGAAATTACATCTTTAACCAAATTTGCATACTCATCTTTCACAAAAAGATTAGAATTAAGTTTCCAATAACCTTTATTACGAACATGTTTGTTTTTATGATTTATTGTTAATTCAATTGAACAATGGTCTGTAAGGGGGGCTGCCGATAAACTGGATATTGTTTGGTAGTATAGAAGATGATAAGAAATTAACCAGAAATCAATTCGGGACTTGCTAGAGGCGTCAGGTTTAAACCAAGAAAACTGTCTTTGATAAGGGTTTGCTTCACGCCAGGGATCTATTAAACCCTGTTTATTACAAAAGTGTAGCAATAATGAATTATAATGATGTACATCATATTTAGTTGGTGATCTATCTAGCCACTCATCATACACCATATTAAAGTCCCCACCCAGTATAACAAAATCAGTAGCATATTTTGTTTTCATTTCCTCTAATATTAATGAGATTTCTGAAATTAAAAGTTTGTTTTGGGATACATTGTTATACCCATACACATTTCCCAAAATAATGTAACAGTTATCTATTCTTTGGATACAAAACAACCAATGTCCATCTAAATCAGATCTTGATTCAATAAGTTTCCCAGTTAAATTGTTAAACAAGAACGCAACACCTCCTGAACGCGTTGTGCCATGAGCAAATAAAATTGGTTCACCCCACTGATTAGACCAAAAAGTACAATCACCGCCACTTGAGTGAGTTTCTTGCAAAAGAACACATTGAGCTTTTTTCTCTTTACAAAACAAAAAAGTAGCTTTTCTTTTGGTATTATTTCTTAGACCCCTAACGTTTAATGAAAGAAAAGAAATACAACTATTAAATTGAAACATTAAATAGATATAGCACTATAAACAAGCAAACAAGAAATAAGAGAAAGAAAATAATAATAATAATAATAAATAACCTATCCCAACGGGGATGAAATTGTCAGTTATCAAAATCTGACTCAGAAACCACACAACAAACGAATAATAATAATAATACTGATGCTCTGGCAGAACATTTTTTCTTTAGATCTCACTTCGTAGATCGTCATTTTCCTTTCGCAGGAGTAATCACCCTTTGATTTTATTTGCTGATGAAATTAGACGACCATCAATGTATCCCAAAGGACCACGATAGTACGCCCTCTTCCCGGCACTTCTGGCTTCTTGGATGAGAGGCCAAAGAGCTGCACGAGCCCTCCGGTCATCAGCTGATAGATCCTCCGCAAACTGGATCCCTCGATCAATGCACAGCTGCGAATTTTTTGTGTTCCTCCAAAATTCGTCTCTGTATCTTTGCATGGCAAACTGAACAATGATCTGGCGGTGTCTTCCACTTTCCTTTTTCCCAATCCGGTAGACCGAGTCAACGACATCTTCCAGTTTCTGTGCCAAATGTGGGGCTATCTTACCCAAAAGTTCAACCACCTCTTTAAATGTGTTCTCATTATCATGCTCTTTCACTCCTTTAATGCGCAGGTTGCATCTCCGCTTGTAACGCTCCAGTTCTGATGTTTTCAGCTGTAACTCCTCACTGGATCTCACCAGAGATGCTGTTTGTTTTTCCAAAACAGCAAATTTGTCCTTACACTCCTTAATGTCTGCAGCATTGAACTCCACCGATTTGGAGATGTTTGTGATCATTATGCTATTTTGTTTAATTTTATCTGCAATATCTTCCAATTTTCTATCTTGAGAATCAAATCTGGTTATTAACGAGTTAATTGCCTGCAGCAGGGCTGCATTGGAGATGTCAGTATCGTCTGGTTTTACCTTTTTTTGAGGGTTCTTGGTTGGGGTGATATGAGAAGCATCTCGTCGTTTTTCTCGACTGTAACTGTGATCCGTTTCCAGAAGTGCACTTTGGCCTCTGTTTGCTGAATGCGCCATGCTCCCGTAACTTATACTCGTTAAAAATGTTAATTATAAGTTTGTCAACAAGATAAAAGTGATACCGATGCGTTTAATTAGCAAGTGGAGTTTTTTTCCCCTTGCAATAAACTTGTGAGCGTACAAAGATACAAATTTAAGTAATAATCTTGCCAGAGCTCAAAAAAACACGTGCGCCTAGGTCGCCATCTTGCCGCCTCGGGGTGTGCAAAATGTTTATGCGCATAGCTCCATGAGGATGCGTTAAAAAATTATCCATACTGTGGCCAACATAGGATTAAATGTAACTTTGACTCACTCTGTGTGTATACACATAAAATCAGCCAACCACATGGCTGTAATTGAATACCTTTATGCAGTCCAAATAGGAAAGAAAGGTGATTTAAGGGACTCATGGACTTGGTTTTTGGTACTAGAAGGACTGGACTAGAAGGTTTTTTCCAAAAAATTCTGGTCTACTGGGATTTTCATGCACTGCCAACTATAAGGAAATAAATATCCAGGGAGTACGGAAGCGCATTGCATTCACACACAAAAAAAAAAAATCACGGGACTTATGTCATAATTATGACTTAATATCTCATAATTATGACATCCTGATCTCATAATTATGACTTACTAACTCATAATTATGACTTAATATCTCATAATTATGACTTACTATCTCATAATTATGACTTAATATCTCATAATTATGACATCCTTATCTCATAATTATGACTTAATATCTCATAATTATGACTTAATATCTCATAATTATGACATCCTTATCTCATAATTATGACTTACTATCTCATAATTATGACTTACTAACTCATAATTATGACTTACTATCTCATAATTATGACTTAATATCTCATAATTATGACATCCTGATCTCATAATTATGACTTACTAACTCATAATTATGACTTACTATCTCATAATTATGACATCCTTATCTCATAATTATGACTTACTAACTCATAATTATGACTTAATATCTCATAATTATGACATCCTGATCTCATAATTATGACTTACTATCTCATAATTATGACTTACTATCTCATAATTATGACTTAATATCTCATAATTATGACATCCTGATCTCATAATTATGACTTACTATCTCATAATTATGACTTACTATCTCATAATTATGACTTATTATCACATATGATTATTAGGGTTAGCTTCTGAGAAGACAGGGACAATGGAGCAAATATTGGCAAACTTAATTCGCTTTTATTTCTTTCTTGGACTCAGACACTGGGAGATATTAACGTCATTGAGAAATTTGGATAATATTTTCATTAGTATGTCAACACTGCGCAGATATCTAAAGTGCTTAGGACTGTTCAGGAGGAAAGCACATTCTGACCTCCTCGAAGTGGCTCTCTTCCTTCAGGAGCAGCTAAACCAATATGGAATGCTTCATGGATACAAAATCATGCATTTGAAATGCATCCAAGCTGGCTTTGTGGTATCTCAGAGAACTATCGGGCACTTGCTTAAAATTCTGGATCCTCGCGGAGTTCACCTGAGGCGCCGAAATCGTCTAAGACGACGTCTTTACAGAAACCCAGGCCCCAACTTTTTGTGGCACCTAGATTCCTACGATAAACTCAAACCATATGGAATATGTATTAATGGTGCAATTGATGGGTTTTCACGCATGATCATATGGCTCCATGCTTACTCCACAAATAGCAATCCGAAAGTTATTGCTGGTTATTTCATTGATGAAGTAGAAAATAGGAATGGCACTGCTACACGAATCAGGGCAGACTTGGGAACAGAAAACTGTTTAGTCGAACAGATATTTTACGAGGTACCCATGATGATGTGTTTTCAGAGAGATGCTACATTACTGGCTCAAGTAATCATAACCAAAGGATTGAACAGTGGTGGGGATTTTTAAGAAAACAGCATGCACAGTACTGGATGAATGTCTTCCAAGACTTAAAGGACATGGATTACTTCTCAGGGGACTTCCTTGACAAAAATCTAATACAGTTTACATGTCTGGAAATAATTGAGGTAAGACTTCTTTATTTTTATTTTAATTAAGAAAACTTCTTGAATTCATAACAGCGTGTTTTATGGGATGGCACTGTGGCTTAGTGGTTAGCATTGTCACTTTGCACCTCCAGGGGTGATGGTTCAATTCCCACCGCAGTTTTGTGTCCATGGAGGTTGCATGTTCTCCCCATGCTTGGTGGGTTTCCTCCAGGTGCTCTGATTTATTCCCACAGTCCAAAGACATACATATTAGGCTAATTGGCATTCCCAAATTACCTGTAGTGTGTTAATGAGCATGTGAATGTATATATATATATACAGTATATGTACTGTATAGACCTGCGATAGATTGGCACCCTGTCCTGGGTGTACCCCATCTGGATAGTCTACAGGCCACCTGTGACCCTGTATACAGGATAAAGCGGTTTAGAAGATGAGTGAGTCAATGAGTAAGTGAAGGAGTATTTTTATGATTATGTGCGTTTTTCATTGGTTAAAGGCTACTTCGCGTGTTTTGTTTTCAGTCATTACTATTAATATCCATGGATGCATACTGGAATAGAATAGCTATTGGATGCTTAATCATTCTTGCTGTTCATATTGTCCTTATTTTCTGACGCAATTGTAATGTAAGTAATAAGCACCAACAGTGCAATTCATTTATAAAAATAAATTCCAAGGTTCACCTGAAGCTGAAAGAGGCTTCAGTGGTTTTTAAGACAAATCAAGTAGCTGATCTTTTGTATGTTTCTACTGTATTTGCGTTTACTGTAGGCATTTTGTCAGAGATCTTATTTGCTTGTTTGCTGAATTATCTGTTTTGATGTCTCTCGTCTCTCTGCCTCTTAATTTGTGTGACTTTTCTAATCTCTTGTACAATCCCATTTATTTTCCTCCAGAGGGAGCTGCATGAAGTTGTGGAAGTGGAACTGCCACAGAATTCGCCCCAGCAGGAATGCAGTTTCTCCAAGTGGACGACCACTAATGATGTACACAATTCCTCGCCTCTTTGGCACTACAGACTACCTGAAGACTGTATCATATCAACAAGTACAGGCTTGTAGAGAGGAATGCTTGCCAAGAGGGCCAAATCCATGTGATGAGACTGTTTTTGACATTTGTTGCCTAGTAATGTCAGAAAACCATCTAAACCCACCCACTACTCCAGAAGAAGCAATTGAACTTTACCTTTTTTTACGAGCCTACCTGCATATTCTTTTAGAGCTTTAACAAGCTTTGACTTTGTGCCCATACCCATGGGTACCAAAGGCTGCCTGTCCTTTCCCACAAATCCCACTGTGTGCTGACACTGGATCCTTTGGGTTGTGGGATAGGGGCTCTGTGGCTCAGACTTTTTTGTTGTGTTGTGGTTGATTAATGTGTGTGTATATATACACTGTATACAGTATATACAGTACCAGTCAACAAAGTTTGTACACACCTTCTAATTCAGTGTTTTTCAGTTTAGTGATTTCTTTTCTATATTCTAGAACAATACTGGAGATTTAAAAAATATGAAATAACACATTGTAGCGCGGCCACATAAAGGGGCGGTTAAACTGCAGGGGAAAAAGGAAGGAGCTAATGTTGCTCACCTACACACACAAACTGACCCCTTTCGGTTATTTTTGTCCCCATGGCAACGGTGCCTTGGTTCCGGGGTTAAGCTCTCGCGCGCATGCGCAGCTGTGCCGCGAGGGAACCCTGATGACCTATCAGGTCACGTGTGCCGGTATAAAGCCGGAACCGGCACAACATTCAACACGGGGAGATGAAGCAAGCAGCGCTGTGTATGGAGAGAGAGAGAGAGAGAGAGAGAGAGAGAGAGAGAGAGCGAGCGAGCGAGCGAGCGAGCGAGCGAGCTAGTTGGACATTACCATTGGATTATTCTTTTCCTGGACGTCAACTATACCCCTCTGATTCCGTTTCTCGAGCTCCCGGACTTACCATCTTTCACCGGTGAGCTCGAGCCGTCTCCCCATTTCACCATCTCATTCATTTTCAATAACTCGGACTTGGACATTCATACATACGCACTCACACACTCGCACACACTACTGACATTGTATATATTTGTTTATATGTTGTATATATTGTTTTTTCGTTGCACTTCATTTGTTTGTTTGTCTTTTGTAAATATTACACTTGGGTTTGGTTTTGGAATCTGTTGTCGTGTCCGTCTTTCTTTGCTCCGCGAAGGTTGCGCAATACCGGAAGGAAGTGCGATCAACCCGTTTATAGATCTTAGACCCCGATTTAGTGTAATTAGCTCTAATAATAAATCTGAGCGTTACAACATATGGCATTAGGTAATTAAGTAACAACAACAACAACAACAGTTAGTTGTTATTTTAAGACATGAGGGTCAGCTGTTCTGGAATAGTTCTTACAAGAACAGTATTGTATCAAGTGTATTTGCTAAACTCACCAAAAGCACCATGATAAAACTGTTTCTCATGAAGACCTTCCCAGGAAATCAAGACCAAAACTCACCTCTTGCTGCAGAGAAGTTCATTTAGAGTCACCAGCCTCAGAAATCACCAAATAACAACCAGCACCTCAGATTAGAGCCGTTATGAAGCTTTATAGAGCAGAAGTAGCAGATAAACATCTCAATATCAACTGTTCAAAGGAGATTATTGTGTATTTTGGACGACTTCAGAACTGTATCACTTTTATTTATTAAGAAATAAAAATTAGGAAAGACCATGGAATTAGAAACAGTGTCTCAACTGTTGACTGATGTGTGTGTGTGTACGTATGTATATATATATATATATATATATATATATATATATATATATATATATATATATATATATATATATATATATAAAATCATTATACAGTAATGTATAATAATACCTATTTTAAGTTAGTGTTTTAAAGTGGGATTTTCAGCCAGAAAAAAAATTATATTAGCTTAATACATATATTAACTAAAATACAGGTTGCCCACACGACAGTGAATTTACACAAACTGCAAATAAGACAGGACTTTTATTATATAACAGTTCACTTAACCAACAGTGAAATACTAGTCATAACATTATATTTGGAACCTTTTACAGCAACCACTACAATATCTGCCTTACATATGACAATTTTACGTTTAAAAAAACCTTTTGCCTAGACACAGTGAACACAAAGTTAACACCCAAGTAACAATGACCTCTCCAAGATTATATATATATATTTATAAACATTAGTATCTAACATTTCTGTGCTCGTAAATCTTAATGAAAATAGAGGTAAAAGTATAAACAGAAAATGAAGTCATTGTTATTGATCCCACTATGCACTGCTGGGTCTTCTTAAGTGATGATGTGATGCTAGGCATCTCAACTGGACACCATCACCTCACTATGCAGATTACTACAACCAAAAAAAAATTGCAGAGTTAACATTAACTATATTTACATATGCTACTTTTTTAATTTAAGAGCTATTTCAGGCAAATGAATCCTGTTTGCAACACTGATCTTTTTACTTGTACTTATTTTTACTGTTCAAATGATTATCTATATGACTGGAAATTGGTTTCTGTAAATAATGTAAATAAAATTGCCTTAGTGCATAAATGAACTTTGTTTTAAATTTTTTAACTAATGTTTCACAACAAACTATATGAAAAAACCCAAAATAAACAATTATTCTTTGGAAGTAGCTACATTCAATGTGCAATGATAATTAACTGTGTTACTTCCAGAAATTACTGGTACCACAAATGCTATACTGTAATACTGCTTTTGGAAACACGGGCAATTCTGACTTATATCAAACAAGTTTGTCCAAGCAAACTCAGCATAAGATTTTAATTTATAACACAGAATTTTAAATCCACTTCTCCCTAATTTTACAAATATTTAAAGAGTTAAAACATTCAAAATTTTACAGCTACATGGACTTCCTGCTGTGTACTGTATGAGCATTGTCTCACTACACAATATCCATAGTGTAGTAGTTGCTGGTCAGTACATTCTCCATTTCTACACGTAGCTCTGGGTAGGAGTTGTATGTGCAAGGTAACTCCAAAACAGCTCCACAGGTGTGTGCAACTGGTCGACGTACAAGTCCATCCAAAGTTGTAAATACAACTTGAATTTTTGTAACACAGATGACATCTGACCCAGTCACAAATCTCAGCATTCTTCTAAGACCCACCTGATCCAATCCACGTATGTATTGCTGTAGAAATTTGAAGGCTTGGTTCTCAGCTGGTGTTGTTGGACTTGCTTCAATCAGCTTTAGGACTTTTCTGGAAGTTGGTTTCTTGTCATCATACATGGTCTGTATCTTTGCTGGTGTGGTCAGTGTGGTCCTCAGGGGTTGGGCTGCAACTGCTGACATGCTATCGAGAGCATATTTAGGTTGCTGAATTATTTGTTTGTGTGCTACTTGAATAAGGACTGATTTAAGGTTATCTTGTGATGGGACTGTTTTTACTCCTAGTCGATCCAGCAGATCTAATAACTCATCCTGACCATCACTGTCAAGGTCCTGCTGTAAAGCAGTAGTTATTAGATCTCTCTCACATTGACTCAGATACAACAGCAATGACTGATACAGTAAATCAGTAGATACAGCATGTTCTCCGAAAATCAGTGCAGTGGTAAATGCAGGGGCAATGCGCAACGGAAAGTAGCCTTGGTCTAGGAAACCCTTGGCCAATATTTTCCCCACAGCTTTCCATTCATCCTCTTGCCATTTTGGTGACAGAGATGGCACTCTCATTTCTGCCCCCTCGGCTGCACAATCTAAAAATTCTGTCCAAAATGCAGCATAGACATCCCTCGACACACCATCTGCATCATGGCCTTTTTCATTAATAAAGCTGTACTTTAAGGGGTAGTTAAGAATCAACTCATCTTTGAATTGACAAATCATTTCCTCTAACAGATTTACTCTGTGAAGTTTGATACCCACTGTAAGTAGCTCATAGTTTGCATCAATGTTTGAACGAGCAATGTTATCCTCTACAAAAAGAGTGGACGTGGATGGGACAATACTGATGACTTCCTCTGTGGGAGAGAAAACTTGGAAAGGTTCAATCAGATGGGTTTCAGAAAGCAGCTCATAGTCTGCATTGGCAACTGAACGGATATTACGTTCAACATGATCTACTAATACAGGAGTGGAGGTAGAAAAGGCAACATTAATGACTTCTGTGGATGGAACAATTGGAACAGTGTCATCTAGAGGGCTTGCAGATGATACATCTTCTATGCCACCTACGATCACCTCTGAATCATACGATAGAGAAGTAAGATCAATGACACCAACAACAGATAAATGGGCACTGGAGGTTTCATGGTTACACTGTTCAACTGTACCAGATGGTTTGGTTTGTGGATTATTTACACCAAGAGGCTTTTCTAGGTGTTCAATTTTCAATTCAATTCAATTCAATTTTATTTGTATAGCGCTTTTAACAATTGACATTGTCTCAAAACAGCTTTACACAATCAAAAGAATTATTTAAGTTTGTATGGAATGTGAATGTGTATGAATCAAAATGTTCAGATATTCCCTGGCGAGCAAGCCCGAGGGCGACAGTGGCAAGGAAAAACTCCCTGAGACGGTAATAGGAAGAAACCTTGAGAGGAACCAGACTCGACAGGGAACCCATCCTCATCTGGGTGAAACAGATAGCAGGAAATGATCTGCATTTATATAGTGTTAAGTGTTAGGTTCAGCTATAATAGTTGATGTTAATTGATGTTATAATACTTGATGTAAAATGGAGTCCAGTAGTTATTCGAGACTCAGATAGACTTGTAGAAAGTTCCAGTCCTGAACTATCGAATTGTCAAGTCCTCAGAGAAACAGCTGACCACACCAGTCGAGGCCAGAACCATCTTCTAAGTATAGAGAATCATCCCCAGACACCAGACGCATCCTAAAGAGACACACGGGGCATCCATGCGATGAGACCTCCAACCAGAAACCGGGCACCAGGATGGATCAGACAGGTCCGAAGGGCAGAGGGAGTCTGGATCACTGGCAGCTCAGGAACCACATGTGTAGCTCGACAGAGAGAGAGAGAGAAAGAGTGAAAGGGGGAGACAGGGGGAGAGAGGAAAGAGAAAGAGGGGGAGGAAGAGAAGAGGAGGAGAGATTGCAATTAGGTATGGTCACAGTCACAATGTCTAACGTGAATGTATATTTACTGTAGAGTGCAAGCAGGGACTCCGGCAGGACTAATTATGACAGCATAACTAAAAGGGAGAGCCAGAAGGAAACACAAACATGAGGGCTCCCTGAGATGTAAAGCAAACAATCACCTCACCGTCAACAAACCTGAGTGATCAAATGAGACTGAGGAAGACAGCATCTAAACATACCAGTTCACCATAATACTCTACGTCCATGAGTCCCCCAGATCTGCTCCTTTACCTTATGGCAAATCTATTTATAAAATGCTTGGTTAAATAAATAGGTTTTTAGCCTAGACTTAAACACTGAGACTGTGTCTGAGTCCCGAACACTATTTGGAAGACTATTCCATAATTTTGGGGCTTTGTAAGAAAAAGCTCTGCCCCCAGCTGTAGTTTTCATAATACGCGGTACTGATAAGCAGCCTGCATCCTTTGACCGAAGTAGGCGTGGCGGATCGTAAGACACTAGCAGTTCGCTCAGATACTGCGGCGCGAGACCATTTAATGCCTTATATGTCAAGAGTAGTATTTTAAAATCAATGCGAAATTTCACAGGGAGCCAATGCAGTGAAGATAGGATAGGGGTGATGTGCTCATATCTTCTGGTTCTAGTGAGGACTCTCGCTGCTGCATTTTGGACTAGCTGAAGCTTGTTTATGCACCTAACTGAACAACCAGACAGTAAGGCATTACAATAGTCCAACCTAGAAGTGATAAAAGCATGAACTAGTTTTTCTGCATCATTTAGCGACAATATATTTCTTATTTTGGCGATATTTCTAAGGTGAAAGAATGCTATCCTGGTGATATTATCTACATGAGCTTCAAATGAAAGGCTGGAATCTATAATCACGCCGAGGTCTTTTACTGTTGCACTTGGCGGAACGGAAAGGCCATCTAAAGTTACGGTGTGATCTAAGATTTTACTTCTAGCTGTATGCGGTCCTATGACTAGAACTTCTGTCTTATCCGGATTAAGCAGAAGGAAGTTAATTAGCATCCAATTTCTTATGTCCTGAACACATTGCTCAACTTTAGTAAGATGGTTTTTCTCATCAGGTTTTGTTGAGACGTATAGCTGTGTGTCGTCAGCATAACAATGAAAACTAATACCATGCTTACGGATTATGTTGCCCAGAGGAAGCATGTAAAGGGAAAAAAGCAGTGGGCCTAAAACTGAACCCTGCGGAACGCCAAACTCCACTAGAGAACATGCAGAATAATCACCATTTAAGTCTACATACTGATAACGATCGGTCAAATAGGATCTGAGCCAGGAGAGGGCTGTACCCTTAATTCCTACTAAATTTTCTAATCTGTGAAGAAGAATAGCATGATCAATGGTATCAAACGCTGCACTGAGGTCGAGTAATACAAGCATAGTTACACAACCCTGATCAGAGGCCAATAGGAGGTCATTTACTACTTTAATGAGTGCTGTTTCTGTGCTGTGATGAGGCCTAAATCCTGACTGATACAGTTCATGTATGCGATTTCTATGTAGATATGAGCATAGCTGCTCCGCTACTATCTTTTCCAGAATCTTAGAGATAAAGGGGAGGTTTGATATTGGCCTGTAATTGGACAGCTGACAGGGGTCAAGGTCAGGTTTCTTAATTATTGGTTTAATAACTGCTACTTTAAAAGATTTTGGAACATAACCAATGCTGAGTGAGGAATTAATTATTCTCAACATCGGTTCTGTTATTACTGGTACTATCTGTTTAAGAAAATGTGTCGGTATAGGATCTAATATACAGGTTGATGAATTTGCAGAAGAGATGAGTGAAATTAGTTCATTCTCTTCAAGAGGAGTAAAGTATTCTAGGTTTGAATCTGACATGGCTAGGCCAACATCAGTATCAATTACATTGTTTGGCCTCAAAGCCTCAATTTTATGCCTGATATTTACAATTTTATTATTAAAAAAGTTCATGAAGTCCTCACTATTGCATGATGTTGTTGTGGAGATTTCTGTAGTGGTCTTATTTCTGGTTAATTTGGCTACGGTATTAAATAAAAATCTAGGATTATTTTTATTTTCTTCTATAAGAGTGGAGAGATACGTTGATCTAGCTACACTAAGAGCTTTCCTATAGTTCAGGATGCTCTCTTTCCATGTTATTTGAAATACCAACAATTTAGTTTGACGCCATTTACGCTCTAATTTCCGAGCAGTCTGTTTTAAAGTGCGCGTGTGATCGTTATACCAGGGAGCGAGTTTCTTATCTCTAATAATTTTTCTTTTAGCTGGAGCTACATTATCTAAGGTACAACGAAGTGTCGACTCTAAATATTCAGTCGCCTGATCAAGTTCTGTGGGGTCAGACGGTGGCCTAATCGAAGTTGGTAACTCTGGGAGATTACTGATAAAACTCTGTGTGGTAGTTGATGTGAATGTACGTTTAATACGGTAGCGCGGTACTGTGCGTACATTATCACTGTGACACACTTGAATGGAGACAAGATAGTGATCTGAGATAATTTCAGACAGTGGAATTGTGAATACATTTCTTATAATTAAACCGAAGAATATTACTAAATCTAAAGTGTGACCAGCTTTATGAGTGGGTCCTACTACACACTGATTTACACCTACGGAGTCCAGTATGGATATAAATGCTGTTCTCAGAGGGTCTTCTGGATTCTCAAAATGAATGTTAAAATCTCCAGCAATTAACACTTTGTCTACAGAAATGACCAGGTCTGAGATGAAATCTGCAAATTCACTAAGAAATTCAGAATACGGCCCTGGAGGTCTGTAAATTATAATTAGTGGAATCGACTGAGCTGATTTAATATACTTAAATACACTTATGTTACTATAGAGAATTTCAAATGAGTTAAATTTGTGTCGGTGTTTTTGTACGATAGACAGATTATCATTATGAATAACTGCGACGCCTCCTCCTCTACCAGTTAATCGAGGCTGGTGTATGTAGCTGTATCCAGGAGGACTAGCTTCATTTAGAGCTACATACTCGTCCTGTTTAACCCATGTTTCAGTTAAACAGAGTATATCAAACGCCTGATCTGTGATAATTTCATTAACAATAACTGCTTTTGATGTGAGAGATCTAATATTTAACAATCCTAGCTTCAGATCAGAGGTGCCGGCTGCGCATTCAGTATGATCGGAGTTTGTGGACTTTATGTTAATTAGATTATTGAAACAGACTTTCTGGGTCTTTCTACATTTTTGCTTAGATCGGGGAACAGACACAGTCTCAATATGGTGAACCCTGAGTGACGACTCTATGCAGCTAGCAGACGGTTGGTTTAGCCTGTCTGTCTGCTCCCTGGCCCGGGCTCTGGATTGTCACCGATTAACTAGACCTCTACTGAGACTATGAGCTATACTACAGGAAATGAGAGCAGCACCTTCCCGAGTGGGATGGACACCGTCCCGCCCTAACAGGCCAGCTTTGCCCTCAAAGGTCTTCCAATTATCTATGTAGCCCACATTATTTTCGGAGCACCACCTGGACATCCAGCGGTTCAGCGACCATAACCTGCTGTAAGCTATGTCGCCACGTCTCATTGGGATGGGACCAGAGCATATTACTTCATCGGTGTTGATCATGATTAATGCACTGTGCTATCTTCTGCTGCTCTCCTAGAGAGCCACTATGTCTGTCCTTTGCATTGTCAACTTCTGTGTCAGATTTGTCTATGTGCCACATCGTATGTAAATAAAAGCGTAAAATACCAAATTTTGAGAGTGTGTACAGCTCACCAACAGTAACGCTGTCTTCAAGTTCTGATTCCTTAAAGTCATAAATACTATGAGTGAATTCTTCCCATTTTCCTTTTTTTGACTCACCATGTGGAAAAAATAGTTCCTTGGCATGAGACATAAGGTCTTTCTTGGTTGAGTCCTTGGATATATCAAGAATTCTGGTTCCCCCACCACAGCGTTTTCTGACTTGCTTTCCCTCATGAATCCACCCCAACTCGATTTTTCTTGAAGACTTGGTAGCATTTCTTTTATAGCTTCCTTTTTTTGTTGGCCTACTTTCCTCTGTAGTTTCCTCATCAAGGCTTGTTGTTGTTGTCCTCATTTTCTTTCGCAGTTTTTTAAGAAGGGACATCTTCGAGCAGTTATCTTCTTTTCGTTTTTGTTTGTCCAGACAGTACCGCCTCGTAGCAATCCTGTCTCCATACAGTGGTATGTAGCGTGCAAGGCAGGCGTCATCTAGTTCTCTGACAACTGATGTATCAATCTGTAAATTAAAAACTTAGCAAAGTTAGTTTTAAAGGAATGTGTCAGTTTGTTTTTAAGTACACTTTACAATGTTTATAATAATGGCTTTTGCAAATATATTTCTACAATTACATTTCACAATTTTACCAAAAAAAGAAGCCTATGTAAGATGAGATACCTTACAAATTGACATGAAAGTAAACCAAAAGGAAAAGTAAAACATAAAATTTCATATTCTTTAGCAAAAAAAGAAAATAAATGATAAATTAAACTAAACACAGCCCTTGTTAAATTGTATTGTATCTCTAATTGTATCTCTCATACTGACAGTATGTACACCATGTATTTATCTAAATTTGAGTCTTGAGGACCTTATTACTGAGAACATAGGCAGTGCCGATATCAATGTCTAGAACAGTTGATTGATTCTTTGTAGTGGATTATGTAATTGTACGTACAATATACAATAATAATTACTAATGTTTTTAATACATAATACTTTGGGACTATTTTTGTCACAAAATTACCCTGTCCTGTTGCATTTGGTCAATATGTTCTTCAGGAACACCCCTCTTACGAAGAAAATCCCACAGACCAGTATCCTCATTAGTATGTTGCTGATGCGGAGCTAGAGCTGTCATTTCCTCCAATTCGAGTTGCAGTGAACACACTGGAAAAAAGATAACAGTTACAGTTACACCAACAATTCTTGCAAAGTAAGCATGTGTTAGCTTCCATAACATTCAATAAGTCAAATTATTTTTCAAAAAGAGAGCACTATTATGGACAACATAGAAATATTAAAGTTGACAAAAACACATAAAACATGTACAATAAACAAAGCTTACAAAAGAGGAAGAAAGAACAAACAAAACAGCCAAAATAAATACAAACAAATGTAGACACTGTTATATGGGGAACATTTTAACAATGTATTACAATAATGTTTTTAAGGCTTTGCAAATATTTCTAGCTTTGTGATTGGGTAGTCTATGCAATGCTCACTTGCTCACTCACTCAATCATCTTCTATACTGCTTTATCCTGTACACAGGGTCGCAGGGCCTGGAGCCTATCCCAGGAGACTTACTGTAGGACACAAGGCAGGGTACACCCTGGCAATTTGGAGATGCCAGTTTACCTAATCAGCATGTCTTTGGTCTGTGGCCGGAAACTGAATTACCCAGAGGAAACCCACCAAGCACAGGGGGAACATGTAAACTCCATGCACACAGATGCTGGAGCAGGAATCAATCCCAGAACTTGGAAGAGTAATATGACAGTGATAAGTACTAAGCCACCCTCCATGCAATGCTTCAATTTTCAGTTTATTTTATATTGTTTTTTTTTTTTTCTCATCCTGCAAATTAATTTTTGCCATGTTGCCTGGCAAGTGGTGACAGTTGGTGCTTATTTATAAAGCAATGATAATTTTACAAACCTCACACCTGTTTGGTGGTGGGAAGTTACTTAGAAAGTTACTTACTTGGAAGGATTAAAAGGACAAACAACAAACAGAGGAGTGTGTGTCTGCATGTCTGTGTCAGGGGAATTGAGAGATTTTTGAAGTGGTGGACTAAGCTTTGACAAATGTTTATAATCAGCTATGACATAATGTGGGCTAATGGTTTAAAACTGTTTAAGATCATGGTCAGGGTCAAGGTTTGAGTTTTTATAAGCCATGAACAATCAAGTCATCACTGGTCAACACAGGCCTAAGTTACATGATTAGCAATTGTCATCATACAGTACATGATCAAATCTGTACATCATTACTGGTAAGGAGTAGCCAGTTACAACCTAAACAACAACGAAAGAGGACATATTAACTTAAACAACTTTCCCATTATAATTATAATGTATACATGCTACAGATTCCTTATTTTGATTATGTTAGTACACAGTGATATATCTCTTTCTTTATTCTAACAAGAATATACTTTTATACTGTTGATATGATTTTTTTCAGACTGTGAAGGTATTTATTGTGATTAAATCTGTGACAGACACAATTGTTCAGTTTCCAGCTTCAAGTTATTGCTCAAATCAGAAGATGCATACAGGCAACATTTACATGTTTTAATATAAGCTATTTAATAAATGTTCTAAGAACTATATTAGGTGAGCTGTTTATTCATCTTTGCATTGGTAAGAAAATATTTAGGTAATAACAGTGCATACAGTCCACAGTGTGTAGAGAAAATAAGAGCAGGTCGACTAGTTCATGAGAAGCTACAGTACATATCCCCCGTCATCTGCACATCTGGTGTGTGTGTGTCAGTTAAAATCTCTGAAAAGTGAATGGGTGCGGGGAAAAGTAAAAAGCCCGAATCATGTAAAATATTATTTTCCACAGAGCTATCCTTGTAATATTTTGATTTAATATATTTTAGATGATAAATCTATTTTATGGAATTGTGAGATCAATACTGTATCCACTATTGCAGTAAGTGAATTACTGATCTGTCCACAGGGAGAGACATATCACAAGAGGAATTATGAGGGAAAGTGGAATGGAAATCTTATTTAATTGATTATTGTAAAAAATAAAATAAAAAATATCCATACACTTCAGCTGCAGAACATCTGTGTAGGTGGCATCTGCCAATATCCCTTAATGATTGTCTGTACTTTCAGTTTTCTACGTTTTCACAGAGTGAATGTATTTTTTACACGGTCCCTAAGCCGCACACAGCGCAGCTACGGCTTTTAACGGGGTTTTGCGCCGCCCCGAATACATATTTTTGTTGATATCGACTTCAAACATATCGAAATGTGTAAGTTCCCACTTGAAATACATACAAGGCAAATAGGTGAACATATCACAAGACTCAATATTCGTTCCAAACATTCCTTTTGCATGTAGAGAGGCGACAAAAGCTGAATATCAAACGGACTTTACCGCAGTCACTTTTCCACATTATTAACGGTTGTGATTAGCACATCGGGAGCGCTGTATTGTTCCGATTTGCCGAGAGATTATTTCAGCCAGCAGCCCAATGAATAACTCGAATGTTTATTTTTATTAAGTTGATGTGCAGTCCGAATGTGTAACATATATTAGTACTAAATGTTTACATATAACGACAACAACAAATACGACTTCATGCCCCGTATCTATAAATTGAAGCAAGACTTACTGTACCTTAACTAAATAGCAGGTCAGTGAGAAAAGTTCAGTAGTTAATTCACCTATTGTACAATAATTGAGCTAAACAATAGGATGGTGCTACATCTCCATGGGTGTGCATGGAGGCGCTTCCGAGTAAGTAACTTTCGTTTCCGATGTACATGTAGTAAAATGGTCCCGCCACAAACTGCTCCCCCTTATCTCATAATTATGAGATACTAAGTCATAATTATGAGATAGTAAGTCATAATTATGAGATAAGGATGTCATAATTATGAATAGTAAGTCATAATTGTGAGATAGTAAGTCATAATTATGAGATCAGGATCTCATAATTATGAGATATTAAGTCATAATTATGAGATAGTAAGTCATAATTATGAGTTAGTAAGTCATAATTATGAGATCAGGATGTCATAATTATGAGTTAATAAGTCATAATTATGAGATAAGGATGTCATAATTATGAGATATTAAGTCATAATTATGAGATAGTAAGTCATAATTATGAGATCAGGATGTCATAATTATGAGATATTAAGTCATAATTATGAGATATTAAGTCATAATTATGAGATCAGGATGTCATAATTATGAGATATTAAGTCATAATTATGAGATATTAAGTCATAATTATGACATAAGGCCCATGATTTTTTTTTTTTTTGTGAATGCAATGCGCTTCCGTAAGGGAGTGACAGTTCTCTGGGCAAAAATTCTATTCAATTATATTTGTATAGCGCTTTTAACAATTGACATTGTCTCAAAACAGCTTTACACAATCAAAATAATTATTTAAATTTGTATGGAATGTGAATGAATCAAAATGTTCAGATAGTCCCTGGTGAGCAACCCGAGGGCGACAGTGGCAAGGAAAAACTCCCTGAGATGGTAATAGGAAGAAACCTTGAGAGGAACCAGACTCAACAGGGAACCCATCCTCATCTGGGTGAAACAGATAGCAGGAAATGATCTGCATTTATACAGTGTTAGGTGGCAGGCCGTTCAGCTATAATAGTTGATGTTAATTGTTGTTAAAATGGAGTCAAGTAGTTATTGGAGACTCAGATAGACTTGTAGAAAGTTCCAGTCCTGAACTATCGAATTGTCAAGACCTCAGAGAAAGAGCTGACAACACCAGTCGAGGCCAGAACCATCTTCTAAGTAGAGAGAATCATCCCCAGACACCAGACGCATCCCAAAGAGACACACAGGGCATCCATGCGACGAGACCTCCAACCAGAAACGGGGCACCAGGATGGATCAGACAGGTCTGGAGGGCAGAGGTCTGGATCACTGGCAGCTCAGGAATGACATGTGTAGCTCGACAGAGAGAGAGAGAAAGAGTGAAAGGGGGAGACAGGGGGAGAGAGGAAAGAGAAGAGGAGGAGAGATGGCAATTAGGTATGGTCACAGTCACATAATGTATAATGTGAATGTATAAATGTATAAAATGACTGGTTTGAGCTGATAGAAAGGAGTAACCCCTATCTTGTTACAACTGGTATTCCATCCACACCAGGGGGCTGTTCCAGAAAGCAGGTTATGTGACATACCCGGATAAGTTTGAGGGTAAGTTAGTGGATAACCTCAACTTCCGGTTCCAAAAACGGAGGTAACTTTCTGGGTATGTATGTAACCATAGCAACTTACTCTCTGAAGATAACCTGTTCGGTAGCAGGTTATGTTCCAGGGTAAGTTTGTTTCAGAAGGTTATTCAGCATGGCGCCGCCCTTTTAGTGATGATCCTGTGGTCGTGGAGGCACAAATTATACAAGGTATTTTTCGCCGGGAGAGAGTTATAAGACCTCGTATTGATGTTTTTTTTTTATTTTCTAATGATTATTTGAAAGAGCGTTATTGGTTTTCAATGGAATTTAATTATTTAACACATCTCTTGAAACCGCATGTTGCAAATGTCACAAACGGCGGGTCTGCGCTTAGAAAACATTCTGTGTATATCACTTTGTTTTTTTCAGGGCATTTTTTATACATGTGGGGTATGTGATGCAGAGCATGTGGGAAAGGCAACTGTATGTCTGGCACTTAAACACTTCTTACACACATGTGTACACTTCCCTGGCCATAAACCTCTGCGTGTTATTAAAGAGGAGTTCCAAAGAGTGGCAGGTTTGTCCTTTGTAGTAAAATTGATGACGCATATTTAATATGTAGTCATACTATTTATATACATGTATTCATCCTGCATACACACACTTGATCCTCCCATATATGACTTTCTATTTCAGGGTTTTCAAATGTAATTGGGTGCATTCATGGCACCTACATTCCTATTAAAGCTAAAGCTATAGCTTCAAAAAATGAGGGAGACTATGTTAATAGGAAATCTATTCATAGTATCAATGTACAGGTAACAACTTAATTTTGCGCCCTTAATTTTTTGCCTTGTTAAAATCATTAAACTCATTACTGTTTTCCACATATGTGAGGCAACCCACATCATTACTAATGATAAGACAAAATGGCCAGGATCTGTGTCATCATTATGCCAGACATTTCAGCAGGGTATGTTGTACAATGTTTTTTTTTCTTTTTACTATATTTGTATTGTACACTTGAATCATTACAGGACAGTACAGTAGTTACTTGCTGGGGGACAAGGGATACCCTTGTCTGCCCTATTTAATGCCACCCTACCCTGAACCTGATCCTGGACCACAGACACGCTATAACCTGGCTCACAGTCGAACACGGGCCAAGGTGGAGATGACCATAGGGATCCTCAAGTCTAGGTTTCAGTGTCTGCGTGGGCTCCGTGTCAGTCCAGAGAGGGCATGTGACATCATAATGGCTTGTTTGTGTTGTGCTTCACAATATTGCCACTATAAGAGGAGAGAGCCACCCTCCTTATATTGAAGAAGATGGCCCAGAGGAACCTCTACAGATTTTTGCACACAACAGAGATGGAAGACTTTTGGGAGACAGGATTTGTCAAAATTACTTTTATTAAATAGTTTGCACTGGTCTGCTGTATAGTTCATTTCTTTTTTTCCTGAAAAACAATGAAAGTAAAATTAAATAAAATGTGTGGTTTTTCTCGATTCCCGTCTCTGTGTGCATGGAGTTTGCATGTTCTCCCCATGCTTGGTGGGTTTCCTCCGGGTACTCCGGTTTCCTCCCACAGTCCAAAGATATGCAGGTTAGGCTAATTGGCGTTCCTAAATTGCCCGTAGTGTGTGATTGGGTGTATGTGTGTGTGCCCTGCGATGGATTGGCACCCTGTCCAGGGTGTACCCCGCCTAGTGCCCGAAGTCTCCTGGGATAGGCTCCAGGTCCCCCGCGACCCTGAACACAGGATTAAGCGGTATAGAAAATGAATGAATGAATGAATGTGTGGTTTTTTTAATGACATTGCTTTATATACACAACACTTTTAACACGCAACAGATTAATATACGCACAAGTTCTCACCTTAAGGCGATGCTCCAGTAATTAAATTTCTAGTGTTGCTTTTTTAATGGATAGCCTTTTCTTTTCCATTTGAAGCTGTATAAGGTCCATCTCCATGTAACTTTTTCTTATTCGTTTTTGAAGATGGACCTTATACAGCTCCTGGCAACTACAGTAGGAAGGAAACTAGGAATTATTATTCAAAAATAATTAAATAAATTCTGAGATTCTGTCAGAAAATAAAATGTAAATATGGACAACTGCACACAAATTCTTACACCGCTTAGATCGTGCATTGAGGTTGAAGGACCTTCATCCGTGAAGAAATCCCCAGGTATGTACTGTGAAAGAACAATGACAGTTTGTTACTCTAATGTAAAAAGGGGGCATGCATTATAATGGTATGCATCCCACCTCAGTGGATCTACCAGCATTGTCCACTTCTGTCACAGCAGATGTGGTCTCTTCATCTTCATCCTTCAGTGAAAATATGCAAGTATACGTTATCTGGCAAAAAAGAAAAAAAAAATACCTAAAAGCAACTAAAGGTACCTGACAACAAAACACTTGCAACTGTGACAGACTGTGTTCTTTCTGTAGGGTCCAGTAATATAATCCCTTTATCTAATTCCTAGTTTCCTTCCTACTGTAGTTGCCAGGAGCTGTATAAGGTCCATCTTCAAAAACAAATAAGAAAAAGTGACATGGAGATGGACCTTATACAGCTTCAAATGGAAAAGAAAAGGCTATCCATTAAAAAAGCAACACTAGAAATTTAATTACTGGAGCATCACCTTAAGGTGAGAACTTGTGCTTTCATGCTTCTATGTTGTGTATATAAAGCAATGTCATTAAAATAACAAATTTTATTTCATTTTACTTTCATTGTTTTTCAGGAAATAAAGAAATGAACTACACAGCAAACCAGTGCAAACTATTTAATAAAAGTAATTTTGACAAATCCTGTCTCTCAAAAGTCTTCCATCTCTGTTGTGTGCAAAAATCTGTAGAGGTTCCTCTGGGCCATCTTCTTCAATATAAGGAAGGTGGCTCTCTCCTCTTATAGTGGCAATGTTGTGAAGCACAACACAAGCCATTATGATGTCGCATGCCCTCTCTGGACTGGCCCAGAGCCCACGCAGACACTGAAACCTAGACTTGAGGATCCCTATGGTCATCTCCACCTTGGCCCGTGTTTGACTGTGAGCCAGGTTAAAGTGTGTCTGTGGTCCAGGATCAGGGTAGGGTGGCATTAAATAGGGCAGACAAGGGTATCCTCTGTCCCCCAGCAAAGTAACCATTGTTGTTGTTGGTCTTTTGGCTGCTCCCGGCAAGGGGTCGCCACCATTGTACTGTCCTGTAATGATTCAAGTGTACAATACAAATATAGTAAAAAAAAAAAAAAAAGAAACATTGTATGAAGAAAAACATACCCTGCTGAAATGTCTGGCATAATGATGACACAGATCCTGGCCATTTTGTCTTATCATTAGTAATGATGTGAGTTGCCTCACATATGTGGAAAAAAGTAATGAGTTTAATGATTTTAACAAGGAAAAAAATTAAGGACACAAAATTAAGTTGTTACCTGTACACTGTTACGACCCCCGGTCTAGGGTCAAGGGACGCAACAAAGAAAATAATAAACTTATTATAAATAAATGAACCTTGCAACCAAGAATCCAGTGCGTGAGTTTTTATTTTCACACACACGCACTCACACATACAGGAAGCTCTGGGCTTCAGGATTGAGCCAAGCCAAAACAATAAACAAAACCCCCCCCTATCTCCACCCTCAAGCTAACTAAACTACCAAAGAAAAGAAATAGAAATCAAAATACAGAAACTAAACTAACTACCTAGCTATCCAACACAAAACAGGAGAAAACGGGGGACAACAAAAATGGCGCTCAACCCCTACTGCTTCCTTGCAACTATATACAAACAAAAAAAAGAACAAAACAATATATATACAATATTTACAAAGAAAGAAAACTATATACAATAGCGGGAGGAACACTTCCATCCACGCTAACACGAATAAACAAAAAGAAAACCCAAAAACAACAAACGGGAAGGAGAGAGGGCAAGGCGCAACACACAGGCTCTCTCTCCAACCAAACAAACAAACAATAACACATACACACACAATCACTCAAAACAAATACAAAATAACAAAGAAATATTCAGTCAATCAAACAGTCACACTCCAACCAAAACTCCAATAATCAACTAATCACTTTTGAGCACGTAAGTCATACACCAGGCATAAGTCGCGCACTTCCTGCTTCCACTCGCCAGCTTAAGAAGCCGCGCAGATCCACGGTCAGCCAATCATGGCGCACATCATGGCACGTTCCATCGAGGCGGGGCTTCCTGCGAAAAGGAGAGCGGGAGAGAGAGAAAGGGGGGAGAGATCGCGCACGCGCCGCCACCCGCCGTCGCGCATGCGCACATACGTGCACTACACACACACAACGTGCACTACACCTCTGCACGTAACAACACTGATACTATGAATAGATTTCCTATTAACATAGTCTCCCTCATTTATTGAATGAGCTTTAATAGCAATGTAGGTGCCATCAATGCACCCAATTACATTTGAAAACCCTGAAATAAAAAGTCATATATGGAAGGATCTATTGTGTGTATGCAGGATGAATACATGTATATAAATAGTATGAATACATATTAAATATGCGTCATCAATTTTACTACAAAGGACAAACCTGCCACTCTGTGGAATTCCTTTAATAATATGCAGAGGTTTATGTCCAGGGAAGTGTACACGTGTGTAAGAAGTGTTTAAGTGCTAAACATACAGTTGCCTTTCCCACATGCTCTGCATCACATGCCCCACATTGTACAAAAATAAAATGAATTAAATAATTTAATTTCACTGAAAACCAATAACGCTCTTTCAAATAATCATTAGGAAATTAAATAAACATCAATACACGGTCCTATAACTCTCTCCCGGCGAAAAAAAACTTGAATAATTTGTGCCTCCGCGTCCACGGGATCCTCATTAAAAGGGCAGCGCCATGCTGAATAAGCTTCTGAAACAAACTTACCCTGGAACATAACCTGCTACCGAGCAGGTTACCTTCAGAGAATAAGTTGCTATGGTTACATACAAACCCAGAAAGTTACCTCCGTTTTTGGAACCGAAAGTTGAGGTTATCCACTAACTTACCCTCAAACTTATCCGGGTATGTCACATAACCTGCTTTCTGGAACACCCCCCAGGACTAAACGAACTCCCTAACTAATACAACAAAAAAACAGGAGAAAACGGGTAGTAAACAAAATTTCACCCAACCCCTACTGCTTCCTTGGTAACTATATACAACAAAAGAAAAGAATTAATAATATATACAAGAAAACTATATACACTCGTGGGAGGAACACTTCCATCCACGCGCACAAACACACACAAAAAAAGGGAACAACAAAAGAAAATGAGAGAGCACAGGGAGTGACACAACAGTCTCTCTCTTCAAACACACAACAACTCAGACCAACAATCAATCCAGCACACAATCAATCAATCAATCAATCAACAAACAATCTTTTGAGCACGTAAGTCACACACACGCACACTACCCCTACCCCCCCCCCCCCCCCGTCGCATGATCAGAGAGCGAGACCTTAATGCTTTTGTCGCCCCTCACGGTACTTTTACTTTTATACTTTAATTAGTTTTGAAACCAGTACTTTTAAACTTTTACTTAAGTAAAAAGCTTGGGTTGATACTTCAACTTCTAAAAAAGTATTTTTGAACCCTAGTATCTATACTTCTACTCAAGTAATGAATGTGAATACTTTTGACGCCACTGACAATGTAGAGCAAAAAATATTTTGTTTATGTTGTTGCATTTAAATTTTGCATGGGACATGAAGATTTAATACAATCAGTATCACTTAATATGTCTGGCACTTGTATTCAATTCAGTTTTATTTGTATAGCGCTTTTAACAATTGACATTGTCTCAAAACAGCTTTACACAATCAAAAGAATTATTTAAGTTTGTATGGAATGTGAATGTGTATGAATCAAAATGTTCAGATATTCCCTGGCGAGCAAGCCCGAGGGCGACAGTGGCATGGAAAAACTCCCTGAGACGGTAATAGGAAGAAACCTTGAGAGGAACCAGACTCGACAGGGAACCCATCCTCATCTGGGTGAAACAGATAGCAGGAAATGATCTGCATTTATACAGTGTTAAGTGTTAGGTTCAGCTATAATAGTTGATGTTAATTGATGTTATAATACTTGATGTAAAATGGAGTCCAGTAGTTATTCGAGACTCAGATAGACTTGTAGAAAGTTCCAGTCCTGAACTATCGAATTGTCAAGTCCTCAGAGAAACAGCTGACCACACCAGTCGAGGCCAGAACCATCTTCTAAGTATAGAGAATCATCCCCAGACACCAGACGCATCCTAAAGAGACACACGGGGCATCCATCCGATGAGACCTCCAACCAGAAACCGGGCACCAGGATGGATCAGACAGGTCCGGAGGGCAGAGGGAGTCTGGATCACTGGCAGCTCAGGAACCACATGTGTAGCTCGACAGAGAGAGAGAGAGAAAGAGTGAAAGGGGGAGACAGGGGGAGAGAGGAAAGAGAAAGAGGGGGAGGAAGAGAAGAGGAGGAGAGATTGCAATTAGGTATGGTCACAGTCACAATGTCTAATGTGAATGTATATTTACTGTAGAGTGCAAGCAGGGACTCCGGCAGGACTAACTATGACAGCATAACTAAAAGGGAGAGCCAGAAGGAAACACAAACATGAGGGCTCCCTGAGATGTAAAGCAAACAATCACCTCACCGTCAACAAACCTGAGTGATCAAATGAGACTGAGGAAGACAGCATCTAAACATACCAGTTCACCATAATACTCTACGTCCATGAGTCCCCCAGATCTGCTCCTTTACCTTATGGCAAATCTATTTATAAAATGCTTGGTTAAATAAATAGGTTTTGAGCCTAGACTTAAACACTGAGACTGTGTCTGAGTCCCGAACACTATTTGGAAGACTATTCCATAATTTTGGGGCTTTGTAAGAAAAAGCTCTGCCCCCAGCTGTAGTTTTCATAATACGCGGTACTGATAAGCAGCCTGCATCCTTTGACCGAAGTAGGCGTGGCGGATCGTAAGACACTAGCAGTTCGCTCAGATACTGCGGCGCGAGACCATTTAATGCCTTATATGTCAAGAGTAGTATTTTAAAATCAATGCGAAATTTCACAGGGAGCCAATGCAGTGAAGATAGGATAGGGGTGATGTGCTCATATCTTCTGGTTCTAGTGAGGACTCTCGCTGCCGCATTTTGGACTAGCTGAAGCTTGTTTATGCACCTAACTGAACAACCAGACAGTAAGGCATTACAATAGTCCAACCTAGAAGTGATAAAAGCATGAACTAGTTTTTCTGCATCATTTAGCGACAATATATTTCTTATTTTGGCAATATTTCTAAGGTGAAAGAATGCTATCCTGGTGATATTATCTACATGAGCTTCAAATGAAAGGCTGGAATCTATAATCACGCCGAGGTCTTTTACTGTTGCACTTGACGGAACAGAAAGGCCATCTAAAGTTACGGTGTGATCTAAGATTTTACTTCTAGCTGTATGCGGTCCTATGACTAGAACTTCTGTCTTATCCGGATTAAGCAGAAGGAAGTTAATTAGCATCCAATTTCTTATGTCCTGAACACATCAACTTGTACTTCACATTCTTTACCTTGTCAGGCATCAATGCTCAGTCCAAAAATTGAGCCTTTCCAGTTACCATCATTTAGTTAAATTCTGGTCCAAATAACTGATTGTGGTCACAATATGTCTCGTGCTGTATATAGTTTTTGCAGACACATGATCATTTTAGTCAATCACTAATTGTGTTTTGTTTATTTATTTTATTTTTCTAGAGGAATCATCCTGAGATTCTTAGTGACACAGCTACTATACTGTACACTCACCAACAAAAGCTCAATTCATTCTGGACAGAATGACTTTCTTGACCTCACTACAAAATTGTCAGCCACCATCCAGCCAGTCATCAGTTGGAGCTTACTGATAGGACTTTTGCATTTGACTGAACCTCGTTTTATAATGCCAAGTCGCAAGCACCTGAGTCAAAATCATATTCCGCAATGTGCAGGTGACATTAAAAAACAGGGTGCAAGAGGTTCAAGGGAAAGCATACAGAAGAAAACATTTTTCAGAAATATGAGAATACAGTCGCCACATATGGTATTTCTAAAAAGTCTCTGTCATTGTAACCGACAGTGCTGCAAACATGGTGAAGGCATTTTGTTTCTTCCCACCAGTGACACAGATGATGATGATGGGTATGGAGCTGAACTTCAAGAGATTGGTATAACTGATGAACTGGACTATTTACCACCAGAGAGGAGCCCATGCTTTATCCATACTGTCCAGCTTGTAGTCCACGATGCCCTAGACCAAGCAGGTCCTTTTAAAATTGTGATGGCAAAAGTGCAGAGGCTCACAAGTTTTTGCCACAAAACAACAAGAGCAGCAGAAATTCTTGAATGTCATGTAAAGCTCCCAGCTGCAAATGCAACAAGATGGAATAGCCAGCTGAAAAATGATGAGGGCATTTATTATGTTACCTTCACATGTTTTGTCAAAGCTGCAAGCCCCTGTTCAGTTTACAGTTAATGAAATGAAGCACTTTGAGAAGTGCTCCAGAGTTTCACAAAAGAACTTTGTGACACTATGGTACCATTTGAGGAAGCAACTGATAAATGTCAGGCTGATAAAGTTATGATAAAGAGGCTTATGTGAACCAAAAACGTTATCATAGCATAAACACTCAAATGGTTATGGATGCACTGTTATGTGCAGAGGTGTAGTGCACGTATATATGTGTGTAGTGCACGTATATGCGCATGCACGATGGCGGGTGGCGGCGCGTGCGCGATCTCTCCCCCTTTTCTCTTTCTCTCGCTCTCCTTCTCACAGGAAGCCCCGCCCCGATGGAACGTGCCGTGACGTGCGCCGCGATTGGCTGGCCGTGGATCTGCGCGTCTTTTTAAGCTGGCGGGTGAAAGCAGGAAGTGCGCGACTTATGCCTTGTGTGTGACTTCCGTGCTCAGTGATTGATTGGTGGATTATTGGACTGTGATTGTTGGATTGTGTGATTGTGGAAATTAAGCGGGAGGAAACGGAGGCTCAAAGGTTACGGTTGTGGGAGATGGAGCTTGAGATGGAGTGGGAGCATTTTCGGTGAGATTTCAGCCGGCTACACCGGGCTGAGATCGCGCCGGAGAGTTCCCCTGCATTTCCATCATTCGCACAGTTACCTGCAACGGCTGCGCCGGGCTCTTCTTCTCCAGTTTCTGCCCCAGTGACTACCTCCCCACTCCATTTCGACGTAAGCAAGCATATTGTTTTAGTACCTCCTTTTAGAGAGACCGAGGTGGATAGCTATTTCATAGCTTTTGAACGTGTGGCAGCTACGTTACAGTGGCCGAGAACAATGTGGGCTCTCTTGTTACAATGTAAATTGACTGGTAAAGCGCAGGATGTGTGCTCTGCGTTGCTTGTTGAGCAAAGCCTGGATTACGACACGGTCAAACAAACTGTTCTACGTGCGTATGAGTTAGTGCCAGAGGCTTATAGACAAAAATTTAGGTCCCATAAAAAGACAGACAGACAAACCTTTGTGGAATTTGCTCGTGAAAAGCAAACACTTTTTGAAAAGTGGTGTGCTGCAACTAAAGCTACCACTTTGGAGGCTCTTAAAGAGTTAATTCTGTTGGAGGATTTTAAAAATTGTGTCTATGAAAATGTCGTATTGCACTTAACAAAGTCACGTCATTGTCAGCAGCCACTGTATTGGCTGATGAATTTGAGTTGACACTCAAATACTTACTACTCAAATACGTACTGTATTCTCTCCTACTGTGAGAACAGATAAATTCGCTGTCCGTGGGGTTGAAGGGCAGGTGAAACCTTCAGGGGTACTTTTAGAACTTCTCAGTATCGCTCAGGGGGAGGTAGAGTCTGTTTTTACTGTTTAAGTGCTGATCATCTGATTTCAGACTGTGAGGCCTGGAAGAAAAAAAATGCATCTGTGAAGTCAAAGTCTGTGGGTTTTGTTAAAAGGCAAGTAAAACATGTCTTACCTGAACAAACGGTGGAAGTATATAAGCCTTTCATGTTACAGGGGTCGGTGGCAGACAGCCCTGAAGACGTTCGCAGATCAGTGTCCATCCTGCGAGATACAGGTGCAGCACAGACTGATGTTAGCTGGTACACTCTCACTGTCTCAGGAAACCTACACAGGCACCGATGTTATTTTACGTGGCATAGGAGCAGGCTCTATCACAGTTCCACTTCATAAGATCTACCTTGAAACAGAAATAGTGAAGGGGGTAGTATCAAATTCAAATTCAAATTTTATTAGTCACATACACAGTCATACACAGTATAATATGCAGTGAAATGCATATACGACCGCCAGTGACCTTAAAAAAAGAAAATAAAAGCTTGTACGTAAAATAAATAATCAATAAAAAGGAAATACTAAAGAAATAATTTTAACTAGTAAAATTAACTGTACAAGAAGGGCATAATAAAATATTGCAAAAATATAGAAATATAGGGTAGAGTATATATGTACAGTATATAGAATTAAAGTGTCAGTGGTTGTGCAAATATGCATGAAAGGTGACATGTGCAATTGTCCAGATGTATGAGTATTTAGTGCAAGTGTGTATGAATGTGTCCATGATTGTCCAGTCAGTGTTGTGAGCTTAAAAGATGTTATTAGTCCTGTGTGGAGGTGTGATTGAGAGACCTTATTGCCTGCGGGAAGAAGCTCCTCCTCAGCCTCTCTGTGTTGGCCTTTAGGGAGCGGAATCGCTTCCCAGACCGCAACAAAGAGAACAGTCCATTACTGGGGTGACTGAGGTCCTTCATGATCTTCCTGGCCTTAGTCCAGCACCGCTTGCTGTAGATGGAGTGCAGGTCAGGGAGCTCAGTGCGGATGATGCGCTCGGCTGATCGCACCACCCTCTGTAGAGGTCGTCTGTCCTGCATGGTGCTGTTCCCGAACCAGGTCGTGATGTTTCCCTTCAGGATGCTCTCTATGGTGCAGGAGTAGAAGTTCCTGAGCAACTTGGAGTGCAGTCTAAAGTCTCTCAAGTGTCTGAGGTGGTAGAGACGCTGCCGGGCTTTTTTCACCACGGTGTTGATGTGACAGGACCATGACAGGTCCTGCGTGATGTGAACACCGAGGTATCTGAAGCTGTCCACTCTCTCCACTGGGCTCCTGTTGATGACGGGGGTCTGGTAGTTCCTCTCCTGCTTTGTACTAAAGTCCACTATCAGCTCCTTTGTCTTACTGACGTTCAGGAGGAGATTGTTCCTCTGGCACCAGTTCTCCAGATTTCCAATCTCCTCTAGGTAGTCCGACTCATCATTGTTGGTGATCAGTCCGACCACGACGGTGTCGTCAGCAAACTTGATGATGGAGGTGGAGTTGGTAGTGGCCACGCAGTCGTGGGTGTACAAAGAGTACAGCAGGGGGCTCAGAACACAACCCTGGGGGGCTCCAGTGCTGAGAGTGAGTGTGGCTGAGACATGTCCGCCCATCCTTACTGCCTGTGGTCTGCCAGTCAGAAAATTGGAGATCCACTGACATATAGATGAGCTCAGTCCCAGGTGCTCCAGCTTGGTGGTGAGTGTGGAGCGAATTATGGTATTAAAAGCAGAGCTGTAGTCGATGAAGAGCATTTTAACATAATTCCCTTTCCTAGTGTCCAGGTGAGTGAGTGATGTGTGGAGGAGATGAGAGATTGCATCGTCTGTGGAGCGGTTCTGACGGTATGCAAACTGTAGTGGGTCCAGTGTGTCGGGTAGTGAAGAAATGATGAAGTCTCTGATAAGGCGTTCAAAGCACTTCATCACTACTGAGGTGAGGGCTACAGGGCGATAGTCATTGAGGGAAGCAGGATGTGGTTTCTTCGGGACAGGAACAATGATGGACTCTTTGAAGCATGTGGGGATCACCGACTGAGATAAAGAGATGTGAACACAGGTGCTAGCTGGTGTTCTCAGTGAACACAGGTGCTAGCTGGTCTGCGCAGGCTCTGAGAATACGACCTGAGATGCCGTCTGGTCCTGCTGCTTTCCTGGTGTTCACTCTCTTGAAGGCTCTCCTCACGTCGTGCTCGGAGATGATGAGACACTGGCAGTGTCTTCCTGTCTGCAGCCGTTAGCGCCGCTAGCATTAGCGCCGTTAGCATTAGCGCCGGTGGAATTAGCATCGCTAGCGTCTTTAGCTGCAGCCTCGAAGCGAGCATAGAAGGTGTTGAGCTCGTCTGCCAGAGTCGCGTCCGCGTTCGTCATACCGGATGTTGGTGCTTTATAATCCGTTATTGTTCTTAGTCCCTGCCACAGGCTCCTAGAGTCACTCTGTTGAAGCTGTGACTCTAGTTTTCTCCCGTAGCGCTGCTTCGCCTCTTTCACCGCCTTCCGGACGTTGTATGACGCAGCCTTGTACGGTTCCATGTCCCCCGACGCAAGTCCCGTGTTGTAGGCAGCTGTGCGAGATCTCAGAGCGTCGCGGATGGTTTTATCCACCCACGGCTTCTGGTTGGGAAACGTTCTGATAGTCTTTTTCTCCACCGTATCGTCTACCAGCTTCTCAATAAATCCCACAACCGCTTCCGTAAACACGCTGACGTCATCATCGGAGCTGTTTCTGATCATGTCCCAGTCTGCGTCATCGAGTGCGTCCTGTAACGCGGCCACCGATTGGTCCGTCCAGCGCGCGACCTCCCTCTGAACCGGAACTTCCTGTTTCAGCATTTGTTTATATTTTGGCATGAGGAAGATGGCGGCGTGGTCGGATTTACCAAACGCTGGACGAGATTGTGCCTTGTAACCGTCTTTGACCGTGGTATAATAATGGTCCAGTGTCCTTTCCTGTCCTGTGTGAGCGTGCAGCTCGCATAAGGCAGTGTCAGTATCTGCTTGTGGAGGGATGTAAACGGCACTGATTATGACCGATGTGAACTCCCGTGGAAGATAAAATGGACGACACATGATGGACAGTAGTTCCAGGTTTGGTGTGCAGGAGTGTGTAAGAGGAACAACGCTCGCGCTGTTGCACCAGCTGTTGTTCACCATTAAGCACACGCCGCCTCCCCTTGACTTCCCCGAGTCCCGCGTCCTGTCCATGCGGTGAACCGAGAAGAACTCGGCTGGTTGTATGGCGTGGTCTGGCATTCTGGGTTCAGCCATGTTTCGGTGAAGCAGAGGAGATTGCAGTCCCGAATGTCTCTCTGGAACTTTATCCTGGCCCTGAGGTCATCAAGTTTGTTCTCCAGTGACTGGACGTTGGCGAGCAGGATACTAGGCAGAGGTGTGCGGTGTGCACGGGCTCTGAGCCGGTTCCTCACCCCAGCTCGTCTCCCTCGAGGCCTCCGCTTCACGTCGCGTCCATTGTTCTCCCTCAGGATCTCACTCGGCCAGCTCGGATCCGGAGTTAAAAACGTCGAATTGTGAGTACATTGTATACCAATAGAAACAAGAGTATCTCTATCATACCTAATGTACTCAATGGTGGTGATTTTGCCGATTTTAAAACACTGAAAACTAACTTAAAGAACAAAAACAAAGAAAAGGTGGTCGGAGCAGTCGTGACGGCAGCCAACCTCACCGGCGCCATCTTGAGAATATATGTGTTGTGTATATGTTGGTATTTGTACCGAAGTCCCTATTGATGGAGTTCAGTTAATTCTGGGAAATGATCTGGCAGGTGGTGTTGTTTTCCCTCGCCCTATTGTGACAGTAAAACCAGTAGCTGATGTGAACAATGATTGTGTTTCCAATTGTCCCACAGTATTCCCATCATGTGCAGTTACACGTGCACAAGCACGAAAGTTTGATGATGTTCTTGATTTATCTGAATCTTTTCTGCAAACCACACCTGTCACAGCAAAATTTCATGTCGAACCAACCTTGTCTGATGAAACTGTGGTACCATTACAGATGAGTTGTTCGCGGGTGGCGGCTGCGAGCAGGGTTGGCCTATCATTAGCTGCATATTTTACTACTATCTTGATCTGTGCAACGGTATTAATCTGTGTTGGTGCATCCTCATTTGAGACAGAGTTGGGTTTTTATTGTGAAATGTGTTCCTTTGTAGGTGTTTTTTGTCAAAATGGGATTTTGACTTTTATGGGTGGGGGTGTTACGTGCAGAGGTGTAGTGCACGTATATATGTGTGTAGTGCACGTATGTGCGCATGCGCGATGGCGGGTGGCGGCGCGTGCACGATCTCTCCCCCTTTTCTCTTTCTCTCGCTCTCCTTTTCACAGGAAGCCCCGCCCCGATGGAACATGCCGTGACGAACGCCGCGATTGGGTGCCCGTGGATCTGCGCGTATTTTTAAGCTGGCGGGTGAAAGCAGGAAGTGCGCGACTTATGCCTTGTGTGTGACTTCCGTGCTCAGTGATTGATTCGTGGATTATTGGACTGTGATTGTTGGATTGTGTGATTGTTTGGTTGTTTGATTGGCTGGTTGAGTGATTGACTGTGTGTGAGTTATTGTTTGTTTGTTTGGTTGGAGAGAGTGCCTGTGTGAGAGTGAGCCCTGCGCTCTCTCCTTCCCTTTTTGTTTTGGTTTACTTTCTTTTCTTTGTGTAAGCGTGGATGGAAGTGTTCCTCCCGCTATTGTATATAGTTTTCTTTCTTATTGTAAATAGTGTATATATGTTGTTAGTTCTTTTGTTTGTATATAGTTATAAGGAAGCAGTAGGGGTTGGGCGCCATTTTTGTTGTCCCCCGTTTTCTCCTGTTTTTGTATTGATAGCTAGGAAGCTAGTTTAGTTTCTGTATTTTGATTTCTATTCTTTTCTTTGATAGTTTAGTTAGTTTGAGGGTGGAGATAGAGGGGGGGGTTTTTGTTTATTGTTTTGGCCTTGGCCCAACTGTCGGAGATAATTCTTCCACCTTGTTGAAGTTGCTTGAATTTAAAATATCAAACAGTTAAAGGGGACCTACGGTGCTACATGGACTTTTTCAAGCTGTTTGGACTGCATTGTGTGTTAGGAGAGTGTGTACACAACCACTCTACAATGATAAAGAGCCGCCCAGCGATTTTCTTTTAATTTAATAATATAAGATGCCCCTTCTGAAATCAGGCTGTTTTCAAAAGCCTGTCGGTGTGAAGTCACACCGACAGAGGCCGCTCCTACTATAGCTGATTGACACTGGTGTTTTAGCAAAGACCCGCCCCGAGTGAAAAAAGAGCCGTCGGCCATTGTTTTTCTACACTGGAGCAAAATGGCCCCTACATGAGTGTGGTGTGCAGTTTGTTGCTGTAGTGTGGTGGTCTAGTGGTTAGGATTTGGCGCTTTCACGTGGGAGACCCAGGTTCGATTCCTGCTTAAGGTACATGCTTTTTTGTACTACATATTTATAAAGTTTTTCTAAAGTTCGTTTAGTAACGAGGCGAGTGCGCTATGCTTCGGTAAGCTTTTCTGACACCAGGACTCAGTCAAACACACACACACACACACACACACACACAATGCTTCGCGTGTATGATGTCCTATTCCCGGCATCTATATGACTCAGTCACACACACACACACACGTTGTCTGTCAGAAAGGTCTCTGTTTATTAACAGCAAAAGATCGGTATAAATATGTTTGACTAAATGCCTGCGCTATAGACATATGTTACTACAAATTAACCATTGTAAATGTCCTGGTGAGATCCCGAAAAAATGCTTCGCGTGTATAAGGTCGCGGGTTGAATAGCCGGCATTTCCAAGATGGCAGCCATTAATCCTCTGTGGTCCAGTGGTTAGGATACGGCGCTCTCAGCGCAGCAACTCGAGTTCGATTCCCGGTCTGGGAAGTCAAAAAAGTTTTACAACCAGATTCACATGTAACATTTTATATACATATATACCTATATATATATATATATATATATATACCTATATATATAAATATGAGTGCATAATAAAAATCTTACAAAATATAGGGGAAAGAGTAATAAAATTTTGTACTCAAGTACAAGTACTGTTACTTCAGTAAAATTTTACTTAAGTACAAGTAAAGTTACCATTATAAAAATCTACTCAACTAAAAGTAAAAAGTAGCTCATTAAAAAATTTACTCAGAGTAAAAGTTACCGAGTTACTTTTTTATTTTTATTTTTTTAACAGCGGGGTGGGATGAGGCATTCTAGCGTAGTTCAAAAAAGATGAGCAGATATAAATCTCAAACTAGTTGTTTTTTAACTGAAGGAACACCTTTGCATAATAAAGCTGTTGTCTTTCTTGTGCTTGAAAATCAAAGTGGTCACTTAAATATGGTGTTACGTCCCAGTCTAGGGTCATACAGCAAAAGAATGGTTCAGGGTTCTATTTTAAACTGTATGGAAATGGTGGTATATGGCAGAAAGAACTAGATCCAATCATTAACTGATGAAAAAAATGAGGTTTGTATACACACACACACACACACACACACACACACACACACACACACACACACACAACAGGAGGAGGATCAGATTCAGGATGGACCCAGGCCAAAATAATAAACAAAATGGTATTTATATTTAGTAGCTAGATTACCTGCAAAAAAAAAAAAAAAAAACACAAACAAAAATACAGGTACCTTCCCGGACTCCCTAAACCTATATAAACTATATAAAATATAAACCTAAGCTAAACTATATAAAATTCCTGGCTCAAAAAAGTCTCACAGTCTAATATTTCACTGGATTGTTTTAGCTATGATTAAGCTGTGGGACTGCTTTGATAACCTTATATATATTATGTATATATAATTTTATCACCCCCCCCCCATCATTCCGTACAATAAGGTAGTCAGCTATCTTCATTTTATTGCCACATAACATCCTGAGCAAATAAATTCCCAAATAAACTCCCTCTTCCAAAAATAAATGGCAGCCACGCCCCTGCTACTAGTGAGTGCACAGACATACAGTGAAATTATCTATAAATATATACAAAGACCAACCAAACCAAAGGGACAAAGCAATAATCAAAGTCAATTGGAGGCAAAAAGTCAAACCAGAATACACAACCAAATATCAAAACGCCAAAATCACAACCTCTTTCATCTTTCGCGCGTCTCTCTCCAGTCGCGCTAGTCGATGACGTCACTCAGGGCGGAAGCGACCGTGCGGTAGGTCAGGAAGATGCCGATGTCAGAAAACCTGGAGTGGAGTCTGGAGCGGCGCGCGACCAGGACTTGATACACACACGCGGCGCAACGGAGCATTTATACAAAGCATAATATTTTTTATTGTTTTATCATTTTCATTCATTTATTTTTTACTCAGTAGCGAATATGATTTAAAATGTAGCGAATTACAATATTTCCAACAAAACGTACTTAAGTAAAAGTAAAATTACAGATTTTTAAAACTACTTTAAAAAGTAGAAATACACAAAAAAGCTACTCAATTACAGTAACGCGAGTAAATGTAATCCGTTACTTTCCACCTCTGTATATATATATATATATATATAATTTAAAAAATAATTATATATATATATATATATATATATATATATATATATATATTTTTTTTTTTTTTTTTTTTTGTAAGATTTTTATTATGCCCTCATTTGTACATTGTATATTTGTACAACTATTTTACTAGTTAAATTTATTTTCTTTAGTATTTCTTTTTATTGATATTTATTCCTTACGTATAAGCTTTTATTTTCTTTTTAAGGTCACTGGCTGTCGTATAAGCATTTCACTGCATATCATACTGTGTATGACTGTGTATGTGACAAATAAAATTTGAATTTGAATCAAAGGAGAGGAAGATAGGTGGAAGGAGAGAGAGAGGGGGAGAGAGAGACAGAGTATGGGAAGGTGAGCGTGAATGAACAGATGCAAGAGGAGACAGGAAGATAGCAGCAGGGAAGATTTAACACGTTAATGTCATATCTATGAGGAAGAGAGCAAGAGAGTAGAAATAACTCCTTTATATATAAAATAATTCTAACATCATGTAAAATTATTTTTAACTGTTTTTTAAATATTTTTAACTGTTGTCAAAGCTATACCCCACTTGTATTGCGAAGACACGCCCCACAGAACTGAGGGGCGGGTTCAGTAGAGGTCATTAACATTTAAAGGAGCATGTACTGAAACAGGTTGCTGAGAACAGAGCTACTTTTTACCAGGTAAAAGTAATGTTTTTTTTAACACAACAATTGAGAATTTTTAATTAAAGTATATTACAAACTTTTCATTAGGACCCTAAATAATCATATTAACCTATGCAAAATTGAGACTGTATGTCTTCTTTAACAAATTACTTACAAAGAGAATTTAAAGAAGAATCAAAGAAGATTTCAGAAGCCACTCAGAGCTGGATGAAGTAAGTCAGGTTTATTATTGCAGCAATAAAAACCCAAGTGAGCCAGGCTTAGCAATGCTCTTGATCAAATCACAAGCAGTGCCAAAGTCAGACTGAATTTTACAGCGAAAACCACGCTCCTTTTATACAGTTCTGGAGAGGAGGGGACATCCCGGGGAACTTCCCAAACTCCTCCCTTTGTACATTTCATCTGATGACCAAAGCAAAATTTTATTCCATTATAATCCAGTTTCTATTAATTCATTTTCCCATTATAATTACACCTTGTCATTTAACCCCTCCCTGCGCGTATCTGACTCCTCCTTGCGCTCATCTGACTCCTCCTATGCTTATAAATTTTTTTCCTTTAAACTTAATTTTCATTAAGAATTATTTTCCATTATCTTTACACTTTTCATACCTTTTTATAAAAAATATAGGGGTGGCGCTTGTTTTCAAGACCTTTGTTTGTTTTTGGTTTATTCCTCATTTCTCAAAAGACCAGCCATGGGTAAGCATCTCCCTTTAGTTATATTTATTTACATTACTTATTTTACCCATTTCAATGTTTTTAAACACTTTATTCTATTTTATAGCTAACTGCGACTTCTCCATTGTTGACTTCATCCCTTTGGATGATTCGGACAGCCAGGACAGTTCAGATCGTGTTCCTTCTGAGGACTACAACCCGACTGAGCCTGTTATGGATCCAACCTCCGTGAGTCCTGTCCGATCTGATTCCGAGTTGTCTGGATCTTTGATGCAGCATCTACGAAATAAAGGGCTTACTTATTTTAGAAAGGATGAGTCTAAGCCTGCTCCTTCTAAGAGACGACGCTTGGATTTTGAGAGCCCTCACTGTTCTTTTCAGCCAGTGAGGGCCACATCCAACAGACAGTCTAGATTTAAAGTGAGTGTGAGTACTCAGACTGATTCAAACGTGTCTGTTAGTACAGTGGTGTGACAACCAGACTGCTCATTACCGTCGCACTCACCGCCGTGGAAAGCGGCAGCGGCCAAAATAAACCAGGAGCATTTCAAAATAATTCGTGAAATGACCGCCAGGTGGCGCAAATTGACATTTTCCGTCGTATCGGTTTTTAAATATATTCAGAGCTTAAGTCATAATAAAGTCAAAACAATATGTTGTAGCGAAGTAATACTACAATTATGATAATTTACACATCCAACAAACATGAAAAACTATAAATATAAAAAATATGAGTTAGAAAACATTGGTTTTATTTTGTTTAGACAGACTCTCTGTTTTTATCTGTTTAGTGTTATTATTAAAGAAAACAGCACAAACAACAGCACTAGGGCTTTAAAAAAAATTATTTCGACAATACTTACAGTTGTTATCTGGCACTGAACCAAAATATATTGTCTTACATTTGTGAATAAAATATCATTGTTTTATTCAGAGATTTGCAGTATTTGTGCAAAATAATAGTTATGCAATATAATTACAGGCTCTGGATTCGTTTTTCATTTGCAGTATAAAACCAAAATACATCTTACTATTTTTGAGAGATTTGTCGTAAAAAAAAACTGTTTTTTTTCAGATATTTGTCTGAACAAAATAATATTTATGCTATATAATCACAGGTTCTTGATTCGTTATTCGTTTGCAATATAAACCAAAATACATTAACCATATAATATAAACCAAAATATAAACCAAAATATTTAATTTGCTGTATTAAATATTTATGCCGTCTCATCAAGGATCCAAAGATTGCGTTGTACTAAATAATATTTTTGCTGATTTTTTTCTGCGATTCAGTTGTACTGAATGATGTTTTACTGTATGTTTATATTTAAAAAAATATGAGTTAGAAAACATTGGTTTTATTTTGTTTAGACAGACTCTCTGTTTTTATCTGTTTAGTGTTATTATTAAAGAAAACAGCACAAACAACAGCACTAGGGCTTTTTAAAAAAAAAATTTTCGAGTGTTTTATTCAGAGATTTACAGTATTTGTGCAAAATAATAGTTATGCAATATAATTACAGGCTCTGGATTCGTTTTTCGTTTGCAGTATAAAACCTTTTATAAAAGCTTTTTATGTCCACCATTTAATAATGATTTAATTATCAATAATTAAAGCTGCTCACATCGCGCTTTCACTTTAAAAATGCAGTGTTTAATCAGCAAGTATACTTTATCCAATAATTTTTTATTTCTGGTCTTATGTCTCCCTTATCTTATCTGGTCATCTGTTGGTTCCAGCTATATCCAGTTTCTGGTCCTTCCATATTTTCATTACCTCATCTAGTTATCCTTTTATGTACTTCCGATCTTTCTCTCAACTCTTCATTAAGTGTGTGTGTGCTCAGTTTTTTCGCTAAGTCCGGCACCTTAAGTGTGTGTGCTCAGTTTTTTCGCTAAATCCGGCACCTTAAGTGTGTGTGCTCAGTTTCAGCTAGTCCGGCACCTGGCGCCTTATCTTGTCTATGTTTTACGACCTGTCATGCTCCTTGGTCTAGTGGGTTTCGGGTACCCCTGTTTTTCTGCTTTTCCTGACTTTCCCCTGTCTGTTTTTTAATGCTATAATGGTGATTCTTATTTATATTTCTACCTACTTAAATATATATTGATTAAATATGCTTACACAACCCTGAAGCCCAGAGCTTCCTGTATGTGCGTGTGTGTAAAAATAAAAATAAAAATCACGCACGGTACTTTGGTTGCCCTGTTTATTTATTTATTTATTTATTTTTTGTTGCGTCCCTGGACCCTAGACCGGGGGTCGTAACATGCACCATGGTCAACTATTTTATATACACATATTCTATTATTTATATATGTTTATGGAAGCTTTTGTTAATCAGCTTTCAGTTGAAGGATAGTAAGAACTGTATAAATTTTATATTTGTTTTTTGTATATAAAATTAAGAAGTCTTTCAAGATCACAACTCCCAAATCTTTGTTGCAGCTGTTGGACATTATAAAGTGTCATAACTTTTTTTTAGTTCTCTGTAGCTGATTTCATAAAAAAATTTTTCCTTTTGTAGAATTTTAAAAAATGGTCATGCCCGTGATACTAATCCAACATTCTCCAGCTGAGATATGCTGTAATATAGGGTGAATGTTGGTAAAAGTGGGACAGTTCTGGAAATAACATGTTCTCTGTCACTTTGTAGTAAAACCATATATGACAATATTATATAATTTAAAAAGTGTAGGTGTCCTTTATACCATTTATAAATTAAAATGAAATAAATTACCAAAGTGATGCTTCTTCAAACCTCTACTGAACAAACATTAAATCTTTTTAGAGAATAGTAGTAAAGTGGGAATTTTTTTTTTGTTTTGTCAATGTTTAGTCTTGTGTCTCTGAAATAAAATACCTCGCTCTTAATATGCTCTAACCATATTTGATTGACTATATTTTGTCCTCTATCAAGTAGTCTAATTGTTTGGGTTAAGGTTGCCTCTGTCCTGGTAAGAAGAGTTTTTCTTGCTAGCTTACTGTCTGAATATAATATTGGCAAATAAATATATTAACAGTTCCTTATTTACAGTCAGCACAGTGTTTTGAAAAAATAGTATTTTTTTGTAACTTAAAAGTAAAGCTCTCATATATATTCTAGATATATTGCACAAAATTGCAATATATATTACATCCTGGACAGGGTGCCAATCCATCGCAAGGCACACACATACACTCACTCACACACTACAGGCAAATCAACCTAACCTACATGTCTCTGGACTGTGAGAGGAAACCGGAGGAAACCCACCAAAGGTGGTCTATCATCCTACAGATGTCGCCCTTAAAACCCTGCGTGTTTTCCCGCGGGATGCCGCAATTTAGCGCGCGGCGTGCCGCGTCTTGCCGGAGGCAACATTCGGGAATTTTAAATAAATGTGTTGCGCTTCACTGAATATCCGCCAGATGGCGCATGGAAGGACTTTATCTAAAAGCCGGACCAAGTACAACAATGAATGTAAGGACGCGGATGAACAGTGCTGAAGCGAACATGAATTTTATTTTGTTTTATAATAGATCTTTCATGATGAATGAGTGTATATGTGCTTCACATTATCAAACACAGGCAAAGGAGACAGAAATTATTGAGGGATCCACTGAAAAAAGTAAACCTAGTTTAATGTGTTTTTTTTTCTCATTCCATTAGTAAAAAAAATAATTTGCTCTTTTTAACTGAAGTGTCTAATTTATGCTTATGGGTGAATCTTTTTTTTTTTTTTTTTTTAGTATAATGCTGTTTACAGCAGGAAACCAAAGTGAAATATTTCATTTTGATCAAGGTACTCTTATTAGGTTGAGTGTGATTTGCGCATGCGCAGTCTTTAGACCATAGTTTTGCCGGTATAATTTTATTTCCGCCTCAAACCGGAGCATGACGTTGAAACAAGTAAGGAAGGATATCAGAACCTGTATTTCAGTTACTGTTAGTTAAAGCCCCTGATTAAACTTAAATCTAATCCATTCACAAAGGACATTTCTGCTTCAAACCGTGTCTCATGACGCAGCATTTTCACGGACTGAATCACATGCGGGTGGAGATTCTCAAAGAAAACTCCTTTAAACCAGGTAAGAAAGCAAACTCATGTCATTTCTATGTTAAATGTATCTCTTCTATGAGCAAATTCATGATTTATGTCAGGAACAACTACTTTGTAGATTGAGTTTTGTGTCCGTGTTTGCTACTGTAGCTAAAACCACCTATATTACCTGCATTAGCATTAGCTAACTAACGTGGTGATTTTCAAAAACACCGGAGTTTATACAGTAAGTCAGCGGCGCCGAAGAAAATAATTATATTTAAGTACCGTTGGTTAACGATGTAAAAATTAATAGGAAAGTGACGTAAACATAGAACAAGCTAATTTGGAGTGAGTGCTGTTTGTAGTGTACTGCTTTCTATACTTTATACACACTGTAATTAAGATTTGCTAACATAAGAACTTGAGCCAGTCCAATTTTTGTTTTTACCTTTTTTTTTTTTTTTTAAAGATCAGTAATGAGTTTCTGAGAATTATATCTGCTCCACTTCAAGCAAGATTACTGGTTTCCCTGGACAAGCAACACTACAAACTAATTGAGATCATCAGAAACTAGGGAGGAACCCGTCAGAGAGAAGACCAGAGATATAATCTTCATCTTCAAGTTCTTGATCTGGGCCCGGTTTCTCGAAAGCTTCTTATCTCTAAGTAGTTCTTAAGTCGTACCTTAACCTCTCTCTTAACTTAATGGCGCATTTCCCGAAACGTTCTTACGCTAAGTATCTCTTAGCTACGTCAGACGTTCGTAAGGTTGGTCTGGACCAACCTTAACTCATACTTAGCGTAGTTTCAGCTCAAGACGCTAGTCGCCGCCACTGAGCAGCAGTCTTTATAAACCAGCGGTGTATGCAAACACATTATGGCACGTTATCAAAGTCGTATTAATGATGGAATATACTGTAGACCTGTTTAAGAATTTTATTTTATTTGATATCAGAACTAATAGAGTGCCTTTTAATTAGCCTATTTCATAATGTGACTAACGCATTAAAATTGCCAATCACAATTAATATTAAACAGGTGGCGAACAATTAGGCAGCGATACAGCGCGGTGTTGTGTTAAACTGAAGACGATGCGGTCCGTGGAGCCGTGTGGGTCATGTACATGTTTCCTTTAGACAAAACTTCAGCCCTTTTCATATTTTCCCCGTGGTCGTTATTAAAAATATATATATAAATAAAAGTTTTGCCTTCCAAGGCAACAGATTATGGAGCTTCTTGAGCTGCTCAGACCTGCGCGTGCCAGACCAACGCGTCGTACTTACTGTACTTACTGTACTTACTGTACACTCCCCGTCCCGATGTCCAGCTGCTCGCTGCTTTCTGTTTAAAATATGTTTCATTGCTCATTAGCCATTATCCATAACTTTATGGGTTTTTCTTTTGACACGTTTTATTTTTATGAAATTTGATTTAGTTAAATGAGAAAATAGCCTTGGGAGTTTCAAACCCCGCATCCATTCATGTTTCTGTGTGATTGTAATGTTTAATACCCCTACAGTATTCACTTATGCGGTTTGGCTCGCTGTGAGATGCGGTGTGTTATACCCCTATCTCACCTGCACGGTCTCGCGCTGTGGCCGTAGGCTTGATCATGATTCACCCCGAGTTTTTGCGCTGTGATTACGTTTCCATCTTTCCGCGTGAAAAATTCAACGTTTAATTTTTTGCTGGTCCTCGCGGAAGCTTGCAGACTTTGCAGAACGTCGCGGAACGTTAAAGGAACGTGGTGGGCAATCGCGGCAGCTCACGGAGATGAGTCCGGCCACACAGGTGAGAGAGGGGTATTAGGCACCACACAGGTGAGAGAGGGGTATTAGGCACCACACAGGTGAGAGAGGGGTATTAGGCACCACACAGGTGAGAGAGGGGTATTAGACACCACACAGGTGAGAGAGGGGTATTAGGCACCACACAGGTGAGAGAGGGGTATTAGGCACCACACAGGTGAGAGAGGGGTATTAGGCACCACACAGGTGAGAGAGGGGTATTAGGCACCACACAGGTGAGAGAGGGGTATTAGGCACCACACAGGTGAGAGAGGGGTATTAGACACCGTGATCCGCCTCGAGTGACCGGCGCCCGACGTCCGCGAAGATCTGCCAGGTCCGCGAGCTTCCGCATGTTTATTTTTTTGCGTGGTAAAATGGAAACGTAATAACAGCACCAAAACTCGCGCTGAATCATAATGAACCGCACTTACGGCCCCGCGTGTGAGATAGGGGTATTAAACCTCCACTCTGTCATCTCATCGTATTCATTCCATAAGTGCGCTATACAACCCCAACAACTGACACTTCACATTGTTTCTGAAGCTGGTGAAGAGTGTTATCAGCTGTTTGTCCATCAACTATGATTGTAAACCCGGTTCGTTTCACGGCCACATGTTACATGAAAATATTATATATTATATTATTATATTAATTAATATTAATTTATATATTTGTCTATTATGACATGTTATTGTTAAGTTAACCCATGTCGAAATAAACGCTATTAAAAGAATTTAGTGCAATGTTTAATTTGCATAGAAAGTGCCGTCTTTCTTAACACTGTCATGCAAAAGGAGTGAAAAATCGATTCCTGAGCCACCGATGTCCGCTAATTCAGCACCTTGACTGTAGACAGCGCCGCGTAACGTCGGACGTAAGAGGCAGCGACTTAAGAAGACTCCTAAGAGACAGTTCGAGAAATACACTTAGAAAAGTTATCACTTAACGTAAGATATATCTTAAGAGTCTTCTTAGCGCGCGAATAGTGTGCGTTATCGAGAAACCGGGCCCTGGTATGTATGGTACGGTTCAGGACCAGGGAGGGAGCCGGAGACAGCAGAACAAAGAGATGATATTGCCAGCACCAGCACAGGGAGCACAGTTTTTAGTTTAGATCTCATGTTTACATTTTATTGTATGTTGATGGCTTGACTGTAAACAACAAACAATGCAATAAATGTATAAAAAAATATATATATTTATTGTCTCTTTCCAGGACCAGGCATATCGTTCAATTATTTTTTGGCCAAATAGGCAGTCGTAACAAGAGGTGAGGGCGCGCGCGTCATCACATGTGCTTAGCCGACTCTGCGTTCACCGTAAACTTCAATATACATAGACGTTTATATTTTTGTTTATGTATGTTATTAATTTTACTTTTTTAGAGATTGTATGTGCGTGCACGGAGAGTATGTGTTGATAAGTTTATGTGGATAAGTTGATAAGTGTATCAGAAAGCATTAAAATGTTCATTTGAATTAAAATGACACACACACGTCTGTGTATACAGTATATCAATTACATATATATCAATTTCATTAGTTCGTTCATTCTATTTGAAGCTTCGGATGTTTTTTTTTTTGGTTTGGTTAGATTAGTTCTGAACTCGCTTCCGTGAAACTATCGCTAAAACAATGTACTGAGCCCTCCTGAGGAAATAAAGCTTTATTATTGTGTTTGAATAAATATTCAGATCTACCACAGCAGGTAATAAACTATGGTGTGTCATAACCGAAGCAAACACCACGATTATGCCTCGTTTCGTTCGACGGGAACGTGGTTCACTTGGCCGCGGTGTATTATAAACCTGTGGAATGTTTCACTGTTTATGCTCACATAAGAGGAACAAAAGCTCAATGAGGACTAAACCAATGATTTCGGTAACTCCACTGAGTGTAACATCTGCATAGTGACACTGAACATCTTCACTTTTCCGTTTACCTCTGAAAAAAAAGCTGTATTTTGTTTGTTTATATTTAGATAACATATATTTAGCACACACATAGACACACACACACAGACACACACATAGACACACACACATAGACACACACACACACACACACAGACACACACACACTCCCCTGAGCCCTCGGGAAACATCCAATCACCGTCGGTATACAAATGAGTCAAGACGTAGCCTAACGTGGTGTCGTGTCGGATTTCAGTGGTCACGGAGTGGGAAGACTTTGAAGAAGCTGCAGTGACAGCTGAACAACTTCACTTTTCCGTTTACCTCTGAGGAAAAAAAGCTGTATTTTGTTTGTTTATATCTAGAATTTTTATAGTAGTAAGAGAGAGTTATAGTTTGGTCTGTACTGTTGTTCGCACCCTTGTAGAGAATAAATAAATGAATAACACCTTCATATCCCCTCTCAAGAGTGTCATAGTCCATTGTTAGTTTTAATGATCTGGCTGAAACTAATTATCACTACATAAGTACCCTAACACCATTGATCATGAGTCTCAGCTGAACCTAATTCTATACTTGTAACAGAAAATGTAGATGCAGATTCCAAATGTGTATTTATATAATAGATAGATAGATAGATAGATAGATGTGTGTGTGTGTGTGTGTGTGTGTGTGTGTGTGTGTGTGTGTGTGTGTAGGCTCTACGCAGGGGCAAGAGAGGGCAGCGCACCCTTAAATGTCTGCACATGTTAATATATTCCTAAAATATATATATTACAAGTTGATGAACTGATCTGCGGTAGCGATGACGTCACAGTCCGACAGCTTTAGAATGATGTTTGATCAGGTCTACTGTATATTCTGAACATAGAACTGCAAAATGTCTGATACAGTACTTTGGGGGAAACAAAGACTTAAACTGTTAAGTAATAACATTATTAATAACAAATATGTAATAGTTTTGATATTTGAAAATTTTTTATTTTAATGTAAAAGGACTATAGATAGAGACTTATAAGCAGCTGGTGTATCCGGGTTGTTTAATGAACTTTAAGCAAAAAGACAACATGTATTCATCTGTTTTATATAAATTACTGTTTTAACTTTGACTAGTTTTGGAAGAATAAATTGAATTGTTAAAGTCATGTTTTGCGTGTTTTAATTTTGGGGGATTGTTTGGGTATTTAAAAATTGTTTAGTTGAACCAACAACTTCAATGGGCAAAAAATGGGACACAACTTTGTTTTAAATAGTCAAAGAGTTGGGCTGAAAATAATAATAATTATTGATCATAGAAACAAATGAAACCAGTTAAACACTTGATTATATATATTTGTGTTTGTGATTGTGACCCATAATAATTTTTTCTCAGTATAAATAAATGTTTTGGGTTTTAAGAACTCCAAAAGAGCAACGACAAACTTGGTATTCTCCATTGAGGTTTCTTACCTTCCACTCCTGAGTAGGACATGGTGTTAATTGCTCTGTGTGTGCGTGTGTGTTTTTGGCGGGGGGATGGGTGTGTGTGTGTTTTCGGCTGTTCAGCAGTTCTAAACACAAGCACAGTTTTTGTCCTTAACTAAAATACTTCAATACGTTAATAATGAATTTATTTTGTTGAATAAGGTAATAAGCGATATTTAAACCAAACCAGTAAGTTAAGTAAGTGTTCCATACATTAAAGTACTGTGTATAACCAAGTGCCCTAGCAAACACAGTTACAGTACAGTTTACAGTACAAACAGAGTGTGTGCGCTGGGGGGATTGGAAGATGAGTGAGAATACTCATTTACAAGACAAAAGACGGTCAGAGGCAGCGCCGTTCTAGACCAGACAACACGGGGTGGGGGGAGGGGGGCATCATGTTTGAGCACTGTTTTTACCTGGCCTTACTGTATAGTAACAGTATTGTATTTGCTGAATTGTGTTGAGGCACGCAAACCCCCAGACCACAATAAGGTGGCAATCCCTCAGGGGGAAACTAAAAAATAAATATATATATATGATAATTATATAATAAAATATCCTTAATCCAGATTTTATCAATGACATAACATTTATCTAAGCTGGATGGTCAAATTCTCAAAAACGTTTAACTTAAAGTAAGACTTAACACACTATAACTAAAATATTTACAAAACTGAAAGGTTGTCTTATGAATAATAAAAAATACAAACTAAATTAAAACAGATGGGCTGTTGAACAGATCATAATATGTTTTATGTTTTCTGATTATAAATGATATATGGGTTGATTTTAGAAAGGCTAAATCAAATAGCTAGTTTTGGTAATGTCAGTCCAGTAACTATACTATGTAAAAGTAATTATAATATGAATTAATTAAGGGCAGGACCTAACCTAATGTTAATAATTTACACCATGATAACATTAGTATTCATGTTTTTGTATTTTTGTATTAACATTTTAAATGTTCAAATGAACGTTTCAGAGTATATAATTTGTCGTGTCATCTGTGATTGAGACCCATGAGTTAAATTGAAATATTTTTTATAGGTAGTAAGCCAGGTTTTAGTAACCTTGGATAAATCAGCATGAAAGCCCTCTCTCGCGCACGCGCTCTCACTCTCTCGCACTCACACACACACTGTACAGACACACACAAATAATACATGAAATCGCGTAAAACCAAATGAAACTAGGGTAAAAAATATGAGCATCTTTATGTGGATAAGTTGATAAGTGTATGTTGTCACCGTAACTACGGTGGCTTTGGATCGCTTTGCCACAATGTCCTTTTGTAAAAAAGGGAGACGAGTGTTCAAACCCAAGCCGAAACATCCTGTTAAAATTCATGTTTGGGGAGCCATTTCTAGACGTGGACCAGGACCTATTGCCATCTTTGAAGGAATAATGGACAGGTCTTTCTTCGAAGAGGAGATTATAAAAGGAACCGCTGCCCCATACATTAAGAAAACCTTCGGTATTCATCACCGTTTTTTCCAGGACAATGACACGAAGCACACTGCTGCAAGAAAAGTGATCACTGAAGAGGGAATTAACTGGGTGAAGACACCCGCCGAGTCTCCTGACATGAACCCGATTGAGATGGTGTGGCATGCTCTGAAAGACTATATTCGAAAAGAAGCAAAACCGACTATAAAATCCGATTTAATTACTGCCATTGAAAAATTCTGGTTTGAGGTCCTTACAGAAGAGGCATGTAATAATTACATAAATAGGTTGTTTAAAGTCCTTCCAGTAGTGGTTAAAAATCAGGGTGGACACACAGGAATGTAAATGAACACTGCATTTATGACCCAAAAAATAAACGCTTTGAGATGATTTATTTGCCGTATGGTGTGTTTATTTGAATATGTTCAGTAAATTTATGAATTACACTCAAAGTGTCAGCGAAACCGGTTTACAAATAATTTGTGTGTGTGTTATGTGAGAGTGGGTTTTTCAAACTTGCAGTAAAACATTTTTGGGGGCAGTTTTTGATTCCCCCTTATCTAAGTACTGTAAAAACTTATATAGTCTTGGGTTAAAAAGTCTGCATTTCAACATGCATCCCCCACCTCCGAAGACTAAGCTCCTGTTGGTATAGCTCTTAAGGTCACTGTGGCACGCAAACCCCCTGACCACAATAAGGTGGCAATCCCTCCGGGGGGGGGGGGGGGGGAGTGGGTGAAAAATACAAATTAAATAAAATAAATTATCCTTAATCCAGATTTTATCAATCAACGACATAATATTTATCTTAGCTGTATGGTCTAATTCTCAAAACCGTTTAACCTAAAGAAAAACATAACACACTATAACTAGAATATTTACAAAACTGAAAGGTTTTCTTATGAATAATAAAAAAAAACATTATAACTCAAAAAGATCATATTATTATGTTTATATATATATATATATATATATATATATATATATATATATATATATATATATATATATATATATATATTTTATAGTAACTGAACAGCTCTCTTCTCTCCAATCCACTCATACACCACAGTCTCCTATTTCTCTGTGCGCGCGCTGCAGCCTGTGAATGAATACACGCAGCGGAGGTTTTACATATTTAAAACGTAAAAAGGAAAAAGGTGTCTCCATCATAAATAGCCCTGAATTAACTATATATATATATATATATATATATATATATATATATATATATATATATATATATATATATATATATATATATATATATATAGAGAGAGAGAGAGAGGAGAAAAACATTTTAGGCAGAGACGCCTGCTCGTTTGTTTTAAAACCCCCCAATTCTACCGGAAACCGGTTTGATAACTTCACACCTTATGTGAATGAAAGGTGAGATGGGGGAATTACAGTGGGGGTTCTGTGGGTCTCCAAACTCAGAAGGCTACGTGTCAGCCGATAACTGCTCCTTTGATCTGCTGGTTACAGCGGGGCGCCGACTGCTGATGAGCGTATAGTAGCCTGTACAAGCTAGGCCATTTTTAGATTACATTTGAAATTTTAAGGGGTTGAATAGAGAACCTACTGTCTTATTTATGTAGCGAAAACACGAAATTAAACTAGATAACATGATCAGAGTTTTAATATTTATATTTAACTAGATGGAAGGCTTTTCAAGTCACATGGAAAAAAAAATTCTGTTCAGTTCTACAGTTTATCCCAGTTTATTCCATTGTCCAGCCTCAGGACAATGTAATCAATGTAATATGCTGTTTTCTGGTTAAATTTTTCTGATTGGACCCGTACATAGAAAGTTTATACTGTAAACATACTTTATATTATATAAAAAATAAAAGAATCGCTCAAGTTTGCTAGCGGATAGCAGAGATTGCACGATATTACAAATATATATTTTTGTGTCACATACACTTTACTGCATGCTACAAACAAACTCACCCGTAATTGTCAGGTAAAATCTACTTAATTAAATTAACAATAAAATAAATCAAGTAAAAGTTACATAATTATACTTAATGTACAAATTACTTGATTATTTTAAATAAATCTAAAGTTAATGCATTGTTGTATCAGCAGGAACCTTGATTTTATGAAATTACTATCATTTTGTTTTGTGAGATTTTCCCTTACTTGGTTTTATCAATTTATATTACTCCCTATAATAATGTAAACATTGCTAATTTATGTTTTGGAAAGAAACTTAAGTAATTATTTCATCTATATCTTTCATAAATCACACAACTAAAATATAATTAAACAGTTTATTCACCAACATTACCAAATATTTGTGACATTCACAGTCTAGATCCAAGTTGTCTTTTTAATAAAAGTGCATTCAGCTAAATTTTGCATCCATAGAAAAAAACTGCACGGCACCAGGGCCTGAAATACTTGTTTTAAACAAAATTGTGTAAAATAATAAATAAATAAAATACAGCATTCATTTAGAAATAAAATGCAGCAGAAAATACTTTAAACAAACTGTAGAATAAACGTTAAAACGTAATAGCCCTCTGAAGCAGTGAAGTTGCAACTTTCAAATCAGCACTCTGGACTAGTGCACTTAAAAGTATGCCATTGAAACCTTAATGCATGAAAACATTTTAAGCTGAACATGTAAACACAACATGTAAACACTTGTAGTCAAGCCAAATCAAATGTTTTAAGATGATAACTTCATCTTTAAAGCTTGCACTTTTGGTGATAGCTTAATCCCATCAAGTTCTAGAAGAACTTTCTGAAAATAGCCTCTCCTTCAAGGATTATGGATACACCAACCAGTTCTTCCCCTTCAACAGCACGGACGACAAGGATTTTAAGAAGGTGTCACTTCGTCTGTCCCCCTGCATAAAATTTACAAGAAACTAAATCATTTATTTTGAGAAGCAAAAAAAATCTGAATTGCTTCAACCTGTGCTGACTTCATTGAGAAAAAAATAATAATAAAAATAAATGATAATAAAAAAATGACCATCACTTCATATACTTCATATTGTTAAACTTGGGTTAAATTGCTTTATCTTGCATCAGTAAAACATGGCATGAGATGGCTTTACAGTGTCAGGAAATCCTATGATGAATGCTGAGTTTGTATTTAAAAGGGTTAGTCCAAACATGAAAATTCGTTCAATAATTACTCATATTTATATATTCATTTGCATTTATATGCTTCTGTCCAATACAACAAACACTATATTCAAGGTATTAATAAATTGTATAATTAATAAGAAAACAATGCTTTACCAGGCAATCATCAAAGAGATCCTCTTCAGATTCACGTCTCATCTTTACGCTTTGTTTCTGTGAAAATATTTACATTGTATCATTACATAATCTTTTATTCGTACAACTACATTTAGGCCTTTATCCAAAGCAAATTACAAAAGAGGAAGGCATCAAGCATGTCAAGCAGTGCTACTAACACAAAGTTTCTGACACCGTTAGAAACAGATATTTGCATTTCTGCTTTAATATCCGTGTTATTTATTGGTGACTTTGACGGTTGTCTGTTACAATATTTTTCTTAAATATTCACCATTCAAATAATTGTTTTATGTAGATAAGTTACAGCAGAATTCGTAGAAAACAGACAAATGTTAGTCTTTCTAAATACCAGAATTGATTTTTATTTTGTTTTACTGTTCAAAAGTAGCAGTTATTCTTCAATGAATGTTTTCTATAATGAGGATTAACGTCTGCTTTGGAAGAGAGGTCAAATAAACAAATGTTCACAATGGGGAAAAAAAAGTTAAATAAAATGCCTTTATTTCACTTCAGAGACCTATGAAAAAATTAATTCTAGTAAGTATAAAACGCCATGGTCAGTTTTTATCCCATATAATGTACACACATTATATGATAAAAAAAAAGTAGAAAAAAACAATGATCAGTTCTTATTCAGGACGTCCCATACTATATACACACCACATATGAAACTATTTTACTGCAGCATTTTTCAGATATTGGGCATTATTACATTTCAAAGGGGTATAAAGACCCCATTTCTAATAAGTGTAAAAGCTAAACTTACCTCGAACACGACAAACTCCAGCTGCAGCCACGCCGTGTTGTAACCTCCGTGATGATTCCCAACCGACTGATACTGTACACAGCGCGGGCACACACAGCGACTCCAAACACGCATGCGCAGTTTAATGTGCACACATTTTCGGCTTCAGTAGACACACAATACTTCAGACTGAAACAGAAAAAAAACAATGATCAGTTCTTATTCAGGACGTCCCATACTATATACACACCACATATGAAACTATTTTACTGCAGCATTTTTCAGATATGGGGCATTCTCTCTGTGTTGTTCATGAAACTACCGTAATCGCTGTAATATGCGCGCGCACTAAAATCAATCGCGGCTGGCTTGACCGTGTTTTTCTGAACCGCGGCTGGCTTTACCGCAGTAAATTAGAGCTGCTGTCAATACTGTATGAACATATGTACAGGTTCTTTACTCGTAACTCATTAATAAAGTTCGGCTTCAGAAAAAAAAACGTTTATTGCTAGTGCTCTTTTACCATTTAATGCTTTAACACACACGACTCAGTTTGTTCAGAAATGGCATCTAACTGTATTAATCCGCGCGCTCGGTTCGTTATTATTTTATTTATTTATTTATTTACCACAGGACCCATGGGGGCTCCGTAGGTTCAGGTTTTTACACGAAAACGATGTTTTGTGAATCTCCACACTATTAAAAACTGAAATTGCTAATTGTACGTCCTGAGATTAAGATGAACATTAATTGGGAGTCATGAAAGCGAGAATCACATCCAAAAAAGAAAGCTAAACTTACCTCGAACACGACAAACTCCAGCTGCAGCCACACCGTGTTGTAACCTCCGTGATGATTCCCAACCGACTGATACACAGCGACTCCAAACACGCATGCGCAGTTTAATTTGCACACATTTTCGGCTTCAGTAGACACACAATACTTCAGACTGAAACACGACTGCCCCCTACAGGTAATGAAGGGCATGTTCACAGCTTCCCGCACGCAGCCGCGCAAAGCCGCGGCAAGTCACGGGATCCCTTTTCTCGAAACGCAGGTTTTTAATGGCGACATCTGTATCTGTCTTCTATCGTCCAATTTTGGTCAGTCCATTTAAATTACGTAGTCAATTAAATTTTTTTAGCTGACAGAAGAGATATCTGGTGTGGATGGCATAACGCAGTTGTGACAAGATGCTATTTGGGTTACTCCTTTCTATCAGCTCAAACCAGTCTGGCCATTCTCCTCTAACCTCAGGCATCAACAAGGCATTTTTGCTCAGAGAACTGCCACTGCCATGGAGACAGGAATTGAGTCTGGCCGGGAATCAAACCCAGACTTTGGAGGTGCAAGGCGACAGTGCTATCCACTACACCGTGCCGCCTCCAATGTCTCAAAATATCAGAATATTTCATAAGATCAATCAAACATGAAATTACAATGCAAAAATCTAATTAATTATGTTAATTTATATTACTCAATACGCTCACTATGCACTTTGGTCTCCTTTAGCATGAATCACCGCATCAATGTGGCACAGGGCCGTGTTCTAGACCAGACCAAATGGGAGGGGGGGGGGGTGTAATCGTGTGTACACATCATGTTCGAGCATCTAATTTAATATTAGAATATTAGGATTAATAATAGGATTTTTGATTTACATGAACTGTATGATGCTAAATAATATATAGAGTTTCACTTTTTATTAAATTCTTACATTCTTTACTCTAAGAGATTTCAAAATGACATTTACACAATATAATGATAAAGGACAATACCAAATCATGTTTGAAACGTTCTCATTAAGTTTCTGTCCCACTTTAACAACAAAGCTAACAAATTTGGTTTCTCGAAAGTTCTATTTTTTAGCTCTACATTTTTTTTCTCTATGGAAATAGAATGTTCCCCTAAACTTCTCTCAACCTCACCTCATTATTTGTTTTACATATGCATACATTCAAGGATTAAAGAAATAATCTGTCTATAAATAAATAATCAGTGCACAGTCCATGTCTGTCTGCATCGCCTTTTTTAACTGGTTATATAAAATAACACATAAAAGCCATTAGACATTTAAAGCAGAACCATTTAATACAAAAACTAAATATTTTAATAGATCAAATTGCAACATTAAAAAAATAAAATATGTGTCAGGCCAGCTAAGACTTCTTAACAGACATGGTTGTTTCCATATACAAACATCGCGAAAAACAAACTAAACAAACAAAACATTTCTCAATTATCCCGTTTCAAATCAAGGAGAGGAGGAAGGCGTGTTTGTAGGAAGATAGACAAGAGGAAAGGCAAGAGTTTAGGAGTGAGAGTAGGGATGTTGAATGTTCGGTCTTTGACATGATGCAGAGAAGGAAGGTGAATATACTGTGTGTCCAGGAGACAAGGTGGAAAGGTAGCAAGGCTAGAAGCTTAGGAGCAGGGTTCAAGTTGTTTTACCATGCTGTGGATAGGAAAAGAAATGGAGTAGGAGTTATTCTTCAAGATGACGGCGCATGTGGACGCAGCAGCTTGGAGCTCTCAGACATACAGCAGCGTTTTTGTTTTTTTTAGTGTGTTTATGTCAACGGTTACAATACGGACGAACAGAACTGCTTAAAATCGGTAATCGAAGTCAGGATTATACCCTCTGAAACCTAAATTCCATCCCACTGGAAATTCTGCGCCCTGGGGAGATCAGTGGAATGATCATCAATCCCGCCCATGAGGCAGACCTATGCTTCCGAGTCTTTCTCACGAACTCCCGGTCACTTGTCAGCAAGGTGAACAAAATAAAATTAAGGATTATTTCACACTGCTTAAACAACTGCGTGATGATAATCACAGAAACTTGGCTGGATAGTGCTGTCCACAACACGGCTATCAAGCTAACGGGCCGCTCCATTTACCAAGCAGATAGAACGGCTGACTCCGGTAAGAACAAAGGTGGAGGCGTGTGTATACGTTAATAATGCCTGGTGTATATCTGCTGACATTATTAAGACACATTATTCCCCTGACACTGAATACATGACTCTAAAATGCAGACCTTTTTACACACCGAGAGAGTTTACTGCTATTTTTATCAAAACTGTTTACATTCCACCATGGGCTAATGCTGGTGTAGCTGCATGAAGCTATTAACAACTGAATGCATATCCAGAGGGAGCTGTGATTGTAGCAAGAGACTTTACTCATGTGGATTTGAAAATTGTCATGCCAAAACTACATACAGTGGTGTGAAAAACTATTTGCCCCCTTCCTGATTTCTTATTCTTTTGCATGTTTGTCACACTTAAATGTTTCTGCTCATCAAAAACCGTTAACTATTAGTCAAAGATAACATAATTGAACACAAAATGCAGTTTTTAAATGAAGGTTTACGTTATTAAGGGAGAAAAAAAACTCCAAATCTACATGGCCCTGTGTGAAAAAGTGATTGCCCCCCTTGTTAAAAAATAACTTAACTGTGGGTTATCACACCTGAGTTCAATTTCTGTAGTCACCCCCAGGCCTGATTACTGCCACACCTGTTTCAATCAAGAAATCACTTAAATAGGAGCTACCTGACACAGAGAAGTAGACCAAAAGCACCTCAAAAGCTAGACATCATGCCAAGATCCAAAGAAATTCAGGAACAAATGAGAACAAAAGTAATTGAGATCTATCAGTCTGGTAAAGGTTATAAAGCCATTTCTAAAGCTTTGGGACTCCAGTGAACCACAGTGAGAGCCATTATCCACAAATGGCAAAAACATGGAACAGTGGTGAACCTTCCCAGGAGTGGCCGGCCGACCAAAATTACCCCAAGAGCGCAGAGACGACTCATCCGAGAGGCCACAAAAGACCCCAGGACAACATCTAAAGAACTGCAGGCCTCACTTGCCTCAATTAAGGTCAGTGTTCACGACTCCACCATAAGAAAGAGACTGGGCAAAAACGGCCTGCATGGCAGATTTCCAAGGCGCAAACCACTTTTAAGCAAAAAGAACATTAAAGCTCATCTCAATTTTGCTAAAAAACATCTCAGTGATTGCAAAGACTTTTGGGAAAATACCTTGTGGACCGACGAGACAAAAGTTGAACTTTTTGGAAGGTGCGTGTCCCGTTCAGAAAAAGAACATCATACCAACAGTAAAATATGGTGGTGGTAGTGTGATGGTCTGGGGTTGTTTTGCTGCTTCAGGACCTGGAAGGCTTGCTGTGATAGATGGAACCATGAATTCTACTGTCTACCAAAAAATCCTGAAGGAGAATGTCCGGCCATCTGTTCGTCAACTCAAGCTGAAGCGATCTTGGGTGCTGACCCACAATGACCCAAAACACACCAGCAAATCCACCTCTGAATGGCTGAAGAAAAACAAAATGAAGACTTTGGAGTGGCCTAGTCAAAGTCCTGACCTGAATCCTATTGAGATGTTGTGGCATGACCTTAAAAAGGCGGTTCATGCTAGAAAACCCTCAAATAAAGCTGAATTACAACAATTCTGCAAAGATGAGTGGGCCAAAATTCCTCCAGAGCGCTGTAAAAGACTTGTTGCAAGTTATCGCAAACGCTTGATTGCAGTTCAAGGGTGGCCCAACAAGTTATTAGGTTCAGGGGTCAATTACTTTTTCACACAGGGCCATGTAGGTTTGGATTTTTTTTCTCCCTAAATAATAAAACCCCTCATTTAAAAACTGCATTTTGTGTTTACTTGTGTTATCTTTGACTAATAGTGAAATGTGTTTGATGAGCAGAAACATTTAAGTGTGACAAACATGCAAAAGAATAAGAAATCAGGAGGGGGGCAAATAGTTTTTCACACCACTGTATACCAGCATACATTTTCCTATCAGAGACATACTGGATCAAGTTTACACCAACATCCCAGGAGCTTAGAAAGCTGCCCCATCTCCACACCTTGGCTTATCTGATCACATCTCCATAAAAATGACTCCATCCTATAGACCTCGCATCTGTAGAATAAGACCAACGTTTAAAACTGTCCAAGTCTGGAGTGAAGAGTCTACTTCACGGCTGCAGGACTGTTTTAAAAATACAGACAGGGAGTTGTTTGCTAGCACAGATCTGGATGAATATAATTCATCTGTTTTGGCCTACGTAGACTTCTGCACTGATACTGTGCTAACTACAAAGACCAACAAGGTGTTCCCAAAACCATGGCTTGACAGGAATGGGGGCTAGGAACGTTGCCTACAGGTCAGGGGACAGGCTGGCTTACAGTAATGCCCGGAAAGAACTGAAGAAGGGCATTAAAGAAGCTAAGCACAGATATCAGCAGTGCATAGAGGGCCACTTCGAAAATAACAAGCCCTGCAGCATGTGGAGAGGCATTAAAGCTCTGACAGACTATAAGAACAGCACCTCACTGACCAGCCGTGATGCCATGCTTCCTGATGCCCTGAACAAGTTCTTCACTTACTTTCACAATTGTACAGCAGAGTGAAAACTAAGACATCACCACTCACAGAGGAGTCGGGTGTCATTAAAAATCATCCGAGTGTAATATCGTTATATCGTTGCCGCGAAAGTATCAGCACTTAAATTACATAGTGTAAAGTTTTTCTAAAGTTTTGTAATAGAAGAGGCGAGTTGCTCGGTCTGTCCGCTGTGCTTCGGTAAGCTTTTCTGGCTCCAGTAGAGACTCAGTCAAACACACACACACGTTGTCTGTCAGAAAGGTCTCTGTTTATAAACAGCAAAAGATGGGGTTTATATATGTTTGACCAAACGCCTGGGCTATAGACATATGTTACTACAAAGAGCATGAACCATTGTAAATGTTCTGGTGAGATCCTGAAGAATCAAAGGAGAGGAAGATAGAGGTGTCCGTCCAGAGACAGATCACAAGATGTTGGCTCGAGTTAGGGGGAGAGGGGGAAGGAGACAGAGGGAGATAGCGAGAGAGAGAGAGAGAGAGAGAGAGACAAAGAGAGTATGGGAAGGTGAGCGTGGGAGCGTTCACACCTTTAAGAACAGATGCAAGAGGAGTCAGGAAGATAGAAGCAGGAAAGATTTAACACGTTAATATCAAATCTATGAGGAAGAGAGCAAGAGAGTAGAAACAACTCCTTTATATAATATAAAATAATTCTAACATATAGCTTTTTCATTTATACAATAATAATATTAATAGCAACTAGTTTTTTTCATCTTCATACTATTTGGCTTCGCCTTTTTCTGCGCTTTTTGGAGAACGCGCGAGTTTCCTAAGAGTTACTAAGAACAACAAACGGAATTCAGCTCCAAACAACTAAAACTCCACCTAAGAGGTACGTTATCATGTCTACCATTCAGCTTGTTCAGTGTGTGGAGTGCAGGATGTTTAGACATTCTTCCTCCGTCATTAGCGATAACTTTATTTGTGATAGGTGTGTGTTAGTTAGCACTCTGATGGAGAAGATATCAGCGTTAGAGGAGCACATCCAGACTTTAGAGAGCGTGAGAGCAGCGTTATTCCTATAGCGGACAGTCTAGGTGCCGCGGGCGGAGATAACCAGCCCCCGACTCCGGCATTAGAGCCCTCACAGCGGGGCGAGTGGGTGACGACTCGGCGGCATACTCGTTCAGCCAAAGCTAACGCTAAGGCTAGCCCACCGGAGCACACCTCCTCTGCGCTTCACGTGTCCAACAGGTTTGCTCTCCTCAGTGCACCCGCTGAGAAACCTGAAAGAGCTCTGGTATAGGAGACTCTATACTGAGGCACGTGAAATTAGCTAGACCTTTAGGACGCGCCAGCGGCAGTGGTTAGGTGTATCCCGGGAGCCAGAGCACCGGACATAGCAGGTAATCTTAGGGCTCTAGGACAGCACAGGTTCTCTAAGATAGTGGTACATGCTGGAGCTAACGATATACGCCTTCGTCAGTCAGAGGTGAGTAAGAATAACTTTACAGAGGTGTTTAAATTAGCGAGGGCGATGTCCGATGAAGTAATACTGGTCCCATCCCAGTGAGACGTGGCGACATAACTTACAACAGGTTATGGTCGCTGAACCGCTGGATGTCCAGGTGGTGCTCCGAAAATAATGTGGGCTTCATAAACAATTGGAAGACCTTTGAGGGCAAAGCTGGCCTGTTAGGGCGGGACGGTGTCCATCCCACTCGGGAAGGTGCTGCTCTCATTTCCTGTAGTATAGCTCATAGTCTCAGTAGAGGTCTAGTTAATCGGTGACAATCCAGAGCCCAGGCCAGGGAGCAGACAGACAGGCTAAACCAACCGTCTGCTAGCTGCATAGAGTCGTCACTCAGGGTTCACCATATTGAGACTGTGTCTGTTCCCCGATCTAAGCAAAAATGTAGAAAGACTCAGAAAGTCTGTTTTAATAATCGAATTAACATAAAGACCACAAACTCGGATCACACTGAATGTGCAGCCGTGCCAGCTCTGATCTGAAGCTAGGACTGTAAAATATTAGGTCTCTCGCATCAAAAGCAGTTATTGTTAATGAAATAACATATACTTAATTGATATACTCTGTTTAACTGAAACCTGGATTAAACAGGATGAGTATGTAGCTTTAAATGAAGCTAGTCCTCCTGGATACAGCTACATACACCAGCCTCGGTTAACTGGTAGAGGAGGCGTTGCAGCTATTTACAATGATATTCTGTCTATCGTACAAAAACACGGACACAAATTTAATTCATTTGAAATTCTTTATAGTAACATAAGTGTATTTAAGTATATTAAGTCAGCTCAGTCGATTCCACTAATTATAATTTACAGACCTCCAGGGCCGTATTCTGAATTTCTTAGTGAATTTGCAGATTTCATCTCAAACCTAGTCGTTTCTGTAGACAAAGTGTTAATTGCTGGAGATTTTAATATTCATTTTGAGAATCCAGAAGACCCTCTGAGAACAGCATTTATGTCCATACTGGAATCAGTAAGGGTAAATCAGTGTGTAGTAGGACCCACTCATAAAGCAGGTCACACTGTCTGAAGTTATCTCAGATCACTATTTTGTCTCAATTCAAGTGTGTCACAGTGATAATGTACGCACTGCACCGCGCTACTGTATTAAACGTACATTCACATCAACCACCACACAGAGTTTTATCAGTAATCTCCCAGAGTTACCAACTTCGATTAGATCACCATCTGACCCCACAGAACTCGATCAGGCGACTGAATATTTAGAGTCAACATTTCGTTGTACCTTAGATAATGTAGCTCCAGTTAAAAGGAAAATTATTAGAGATAAGAAACTTGCTCCCTGGTATAATGATCACACGCGCACTTTAAAACAGACCGCTCGGAAATTAGAACGTAAATGGCGTCAAACTAAATTGTTAGTATTTCAAATAGCATGGAAAGAGAGCATCCTGAACTATAGGAAAGCTCTTAGTGTAGCTAGATCAACGTATCTCTCCACTCTTATAGAAAATAACAAAAATAATCCTAGATTTTTTTTTAATACCGTAGCCAAATTAACCAGAAATAAGACCACTGCAGAAATCTCCACAACAACATCATGCAATAGTGAGGACTTCATGAACTTTTTTAATAATAAAATTGTAAATATTAGGCATAAAATTGAGGCTTTGAAACCGAACAATGTAATTGATGCAGATGTTAACCTAGCCATGTCAGATCGGAACCTAGAATACTTTACTCCCCTTGAAGAGAATGAAATAATTTCACTCATCTCTTCTGCAAATTCATCAACCTGTATATTAGATCCTATACCGACACATTTTCTTAAACAGATAGAAGCAGTAATAACAGAACCGCTGTTGAGAATAATTAATTCCTCACTCAGCATTGGTTATGTTCCAAAAATGTTTAAATTAGCAGTTATCAAACCAATAATTAAGAAACCTGATCTCGACCCCTGTCAGCTGTCCAATTACAGGCCAATATCAAACCTCCACTTTATCTCTAAGATTCTGGAAAAGATAGTAGCGGAGCAGCTATGCTCATACTGTATCTACATAGAAATAGCATACATGAACTGTATCAGTCAGGATTTAGGCCTCATCACAGCACGGAAACAGCACTCGTTAAAGTAGTAAATGACCTCCTATTGGCCTCTGATCAGGGTTGTGTAACTATGCTTGTATTACTCGACCTCAGTGCAGCTTTTGACACCATTGATCATAGTATTCTTCTTCACAGATTAGAAAATGTAGTAGGAATTAAGGCTGGCTCAGATCCTATTTGACCGATCGTTATCAGTATGTAGACTTAAATGGTGATTACTCTGCATGTTCTCTAACGGAGTTTGTCGTTCCGCAGGGTTCAGTTTTAGGCCCACTGCTTTTTTCCCTTTACATGCTTCCTCTGGGCAACATAATCCGTAAGCATGGTATTAGTTTTCATTGTTATGCTGACGACACACAGTTATATGTCTCAGAAAAAAAAAAGCTTACTAAAGTTGAGCAATGTGTGTAGGACATAAGAAATTGGATGCTAATTAACTTCCTTCTGCTTAATCCGGATAAGACAGAAGTTCTAGTCATAGGACCGCATACAGCTAGGAGTAAAATTTTAGATCACACCGTAACTTTAGGTGGCCTTTCTGTTCCATCAAGTGTAACAGAAAAAGACCTCAGCGTGATTATAGATTCTAGCCTTTCATTTGAAGCTCATGTAGATAATATCACCAGGATAGCATTCTGTCACCTCAGAAGTATTGCCAAGATAAGAAATATATTGTCGCTAAACGATGCAGAAAAACTAGTTCATACTTTTATCACCTCTAGGTTGGACTATTGTAATGCCTTACTGTCTAGTTGTTCAGCTAGGTGCATAAACAAGCTTCAGCTAGTCCAGAATGCAGAGAGTCCTCACTAGAACCAGAAGATATGAGCACATCACCCCTATCTTATCTTCACTGCATTGGCTCCCTGTGAAATTTCGCATTGAATTTAAAATACTACTCTTGACATATAAAGCATTAAATGGTCTCGCGCCGCAGTATCTGAGCGAACTGCTAGTGTCTTACGATACGCCACACCTACTTCGGTCAAAGGATGCAGGCTGCTTGTCAGTACCGCGTATTATGAAAACTACAGCGGGGGGCAGAGCTTTTTCTTACAAAGCCCCAAAATTATGGAATAGTCTTCCAAATAGTGTTCGGGACTCAGACACAGTCTCAGTGTTTAAGTTTAGGCTAAAAACCTATTTATTTAGCCAAGCATTTTTATAAATAGATTTGCCTTAAGTAACTGGAGCAGATCTGGGGGACTCGTAGAGTATTATGGTCAACTGATATGTTTAGATGCTGTCTTCCTCACTCTCATTTGATCACTCAGGTTTGTTGACGGTGAGGTGATTGTTTGCTTTACATCTCAGGGTTCCCTCATGTTTGTGTTTCCTTCTGGCGTTTTAGTTATGTTGTCATAGGTAGTCCTGCCGGAGTCCCTGCTTGCACTCTACAGTAAATATACATTCACATTATACATTATGTGATTGTGACCATACCTAACCGCCATCTCTCTTCTTCTTCTCTTTCTCCCCCTCTTTCTCTTCCCTCTCTCCCCCTGTCTCCCCCTTTCACTCTTTCTCTCTCTCTATCTGTCGAGCTACACATGTCATTCCTGAGCTGCCAGTGACCCAGACTCCCTCTGCCCTCCGGACCTGTCTGACCCATCCTGGTGCCCCGCTTCTGGTTGGAGATCTCGTCACATGGATGCCCCGTGTGTCTCTTTGGGATGCGTCTGGTGTCTGGAGATTATTCTCTCTACCTTGAAGATGGTTCTGGCCTCAACTGGTGTTGGCAGTCGAAGACTTGACAAATTCGATAGTTGGAACTTTCTACAAGTCTACCTGAGTCTTCAATAACTACCTGGACTCCATTTTAACATCAATTAACATCAACTATTATAGCTGAACTGTCTGCCACCTAACACACTGTATAAATGCAGATTCCTCCTATCTGTTTCACCCAGATGAGGATGGGTTCCCTGTTGAGTCTGGTTCCTCTCAAGGTTTCTTCCTATTACCATCTCAGGGAGTTTTTCCTTGCCACTGTCGCCCGCGGCTTGCTCACCAGGGACTATCTGACCATTTTGATTCATACACATTCACTTTCCATACAAACTTAAATCATTCTTTTGATTGTGTAAAGCTACTTTGAGACAATGTCAATTGTTAAAAGCGCTATACAAATAAAACTGAATAGGAAGAAACCTTGAGAGGAACCAGACTCAACAGGGAACCCATCCTCATCTGGGTGAAACAGATAGCAGGAAATGGTCTGCATTTATACAGTGTTAAGTGTTAGGTTCAGCTATAATAGTTGATGTTAATTGATGTTATAATAGTTGATGTAAAATGGAGTCCAGTAGCTATTGGAGACTCAGATAGACTTGTAGAAAGTTCCAGTCCTGAACTATCGAATTGTCAAGTCCTCAGAGAAACAGCTGACAACACCAGTCGAGGCCAGAACCATCTTCTAAGTAGAGAGAATCATCCCCAGACACCAGACGCATCCCAAAGAGACACACGGGGCATCCATGCGACGAGACCTCCAACCAGAAACGGGGCACCAGGATGGATCAGACAGGTCCGGAGGGCAGAGGGAGTCTGGATCACTGGCAGCTCAGGAACGACATGTGTAGCTTGACAGAGAGAGAGAGAGAAAGAGTGAAAGGGGGAGACAGGGGGAGTGAGGACTATAACACTATAGTGAAGTTTACTGATGACACCACAATAGTGGGACTGATCTCAGAAAATGACAAGACTCACCACTCAACGAGATGTTGAACTACCTCTCTGTAGTGAGTCTTGCGGATAATGACCTGGTTCAACACCACTAAAAAAAAGGAGCTCGTTGTGGACTACAGGATAACAAGAAAAATTACACCATCACCCCTACACATAAATGGTGAGGAGGTTGAGAAGGCTAACAATGTCAAATTTACATTTACATTTAGGCATTTGGTATTTGGATTTACATTTTTTAAAAATCTTATTATACATCTGAGCAGTTGAGGGTTAAGGGCCTTGCTCAAGGGCCCAACAGAGGCAACTTGGTGGTTGTGGGATTTGAACCTGGGATCTTCCGAACCATAGTCCAATGCCTTAACCACTGAGCTACCCATGGCCAAATTCTTGGGTCTACACATAACAGAGGACTTTACATGGATCATCAACACTTCCCACTTAGTGAAGAAATCGCAGCAAACGCTTTTCTTCCTAAGAAAGTTAAGACTGCACAGAGGATTGTGGGAACCAAGCTCCCCACCCTATACACAGTTTATGCTAATCATCTACTGTACACAAGAGAGCTAGCAACAACAGCAAGGATCCAACCCATCAAGGACACAGACTGTTTGTGCTACCTCCCATTGGGCAGAAGATACAGAACAATCAGGACACACACTAATGGCGCTTTTCCACTGCATAGTACGACACGACACGGTTCAGTTCTACTCACTTTTGGGGGGCTTTCCACTGGGAACAGTACATGGTACCTGGTCCTTTTTTTAGTACCACCTCAGCTGAGGTTCCAAGTGCGCAGAACCGTTACCAAAACGTGACGTGTAAGCACGGCTGGTCACTGATTAACCGGAGAAAATCGTCATTACTAATAATAATAATAATAATAATAATTCAGTTTTATATAGCGCCTTTCAAAATACCCAAGGTCGCTTTACAGTATGAGGCGTGTGTAATGTAATCATGTACGTGGGGGAGGGGGGGACTAGAGGCCAAAGGCCTCTGTGAAGAGATGTGTTTTCAGGTACTTTTTGAACAGGGGTAGTGAGGGGGCACACTGGACATGAGGGGGTAGCTTGTTCCAGAGATTGGGGGTAGCTACATTAAAGGCTCTGTCGCCAAAGGTCTTGAGTCTGCTGCGGGGGACGATCAGCTGGCCCTTAGAAGAGGATCGCAGGGACCTCAGAGGGGTGTAGGGGTGAAGGAGATCAGTAAGGTAGTGGGGAGCCAGTCCATGGAGAGATTTGTAGGTGAGGAGGAGGACTTTGTAACTGATGCGGGATTTGATGGGGAGCCAGTGAAGCTGTTTGAGAATGGGAGTGATATGGTGCCGAATGGGAGTGATATTACTGCGTCACCGAACTTGTGACACGAGACACAACAGAACCAATATATTTAGAACAGCCAGAGAAGGATTGCACGCACCTTTTTGTATTAACCGTCGGCCTCTTTTGAAACAAACTCCTTCGTCTCGCTGTTAAAAACATCCACATGCCAAGAATGAAGAATACCATCCCGTCGATATGCTCCATTGTTGTGTGTTTGTTTATGGCGCGTTTACGATGACGTCACGGCAGTAGCAGCGCCGCGACTAAACGACACGTGAGTAATCCCACCCACGCTAAAGCGTTACTACACTACAGTGGAAGCGCAAACTGAGCCAAACTCCGCCGAACAGAAGTGAGTTGAACTGAACCGTGTCGTGCCGTTCTATGCAGTTGAAAAGAGGCATAACAGATTGAGGAACTGCTTATTCCCAAGAGCTGTAGCCTGTATTACCCACCTCCTCAACCACACACACACACACACACACACACAGAGAAACACACTCGCACACTGACACACACTCACACATGCATAACTGCTGAGAACTGACACACACACACACAGGAATACATTCACACACTGACACACATTCACACACACAGCTGCTGAGAACTGAAGGTGATTATAACAATTCAGCTATTTGACCCTCTTCCCTATGCTGCTGCTAATGCACAAGACACTTTTCTGCACCAAACACTTTACACACACCAGAACTGTTATTCCAACTATTACGTATAACTTGTGCAATATTTTCTTATCTCGGACAATCATGTTTGCACTTTTTTGCACTCTACTGTTCCAGGTCCCACTTCAAATACACTCCGTTGTATATATTGTTATATTTATTACATTTTAGTGCAATTACTTTGTATTCTTTTGTTTATTCTTTAGTTTATTTTTACATTTATTATTGCTGCTGGTCTCTGAGAGCTACCAAACTAATTTCGTTGTATCACTAAAGTGACAATAAAGTCTCTTTATCCTTAAATTTTTATTTCAGAGTAGTTCAGTACATTTTTTTTTAAAATAAAGAACTGTTGTCTTGGTTGTGTATCTTTTAAGTATAAAAGACCAGATTTTATATTATAATCGTTGGCCACAGGATAAACAGAATTGGTAAGATACACTGAATAGTGCGAATAGAAGATTAAGTGTATGCAATAAATTGTAAATCAGTTTAAACAAATCAACCCAAATCCTTAAAAAGATTAGATTCATCTCATAGAAAGAGCTGAAACCTGACACCTCCTTCACACATTGCTCAATTTTATTAATTTGGCTTTTCCCATTTGATTTTGCTGAGACATACACTTAATCACAAAAGTGAGTACACCCCTCTAATTTCAGTAAACATTTTAGTAAGTCTTCTCAAAGTACAATTAAACTTGGATATATTTTAGAGTAGTCAATGTGCATGTGCATGTGTTTTGCGCGGTGGCCAGAAGTACAGTTCATCATGATTCACAGCGAGTTTTGGGGCTGCGATTACGTTGAAAATGAAACATGTTTAAGCCGCCCTAAAAACATGTTAAAACATGTTTTAATTTTTTTGGTGGATCTTGCAGAACTTCGCGGAACGTCACCGGAACTTAATTAAGCAAAAGTACATTTTATCCAATTACTCAATTAATCGATTAAATTTTTGGTAGAATACTCGGTTACTAAAATATTCAATAGCTACAGCCCTACTTTGGACACAGTTTTCTCATGCTAAATTTAGTTTGTACTAATTTTCTTGGCCAGCTTATAGTTTAATAAAGTCTGCATGTTGAGTTATTGTTAGAGATCACTTCTATACTGCTATAAGCTGCACATTGACTACTTTAAAGTATATCCAATTTAAATTTCTGTAGTATTGTCCACTCATTTTCTTTGCCAGTTTAGACAATTAAGTCTGCATGTTGAATTATTGTTAGAGGACACTGCTATACTGCTATACAAGCTGCACACTGACTACTCTAAAGTATATTCAATTTTAATTTCTATAGTATTGTCCCTTGAGAACATATAATAAAGTTGTTGCTGAAATTTGAGGGATGTACTTATGTGAGATAGTGTATGACTATGTGTCATCAGCACAGCAGTGAAAACTACTGTAATACCATGTGTTATGGTCTGCGCCTGTGATGGTTGTGCGTCTCAATCATTATCGCTCCTCGCTCACTCCGTAGGCTTCCTACATAGGTGCCCTCCCCCTTCTGCAGGTGTGCGAAGGGCCAATTCGCGCCGGCTCGCAATAATTAACATTAATGTACCTCAGGCTTTCTCTGCATTATAAAAGCGGAGTGCACAGTTTAGTCCGGGGTCCAGAAGCACAGCAAAGAGTCAGAAGGTGGATTTATTAAAGAGACCCAGAGACTTTAAAGAGGAGACCAGAATGACGCCCTTTGATCTCCACGAGAGGACAGCTGCCCAGCTGAAGGACGTCCAGGAGAGACTCTTGCCTGTGGCCGCTACCAGAGAGAGCTGGGAGTGGTTGGACTTGGCTTGGAAGTCCTCCAAGGGAGCGTGCAGGAGCGCTACCTCTGTGTGCTCCACTCTGCCCACCGCTATCTTTCATCAGCTGTGTGCTCACATGTCAGATGTGCACACCTTCACTTCCTTCCTTCCCTTTTTCCCTTCCTCCCTCCTTTTAACCCTTTCCTACCCTATGTTCCCAAATAAATGTATCCTTATTTCTCGTAATGCGTCACCTCGTGTCTGTGTGTTTGTGGTGCCACCCATGCACAAATGTCGAACCCGTTACACATGCTTATGAACAGAGGTGGAAAGAGTAATAAAATTTTGTACTCAAGTACAAGTACTATTACTTCAGTGAAATTTTACTTAAGTAAAAATAAAGTTACCATTATAAAAATCTACTCAAGTAAAAGTAAAAAGTAGCTCATTAAAAAATTTACTCAGAGTAAAAGTTACCGAGTTACTTTTTTATTTTTATTAACAGCTAGGGTTAGGGTTAACCCTAGTTCAAAAAAGATGAGCAGATATAAATCTCAAACTAGTTGTTTTTAACTGAAGGAACACCATTGCATAATAGAGCTGTTGTCTTTGTTGTGCTTGAAAATCAAAGTGGTCACTTAAATATGGTGTTATGTCCCAGTCTAGGGCCATACAGCAAAAGAATGGTTCAGGGTTCTATTTTAAACTGTATGGAAATGGTGTCATATGGCAGAAAGAACTAGATCCAATCATTAACTGATGAAATAATGAGGTTTGTATATACAAAACACACACACACAACAGGAGGAGGAGGATCAGATTCAGGGTGGACCCAGGCCAAAATAATAAACAAAATGGTATTTATATTTAGTAGCTAGATTACCTGCAAAAAACACACACACACACACACACAAACAAAAATACAGGTACCTTCCCGGACTCCCTAAACCAAAAACAGTGACATTATCTACAAATATATACAAAGACCAACAAACCAAAGGGACAAAGCAATAATCAAAGTCAATGGGAGGCAAAAAGTCAAAACCGGAATACACAACAAAATATCAAAACCAAAATCACAAAAATCTCTTTCCTCTTTCCTGCGTCTCTCTCCGGTTTATATATGGTCGCGCTAGTCGATGACGTCACTCTCAGGGCGGAAGGTCAGGTAGATGCCGATGTGGGGACAGTCAGAAAACCTGGAGTTTAGTCTGGAGCGGCGCGCGACCAGGACATGATCCACACACGCGAGCGCAATGAAGCATTTATAAAAGCATAATATTTGTATTATTTTAGCATTTTCATTCATTTATTTTTTACTCAGTAGCGAATATGATTTAAAATGTAGCGAATTACAATACTTCAAACTAAATGTACTTAAGTAAAAGTAAAATTACAGATTTTAAAAACTACTTTAAAAAGTAGAAATACACAAAAAAACTACTCAATTACAGTAACACGAGTAAATGTAATTCGTTACTTTCCACCTCTGCTTATGAATTATGTTGCCTGGAAGAAGCACGTAAGGAAAATAGCAATGGGCCTAAAACAAACCCTGTACAACACAAATCTTCACTTGAAAACAGGCAGAATAGTCACCATTTAAATCTACAAACTGATAATCAGTCAAGTTGCATGTAAGCCAGGTTTGCTTAACATTTTCTAATCTGTGAAGGAGAATACTATGATCAGTGGTGTCAGAAGCTGCACTGAGGTCAAGTAACACAACCTACGAGATAAAACCCTGATCAGAGGCCAATAGGAGGTCATTTACGACTTTAACAAGTGCTGTCTCTGTGCTGTGATGATTCCTAAATACTGACTTATACAGTTTGTGTATGCTATTCCTATGTAGATAGGAACATAGCTGCTGCACTACTATCTTTTCCAGGATCTTAGAGATAAAGGGGAGGTTTGATATCGACCTGTAGTTGGACAGCTGGCAGGGGTCAAGGTCATTGGTTATAAGTGGTTTAATAACTGCTAATTTAAAAGATTTTGGAACATACCTTCTGCTGAGTGAAGAGTTAACTATTTTCTCTGCTTGAAAATGTGTCGGTATAGGATCTAATACGCAGGTCCTCACTACTACATGTTGTTGATGAAATGATTTCTGTAGCGGTCTTATTCCTGGTTAATTGACTGAGGAGTCATAGACTAATCACAATCACCTCAGTGATGACATCTTTCAAGAAACTAGTCCTGCACCACATTAAATTCAATCTCTCTCTCCTATAAATAATCCCCATCAGTTTGCCTATAGAACTAACTGACATACTAAGGATTCAGTTGATATTGCAACCCACATAGCATTGAATAATCTAGAATGCCAAGAAAGCTATGTAAGAATGCTTTTAATCACCAAACGTCGCAACAATTGCAATCAAGCATTTGTGACAACTGGCAATGAGTCTTTTACATAAATGGCGGAATGTTGGTCAACTCCTCTTTTTGTATTGTTTTAATTAAGCACTACCTGTTTGAGTTCATGCCACAGGTCTGGACTTTGACTAGGCCACTCCAAAAACCATAACGTTGCTTTTTTTTTTTTTTTTTTACTCTTCAGAGGTGGGATTGCTTGTGTGTTTCAGATCATTGTCCTGCTGCATAACCCAAGTGCACTAGAGTTTGAGATCACAAACTGATTTCCGGACATTCTCCTGCAGGATTGTTTGGGAGAGTGCAGAATTCATGGTTCCATAAATTATGGCAGGGAAACCCAGCCCTAAAGCTGCCCCAGACCATTACACTAATACCACCATGTTTGGATGTTCTTTTCATGAAATGCTGTGTTCTTTTTTCACCAGATGTAACAGGATACTCAGCTTCCAAAAACCTTTTGTCTCATCAGTCCACAGAATATTTTCCCTAAATTGGAAATCGTTTTGGCAAATGTGAACAAGCCTTTGTGTTCTTTTTGGTCAGCGGTGGCTTTCATCTTGGAACTCTCTCATGGATGCCATTTTTGCCCAGTCTCCTTCTTATTGTTGAACCATGAACACTGTTGTGAGGCCTGCAGTTCTTTAGGTTCTGGGCTCCTTTATGAGCTTTTTATATTCCTGGATGAGTTGTCCTATGCTCTTGGAGTAATTTTGTTCAGCCACTCCTTGGCCTCCTTAGTTTTTTCTTTTAGCGTGCTTTACTTTTTCACACAGGTACTATTTAAGTAATTTCTTAATTCAAAAATAATTCTTAATGGCAAAAATTGTATCTGTGTGTGGCAAGTAAAATTTTTACTACTGTATATCACAGATCATTCATGATTTATGAGGGGGGAGGGAGGAACAATTACTTTTTCACATAGGGCCAGGTAGATTTGGACAGCTTTTTTCTCTTAATACATGAAATCATCATTTAAAATCTGCATTTTATTTAAAAACTGCATTTACTTGGGTTATCTTGGTATAATTTAGAAGTTGTTTAATGTCCTCAATGATTTAAGTGTGACAAACATGCAAAAATTTTCATCACACTGTACCTCCAAATTCAAAGCTATTTTTTCCATAGCAATTTGCACTAAATAATCCACTCATGCTGCTATACATTTGCAGTTTGTGTTATGCAATACAAATAATTTATGTTCATGTCTTAATTTTTTGTGTTCACCAGCGAGTGTTGTGTTTTGTTGTATTCATATACAACAACAATTAAGGCTATGTATCTATCTAATATTCTATTCAGGTTTAATTGAAATATACCATTAACTCTACTTTAAGTGCAATTTAATTAAAATAATATGAACACTACCAGTGGACTACACATATGAAAAATCCAAGACATATTTCCTATGGCATGCCTGTGAACTGGGTTCAAGCCCCAATCTGTGGCAAGGGTAGACTTTTCTCATAGGACTAAAATAATGTTATCCTTGTTATATTATTTAAATTCAAATGAAAGACTGGACTCGATGGTATAATATTATAGATAATAATACCAAGGTCTTTTCCTGCCGCACACTAAGGAGAAAGGCCATCCAGAATTACTATGTGATCAGTAGGCTTACTTATAGCACATATGAAGAAGAATAGTGTGATCAATAGTGTCAAGAGACTGGTGTCAAAGCCAACTTTCGTAACCACGGGTTTAATATCTGCTAGTTTAGTTATATACCTATATAAGAATAATCTTGAAGAATCTAGGATTAATTTTGCTCTCTTCCAGAAGGTTGAGTAAAATTCCGTCAAAGGAATGGAACTATTAGACAGACAATAATCTGCAAAATCTTAATTTTTAGGCACTATTTTTGAACATATAACTGTCAAAACATAGCAAAATTAATTGTTCTCTCTCTTCATATTGTTGTACATGCTGTCAAGACAAATATGTGTTTGACAAGACATTTCATCCATTTATAATACCAAAATGCAGTTGCAGTCACAAACTTCTTTTAAGTAATAAAATAACTGGTAAGAAAAACAAACAAAAACCTTCATGGGCCTCATGCAACACTTGTTAAAAATTATTAGTTTCAGACTGATTAAGCAACCTGTACATGAAGGTTGCTTAAGAGATCTTTTTCAGTTTGTGTATGCTAAATAATTAGCTAGGCCAGATTTGTGTTCCTTGTTTAATGTAATATTTTTGGAAAAAGTTAAAAGTTAAGTAGCCATCGTCATTCGAAAAAAAAAAAAAAATGGATATTGCCCCACTAAAATAAACAAACCTCTGCCTAGAAATCAAAAAGAGTCTGAGAATAGGATCAAAATTTACGTAGTTAAGAGTCTCTTTGACACATCAGAGTTTCATCAGAATTAAAAAAAGAACAAAAAACGACAATCACAACAATTTGTAATCTCAGTGAGATTCTCCTCATCACTTCCAACATTATTTTCAGCATACAACTTGTGCCATTTTATTTATAAAATCCTTGTAACAATTTGCCCAAATACTTTTAAAGCAAATTGTACTGTAATATCAAGTACAACTTACCTGTCACTATCATAATTGTACTTATTTTACTTACATAATTTTTGTTCTGATGTGTTGCCATGTAGGCATCAAAACAAAGGATGACAACTTACTAAAGAAACTCATTAAAATGGCTGTTGTTGTTGCAAATGAGTCTGTTGTTGGGCATAAGTTTGTTACCTTGTAGGAGGTAGTTAGGGATAGAATACTGGCAAAAACTTATGGACAATGCTCATCATCCTCTCAATAAAATAACTGATGAGTTCAGGAATAGTTCCAGAGTCACAATGTCACATTTTTGTTATGGTATTATTACTAATGTCATTATTTTACACACATTATTTATGTGTTCTTTGAAGTATTTTAGGCTTATGTTTATTTTATGGTTAGCACTGTCGCCTTGTACCTCCAGGGTCCGGGTTCGACCAACGCAGTCATAGGTGTATAAAGAGTACAGCAGGTAGCTCAGAACACAGCCCTGGGGGACTCCAGTGCTGAGAGTGAGGGAGGCTGAGACATGTCCGCCCATTCTTACTGCCTGTGGTCTGCCAGTTAGGAAGTTGGAGATCCACTGACATATAGATGAGCTGAGTCCCAGGTGCTCCAGCTTGGTGGTGAGTGTGGAGGGAATTATGGTATTAAATGCAGAGCTGTAGTCGATGAAGAGCATTTTCACATAATTCCCTCTTCGAGTGTCCAGGTGAGTGAGTGATGAGTGGAGGATATGTGAGATTGCATCATCTGTGGAGTGGTTTGGACGGTAAGCGAACTGTAGTGGGTCCAGTGTGTCCGGTAGTGAAGAAATTATGAAGTCTCTGACCAGGCGTTCAAAGCACTTCATCACTACTGAGGTGAGGGCTACAGGGCGATAGTCATTGAGAAAAGCAGGATGTGGTTTCTTCGGGACAGGAACAATGATGGACTCTTTGAAGCATGTGGGGATCACCGACTGAGATAAAGAAATGTTGAATATCTCTGTGAACACAGGTGCTAGGTGGTCTGCGCAGGTTCTGAGGATACAGCCTGAGATGCCGTCTGGTCCTGCTGCTTTCCTGGTATTCACTCTCTTGAAGGCTCTCCTCACGTCATGTTCGGAGATGATGAACGTGATTCCGGTGCTGGCAGTGTCTTCCAGTCTGCAGCCGTTAGCGCCACTAGCATTAGCATCGCTAGCGTCTTTAGCTGCAACCTCGAAGCGAACGTAGAAAGTGTTCAGCTCATCTTCACCTCTTTCACCGCCTTCCGCACGTTGTATGACGCAGCCTTGTACGGTTCCATGTCCTTCGACACAAGTCCCGTGTTGTAGGCAGCAGTGCGAGATCTCAGAGCGTCGCGAATGGTTTTATCCACCCACGGCTTCTGGTTGGGAAACGTTCTGATAGTCTTTTTCTCCATGGTATCATCCGCTAGTTTCCCGATGAATCCCACAACCGCTTCCGTAAACACGCTGACGTCATCGGAGCTGTTTCGGAACATGTTCCAGTCTGCGTCATCAAGTGCATCCTGTAACGCGGCCACCGATTGGTCCCTCCAGCGCTCCACCCGATTGGTCCCTCCACCCTCTGAACCGGAACTTCCTGTTTCAGCCTTTGTTTGTAATTTGGCATGTGGGAGAAAATTCTTCCACCTGTTGAATGTTGCCTACAATTTAAAATATCAAACAGTTAACAAATTAGTTACAATCAAAATTAAAAAGATTTCAGACGCCACACAGAACTGGAAGAAGTAAGAGGATTTATTGCAGCAATAAAACCCAGTGAGCCGCACTTGCAATGCTTAGGTCGTAAATACAAGCACTGTCAAGAGCAGACTGAATTCACAGTAAAAGACACACACCTTTTATACACTTCAATGAGGAGGAGGGGGGAGTCCCGGGGAATTTCCCGACCCCTCCTCTGTACACTCTTTTTGCTGACCACATCAAATTTTTATTCCATTATAATCCAGTTCTATCAATTGTTTTATTCCAGTTTCTATCAATTAATTCTTCCATTATAATTAAATTTTTCTTATCTTGTACCATTACATCATACACCTCGCTATCTGACTCCTCTCCATGCTCATAACTTTCTCCATTATAATTTATTTTCATTAATAATTATTTTCTATTATCTTTACACTTTTCATATCTTTTTATAAAAATATAGGGGTGTTGCTTGTTTTCAAGACTTTTTCCTCGTGTTTCTTTGGTTTATTCTTCATTTCTCAAAAGACCAGTCATGGGTAAGCATCTCCTTTATACTACTGTACTTAATTTATTTATTATTTATTACTTATTTGCCTTATTTTACCCTATTCAATGTTTTTATACATTTTATTCTATTTTATAGCTAACTGCAACTTCTCCATGGATGACATCACCCCTGTGGATCACTCGGACAGCCAGGGCAGTTCAGATCGTGTTCCTTCTGAGGACTTTTATTTCTGTCGATGCTTTTTACCCCTTGTGTTTTGTATTTTACGTTGGGCTTTTATATTTTGTATTTTATATTATTATCATGTAGATACGCTTACTGTATTTTATCCTGTGTCTTACTCTTATTAATATGTTATTCACAAAACTCTCTGTGGCTCTGATTTATTTCTTATCTGTCCATCCAGTCTGTGCCCAAGACCATTTTCACACACACATAGGGGAAACCCCTGCTCTGTGTCTCTTCCTTATCACTTTGCGCACACACATTCTGTTGGCAGATTCCGGCCACCTGCGCACAGACACATACACACATTGTCTCCTGATCCTTCTGAATTTTGGTTTTAATGTATGATTGATTACATAGTCACCCCGTTAGCCCCTCTCTTATTAAGTTTCCACGGCCTGACCATCCGTTGTTTCCCTCATTAATCTTTCAGGTTCGTCCAATTATTTTTTGGTTTCTGGTCTTATGTCTCCCTTATCTTATCTTCTGTCCTTGGTTTTGTTGGTTGCTCCTGGTCTTTTCTACAGTTCTCAAGAGACGGACCAAGTATAAGCATCTCTTTACTTGGTATTATGTAGATGCACATACTAGTTTATTTTTCCTACTTTATTAAGCTCTATTTATTTCCTACTCTATTAAGCTTTATTCTTAATATCTGATTGTGTCTTTTAGATCTTTGTCTATAATTTTACTTAAACATGTGTACGTGTGTCTATCACTTGTTTTAATCCTTCATTAAGTGTGTGCGCTCACACTCTGCCAAGTCCGACACCTGGCGCCTTATCTGGTCTATGTTTTACGACCTGTCATGCTCCCCAGATTCTAGGGACTTTTCCAGTTCCCCCCATTTTCGCTGTTCCTAACTCTTGTCCTCTCTTTTATACTATAATGGTACACTTATAGTTCTTTTTATATTTCTACTTGCATAAATATATGTTGATCAAAATTTGCTTACAGGCATGAGGAAGATGGTGGCGTGGTCGGATTTACCAAACGGCAAGTGAGATTGTGCCTTGTAGCCGTCCTTGACCGTAGTGTAACAATGGTTCAGTGTCCTTTCACCCCTGGTGGGGCAGGTGATGTGTTGAAAAAAGTTTGGCGCTGCACGTCTGAGGTTGGCACTATTAAAGTCCCCCACCACAATAAGTGCAGCGTCCCGATGTTGTGTCTGATGCTGTGTGAGTGCCTCATGCAGCTCGCATAAGGCAGTGTTCGTGTCCGCTTGAGGCGGAATGTAAACGGCTCTGATTATGACCAATGTGAACTCCCGAGGTAGATAAAAAGGACGACAAATTCAGCTTTCCTCCCGAAGACACCCATTCGATGTGGGGACAGGTCACAATGGAAACATGCTACTCTTGTCTTTGTAGTGTAGGAGAGTGAGTGAGCAAGGTTTTGAAGCACTGTGTTGTAATGAAGCAATGAAATAATTGCATGATTTCCCAAGTCTGGTAAATTTTTTTATTTGTCTTCCAACATTATGTGTATATTATTTATGTTATTATATACTCAGCAAAAAAAGAAACGTCTTCTGACTTTTAACTGTTTTTACTTTCAGTAAACTTAATGTGTAAATATTTGTATGAACACTTAAAAGAGTCAACACCATAAGACATAAACTAAAAAAGTTTCACAATGTGTCCCTGAATGAAGGGAGGCTCAAAATCAAAAGTACCAGTCAGTATCTGGTGTGGCCACCAGCTGCTTGAAGTACTGCAGTGCATCTCCTCCTCATGGACTGGACCAGATTTGTCAGTTATTGCGAACAGTCTGAGTACTGATTGTGTGTTCCTGGTGTGACTCGGGCAGTTGTTGTGTCCATCCTGTACCTGTCATGCAGGTGTGATATTCGGATGTACCCATCCTGTGCAGGTGTTGTTACACGTGGTCTTCCACTGCGAGGATGATGAGCTGTCCTTCCTGTCTCCATGTAGCGCTGTCTTAGGCGTCTCACAGTGTGGACATGGCAATGTATTGTCCTAGCCACATCAGCAATCCTCATGCCTCCCTGCAGCATGCCTAATGCACGTTCACGCAGATGAGCAGGGACCCTGGGCATCTTTCTTTAAGTGTATTTCACAGTCGGTAGACAAGTCTCTTTAGTGTCCTGCATTTTTAGAACTGTGACCTTAAATGCCTACTTTCTGTAAGCTGTTAAGGTCTTAACGACCATTCCACAGGTGCATGTTAATTAATTGATTATGGTTAATTGAACATGCATGGAAAACATTGTTTAAACCCTTTACAATGAAGATCTGTAAAGTTATTTGGATTTTTACAACATTATTGTTGAAATACACAGTCCTGAAAAAGGGACGTTTCTTTTTTTGCTGAGTATATATTATATGTGTATATATATCTTGACATTAAATTTTATATATTATTATATGTTTGATGTTAATGTGAAGTCACCTGATCAAGTTCTCATGAAAGAATATTATTTATAATCGTGATGGCGGGCACACTGTGCGTAAGCTGCGCCACAAAAGCCAGGTTGCAATAAGGGGCCGGGCCAATGCAACTCGCCTGGGCTGGAGGCTCAGCAATAGATGGCATCTTTGCCTGACGCATGGCCCATAAAAGGGCCTCTCTGCATCCACCGCAGTAAAGATTTTCTTTGCGGACTCAGTTATGTTCAAGTCAAATGCGCCAAGAAGAAAGCTGCCGGCCTCCCGCTCTCGCATGCGCTCTGCTGACTCTGCCTGGATATCGCGCAAGCAGCTCAGCACCGCTTGTTTCCACCTGCTACACACTCCTTTGTGTAACATCAAGGACACCCTGTCATCGTGGACTGCACCGACTCGTGGACTACTTTCACCAAGACGCCTTACATTTACATTTAGGCATTTGGCAGACACTCTTATCCAGAGCGACTTACAGTGGTTACTCAAGGGTAATGTCTATGACTGCCACGCACTCTGTCAAATGGCAACTGCCAAAATAAATCAGTCGCAATTCAAAGTAATTTGTGATTTTGCAAAACGGCTGCAATTAATTTTGTTTAGACAGACTCTGTATCTATCTGTCTATTGTTATTATTAAAGAAAACAGCACAAACAGCTCAGGGGCTTGTAAAAACATTTTTATTTTTAACTGTAAAAATGTAAATTTTGGAATCCGCAGAAACTCAATGCAATAATCTTTGTATGATAAAATGACTCGTTGTCACATCTGTGCCACCACGGTCCGGGGAAATAAGATCTGGGTCTCTGGACTACTGAGCCGCACCTTGTCCCCCCCTAGTGTGTGAACATGGTATGTCTCCCCCATCACCAGAATGATGTGCACCTGTGTCTCTCCCCTGTGTGTCTCTATAAAAGCCAGTCGAACCCGTACACGTTTGTCCGTTCACTGTTGTCACGTTATGTTTGTTTTGCGTTCTCTAACCCCTCTGTGTGTGCATGTCTCCTCCTCAGGGCTGAGCAGAGTCTGCAGGGTCGGGGTAAGGCCTGTCATTACAGGTAGTGTGGATGAAAGTCAAGGTTGAGACGTCAGGCGCGAGCGCCATTATCTCATGTGACTGCTGTTGTGTTTATTTGGAAGAAAAGTATTGTGCTTATGCGTGACTGTGCCCGCCTGCAGACACAGCCTGAGGAGGCTCCCTAAGGAGCAGCCCGGTTTTGTTTTGTTGTGTTCTTTTTTTGTGTGCCTTTCGTGACTTGTGATTTTTTTGAGTTCTTTTCACAAAAGAAAAAGACTTTGTTTAAAAAAGAAGAAAATAAACGTGAAATTGAGTTTGAACTTGAAACCTGCATTTTTGCGTCCTCTGAATACACCCAGAGATCATGACACTCGTGGCATGAATCACGAAACGCTTCAGGTCCAAATAATCATTCACGCTGAGCCCAAACAGCAAAAGAACATGAAATTAATAATAAAAAAAATTATACTTATGGTGCTTTTTGCTGTTTATGTCCAACATTGAATAATTATTTAATTATTAATCATTAAAGCTGCTCACATTGCGTGCTTTCACTTCTTGCATTCACTTTTAAAAATGCAGTGTTTAATCAGCAAGTGTAGGGAATATTTGATTTTTAGTGTGTTTCATGATATTCTGTGTGCGTGAGAACAGAATGTTACTTCTTTCTCTTACCTCGACACAAGCTGCACTTTCAATAAACACATCCTATAGTAGGTTATGTTAAAGGTCGTAAAACTGTTGAACACTCGTAAATGCAGAGCTACTCCCAATTTTATGTTCTTCTTTACCTTATCTTTTCGAAACATTCCTGACCAGATGTAAACACTCCTGCACCCACCTTTTCTTTGGTTCTTTGTGTGTGTGCGTATATATACTCCTGTCTTCCACAATAAACTTTGAACTTCTCACTAAGCACGGACTTGTGTATTATTGAGGGGTTCCCTGGATCCAGGCGGGAAGCAAAATCCAAGCTGAGCACTGACTAGACCAAAGGGGGTCTATCAAAATTCAAGAAATCCTTACAGCAAGTATATGTCGCGGAATATTTTGAGTGAAACAAAGCTGCTCGTGTTGGCTCATATCGGGAGCATTTTGATCAAAGAGGAGATTAGAAGGGGAAAAGTAAAAGTGTGTACAAACAACATAGCATCATAGCAACATAGCACCATTCATGTGTGAATGGCCGAAATGTGGTTGTGAATAAGCCTTTTAGTGAATGTAAAATGTTCGCGTGAACCCGCGGCGCGTGTGTGCGCTCTTTCAATTTGCCAAGTTTAAAGTCAGATGAATGCGTGCGTCGATATGAGAGATTTATAAGAGATTTCTCTTTCCCAGAAATACAACAAACACAAATTTATACGTGTTAAAAAGGCGCCGTCGTTGCTGAGCTGTGCGAAACGCACGCCAATGTGAGCCGCTTTATTTCAGTCATACTGTAATATACTAACACATTTTTGCTGTGCATGTTATTAATCACTCTACACTGTTTTTAATTACTCTACAATGTTTAAATTTTAGATTTTACTTAAAAATAAATAAATAAACCATTCAAGAACATCTTAATAATCAAAATTTAAATAATAGTTTTTTTTGCTGTTTATGTCCACTATTATTATTTAATTATCAATAATTGAAGCTGCTCACATCGTGCGCGCTTTCACTTTTTAAAAAAAATGAATGAACAAACAATGAACTGTTATATAGCTTCTGTTTGTATCAGTTTATTGTTATTGTAAATTGTTATTATAAAACAAAATGTACATTTAAAGACATCAAAATCTTAATATAGAAATAACTGGGAAAATTGACCTTCAGAATAGAACATTAAAATAACTAAAATATACATTTCTATCTTTGGTATAATATGGTTATAGAATAGTATATCGCGGCTGTGTGACGCATCCTGTACTCTGCGTTCCAGACTCTTTAGTGGATGTTTATTTTATTTATTTATTTTTGTCTTTGATGTTAACTACACAAAGCAGTGTCTTCCCACCTGGGAACTTCTCCAGCATACTGTATATCAGATTGATGGACATGATTTCTCATCTGTTACACTCTTAGTGGCAACAGTTTTTTCAGCACACATTTAATCAATAATATTTTTTTAAAAGTTTGATTTGTTGTACTAAATAATATTTATGCAGTATAATCAGGGGGGTATTCTTCGTACGTCGCTTGAAACATCCGGGATGAATTGACACATCTAAGATGATATCATCGTGCTAATTAAGACCTGGCTAAGTCGGTTCTTCCAGCACACCTGTTGTTGTTGATTAGTATGGCCGGATTGAGTTGTCTAGGATTATTGCGCGTTCGTGCGTTGGTTTAAAAGGCGATATGCATCGACAGTAGAAACACTGATCACAAGTCCTTTGATTGGTTGATGAAATGACAAAAGAACAAGCTCAATTTTTTTTGTAACACCTGTTATGCGCTGAAATGCCCCCCCCCCCCACGTGTTATGCGCTGAAATGCTTCCCTGCCATGGATTCCCACCACCACCACACACACATAATCGCTATCAAATATTATATTAGAACATAATATGCACATATGTTTTACAAATTACATGAGACAATAAAATAAAATAAGAAATATGAAAATAAATATGTTGTATATGGAAAAATAGAAATATATTTTTTTCAAAAACATGTATACTTTTATATTGTTTACTTTATAATAAAATTAGTTTTGTCCAATTTTTCATTATAAAAAAATTCTTTTTATTATACATATGCACACACATATATATATATATATATATATATATATATATATATATATATATATATATATATATATTTGCATATTTATAACGAACCCCTGATAAATAAATGTGTTACAAAATAAACATTATACAAGAATTTGAATGGTTGAATTAATGGTCTTGAGGGCTGTCTCGTGCCTAGAGTTTATTATAATAATAGAAAACCTATGAATTTATGTTCTAATATAATATTTGATATCAATTAAATATATATATTTAAATATTTATATATATATATATATATATATATATATATATATATATATAGCAGGTTCAAGCTTACGGACATGTTGCTATGACAGCAAATGCGAGATGAGCATCGGAGAACGAAACAATCCAAGATCAGGACAAATCCACAACAATCAAATCCAGCTAACTGAGTTAGCGACGTACGAAGAACACCCCCCAGGGCCTCTTATTTCTATTTACTTTAGGTTGTTGTTCTTGCAGTGTTACTGTGTGTGCTTTGCAATGTCAGACACATTCAGATGCAAATCATTTACCCCGCCAGTGGTTTACGATGCCAGTGACGCAGTAATGACGATTTTCTCCGGCCAATCAGTGACCAGCAGAGTTTACACGTCACGTTTTGGTAACGGTTTGGCGCGCTTGGAACCTCGCCTGAGGTCGTACTAAAAAAAGGACCAGGTACCAGGTACTGTTCCCAGTGGAAAACCCCCCAAAAGTGAGCTGAACTGAACCATGTTGTGCCGTACTATGCAGTCGAAAAGCGCCATAAAATGCACCCCTCCCCACTTTGCATGGTTTCAGCAAAGTGGAGGATCTTGGATCTTGCTTCAGGCCTCTTCTTAAATTTTTTTTTTTGTAATGCAATGTTTATTTGTTTTCAAAATATATAAGTTACATCAAACAAGAAAAAGTATCAAACTATTTTTGCCCCCCTCAGCCTCCCTCCAACCCTCTCCCCACCCATCACACAAAAAAATCTCTTTGACTGAACAGATACAGTTCTTCCACATAGAACCCAATGGTGGGTTTAGCGTAATTTGTCCGAGTTGAAGACAGTTCCAAATATAATATCTCAAGTAGAGAATGTAACCAATGTTTAATAGAAAGGTCGTGTGGAGGTTTCCATCGTTGAACTAAAAGTTTTTTTGCAGCAGTCGAGGCAGCTAACCAAAATTTCCAGAAATTTCCAGTCCTTTTCCTTTAGAGGAAATAGAGTTGTCATTCAGCAGTAACAGAACAGGATCTTTGGGAAAGCAAATTCCAGTAATCTTGTATAGAACCTCAAGCACCTTATCCCAGAAATCTTGCACATCTGGACATTCCCAAAGCATATGTATCAGCGTGCCCAGGTAACCTGGACCAATGTATTAATTTTTAGATTTTATTTAAAAATTAATAAAGAAATACATAAAACAAAAAATAATTCCATTCGTATTTTCCATTTGTAAAATAGCATTAAAAATCATGTATTGAGCTATTAAAAACAATACAGGGCATGTTATGATAAGGAAATTTTCTATCTCTTCCATTCCAGTGATTAAAATAAATTGGTAAAAATGTAAATTTTGGAATCAGAAGCTCAGTGGCCCGAGCACATAATAATCTTTGTATGATAAAAGATTAAGCTGTGCGAAACACACACCGATGTGAGCCGCCTTATTTCAGTCATGATATACTAACATATTTTTGTAGTGGACCGCGCGCGCACAACCTCTCGCGGGTGAGCCCTCTGAATACGCCGTTTTAACGGGGGTGGGGATAAGATAAATGCTATGTATCTTATATAGTTTTTGCCCATTAATCACAACACCTGTGGCTCACCCACTTTTTCTGATGCACACCCAGAGTTTTCTGGCGACGCGAATGTTACAGACGATAAAATACAAAGGCTCACAGTGTTAACATTTACTTTGCTTAAATTCGATGGAATTAAGAAACGCCTATATTTAATTGAAATTCTAAATTTGTACTGTAATTTTAGTACTGTGATGGTAAATTTGTTTACTGTTTTACTTTATTGTATAAGGTTTTTGGCGTTGGTACAACGCAACGAGGTGCTGGGATGTAAAAATTTAATTTGTTAAAGGGGACATACAGTCCCAATTTTGCATAGGTTAATATGATTCTTTAGGGTCCTAATGAAAAATTTGTAATATACTTTAATTAAAAATTCTCAATTGTTGTGTAAAAAAAAAACTTTACTTTTACCTGGTAAAAAGTAGCTCTGTTCTCAGCAACCTATTTCAGTGCATGCTCCTTTAAATGTTAATGACCTCTACTGAACCCACCCCCCAGTTCTGTGGGGCGTGTCTTCACAACACACGTGGGGTATAGCTTTGACAGTTAAAAATATTTTTAAAAAGTTAAAAATAATTTTACATGATGTTAGAATTATTTTATATATAAAGGAGTTATTTCTACTCTCTTGCTCTCTTCCTCATAGATCTGATATTAACGTGTTAAATCTTCGCTGCTGCTATCTTCCTGTCTCCTCTTGCATCTGTTCATTCACGCTCACCTTCCCATACTCTGTCTCTCTATCTTCCTCTCCTTTGATTCAAATTCAAATTTTATTTGTCACATACACATATGCAGTGAAATGCTTATACGACAGCCAGTGACCTTGCATTGACAGCATTGTTTTTTCGGGATCTCACCAGGACATTTACAATGGTTCATTTTCTTTGTAGTAACATATGTCTATAGCACAGGCGTTTGGTCAAACATATATAAACCGATCTTTTGCTGTTAATAAACAGACCTTTCTGACACACAATGTGTGTGTGTGAGTCTCTCCTAGTGTCAGAAAAGCTTACCAAAGCACAGCGGACTCGCCTCGTCTACTATGCAACTTTAGAAAAACTTTATAAATATGTAGTGCAAAAAAGCATGTACCTTGAGCGGGAATCGAACCCTGGTCTCCCGCGTGAGAGCGCGGAATCCTAACCACTAGACCACCGCACTACACCAAAAAACTGCACACCACACTCGTGTAGGCGCCATTTTGCTCCAGCGTAGAAAAACAATGGCCGACAGCTTTCTTCTAACTCGGGGCGGGTCTTTGCTAAACCACCAGTGTCAATCAACTATAGTGGGAGAGGCCTCTGTCGGTGTGACGTCACACCGACAGGCTTTTGAGATCGGTCTGATTTCAGAAGGGGCATCTTATTTCAATAAATTAAAAGAAAATCGCTGGGCGGCTCTTTATCATTGTAGAGTGGTTGTGTACACACTCTCCTAACACACATTTCAGTCCAAACAGCTTGAAAAAGTGCATGTAACACCGTATGTCCCCTTTAAAACGTTTTAATTATTTATTAAAGAACTTTATGATCATAACAGCCTCCTGCATTTAATTCTTATATTAACGAAAAAACACATCGACTGACGCTGTAGCACGTCCTGACGATGTTAGAATTTTATGGTCATTTAGTTTAGTTTATTTTAGTTAATAAATCTACTACAAAATTAAAGATAAAAAAGATACTTTATAATTACATATGAAAAAATCAAAGGCTCACTGTGTTAACGTTTACTTTGCTTCAATTCGATCATAAGATTTAATTTGAATTCTACAATTGTACTGTAATTTTAGTTCTGTGATTATGAATTCGTTTAACTACAATGTTTCACTTGATTTTATCCGCTACTACGTACAGAGCTGCGGCTCATTAATCCTTGAGAAAATGAACTGATGCCCGAGGCGTCAGTCTAAAGTTATATAGCGCCACTCAGTGGTAAAAGCTAGCAAAACACACAAACCCACCGTGAGGTGTAGCGGTAAAACCAGAATACCGCTTGAGTAACCACTGTACATTTTTTTTTTTATCTCATTATACATCTGATCAGTTGAGCATTAAGGGCCTTGCTCAAGGGCCCAACAGTGGCAACTTGGTGGTTGTGGGGTTTGAACCTGGGATCGACCGAACCTGGCATCATCTTCCGAACCTGGGAGCTACCCCTGAAATAAAATGTGAAAGCCACATTCTTATTCAGAGAGTAATTTCACCAAGACTGTATTGTTATAAGTTGTTTCAAAGTGCTTACGTAAAGAAGCTCACTTTGTGACTGATATTTGTTTCCTGTGTGTTCCTGCCAGGTGTCAGAACCTTTACAATAATGTATTATAATATAACATATGATATAACAATTTACATAAAAGTGAATTTCTCATGGCCTAGGTTCCATTATACACAAATATTGATCATATAAATTAACTTACTTTTCTGAAGTTTTTGTAGTGAAAAATCCTTTTTTTTTTTTTGATTGGTCTCAAGAAAATGTTCTAATATGTTGAGATATTGGATGTTTTTTATAAGTTTAAAAATACATGTAGATAATATTACTATTACTTAATTTGTAAATTAATGTTGTCCGTGATAATATGAAATTCATAAAGTAAGTTCATGAAATTACTGTAATGCCAGTTTGCATGTGAGCTCCGGAAGCGCTTTTACATTTATGTGTAAAAATGGCAAATATAAATAATAATAATAAAAAAAAAATTTAAAAAAAATTTATATATATATATATATATATATATATATATATATATATATATAAATTATATACAGTGGTGTGAAAAACTATTTGCCCCCTTCCTGATTTCTTATTCTTTTGCATGTTTTGCATGTTTGTCACACTTAAATGTTTCTGCTCATCAAAAACCGTTAACTATTAGTCAAAGATAACATAATTGAACACAAAATGCAATTTTTAAATGAAGGTTTACGTTGTTAAGGGAGAAAAAAAAAACTCCAAATCTACATGGCCCTGTGTGAAAAAGTGATTGCCCCCCTTGTTAAAAAAATAACTTAACTGTGGTTTATCACACCTGAGTTCAATTTCTGTAGTCACCCCCAGGCCTGATTACTGCCACACCTGTTTCAATCAAGAAATCACTTAAATAGGAGCTACCTGACTCAGCGAAGTAGACCAAAAGCACCTCAAAAGCTAGACATCATGCCAAGATCCAAAGAAATTCAGGAACAAATGAGAACAAAAGTAATTGAGATCTATCAGTCTGGTAAAGGTTATAAAGCCATTTCTAAAGCTTTGGGACTCCAGCGAACCACAGTGAGAGCCATTATCCACAAATGGAAAAAACATGGAACAGTGGTGAACCTTCCCAGGAGTGGCCGGCCGACCAAAATTACACCAAGAGCGCAGAGACAACTCATCCGAGAGGCCACAAAAGACCCCAGGACAACATCTAAAGAACTGCAGGCCTCACCTGCCTCAATTAAGGTCAGTGTTCACGACTCCACCATAAGAAAGAGACTGGGCAAAAACGGCCTGCATGGCAGATCTCCAAGGCGCAAACCACTTTTAAGCAGAAAGAACATTAAGGCTCGTCTCAATTTTGCTAAAAAACATCTCAATGATTGCCAAGACTTTTGAGAAAATACCTTGTGGACCGACAAGACAAAAGTTGAACTTTTTGGAAGGTGCGTGCCCCATTACATGTGGCGTAAAAGTAACAGCATTTCAGAAAAAGAACACCATACCAAAAGTAAAATATGGTGGTGGTAGTGTGATGGTCTGGGGTTGTTTTGCTGCTTCACAACCTGGAAGGCTTGCTGTGATAGATGGAACCATGAATTCTACTGTCTACCAAAACATCCTGAAGGAGAATGTCTGGACATCTGTTCGTCAACTCAAGCTGAAGTGATCTTGGGTGCTGCAGCAGGACAATGACCCAAAACACACCAGCAAATCCACCTCTGAATGGCTGAAGAAAAACAAAATGAAGACTTTGGAGTGGCCTAGTCAAAGTCCTGACCTGAATCCTATTGAGATGTTGTGGCATGACCTTAAAAAGGCGGTTCATGCTAGAAAACCCTCAAATAAAGCTGAATTACAATTCTGCCAAGATGAGTGGGCCAAAATTCCTCCAGAGCGCTGTAAAAGACTCGTTGCAAGTTATCGCAAACGCTTGATTGCAGTTATTGCTGCTAAGGGTGGCCCAACCAGTTATTAGGTTCAGGGGGCAATTACCTTTTCACACAGGGCCATGTAGGTTTGGATTTTTTTTTCTCCCTAAATAATAAAACCCCTCATTTAAAAACTGCATTTTGTGTTTACTTGTGTTATCTTTGACTAATAGTTAAATGTGTTTGATGATCAGAAACACTTTGTGTGACAAACTGCAAAAGAATAAGAAATCAGGAGGGGGGCAAATAACTATTTATATATTTCACATATAATTTTTTCATGTATCTATATTTTTATAGATGTATTATATATTTTTTTTATATATACTATATTTTTTATGTATCTATATTTCACACCACTGTAATATATATATATAAAATCTAATCCAACAAGTTATTACCTTCTGAATCCACTGTATCATTGGGACAGATTTTGCCAATAACGTCTGGTCTTTCTCTGTCACTAAGGGGTGGGACAAAAAGTTTGGAGCCCTTAACTGCTTAATGCTATAGTTATTTTATATTGTATTGATGCATGTTTCTTTGCTCTATGTTAGCCAAATATAAAAAATACAGAAAACAGAACTATAATGCAAAAGAAAGACACATTATATTTGTCTTTAATTACAGTTATAGGCCAGATTTTGTTAAACCTTTTCTTTGAAGGAGTTACCACATTTGTAAATTCTTCCATACAAATTGTTCAGTTAAAATAATTTTAACTTTTAGATACATAAAGATGTAAATCAAAATCTAGCAATTGTCATACAGTAGCATTGACAAAGGGAAGGGGGAGCAACCCAGAAAAAAAAAGACAAAGACAGACAAAAATCTAAAATGTAGGTATTACATTTACACCACAATAAAAAAAAGAAAGAAGACAAACAGGTCATTTTTAAGAATGCAATTTTAGTTTGTAAATGCAAGCAATATAAAACTATCTATATCTATATTGTAAGTCTTCTTTATAAACCATAGCAACTAATCCATAATATCAGGTATCAATACAGATCTCTCAGATATACAGGATGCACCAAAATTCTCAAATGCACAATGATTTTTACAAAATAAGCAACTTATTCCACCAATTTCCTACTTGCACTCAGAGATAAAGTCAGATATGTTTACCATACGAGGCCATAAAATTAATAGCCTTGGGGAAACATTTACTATTATTAATTTCTTAATTTCTATCGAAAGAATGGCACACTGCTGGAATTTTATGATAACAGCTTTTGTAAAAGCAAAAGCAACTACTCTCTCCAAAAGGCATCATTGGGCATACAGTTTTATTTAGAACGCCCCCCCCCCCACCATCACACCCGCTCAAAAGTAAGAAAATGCTTATAATCAAGTCCTGTATCTTTATATATAATCATCTTCCACAGGTTCTCCATGCATGTCACAGTAATGGACGAAAATAACAACCACCCGCTGGAACACACCTAGCTGCATCTGACGACGCTCTGAAATCTCCTCACCAATGGTCTCCATGCAAATATCAGCCGAAAGCTGTCCTTTACACCGTGGAGCATAAACAGTAGCTGAGGAAGAAAAAGATTAAACATTTAAATGCTTAACAACAGAATTTCAAAATGAAGACATTCAAAATATATTTTATATCAAGGCCGGATCTATGGGGAAATAAAAATTTTGAAATGTTGAGAAAGCACATGTTAATATATAAGTTGATAAAATGATCTGCGGTAGCGGAAAAATCCACCGAAAAAGGGACACTACACAATACGGTATTAGATTTCCCTCATATCTCTGTCCCTCTGCTGTGTGTATTCATTCACAGGCTGCAGCGCGCGCGCACACACTGTGTGAAAAGACATTAAAGAACCTTCAGCGTTTTTTCAGTTAAAACAAGCACAGCGATGAGTCCACGTCCGCTGAATTCGACAGACTGAAGACAAATTACCGTTGTCTGACAGACCCCTAGGTAAAGCCCTGCCCCACACTGTAGTTCATGGATGAATTTGTGAAAGTTTTTCCAAAGGGAAATAGGAGACTGTTGTAGAGTGGATTGGGGAGAAGAGAGCTGCTCATTTACTTAAATTCTGAAAAAAATAAAACAAATAATATGATCTGTTCTATAGCCCATCTGTTTTAATTTTTTTTCTTTATTCATAAGACAACCTTTCAGTTTTGTAAATATTCTAGTGATAGTGTGTTAAGTCTTACTTTAGGTTAAATGTTCTTGAGAATTAGACCATCCAGCTAAGATAAATGTTATGTCATTGATTGATAAAATCTGGATTAAGGATATTTTATTTATTTTATTTTTCAGTTTCCCCCCTGAGGGATTGCCACCGTATTGTGGTCAGGGGGTTTGCGTGCCTCAAGTGACCTTAAGCACTATACCAATTCAATTCAATTCAATTGTATTTATACAGTATAGCGCTTTAACAATGGTCATTGTCTCAAAGCAGCTGCACAAAAATGAAAGAATTTTTAGAAAAGAAAATATTTGGAACTGTGTATGTGTGCGAAAAATGTGTCTAGATAATAATGAGATGAATGAATGATGAATGAAATGTCTCTGATGAGCAAGCCAAGGGTGACGGCGATGGCGGCAAGGAAAAACTCCCTGAAATGGCAATAGGAAGAAACCTTGAGAGGAACCAGACTCAACAGGGAACCCATCCTCATTTGGGTGATAACAGATAGAAATGATCATCAACATCATGTGTGTTGTGCAGGTGAAAGTCCAATATGACAGAAGTTCTTTAAATTAACATGAAGACCCGTTCAGCATAGGGATGAGTCAGTAAGTGCAGAGGGCAGATGAGGTCTGGATCACTGGAAGCACAAGAGCAGCATGTTTAGCTCCAACCATCATAAAGCAGAATCCAGCTGGAGCTGGTCCTTATCTGGATGCCGCAGAAACCTCGCAGGGTCGGCCTTTGTCTACTGAAGCTGGCACAATCTCCTGATGCCTCGGGATGGGTAGAAAAATACAGAACAGACGGAGAGAATTGGCGTAGTTGCCATTCAGGATAGATGTACTGGAGTATGAGGTTATGGGATGAGTTACGTGTATGCCAGATTAAAGAGATGCGTCTTGAGTCTACCTCTGGGAAACTGGGAAACCGTGTCTGCACCCCGAACACTGTCTGGAAGGCTATTATTCCAAAGCGTTGGGGCTAAATATGAAAATGCCCTACTCCCTTTTGTAGATTTTGAAATTCTGGGAACTACCAAAAGTCCTGAGTTTTGTGATCTTAAGGAGCGTGGTGGATTGTAGCATATCAGAAGCCGGTAGGTATGTGGGAGATAAACCATTTAAAGACTGGTTTGTATGTAATACTATTTTGTAATTACTTCTAAACTGAACAAGGTAGCCAGTGCAGGGATGATAATATTGGGGTTATACTAGGGCTGGGCGATATGACTTAAAACTGTATCACGATATCAGTGTTTCATATCGGCCGATATTGATAATTATTGATATTTTTTATGACCCATTTAAAATAAGGACCAGGAGAAGAATATATATTTAAACATTTTTATTTTAAACTTAACCTTCCTACGATCTTAGTCCCATCAGTTATTAAGACAGAAATGTCAACAACCATAGGAAATCAAATAATTAAAATGTTAAACACAAGTCTAAAGTCACAATGAGGTGCAAAATTAGGAATTAAGAAAATGTAAGAAATGTTTAATAAAGTGTATTATATCAGATGCCTTTAGAGAAAACTACAACAAAAACATTGTTGTAATATATTTGAATTTGATGTTAATTCACTGGCGGGCCACCAGGGGGCAATACCGCGCTGTATACTATGTGTGGCGTGTGCACCGAATGCAGTAAAAGAAGAATACCGTTTTTCTCCATGCCTCCGTTTCTTTTCCTCTGGTTGTCTCAGACAAAAAGCAAGTAATATTATAGATGTTAGTTGTGCATATTGATGCAAACCTAAGTGTCATACCAAAGAATATACTACCCACCAATGTGGCTAGTGAGACTAAAGTTAATAACCACCAAAACCGAATTTTACCCGCATTTGGCGGGTGCCAGTGTCAACGCCATATTGTCTCCGTTTATGCTTCCTGAATCGCGACCGTACTACACTGCAAAAACTGAAATCTAAGAAAGTAAAAAAAAAAAAAAAAAAAAGCTTATTTCTAGAAAATGTGTCTTGTTTTTGTCATTAAAGATAAATAATCTTATAAAATACATTGTGCATTAGACTATAAATCTTAATTTAAGAAAATTGATCTTCGTCTGCCTAGGCAAGTAAATGTGACCTAATTTTAAGCAAGACCCAGATAGCAGAACAACATTGAATCATCGTTGAATCAACATTAAAGCATCAACCAACTTGTTATTGAATCAATGTTGAAATTTCAATGTTAAATGTTGATTTTTCATCAGGTTTGCACCTTGAAATAATGTTATTTCAATGATGAAAAATAGATCAAGATGGGCATAAAATCAATGTTTGTTCAACGTAAATTCAATCACTTATTTTACATTGAATCAACATTGAATCAACATTGAAACAATTATAGTTTAGTCTTGCTTTATGAACAGCAAGATTCTATGACAGTAAATCATGTCCGTTTTGATTTATTTCTTTAAATCAGAGACCATGTAGGGCTGAAAAGCTTTTTTTTTTTTTTTTTAAACAAAAAGTCAGTAACTCAACATCCTTCAGTTTACATGTAAACATATTTATTTATTTATGCTCCATACCCATTTAAACAGGAAGTAACATCACAATTACAATAAAACAACTATATAATAAAACACACTACAACTTACATACAAATTATTATAAACTGGATGACAATATGACTTTTTAGAAGTGAACTATTAGAAGAGATTGTTAATTCTGAATTCATAAAACAGAATCTAACTGCCAAGAGAAGAGACTGGAAAACCATAATATAAAAATGGCAGCCTGCCTCAGCAAAATTCAGTACAATGCAAATAGAAACAACCAAGTCAGAAACACAACAGATGACTGAAACATTATTCGTAAGTTGAAATGTATTTACTCAGCAAAACAGATAATAAGACATGAGTCTGAACTTATGGTTTTCCACCACGAGCAATTCCCCCCAGCCGTTCTGGGGCATAACGAAGCCATTTCTGAACTGTTGAAGCAAAGAAACTCTGTGGCCTCCTTTTCTTCAGCTTTCAGCTGTTGTTGTTGTAGTGCATCTAAAGAATGAAAAACAAACAAAAGGTTAGAACTATACAATGCTCTAAAAACTTGGAGTGGTAGTTGTTTATGAATGACAGAAGGTGGGTCCTAAATTTTTGGAAATGTGACTTTTACAAATGTACAGATATGCAACATATGTTTTGAAATGTCCTACAATCTTCCATAGATACAATGCACACATTAGATTTTTTTTAATATACAGGTCCTTCTCAAAAAATTAGCATATTGTGATAAAGTTCATTATTTTCTGTAATGTACTCATAAACATTAGACTTTCATATATTTTAGATTCATTACACACAACTGAAGTAGTTCAAGCCTTTTATTGTTTTAATATTGATGATTGTGGCATACAGCTCATGAAAACCCAAAATCCCTATCTCAAAAAATTTGCATATTTCATCCGACCAATAAAAGAAAAGTGTTTTTAATACAAAAATAGTCAACCTTCATATAATTATGTTCAGTTCTGCACTCAATACTTGGTCGGGAATCCTTTTGCAGGTACTTGTGTCTTGTGTCTCAACTTTCTCTTCACAATATCCCACAGATTCTCTATGGGGTTCAGGTCAGGAGAGTTGGCAGGCCAATTGAGCACAGTAATACCATGGTCAGTAAACCATTTACCAGTGGTTTTGGCACTGTGAGCAGGTGCCCGGTCGTGCTGAAAAATGAAATCTTCATCTCCATAAAGCTTTTCAGCAGATGGAAGCATGAAGTGCTCCAAAATCTCCTGATACTGTAGCTAGCTGCATTGACCCTGCCCTTGATAAAACACAGTGGACCAACACCAGCAGCTGACATGGCACCCCAGACCATCACTGACTGTGGGTACTTGACACTGGACTTCAGGCATTTTGGCATTTCCCTCTCCCCAGTCTTCCTCCAGACTCTGGCACCTTGATTTCCGAATGACATGCAAAATTTGCAACCTGTAGCCCATTTCCTGCACACGCCTGTACACGGTGGCTCTGGATGTTTCTACTCCAGACTCAGTCCACTGCTTCCGCAGGTCCCCCAAGGTCTGGAATCGGTCCTTCTCCACAATCTTCCTCAGGGCCCGGTCACCTCTTCTCGTTGTGCAGCGTTTTCTGCCACACTTTTTCCTTCCCACAGACTTCCCACTGAGGTGCCTTGATACAGCACTCTGGGAACAGCCTATTCGTTCAGAAATTTCTGTGTCTTACCCTCTTGCTTGAGGGTGTCAATGATGGCCTTCTGGACAGCACTCAGGTCGGCAGTCTTACCCATGATTGCGGTTTTGAGTAATGAACCAGGCTGGGAGTTTTTAAAAGTCTCAGGAATCTTTTGTAGGTGTTTATAGATAATTAGTTGATTCAGATGATTAGGTTAATAGCTCATTTAGAGGACCTTTTCATGATATGCTAATTTTTTGAGATAGGGATTTTGGGTTTTCATGAGCTGTATGCCACAATCATCAATATTAAAACAATAAAAGGCTTGAACTACTTCAGTTGTGTGTAATGAATCTAAAATATATGAAAGTCTAATGTTTATGAGTACATTACAGAAAATAATGAACTTTATCACAATATGCTAATTTTTTGAGAAGGACCTGTATGTGTTATTTCACAATCTGCAAATGTTGTCCTACAATGTACATATTCAATGCTATGAAAACAAATATACTTAATGTATAATATATACTTAATAAAATATACTTAATTTCCATTAATGTAGCAATGTAGTCTTTTATGTGCAAAAAAAAAAAAAAAAAAAACCTGTAGGACCAAATAAATAAATTAAAAAAAAAAAAAAAATCAATCCGTGGCGACGGTTTTGCAATTTGTCCCCGGCACTCACAAATACTTAAACTGTTCCCTCAGTTTAACAAATCATGGCCACGGATTAACAAACTGTATGCACAAATTTCCAATCCGTACGCTCAGATACCGTACTGTTTGCGTATTTATTCTTAACATGAAGACTTATTTTGGTGATTTTATTATAAGCTTTTTACCCAGAGTTAGATGCATGCTGCACTGTTAATGTTATTATTAAATAACGCCTATTATTACATTGCATTTAGTTTGAGAGCAAAGTAATAACAACATAAACTGTACATTATTTGTTTTGCATTGCTTTTTACCTTCTCCTCAAACTCACACTGCATGATTTTCAAAGTCATCGGATCACCATTGTTTTCACATTGTACTATCTGTGGTAGCATTTAGTTGCTGCTGTGTTCACACTGCACAATGAATTGGCGACAGGAGATTACACACTGCATGACTTTACAATAGGATGAATCGCCAACAACTCTGTCTGGTGTGCAAGCTACAGCCAAACGCACACAAGAAGTGATAAGGAAACAACGCAAGATCATGCTGACATTGTGGTCTATAATTCCTCCCCGAACAAACAATAATTAAAAAAAGATGACATCCTTGTTTAAGATCCCATATGGTCAAAACTGAAATTTCATGGCTTTTTTCATGGTAACTGAGGTCTAGGGGCTATGTAACTACCATATAAGTTTCAAAACAGTCAATCCATAATAGAATGCACACAGCTTGCATAAAGTAGCTCTGCCTTTTCACGAGCTGCTGTGATGTCCAATCTACTCAGTCACCGCTTTCAGTCACCATCAACCACCATCCCACCCTTCTTTTGCCAAAACATCACGTCCATGCCATTGCTGAACAACAATAACATGAAAACAAGTCGAAAAAACGCTGTTCAGTCGATAGATGTCGAAACTACATCATTACACAGGCTTCCGAACAACATTAATATAAAAGACCATTGGCACGTCAGCTTCAGCATCTTTCACACAGCCATTCCATTAAACTTTAAAAATTTACATTAAAAATTTTATTTAATTAATAGAAGTTAATTGATAAAGAAAATCTATTTATGACATTATTTTTGACAGCATTATGATTATTTATTAAAACTTCAGACAACAACAATTAGTGCCACGAGGTTATTTGCAACACTATATGTTCTACAAAATAGAGGACTACACACCTTACAGCGCAATATAATGTGGCTTTAGAAGAGGAAAGGTAGGATTAAGAAGTGAGCAAGTGATGAATTAGTATTATAGGTCCCAAGCAGATACAGTAACAATAATGGGTGCTCTACCTTATGCAGTCTCCATTGATGGCTAATAAACATTGATACAAGTAGGTTATGGTTAAAGTTGTGAACTTATAAAGTCTTAAATGTTTTGTTTTCCCTTCTCAACGCATTATGCATTTACTCACCAATAATGGCTAACTTTTTAATTTGGTCAAGTCTCCAAGTCGAAGGTGCCCAGCAGCAGATTCCGTACCATGACAGTAGCAGAGGTGGCAAGGCGGGCTGCTCTCCACACTTCTGCCTGGCAAAACAACCCAGAGCCCTTTATAACTTCAATCTGAAAAATTATTTCACATCACAATATTAATTTATTGGCAACTTTTAGAAACTTTTCATGTTTCATACTGATTCTTATGTTTAGCTTCCCAATAGTTAATAGGATTTTATGTATAAATGCAGATTAATGATAATGTGGACATTCTGGACATTTGTTTACATTCAGAGTAAAACAGTGCAAGATAAAAAAAAAAAACTGTACAAAACATACATGCAGGGTAAGCATTGGTGGGAGCAATGTCCAAGCAGTGTAGAGAAATATTTCTGTACGACTTCATTGTTTTGTGCTGTGTAGTATAGTATTGTAATAGCTGATCAGAGTGATCAACTCCCCATGTGCTGGTTGTACGCAGTCACAGGACATGGAAATGTCTTTGTAGTCCATGTACCTTGTAATTTCACCCTCATCTTCACCGCGTCTACTGTAAAGCAGAATGGATGGTAGAACAGGTAGATACTTCTCGTGTGTCCATCCACTTCACAAATACAAGAGGTCCATCTGAACGGAGCTTGCGTGTCCTGATGTGAGGGGCTGGTGAAGGCAAGGGTGATGCAGACACATTCCTAAAAACAAATAATAAAAAAAAATGTTAACCTATACTGTTCAGAGTAAATGGATGTGCAATTAATATGGATGCACAATATATACAGTACAGAGATGACCAAAAATTTATCCACACTTCAACATGAAAAATATACACCTCTCTTCTGTAGGTCACATGACAGCATCAATGATGGTGATAGATAATACTACACACTGCTGCCATAATTCAATTTGAGTTTTAAAAAACACCATCCACTGGACATTACACACATATTGAACACATTCTAAACAATTACATCTTATCAGGTATTTCTAAATACACGCTAAACAAAAGGGATTATATACATTTACACCAAAGAAATATTCATAAGCATCACTTAGCTACATAAGGCAGTATTTTAGCCACATGCAACTTGCTTGTTTGTGCTAAATAACATTACTGATAGCAGTGTTATAAGCTAACCAAAATGGAGCCAAATACACATTAGCAACCATAATCTAAAGCTATCCAAAACAAGGTGAATATAAACATCTGTAAACTCCATAAGGTATTAGCTTAGCCACCGGGAAATATCATGTTTGTGCTACATGAGGCAGCATGCTAGCATGATTTACCTAAACTATATAAATGGCATTGAAAGCGAATGTGTCACACAAGCTGACAAGAGCTAGCTGTAGTGAGGAAAATATTTACTAATATTAGTTTAATATTATCAGAATAAGAGTTATATAAGACTTAATAACTTACCCAGTGTAGCATGGGTCTATTCTCTGTTCAAAATGCTCCTGTTCGTCGTCGGAGTCACACAGTCTTCTTCTGAGGTAAATGTAAACTTTCCAGAACATTCTGAAGAGTTTCCTCGGATGTGTAAGCGCGTGCCATCTTCCAAAACGTGCTGAAAACTCACTGAATCTGAGTATTTTCAAGCCTGTATGTGTGTGTGTATGTATGGGGTGTGTGTGTTTGTGTATGGGGGGGGGTGTGTATGTATGGGGTGTGTGTGTGTATGTATGGGGGGTGTGTGTGTATGTATGGGGGTGTGTGTGTGTGTGTATGGGGTGTGTGTGTGTATGTATGTGGTGTGTGTGTGTATGTATGGGGGTGTGTACATGCATACACATTTTTATAGAAATGCACTTAGTTAATTTAATTTGCCTTACATTGTTGAATGAGGATGGGTTCCACAACCAAAAATCAACATTGATTCAATGTTTGTCTTTTCAACACTGAAAAGCATTGAATTATCAACATTGATTCAACATTATTTAGCATTGAAAAATCAACCTCAACCAAAATGATGATTCTGATGAAATTTCAACATTGAATCAATGTCACCTTGCTATCTGGGGATTTTACTAGAAACAAGTGACCGCTATAAAGCCCAAATATTGTTGGATGTTCAATTAGATTGTTGTGCTATTTTTTTATGACTAATATACAACTAAAATTTCTTATTTCAAGAATCTTAAGAAAAGATTATTTCAGATATTTTTTTGTGTTTGTGTGCGTGTGTGTCTGTCTGTCTTTGAAAATTAAATTTAGGAAAATTTGCTGTGAACATAAACACTTAGCTAAAATGTGTTTTAATTCTGATTTATTTTGTATTGAAAAAGCAATTGCAAATGTATCAACAACAAACTCATTTGTAAAAAAAAAAAAAAAGAAATTTGTATCAATAACTGAAATCTAAGTAAGATGAATTATCTTAAATCAAGGCAATATATACTTGTTTTCTGTACAGAACAAGTTTGCAATTACATTCATTTGACAGACACCCACAGTGCAAATACATGGTAATAATTTGGTGAAGTTTGGTGAAATTAATAAATTTTATGTAATAAAAGAACTCGCATACAAGCTAGTATTTTACAAAGACTTGGACAAAGAACCACACAGTGCAAATTCGTGGGTTTGGTAAGAACTGACATTTACTAGTACTGAATAAACTGACGTGGTTCAGTCCATTTTCAGGCTCCTATAGGGGGTGTTAAGATTTTTTATATGCTATAATGTCTATGTGAGTAACCTGATGAACTGAAGTAAATTTTTTTATTATTATTAAAGTTTTTTTGTAATTTTTGCAATGTTTATTATAATTAAACCACCCCTCTTGGTGTAATGGTATCTTCCAATAGAAATCCACATCAGTCATGCTCGAGGTCTTTGGAAGCGCGCAAAGTCAAACAGTTTTCACCTGTAGCCGGAAGTCTCTCAGTCTCGCTCACGCGCTCTCTAACTTATCCTGACGCCGTGGATGAAGATGGAATTAGAGAAAAATATCTGGACTTGGAGTTGGACCACGTATCAACCGCAGTTTTAAAAGGTGAGGTTTGTTCGTTTATACTCGTCTATGTTTCTATTTAGAAATCTAACTAGCAAACGTTAGCTAAAATGAAGTTGAATCGGGAAGTTGGTATGCTAGCTAATTTGAACTAGCATTAGCTGGCAAGATGCAGACTGGTGGCCATTAATAACGGTATGTTAATTTGTTGAAAATGATACAATTGCTTTTGATAAATTGCCCTTTTTTTATTATTATTATTAATTTTTTTTTTTTACATTTTTGCCAGAAATAGTGCTAAGGTGCAAATATTCCTTTATGATGGACATCATCCATTAACAGCTTTGGTGTTTTTGGTGCTAAATTAACGTTATATAACTATCATTTGTAATAATTTTGTATAGAAAAATAAAAGATGTACCAAAAACCAACCAACAGAATACCATTTCTCAGGTAACAAGTTGTTTTACAATAGTTTACACTTAATGTGTTTAATTTCATGTATCACAGTGTATTACAAAAATGTGTGTAATTTATGAGTAACTAACTCATAAATTAGGTTAAGGTTAAGTGACTGTCATGATGCAGTGTTAAGCCAAGGTAAACCCATTTAAAAAAAGATTAATATTTTATTAATTTTATCAGTGTGTAGTCAGGTGATGATGGAAGGAGAAGGGAAAGTCTGACAACATCTCCTGAACAACTGGTTTAAGAAAGGCAGGTTTATGGATTTGAAGGAAAGAACATGTCCTGGGAGAAGTGATCAGCGGCAGAGGGGAACTGAGGAGCAGACTGTGTTCATATCAACATAATCTGTGCCTATAATCTGTTATTAGTTGTTACTTGTTATTTACCATATTGTTTGTGTTTTCAGCTGCTAATATAAGCACAGAGATGCTGGCCAGCCTCACTAAGGAGGATTTGTGAGATCTCTTTCCAGGACCTTAGCACTTTTTCAGAAGGCAAACAATTTGGAGGCTTATACTCCAATGTAGGTTTGACATTTGGTCTAACAAGGCAGTGTTTTCTCAGTGTATGTCCTGTCCATCATACATATGTCAACTTCAGACTGTAGATATCCTTTTCTAAAAATGCATTTTAAAATTATATTTTGGAAAAATATTTACACAAATTCAGTGAAAGTCACTGAAAATTATATATATGTATACAATAATTAATATTAAGGCTGAATCCCATTTCTACCCCTTACCCCTTCACATAGCCCTACCCCTCCGTTTGGCGCGTTCACGTGAAGGGGTAGGGGTGTCTCATTTCTCTTTTGGTTGGAGGGGGAGGGGGAAGGGCCAGATAGCCCTCCAAATGAAGATTTTTCAGGACCTCACTTCAAACGAAGGGCTAAGCGAAAATTTCAACATGGCTGCTCACTCGAGCAAACAGACCCATAAATGTAAATTTTTGCCATAAATAAAGATTTTTATGACAAGTTTTCATTATATGTATATTACCTCTAGTCTTGTGTTTGTGATTATGGTGATGTTAAGTATGGTGCTGTAAAGAAATGTTTGCAAAAAAATCGCTAAAGTTTGCTAGCGGCTAGCACCGATTGCACGATATTACAAATATATATTTTATTTTTATATATTTTTATAATTTATATTATGTATAGGGATGAAATACGGCGCAAAAAAACTTTGGGAGTGAGTAATCTCTCTCTTATTGCAATGTGTGATAAACATCGGCGCATGTCCTTTAACGTAACATTAGGAACTAGTGACAACGTATGATGACGTATAACAGTGTTGTAGTGGTGTCCCATTTCTTAGGGGAAACATTTAAACCCTTCCCCTTTCCACTTCGTTTCAAGGGACTAGGGGAAGGGGCAAGGGGTAGGGGAAGGGGTAGGGGAAGGGGTAGAAAATAGAAATGGGATTCAGCCCAAGACTCATCTGATAAATAGGTGTTAGAAGCCATAGCAGGGACAAAGTTAAACTGCTATGGACAAATGTAAAACAGTGAATTTGTGAGAATTAACCAAGCTAATGATTCCTAGGCCTCCAGCTAGATTGTGTAAGTTTTACACTGTTTAACAAACTCCATAATTGATGTAACTTTTCTGCAACCCCATCACTTTCTTTATTTATTTCTTGCTCTACTCTCTGGATATTGGTCTGTGTATTTTAGATCATGGATGAACTGCATCGGATTCTCGACTGTCACGTCATACCTGACCTGAAGACCCGCTGGGGGACTTTCTATGAGAAGGCACAGTTTTATGGGGTGTTCAAAAAGGTCATGAAAGCACCACAGCAGGACAGAGGTAATTACTGGCTGTGTTCCCATGAACATATTAATGTTGGTTTATATACCTCACTGCTGTAAGTCAAATGACATTAATTTTGTTTTTAACAGTGAAGCACTCACTTACCATGCTAAAGGCTTTACCAGACATGTTCCCATCACCTATGGCTCCACCCAAGACTTTAGGACATGCAAGTGAAGCTATGTTTCACATTCTTGAGGTAAAAGCATTTGAGAATGAATGAGAAATTTCATATTACTTGTGTTACTATATGATACAATGAGTGTGAATTGTCTTTTCTCTGTTTGTGTCAGTCTAAAGAAGATCCAACCACTTTTCTTCAAACGAGACCATTCTTCAACCCTGTCGTGATTGTCTGCGAAACCAATTGCGTACAGGCCATTGGAACCATGCCTGTGGTGACCTTCCCGAAAGAGGACATCTATGCTAGTGTGATGTATCTTATGGCATGTTATTATGCCTTTCACCTCACATATCCTAAGTGTATTGCCACACTGCTCTCTGTGCTCCATACAGAAGTCCTCTTGGATGCCATCCATGACAAGGACATGACTTTGTCATATAAAAAGGCTATGGTTGAGTGGAAAGTTTATTACTGACTATAGGGCTGCACAGCATTATTTTTTCATTTCTGGTCCCCTAACAGAACTTTGTGTATTGGCCAATTTGATAGTCTGTAATACATAGCAAAAGAATTTGTTTATTATAAAGGTTTGAAGCACTGTTACATTTGTTATTTTGTCATACCTGTAGATCTTAATTGTATCATTTGCCCACTAATGTCTGTTATGCTGGTTCTGTTTTTATGTTTGGCATCCGAAACTCCTGAGAGCCTATAGAACCAGGCAAGATGCAGTACCGTACAGGTGATGTACAAAACCATGGCCAGAAATGGCCTTGTGTTGTTTTGTTGCATTATTTGTTTTGCCCATTTGTAGCAAATGGAGTTCATAATAAAGAGGTACAAAAATTTATTGAAATGTATTTATTTGTTTGTTAAAGGATAGTTGTAAACCATTGATGATAATTTAAGCATGTTTTCCTACAAATTGAGAAGAAATATTCTTAACACTTTTAGTATTTAGATAAATGTACTTGTTTTTAGTCTAGCTTTACCGTTCTTAAGATATAATTCTTACTTATAGCCTTATTTTAAGACAATGACACTAGCATTTGCCAAATTTAAGCTTTTTTCCTATATACTGAGAAGATGCTTCTTAAATATTTTCTTTGTATTAAGAGAATTTACTTGTTTCTAATTTGGCTGCACTAGTTTTAAGACATCTGATGGTTCTTTGAGGCTAGATATATTTACTTGTTTTAAAAATCTTGCTTATTTTAAGTCAAATTGACCTCATTTTACTACTTTTTTTTCTTGTTTTTGAGAGCAGACCTTTTGCAGTTTAAGCATGTTTGTCTAGTTTTAAGACTCAACAGTATTTTTAGTGCCTAGATTTAAGTTCAAATATTCTAGTTTTAATGCAGTTTTCACTAATTTACAGTGGTTACTCAATCGGAATGGTTATTACCGTCACGCTCACCGCCGTTTAAAGGCAACAGCGGCCAAAATAAATCAGTTGCATTTCAAAGTCATTCGTAAAATGGCCGTCAGGTGGCGCAAAGTGGCATTTTCATTCATCGCAGTAAATACAACAGTGAGGGTAATTTCCACAACAAACATGACAAATCTGAACCAGAGCTATTGATATGTACTGTACAATAATGAGTAAAAAAAAATGTATAGTAGATGTATTAACTGAAATAAATGACCATATTTCTGTCATTCCCCACTTAAGGGGGTGGGAGAATTTTCAAGCCCCACTTGTCAACAAAATTTATGAAAATCGGCCACGTTTACTATTCATTGAAATATAAATTTCTAAACCAATAAGATCAAATAACACCAAGTAATTATTATAACGGGCTTACTTCGTCACTTATCTAGAGCTTGCTTTCAAAGAACTTTTCATCAGTATAATGACACACACACAGCAGCAGACGAGTCGTCCCTCCCCTAAATTTAAAGAATACAAGCTGGTTGCATGCGAGTTTGCTGTTTTTTCTATAGTATGCTGAAGCAAAATCAAAATAAAACATTTTATTTTGTTTTATTTTAATTTTGCTATAATTAAAATACAAAAATTTAAAACAGTATCACCTGGGGATCGAACCCGGCTCCCCGCGTGAAAGGGCGCGGACTTACCCGCTGCACCACTCAGACACTTAGAGACAACTCCACTGATAAGAAAAGCTGATAAGTGACGAAGTAAGCCTGTTATAATAATTGCACGTGTATTTTATCTGTTTTAAACTTGGTGTTATTTGATCTTATTGGTTTAGAAATGCCGCACTTACGCGTTGTTGCGCGAGCGTCGCAATCACACCGCGTAGTAAAAATCCCCTGTAACCCAACAAACCCTGAGTATTTTATAGCGCGGGATGAAACCCGGATAGCTTGCCAGCCAAGTATAAAAAAAAAAAAAAAGCCAATGCTAGCTCACCAGCCGTGCCCAATTCGGCGGCCCCGCTACTTCGCATATCTGAAGGGGATGAAGCCTAACTAGTGAGTGAGGAGCAATAGTGATTTGGGTGCACGCCGTGACAGGCTGAAAAAAAACTATTGTCCTCAAAAATGTAACAGATGAGGACTTCAGATTAATGTGCAAAAAATATATAATCAAACTATATAAGACTACATAGCCTACATAGAGTTTATAAGACTCTACCTTAAGCACACTTAAAACATTTTATTTTGTTTTATTTTGCTATAATTAAAATAAAATTTTTAAAACAGCATCACCGAGGATTCGAACCGGCGCTTTGTGTATCTCTGACCGAGCGCTCTAAACACTACACCACTCGGACACTTAGAGACAACACACCCCAGTCACGTTAATAAGCCACTCGACTTCTTTAAAAGCAAGCTCTAGATAAGTGACGAAGTAAGCCTGTTATAATAACAACTTGGTGTTATTTGATCTTATTGGTTTAGAAATTTATATTTCAATAAAACCCTACACCCTTCTTTTCTAATTACACGTGATAAAATCTAAAGGCTCACTGTGTTAATATTTATTGTGCTTAAATTTGATCCTAATAAGATTTGAATTAATTTGAATTCTACATTTGTACTGTAATTTTAGTACTGTGATTATGAATTCGGTCAACTACAGTGTTTCACTTGATGTTATCGGCTACTACGTGTAGTTCTAATGGAGCGCGTCTCATTAATCCGGCAGAGAATGAAATAAGGCATGAGGTGTCAGTCTGAAGTTATATAGCGCCACTGAGTGGTAAAAGCCAGCAAATGCACAAACCCAAATGCTGTCGCCAAGTGCGGCGACGGTAAAACGAACGCTCCGATTAGGTGACCACTGTATGTACTATTCAATTCTTATAAAAAGCTAAAATGCCTAGTTTTAAGAATTTGTGTCTAGTTTTAAGATGCTGTAGCATTTATTATTGTCTAGATATTAATGCTACTTTCAAGAATTCTTACCAAGTCAGTTTTGCTTACCCCATTGGCAGATTTTTTTGCTTGATTTTGGTACACTTTAACTAGATTTAATAAATTTTTGCTTGTTTCAAGAAGGGCATTTTTTGCAGTGTACTTCCGGGTCCTAGAGCCGGTCGCGGAGCGAGTGCACATGACAGCAACCAAACTAGCTTCGCGACCTCTGTTTTCTTCCGACAAAGAATTAAAAATATCGAACACATTTTTTAATTGATATTGATCACGTGTCTATCGCGAAACATATCGTTATCGTTTTATCGCCCAGGCCTAGGTTATATGATCATATTTTCTTGATCTAGCGAGAACCCTGGCGCCTACATTTTGGACTAACTGAAGCTTGTTTATTGAGGACGCAGGACAACCACCTAGTAATGCATTACAATAGTCCAGTCTGGAGGTCATGAATGCATGAACTAGCTTTTCTGCATCAGATACGGATAAGATATACCAGCAGGAGCTTAGTCTTCAAGTAGGACACCCAAGTTGGACAGGTCTGAAGGACAAAGTGCAATCCACTTCTCCAGGCTTTGGACGCAGCTAACAACACAATTTAGCAAGGACAATACTGTTACTTTAAGCACAGGGTGAAAAAAAACAGTGCTCGAACATGGTGTACACATGATGCCCCCTTCACATTTCTAACTGCCCCCCCATATGGTCTGGTCTAGAAAGGGCCCTATTTTGTATTTGAACTATTCATTCAAATAATATTTTTTTGTATACTGACTACACACTGAGCACACGGAGAAACTTTTTGAAGAAGTAAGTAGAAGGTGCTAATGTATTTCTAGTAAATTGTAAAAGTGAAAAATCATATTTCCTTCAGATATAATGGTCAGCCATTAATCCCCTAATTCTGATTTTTTTTTTTTTTACTGGACTCAATATATAAATTCCTTATACTACAAAAATATATACATATTTGCCAGAATTTGTCCACATCCCCAATACTGCACATACATTTAACTTAGCTGATTATGATTAAGTGCAATGTACAAGTCCCCTAGCTCATAAGACTAGCGCTGTTGAGTGCTCATGTACTGGATGGTTATAGGGAGGTTCAAAGGGAGGGAAAAAAAGATCACTAAATGGCTTGAGCTGGTGGTCTATTTTTGTGGATGTTACCACTTCATTTCAGTTTATTAACTGCAATCCATGGCTGGTAATGCTTCTGGGAAAACCCAAGCACTAGCATCACAGAGCTCCTTGATGAATTAAATTAAATTTGTAATTAGATCATAACACAAGCTTTTAAAGTGAGGGGCAGTACTACACTACCGTTCAAATGTTTGGGGCCCCTTGCAAATTTCTTTGTTTTTGTTTAGTGATTTAATTTCTACATTCTACAACAATACTGGGGATTTCAAAACAATAAAATAACACATATGGAATTAGGTAATTACGTAACAAAAAAACAACAGTGAGTTGTTATTTTAAGACACAGAGGTCAGCCTTTCTGTAATAGTTCTTGCAAGAACAGTACAGTATTGTCAAGTGCATTTGCAAAATCCGTCAAGCACCATAATGAAACTGGCTCTCATGAAGGCCATCCCAGGAGGGCGAGACCAAAACCTACCTCTGCCGCAGACGAGAAGTTCATTTAGAGTCATCAGCCTGAAAAATTACCAATTAACAGCACCTCAGATAAGAGGTGTTATGAAGTCTTTACAGAGCATAAGTAGCAATCACATCTCAATATCAACTGTTCAAAGGAGATTAATGCATTTTTGGATGCCTTCGGCATTCCTTTACAATGTAGAGAACAGTAGAAATGTAAATGTAGAAAGAAATAAAAATCAGGAACGATCATGGAGTTAGAAAGTGACCCCAAACCTTTGAACAGTAGTGAATATAATAATCATCACCACCTTGTGATAAGTTTAATTTGTTGAACAGAAACCCAGATTTACCTGATAAACCCAAGAGAGTCTTGCATGTATCTGGGCATATCTGGCAGGAAGTTTCAGGAAAAAAACACATTTAACTCACACTATCAAATTAAATTCTCAAAGTACGTTGAGTGACACTGGGACTGAATGTTTATATGATGAGACTTTGCTGATGAGGTGCTGTAGGACTCAAACCTTATGATTATATATCAGCACTTAAATTTCTTCCAGTTACTTTGATTCTATATGTTGATTGCGGAATATGTTTTTTTTACTAATTGGGTTATTTATAAACACAAGCCATTTACCATTACCAGCAAAACAAGACAATATCTATAAAAAATGAAAAGTATTTAATCTCTCTAGTCTGTATTTATTATTTAATTAATAAGTTACTAATTAGTGACCTCACCCATTTTGTGCGCAGGGACACCTACAATACATGGCACATGTTTTTGTATTGTTACCGCGAAAGTTCCTCGTTTGTATCAGCATTAAAACTATATTGCTTTTTGTTTATACAAAATAATAACTAGTTTTTACGTTTGAATACTATTGGACCTTTGCCTTTTCCGTTTTTCAGAGAACAAAAAATTTCGTAGTCTAAGAACAAGCGAAATCCATCTGTAAACAACAGAACTCCGACTCAGGTACATTACCATGGCACATATTCAGCTCGTTTAGTGTGTTAAGTGCAGGCTGTTTAGACATTCTTCCTCAGTCATTAGTGATAACTTTATTTGTGATAGGTGTGTATTAGTTAGCACTCTGACAGAGAAGATATTAGCATTAAAGAAGCACATCCACACTTTAGAGAGGGTTAGAGAGCATGAGAGCAGTGTTAGGCGGAGATAGCCAGTCCTCGACTTCGGCATTAGAGCCCTCACATGCCCTGTAAGGAATAACTTTACAGAGATGTTTAAATTAGCAAAGGTGATGTCAGATGAAGTAGTATGCTCTGGCCCCATAACAATGTGATGTGGCAACATAGCTTACAGCAGGTTATTTTTACTGAACCGTTGGATGTCCAGGTGGTGCTCCGAAAATAATGTGGGCTTTATAGATACTTGGAGTACCTTTGAGGGCAAAGCTGGCATTTTAGGGTGGGCTGGTGTCCATCCCACTCGGGAAAATGTTCTGTAGTATAGCTCATAGTCTCAGACGAGGCCTAGTTAATAAGGGACTACCCACAGACCAGGCCAGGGAGCAGACAAAAAGGCTAAGGTTCACCAGATTTAGACCATGTCTGTTCCCTGAGCCAAGCAAAAATTTAGAAAGACTCGAAGTCTGTTTTAGAAATGTAATTAATATAGAGACCAAAAATTTAAAGCACACCGAATACACAGCCAGTACCTCTGATCTGAAGCTAGGACTGTTAAATATTAGATCTCTTACAGAACATCCTCCTGTATATAGCTACATATACCATCCTCGGCTAACTGGTAGAGAAGGAGGCGTCACAATTACTTATAATGATAATCTGACTACCATACAAAAATATGGACACAAATTTCTTTATAGTAACATAACCGTAGTTAAAAATATTTAAGTCTGCTCAGTCTATCTCACCATCATTTACAGACCCCCAGGGCTGTACTCTGAAATTCTCTGTGAATTTGCAGATTTCCTCTCAAACCTGGGAGGAAATCTGCTTGCTTTGTTCTATAAACAAAGCATTAACTGCTGGAGACTTTAATATTCATTTTGAGAATCCAGAAGATGCTCTGAGAACAGCATTTATGTCCATACTGGACTCAGTAGAAGTAAATCAGTGTGTATTAGGACCCGCTCATAAAGCAGGTTACACTTTAGATCTAATATTATCCTTCAGATTAAGTATAAGAAATATAATCACAATTCCACAGTCTGAAGGTATCTCAGATCACTTTATTGTCTCAATGAAAGTGTGTCATTGTAATGTATGCACAGGGCCGCGCGCTAACGCATTAAACTTACTGTAACAAACTCGCTACCGTTATTAAAACAACTAGCCGTTATCAGAATCAAGGAGTAGGATAAGGACCACCAGAGACCACAACATATAATCAAAGTGAAGTCACATTTAATATTGTGCTGTACATCATACCACTCACTCACTCAGTCCGTGCTCGTGATTATATATTAGCATTAGCATTCAGCTTTTAGCATTTGCCTCAGGCTGTGGTATGGTTGATGTTACCTAGGCCCAGCCTCTCCTTCTTTTGTAGGAGTTTCATAATTAGCTCCCACAGCGCCCCCAACGGCTGGGAGCCCGTAACTAGGCAACCACCGGTTACAGTACATTCATATCAACTACCAAACACAGCTTTATCAGTAATCTCCCAGAGTTATCAACTTTGATTGGATCGCCGTCTGAGCCATAGAACTCAATCAGGCGACTGAATATTTAGAGTAAGCATTCCGTTATACCTTAGATAATGTAACTCCAGTTAAAAGGACAATGATTACATTAAAAATTATTTCGATTCATACACATTCCAATGAGAGCATCCTGAATTATAAAAAAAACCCTCTTAGTGCTACGAGATCATTGTATCTCTCCACTCTTTTAGAAAATAAAAATAGTCCTAGATTTTTATTTAATACCGTAGCAAAATTAACCAGAAATAAGACCACTGCAGAAATCTCCACAACAAAATACAGTAGTGAGGACTTCATGATCTTCATGAAATCTTTTAAATTAGCAGTTATTAAACCACTAATTACGAAATCTGACCTCGACCCTTGACAGCTGTCCAATTACAGACCGATATCAAACCTATTCTTTATCTCAAAGATTCTGGAAAAGATAGTGGCGCGGCAGCTATGTTCATATCTACATAGAAATAGCATTCATGGGAACAGTTCCACTTTACCACAAAGAAGGTCCTGGCCTCAGCTGATGCTGACAGCTGTTCTCTGAGGACTACAAGTCTACCTGAGCCTCCAACAACAAACTGGACTCCATATAAACTTAAACACATCTCCTGTTCTAACTGTTATCTCTCCTTTTCTGCTCTCCCTTTCCAACTCTCTCTTTCCCTCTCTCTGTCGAGCTACACATGTTGTTCCTGAGCTGCCAGTGATCCAGATTCCCTCTGCCCTCCGGACCTGTCTGACCCATCCTCGTGCCCCGCTTCTGGTTGGAGATCTCGTCACATGGATGCCCTGTGTGTTTCTTTGGGATGTGTCTGGGGACGGTTTCACTATACCATGAAGATGGTTCTGGCCTCAACTGGTGTTGACAGCTGTTTCTCTGAGGACTTGACTTGGCTGCAGTTGCTCAATAGTTGAGAATTTCCTACAAATCTACCCGAGTCTCCAATAACTACCTGGACTCCATATTAACATCAACTGTTATAGCTGAACTGGCTGCCACATACAGACAGTATGAATGCAGATCAATTTCTGACTTCTGCTTCAACTAAATGAGGATGGGTTCCGTGTTGAGTCTGGTTCCTTTCAAGGTTTCTTCCTATTACCATCTCAGGGAGTTTTTCCTTGCCACTGTCGCCCGCGGCTTGCTCACCAGGGATTATTCAATTCAGTTTTATTTGTATAGCGCTTTTAACAATTGACATTGTCTCAAAACAGCTTTATACAATCAAAAGAATTATTTAAGTTTGTATGGAATGTGAATGTGTATGAATCAAAATGTTCAGATAGTCCCTGGTGAGCAAGCCCGAGGGCGACAGTGGCAAGGAAAAACTCCCTGAGATGGTAATAGGAAGAAACCTTGAGAGGAACCAGACTCAACAGGGAACCCATCCTCATCTGGGTGAAACAGATAGCAGGAAATTATCTGCATTTATACAGTGTTAAGTGTTAGGTTCAGCTATAATAGTTGATGCTAATTGATGTTATAATAGTTGATGTAAAATGGAGTCCAGTAGTTATTGGAGACTCCGATAGACTTGTAGAAAGTTCCAGTCCTGAACTATCGAATTGTCAAGTCCTCCGGGAAACAGCTGACAACACCAGTCGAGGCCAAAACCATCTTCTAACTAGATAGAATCATCCCCAGACACCAGACGCATCCCAAAGAGACACACAGGACATCCATGCGACGAGACCTCCAACCAGAAACGGGGCACCAGGATGGATCAGACAGGTCCGGAGGGCAGAGGGAGTCTGGATCACTGGCAGCTCAGAAATTACGTGTAGCTCGACAGAGAGAGAGAGAAAGAGTGAAAGGGGGAGACAGGGGGAGAGAGGAAAGAGAAAGAGGGGGAGAAAGAGAAGAGGAGGAGAGATTGCAATTAGGTATGGTCACAGTCACAATGTATAATGTGAATGTATATTTACTGTAGAGTGCATGCAGGGACTCCGGCAGGACTAACTATGACAGCATAACTAAAAGAGAGAGCCAGAAGGAAACAGAAACATGAGGGCTCCCTGAGATGTAAAGCAAACAATCACCTCACCGTCAACAAACCTGAGTGATCAAATGAGACTGAGGAAGACAGCATCTAAACATACCAGTTCACCATAATACTCTACATCCATGAGTCCCCCCAGATCTGCTCCTTTACCTTATGGCAAATCTATTTATAAAAATGCTTGGCTAAATAAATTGGTTTTTAGCCTAGACTTAAACACTGAGACTGTGTCTGAGTCCCGAACACTATTTGGAAGACTATTCCATAATTTTGGGGCTTTGTAAGAAAAAGCTCTGCCCCCAGCTGTAGTTTTCATAATACGCGGTACTGACAAGCAGCCTGCATCCTTTGACCGAAGTAGGCGTGGCGGATCGTAAGACACTAGCAGTTCGCTCAGATACTGCGGCGCGAGACCATTTAATGCTTTATATGTCAAGAGTAGTATTTTAAAATCAATGCGAAATTTCACAGGGAGCCAATGTAGTGAAGATAGGATAGGGGTGATGTGCTCATATCTTCTGGTTCTAGTGAGGACTCTCGCTGCTGCATTCTGGACTAGCTGAAGCTTGTTTATGCACCTAACAGAACAACCAGACAGTAAGGCATTACAATAGTCCAACCTAGAAGTGATAAAAGCATGAACTAGTTTTTCTGCATCGTTTAGCAACAATATATTTCTTATCTTGGCAATATTTCTGAGGTGAAAGAATGCTATCCTGGTGATATTATCTACATGAGCTTCAAATGAAAGGCTGGAATCTATAATCACGCCGAGGTCTTTTACTGTTGCACTTGGAACAGAAAGGCCATCTAAAGTTACGGTGTGACCTAAGATTTTACTTCTAGCTGTATGCGGTCCTATGACTAGAACTTCTGTCTTATCCGGATTAAGCAGAAGGAAGTTAATTAGCATCCAATTTCTTATGTCCTGCACACATTGCTCAACTTTAGTAAGCTGGTTTTTCTCATCAGGTTTTGTTGAGACGTATAGCTGTGTATCGTCAGCATAACAATGAAAACTAATACCATGCTTATGGATTATGTTGCCCAGAGGAAGCATGTAAAGGGAGAAACGCAGTGGGCCTAAAACTGAACCCTGCGGAATGCCAAACTCCAATAGAGAACATGCAGAATAATCACCATTTACATTTAGGCATTTGGCAGACGCTCTTATCCAGAGCGACTTACATTGGCAACTTGGTGGTTGTGGGGTTTGAACCTGGGATCTTCCGAACCGTAGTCCAATGCCTTAACCACTGAGCTACCCCTGGCCATTTAAGTCTACATACTGATAACGATCGGTCAAATAGGATCTGAGCCAGGAGAGGGCTGTACCCTTAATTCCTACTACATTTTCTAATCTGTGAAGAAGAATAGCATGATCAATGGTGTCAAAAGCTGCACTGAGGTAGAGTAATACAAGCATAGTTACACAACCCTGATCAGAGGCCAATAGGTCATTTACTACTTTAACGAGTGCTGTTTCTGTGCTGTGATGAGGCCTAAATCCTGACTGATACAGTTCATGTATGCCATTTCTATGTACATATGAACATAGCTGCTCCGCTACTATCTTTTCCAGAATCTTAGAGATAAAGAGGAGGTTTGATATTGGCCTGTAATTGGACAGCTGACAGGGGTCGAGGTCAGGTTTCTTAATTATTGGTTTGATAACTGCTAATTTAAAAGATCTTGGAACATAACCAATGCTGAGTGAGGAATTAATTATTCTCAACAGCGGTTCTGTTATTACTGGTACTATCTGTTTAAGAAAATGTGTCGGTATAGGATCTAATATACAGGTTGATGAATTTGCAGAAGAGATGAGTGAAATTAGTTCATTCTCTTCAAGAGGAGTAAAGTATTCTAGTTTTGAATCTGACATGGCTAGGTTAACATCTGTATCAATTACATTGTTCGGTTTCAAAGCCTCAATTTTATGCCTGATATTTACAATTTCATTATTAAAAAAGTTCATGAAGTCCTCACTATTGCATGATGATGTGGAGATTTCTGTAGTGGTCTTATTTCTGGTTAATTTGGCTACGGTATTAAATAAAAATCTAGGATTATTTTTATTTTCTTCTATAAGAGTGGAGAGATACGTTGATCTAGCTACACTAAGAGCTTTCCTATAGTTCAGGATGCTCTCTTTCCATGCTATTTGAAATACTAACAATTTAGTTTGACGCCATTTACACTCTAATTTCCGAGCGGTCTGTTTTAAAGTGCGCGTGTGATCGTTATACCAGGGAGCGAGTTTCTTATCTCTAATAATTTTTCTTTTAGCTGGAGCTACATTATCTAAGGTACAACGAAATGTCGACTCTAAATATTCAGTCGCCTGATCGAGTTCTTTGGGGTCAGACGGTGATCTAATCTAAGTTGGTAACTCTGGGAGATTACTGATAAAACTCTGTGTGGTAGTTGATGTGAAAGTACGTTTAATACGGTAGCGCGGTGCTGTGCGTACATTATCACTGTGACACACTCAAATGGAGACAAGATAGTTGTAACGCTTCGATTTATTATTAAACCGTTTGTTACAAAAAATACGGATTCGGGAATCTAGGAATGAGCTGGTAAACACCACTTCCGGAATTGCGCAACCGCGGCGGGACAATAATAGACGCAACACAAGAGCAAGTAGTGAAATAAACCAAAGTGTATTATACAAAACAAACCAATAACCAAACAAACTCGGTGCACCGAAACCAATATATACAAATATAATACAAATAGAAACAAAGTGTATGATGTATGCAGGGGTGTGTGTGTATGAGTGGAAGTCCAGAGTGTATTGTATTGCGGGTATGAAAAGATGAATTGGAGAGATTAATCTCGACCTCACCGGGAAAGATGACAACTCCGGGGGCACGAGTAACGGAACGAGAGGTGTATTGTGAGTGTCCAAGAGATAAATCCAAATAATGGCAATCATCCGCTAGGAAGCAACAAACAATCTCTCTCTCAAAACAAAACAGCGCGCTGGGGTAATCTCTCCGTGCCGGCTACCTCGCCGGTTCCGGCTTTATGCCGGCACACGTGAACAGTTGCATCCGGGTTCCCTCGCGTCGTGATCGCGCATGCGCGTGGGAGCGTGCCCGGTGACCAACACTGTCATAGGGGAAAATATAAAACCGCTAGGGCACATCACAGTCTACAGGTGAGCAGCATTAGCTCTTCAATTATTTGCCTGTATATAAAATGTCCCTTTATGTGGCCGCGCTACATAGAGATCTGAGATAATTTCAAACAGTGGAATTGTGAATACATTTGTTATACTTAATCCGAAAAATATTATTAAGTCTAACGTGTGACCTGCTTTATGAGTGGGTCCTACTACACACTGATTTACGCCTACGGAGTCCAGTATGGACATAAATGCTGTTCTCAGAGGGTCTTCTGTATTCTCAAAATGAATGTTAAAATCTCCGGCAATTAACGCTTTGTCTACAGAAACGACCAGGTCTGAGATGAAATCCGCAAATTCACTAAGAAATTCAGAATACGGCCCTGGAGGTCTGTAAATTATAATTAGTGGAATCGACTGAGCTGACTTAATATATTTAAGTACACTTATGTTACTATAAAGAATTTCAAATTAGTTAAATTTGTGTCCGTGTTTTTGTACGATAGACAGATTATCATTATGAATAACTGCGACGCCTCCTCCTCTACCAGTTAGCCGAGGCTGGTGTACAGTGGGAGCCACGCCAAATAGCCGCGACCGTGTGGCTGACGTGTGAATGGCGTGTGAATTCCCTTTGCACGCCGTAATCCCCCCTCCCTTTTCTGCCAGAAAGGCGTGTCAAGATTTCACAGTAAACACGCCCATTCAAGCCCTATTTATTCATTGACCTGGTGCCACCACTAGATGGCGCTTCGTTCTCAATAACACGTTAAAACAAGCCAGCTGCGCTGAGTTGCAATCACGTGATTTTAACAACCCGCCTCCACCCCCGCCGAACTGACGCTACCAAACTACAGAGATGAAGATGGCGGCTTAACGGACTATTCGTGGTAAGTGATGTTTTATTTTATGAAATGTGTTTGGGGTAGTTTACAGTTTATTTCCCAGTTTATTTTTTATTGGCCGTTTTAAATATCACTGGCAGCACCAGCAGCGGTCAGATGTGACTTTAGAGAACTTAATGATCTGTTTACCAAGTCTGGAGTTAATATTACAGCTTACTGTCAGTGTCACACACTCACAATGTCACTCCACTTTAACTAAAAAACATGCTCAAGCTTCGAAAATACTATTAATGTCCCTATTACAAGAGCTGCACTACCCGAAGAAGTGTCTTTGTGCTCTCTCTAAATATTGAGAGAATCTCACCGCGTGTTGTCTGGATAAATTCAGCGGTTATTTATTCTTTGGTTAAGAGTTAATCTGCAGGTTATTTCTGTGACTGTAATATAATGTGATGCAGTTGATGAGGGACACAGACTGAGGGTAGCTGTACAGGAGCTAGTAACGCTCATAACCGGGTTTATATTTTACACACTTTGGTCGTGACTTTCCGCGGTAGCGGGAGCGCTTAGTTAACGAGCTGAATAACAACACTGAAGTGTTTATCTGTTAAGGAGGAGGAGGGGGAGGTGTGTGTGTGTGTGTGTATATGTGTGTGTGTGTGGGGGTGGTGTGGGGTAGGTATGAGGGGCTTCAGTAAGTTATAGTTTGGCTTCAGGGATGAACTAATGCTCATAGACGAGTGTTATATCGCTTAACTTATTTGTATGAGAAGCGCATTAAGTAAATTCTCGGTTATTTTAATTCGGGCGATAATACAGACAGTCACTGGTTAACCCTAACACTGTTCACTGGTTAACATTAGCACAGGCAGTTTATTTACATTCCAGAATTCCCAAAACAGTATTTTACACCCTCTGTGGTAAATAGGTTTATTAATATATATTATTTTTATTAGAACTAGATGTTCTGTGAAGTTTATTTATCTTTGTCTTCACTAAATTCTCCTGTTGTCTTTAAGCAGAGCTCCGCTGTGGAGGATTGGGGGGGTCAGACGGCTGACGGCTGGACTTTTGGAGCTACAGGACTGGAGGAGCCTGAACAAGCTGTTGAGGGAGCTGTAGGAGGGATGACGTCACAGTCCGACAGCTTTAGAATGATGTTTGGTCAGGTCTACTGTATATTCTGAACATAGACCTGCAAAATGTCCGATACAGTACTTTGGGGGAAACAAAGACTTCAACTGTTCCATGTTTAATAGTTTTGATATTTGAAAAATTTATATTTTAATATAAAAGACCTATAGATAGACTTATAAGCAGCTGGTGTATCCGGGTTGTTTAATGAACTTTAAGCAAAAAGACAACATGTATTCATCTGTTTTATACAAATTACTGTTTTAACTTTGACTAGTTTTGGAAGAATAAATTGAATTGGTAAAGTCATGTTTGCGTGTTTTAATTTTGGGGGATTGTTCGGGTATTTAAAAAACGTTTAGTTGAACCAACAACTTCAATGGGCAAAAAATGGGACACAACTTTGTTTTAAATAGTCAAAGAGTTGGGCTGAAAATCATAATAATAATTATTGGTCATAGAAACAAATGAAAAGTTAAACACTTCATCATATGTATTTGTGTTTGTGATTATGTGACCCATAATATTTTTTTCTCAGTATAAATAAATGTTTTGGGTTTTAAGAACTCCAAAAGAGCAACGACAAACTTAGGAGTGGAAGGTGAGAAACCTCAATGGAGAATACTGAGTATGGCATGGTGTTAATTGCTCTGTGTGTGTGTTTTTGGCGGGGGGGATGGGTGTGCGTGTTAAAGCCAACGGAGAAATTCAGGAGAGCGCGCACGCGCGTATACACACACACACACACACACACACACACACACACACACACACACACACACACACACACACACACACACACACACACACACACACACACACACACACACACACACACCTCTCCATTCATCCATCATTGATTAAACCTATGAACACGGCTGTTCAGCAGTTCTAAACACAAGCGCAGGGTCTGTTTTTGTCCTTAACTAAAATACTTCAATACGTTAATAATTTATTTATTTTGCTGAATAAGGTAATAAGCGATATTTAAACCAAACCAGTAAGTTAAGTGTTCCTGTTTTAAAGTACTGTGTATAACCAAGTGCCCTTGCAAACACAGTTACAGTTTACAGGACAAACAAAGTGTGTGCTCTGGGGGGATTGGAAGGTGACTGAGAATACTCATTTACAAGACAAAAGACGGTCAGAGGCAGGGCCATTCTAGACCAGACCATACGGGGTGGGGAGGGGCGCAGTCAGAAATTTGAAGGGGGCATCATGTTCGAGCACTGTTTTTCCCTGGGCTTACTGTATAGTAACAGTATTGTCCTTGCTGAATTGTGTTGAGGCACGCAAACCCCCTGACCACAATAAGGTGGCAATCCCTCAGGGGGGAAAATAAAAAATAAAAATAAAAAAAATAAAATATCCTTAATCCAGATTTTATCAATCAATCAATGACATAACATTTATCTAAGCTGGATGGTCAAATTCTCAAAAACGTTTAACCTAAAGTAAGACTTAACACACTATAAATATTTACAAAACTGAAAGGTTGTCTTATGAATAAAAGAAAATACAAACTAAATTAAAACAGATGGGCTATTGAACAGATCATAATATGTTTTATGTTTTCTGATTATAAATGATAGATGGGTTGATTTTAGAAAGGCTAAAATCCAGTAACTATACTATGTAAAAGTAATTATAATATGAATTAATTAAGGGCAGGACCTAACCTAATGTTAATAATTTACACCATGATAACATTAGTATTTATGTTTTTGTATACATTTTTAAATGTTCAAATGAATGTTTCAGAGTATATAATTTGTCGTGTCATCTGTGATTGAGACCCATGAGTTAAAATGTTTTTAGGTAGTAAGCCAGGTTTTAGTAACCTTGGGCAAATCACCATGTAAGCCCTCTCTTGCGCACGCGCTCTCACGCTATCTCTCGCACTCACACGACACACACACACACTGTACACACACAGACACACACAAATAACACATGAAATCGTGTAAAACCAAATGAAACTAGGGTAAAAAATATAAGCAGTAAAAATACAATAGTATCCTGTAGGTGATTCCTGTCTTGTGATAACAGGCACCAAGCCTCTAGACCGGTTTAGTTCTGTCAGTATTGTTTTCAAGTGTGAATGTTTATGAGGATTAAATCTGTCTCTGCTGCCGCATCTACAGTTGTGATAAGTGTGTTTTTAGTCATTTAACCAGCATAATGTCCCACATCAAAGATCTGATGGGGCATCAATCACTGATTCGTATGGACAGATATTTGTTCCAGATATTATGCGCCATTAATCAATTTGTTATGCCAATTTGACTATCAGCGAAAACATCAAAAATATAACGAAAACAAACCAAAGCAGAACTTAAATTTTAAGGTTTACTTTGAAATAAAAATTTGATTTGTCACATACACAGCACGATATGCAGTAAAATGCTTAGGGTGCTTTAGGTGAGGCTCGAACTTGGCATTGCTTCACCTGAACCGCTTTATAAGTATCACGCGCTAACCGATTGCGCCACGGGAGCCACACGGAAGTTGCTCTTGTCAGAGTATCCTCTCTGTCGTGCACACACACACACACATATATATATATATATATATATATATATATATATATATATATATATATATATATATATATATATATATATATATACACACACACACACACAAACATGAAATTGCGTAAAACCAAACGAAATATAAGCAGTAAAAATCAGTAAAAATACATTAGTATTACGAAACAATGCTGTTTTCGTATTGTTGCCGCGAAAGTTTCGCAATGCGCGAGTTTCCTCGTCTAAAAACAACAAACGGAATTCATCTCCAAACAACTAAAACTCCGACACAGAGGTACGTTATAATGTCTACCGTTCAGCTTGTTAAGTGTGTAGAGTGCAGGATGTTTAGACATTCTTCCTCCGTCATTAGTGATAATTTTATTTGTGATAGGTGTGTGTTAGTGAGCACTCTGACGGAGAAGATATCAGCATTAGAGGAGCGCATCCAGACTTTAGAGAGTGTTAGACAGTGTGAGAGCAGCGTTATTCCTGTAGCGGACAGTCTGGGTGCCACAGGCGGAGATAAACAGCCCCCGACTCCGGCATTAGAGCCCTCACAGCGGGGCGAGTGGGTGACGACTCGGCGGCATACTCGTTCAGCCAAAGCTAACGCTAAGGCTAGCCCACCGGAGCACACCTCCTCTGCGCCTCACGTGTCCAACAGGTTTGCTCTCCTCAGTGCTGCACCCGCTGAGAAACCTGAAAGAGCTCTGGTTATAGGAGACTCTATACTGAGACACGTGACATTAGCTAGACCTTTAGGGGCGCCAGCGGCAGTGGTTAGGTGTATCCCGGGAGCCAGAGCACCGGACATAGCAGGTAATCTTAGGGCTCTAGGACAGCATAGGTTCTCTAAGATAGTGGTACATGCTGGAGCTAATGATATACACCTTCGTCAGTCAGAGGTTAGTAAGAATAACTTTACAGAGGTGTTTAAATTAGCGAAGGCGATGTCCGATGAAGTAGTATGCTCTGGTCCCATCCCAATGAGATGTGGCGACATAGCTTACAGCAGGTTATGGTCGCTGAACCGCTGGATGTCCAGGTGGTGCTCCGAAAATAATGTGGGCTACATAGATAATTGGAAGACCTTTGAGGGCAAAGCTGGCCTGTTAGGGCAGGACGGTGTCCATCCCACTCGGGAAGGTGCTGCTCTCATTTCCTGTAGTATAGCTCATAGTCTCAGTAGAGGTCTAGTTAATCGGTGACAATCCAGAGCCCAGGCCAGGGAGCAGACAGACAGGCTAAACCAACCGTCTGCTAGCTGCATAGAGTCGTCACTCAGGGTTCACCATATTGAGACTGTGTCTGTTCCCCGATCTAAGCAAAAATGTAGAAAGACCCAGAAAGTCTGTTTCAATAATCTAATTAACATAAAGACCACAAACTCAGATCATACTGAATGCGCAGCCGGCACCTCTGATCTGAAGCTAGGATTGTTAAATATTAGATCTCTCACATCAAAAGCAGTTATTGTTAATGAAATTATCACAGATCAGGCGTTTGATATACTCTGTTTAACTGAAACATGGGTTAAACAGGACGAGTATGTAGCTCTAAATGAAGCTAGTCCTCCTGGATACAGCTACATACACCAGCCTCGGTTAACTGGTAGAGGAGGAGGCGTCGCAGTTATTCATAATGATAATCTGTCTATCGTACAAAAACACGGACACAAATTTAACTCATTTGAAATTCTCTATAGTAACATAAGTGTATTTAAGTATATTAAATCAGCTCAGTCGATTCCACTAATTATAATTTACAGACCTCCAGGGCCGTATTCTGAATTTCTTAGTGAATTTGCAGATTTCATCTCAGACCTGGTCATTTCTGTAGACAAAGTGTTAATTGCTGGAGATTTTAACATTCATTTTGAGAATCCAGAAGACCCTCTGAGAACAGCATTTATATCCATACTGGACTCCATAGGTGTAAATCAGTGTGTAGTAGGACCCACTCATAAAGCAGGTCACACTTTAGATTTAGTAATATTCTTCGGATTAATTATAAGAAATGTATTCACAATTCCACTGTCTGAAATTATCTCAGATCACTATCTTGTCTCCATTCAAGCGTGTCACAGTGATAATGTACGCACAGCACCGCGCTACCGTATTAAACGTACATTCACATCAACTACCACACAGAGTTTTATCAGTAATCTCCCAGAGTTACCAACTTCGATTAGGCCACCGTCTGACCCCACAGAACTTGATCAGGCGACTGAATATTTAGAGTCGACACTTCGTTGTACCTTAGATAATGTAGCTCCAGCTAAAAGAAAAATTATTAGAGATAAGAAACTCGCTCCCTGGTATAACGATCACACGCGCACTTTAAAACAGAACGCTCGGAAATTAGAGTGTAAATGGCGTCAAACTAAATTGTTAGTATTTCAAATAGCATGGAAAGACAGCATCCTGAACTATAGGAAAGCTCTTAGTGTAGCTAGATCAACGTATCTCTCCACTCTTATAGAAGAAAATAAAAATAATCCTAGATTTTTATTTAATACCGTAGCCAAATTAACCAGAAATAAGACCACTACAGAAATCTCCACAACATCATCATGCAATAGTGAGGACTTCATGAACTTTTTTAATAATAAAATTGTAAATATCAGGCATAAAATTGAGGCTTTGAAACCAAACAATGTAATTGATACTGATGTTAACCTAGCCATGTCAGATTCAAACCTAGAATACTTTACTCCTCTTGAAGAGAATGAACTAATTTCACTCATCTCTTCTGCAAATTCATCAACCTGTATATTAGATCCTATACCGACACATTTTCTTAAACAGATAGTACCAGTAATAACAGAACCGATGTTGAGAATAATTAATTCCTCACTCAGCATTGGTTATGTTCCAAAATCTTTTAAAGTAGCAGTTATTAAACCAATAATTAAGAAACCTGACCTCGACCCCTGTCAGCTGTCCAATTACAGGCCAATATCAAACCTCCCCTTTATCTCTAAGATTCTGGAAAAGATAGTAGCGGAGCAGCTATGCTCATATCTACATAGAAATGGCATACATGAACTGTATCAGTCAGGATTTAGGCTTCATCACAGCACAGAAACAGCACTCGTTAAAGTAGTAAATGACCTCCTATTGGCCTCTGATCAGGGTTGTGTAACTATGCTTGTATTACTCGACCTCAGTGCAGCTTTTGACACTATTGATAATGCTATTCTTCTTCACAGATTAGAAAATTTAGTAGGAATTAAGGGTACAACCCTCTCCTGGCTCAGATCCTATTTGACCGATCGTTATCAGTATGTAGACTTAAATGGTGATTATTCTGCATGTTCTCTAGTGGAGTTTGGCGTTCCGCAGGGTTCAGTTTTAGGCCCACTGCTTTTTTCCCTTTACATGCTTCCTCTGGGCAACATAATCCGTAAGCATGGTATTAGTTTTCATTGTTATGCTGACGACACACAGCTATACGTCTCAACAAAACCTGATGAGAAAAACCATCTTACTAAAGTTGAGCAATGTCTTCAGGACATAAGAAATTGAATGCTAATTAACTTCCTTCTGCTTAATCCGGATAAGACAGAAGTTCTAGTCATAGGACCGCATACAGCTAGAAGTAAAATCTTAGATCACACCGTAACTTTAGATGGCCTTTCTGTTCCGTCAAGTGCAACAGTAAAAGACCTCGGCGTGATTATAGATTCCAGCCTTTCATTTGAAGCTCATGTAGATAATATCACCAGGATAGCATTCTTTCACCTTAGAAATATCGCCAAAATAAGAAATATATTGTCGCTAAATGATGCAGAAAAACTAGTTCATGCTTTTATCACTTCTAGGTTGGACTATTGTAATGCCTTACTGTCTGGTTGTTCAGTTAGGTGCATAAACAAGCTTCAGCTAGTCCAAAATGCAGCAGCGAGAGTCCTCACTAGAACCAGAAGATATGAGCACATCACCCCTATCCTATCTTCACTGCATTGGCTCCCTGTGAAATTTCGCATTGATTTTAAAATACTACTCTTGACATATAAGGCATTAAATGGTCTCACGCCGCAGTATCTGAGCGAACTGCTAGTGTCTTACGATCCGCCACGCCTACTTCGGTCAAAGGATGCAGGCTGCTTATCAGTACCGCGTATTATGAAAACTACAGCTGGGGGCAGAGCTTTTTCTTACAAAGCCCCAAAATTATGGAATAGTCTTGCAAATAGTGTTCGGGACTCAGACACAGTCTCAGTGTTTAAGTCTAGGCTCAAAACCTATTTATTTAACCAAGCATTTTATAAATAGATTTGCCATAAGGTAAAGGAGCAGATCTGGGGGACTCATGGACGTAGAGTATTATGGTGAACTGGTATGTTTAGATGCTGTCTTCCTCAGTCTCATTTGATCACTCAGGTTTGTTGACGGTGAGGTGATTGTTTGCTTTACATCTCAGGGAGCCCTCATGTTTGTGTTTCCTTCTGGCTCTCCCTTTTAGTTATGCTGTCATAGTTAGTCCTGCCGGAGTCCCTGCTTGCACTCTACAGTAAATATACATTCACATTAGACATTGTGACTGTGACCATACCTAATTGCAATCTCTCCTCCTCTTCTCTTCCTCCCCCTCTTTCTCTTTCCTCTCTCCCCCTGTCTCCCCCTTTCACTCTTTCTCTCTCTCTCTCTGTCGAGCTACACATGTGGTTCCTGAGCTGCCAGTGATCCAGACTCCCTCTGCCCTCCGGACCTGTCTGATCCATCCTGGTGCCCGGTTTCTGGTTGGAGGTCTCATCGCATGGATGCCCCGTGTGTCTCTTTAGGATGCGTCTGGTGTCTGGGGATGATTCTCTATACTTAGAAGATGGTTCTGGCCTCGACTGGTGTGGTCAGCTGTTTCTCTGAGGACTTGACAATTCGATAGTTCAGGACTGGAACTTTCTACAAGTCTATCTGAGTCTCGAATAACTACTGGACTCCATTTTACATCAAGTATTATAACATCAATTAACATCAACTATTATAGCTGAACCTAACACTTAACACTGTATAAATGCAGATCATTTCCTGCTATCTGTTTCACCCAGATGAGGATGGGTTCCCTGTCGAGTCTGGTTCCTCTCAAGGTTTCTTCCTATTACCGTCTCAGGGAGTTTTTCCTTGCCACTGTCGCCCTCGGGCTTGCTCGCCAGGGAATATCTGAACATTTTGATTCATACACATTCACATTCCATACAAACTTAAATAATTCTTTTGATTGTGTAAAGCTGTTTTGAGACAATGTCAATTGTTAAAAGCGCTATACAAATAAAACTGAATTGAATTGAATTGAATTAGTATAACAGGCGCTAACCCTCTGGAACTTTTTTTACTATTGTTTCCAAGTGTTTGTGGGGATTTAATCGGTCTCTGCTGCCGCATCCATTCACAGTTGTGATAAGTGATTAATGCCCCATCAGATCTTTAGACGGGGGAGCATTATGCATGATTACATGACAAAAGAAATATTGATCCATATGGGCAGATATTTATTCCAGGTTGCATGTGGCATTAATTGCCTTTCTTATGCCACTTGTTGACTATCAGTGAAAAAAAAAAAAATCAGCGAAAACATCATCAAAAATATAACGAAAACCATCCCAAGCGGACATTACATTTTGAGCTTTATTTTGCAGCAAAATATTATCTATCAGTATATTACGGAACTAGGTAAAATACACAGTAATATAAAATACTGTACATAGCCCGCGTTTTTATTCCGTACCTACAATGATCGGTATAGACAAATTACAGACGTTACCGTGTCTTTAAGGATCATTTCAGGATGTCTTAAAAAATATTTCACTAACTAATTTTATTAATTCATTATTAAATAATAAATAGCATAATCATCATGGGTTGTGTATTGAGTGATTTAACAAATCTTTTATTAATCGGTTTGTTGTTGTTGTTTTTTTACCACGTCATCTATTTATGAAACTATGTTGACAATACAAGAACTGTCTGTATATTAAAGATACGGTATTGGGCTTCCTGGACACTGCAGTTAACTGTGCCAAGTCAATGCTCCATCTGGCAGAATTATACGGCATTGCAACCATCTTTCTAGAAAGCGCATGGGGGCGTTTATGGGGCGGGGCATTGTTAACTGCGTCATCACGGGGGATCACATTCCGTGCACGAAGCGTGCATTAACCCTTCATGATCCTGCCATGGAGCCATCATGCTCCAGGCGGCTGTTTGACGTGGCTCCCACTGTATGTAGCTGTATCCAGGAGGACTAGCTTCACTTAGAGCTACATACTCGTCCGGTTTAACCCATGTTTCAGTTAAACAGAGTATATCAAACGCCTGATCTGTGATAATTTCATTAACGATAACTGCTTTTGATGCGAGAGATCTAATATTTAACAATCCTAGCTTCAGATCAGAGGTGCCGGCTGCACATTCAGTATGATCGGAGTTTGTGGACTTTATGTTAATTAGATTATTGAAACAGACTTTCTGAGTCTTTCTACATTTTTGCTTAGATCGGGGAACAGACACAGTCTCAATATGGTGAACCCTGAGTGACGACTCTATGCAGCTAGCAGACGGTTGGTTTAGCCTGTCTGTCTGCTCCCTGGCCTGGGCTCTGGATTGTCACCGATTAACTAGACCTCTAATGAGCTATACTACAGGAAATGAGAGCAGCACCTTCCCGAGTGGGATGGACACCGTCCCGCTCTAACAGGCCAGCTTTGCCCTCAAAGGTCTTCCAATTGTCTATGTAGCCCACATTATTTTCGGAGCACCACCTGGACATCCAGCGGTTCAGCGACCATAACCTGCTGTAAGCTAAGTCACCATGTCTCATTGGGATGGGACGAGAGCATACTACTTCATCGGACATCGCCTTCGCTAATTTAAACACCTTTGTAAAGTTATTCTTACTAACATCTGACTGACGAAGGCGTACATCATTAGCTCCAGCATGTACCACTATCTTAGAGAACCTGTGCTGTCCTAGAGCCGTAAGATTACCTGCTATGTCCGGTGCTCTGGCTCCCGGGATACACCTAACCACTGCCACTGGCGCCCCTAAAGGTCTAGCTACAGTAATTTCACGTGCCTCAGTATAGAGTCTCCTATAACCAGAGCTCTTTCAGGTTTCTCAGCGGGTGCATCACTGAGGAGAGCAAACCTGTTGGACACGTGAAGCGCAGAGGTGTGCGCTCCGGTGGGCTAGCCTTAGCTTTGGCTGAACGAGTATGCCGCCGAGTCGTCACCCACTCGCCCCGCTGTGAGGGCTCTAATGCCGGAGTCGGGGGCTGATTATCTCCGCCTGCGGCACCCAGACTGTCGGCTACGGGAATAATGCTGCTCTCACATTCTCTAACACTCTCTAAAGTCTGGATGCGCTCCTCTAACGCTGATATCTTCTCCGTCAGAGTGCTCACTAACACACACCTATCACAAATAAAATTATCGCTAATGACGGAGGAAGAATGTCTAAACATCCTGCACTCTACACACTGAACAAGCTGAATGGTAGACATTATAACGTACCTGAGTCAGAGTTTTAGTTGTTTGGACATGAATTCCGTTTGTTGTTCTTAGACGAGGAAACTCACGCGTTCTCCAAAAATTGCAGAAAAAAAGGCGAACCCGAATAGTATGGAGATGTAAAAGCTAGTTGCTATTAATATTGTTATTGTATAAAGCGATGTAATTTAAACGCTGATACAAACGCAAAACTTTCGCGGCAACGATACGAAAAACAGCTTTATCTGGATTTTATCTGGAACCTTTAACAGGATTACCTGACCATTTTGATTCATACACATTCACATTCCATACAAACTTAAATAACTCTCTTGATTGTGTAAAGCTGCTTTCAGACAATGACAATTGTTAAAAGCGCTATACAAATAAAATTTAATTGAAATTGAATTATACTGAACTTCCAGCCTTCTAACATACAGTATGACTGGTGATCAATCCCTGCTATCCTTTATCACCCAAATGAGGATGGGTTCCCTGCTGAGTCTGGTTCCTCAAAGTTTCTTTCTATTGCCATTTCATGCATACCAACTCGCTTTGCTCCTGTCTGATGTTTATTAGATATGAATACAAAGCTATTGTTGAATGGGGTAACATCAAAGTTTTTTTGGAAATGATGCCTCACTTCTTAGTGTGAGAGACTGGGACAAAACCAACACATCACAACACCAACCAAGTCAAGGGTCTCACCAAAGAGATTGGGATTACTTTTCCCCATGATAACTCTCTTACTCTTTCTTCTCTAAACCGCTTATCCTGTACTGAGTCACTGGAGGCCTTAGAGCCTATCACAGGGGACTTGGGGCACTTGGCAAGGTACACCCTGGACAGGATGCCAGGGCGCACATATTGACACACATTCACATATTATGGGGAATTTGGAAATGGCAATTAGCCTAATGTCTTTGTATTGTGGGAGAAAACTGAAGTACTTAGGCTACCCATTTACACTGCAGGTCTGGATGCTTAATTCCGATTTGTTGCCTATATCTGATTTTTTTGACCGTCTGTTTACACGTTCTTTTAACTATGACTCATATCCGATTCACGTGTTTACACTTGCCATACCATCTGAAACATCGCGCATACTTAAAGGGAGGTTCTTGCGCTACACACTAGCCAAGAATGATGAAGGTGAAATATGCTTAACACTAGCTCTGCTATATAGGCAAAGTTCACGCACAATGGTTTTAAAACGGAGGAGGAGAAAAAAAAAAACGGCATAATTGCAGCCTGCACATATGCTTCATTCATCAAATACTGATTTAATGTTATTTAGCCCAAATAAAGCATTAACTCAAAGCGGTGTGTGTGTCGGGTGGGATTTTCCTTTTCCATGTCACCTGCGATGTTATCATTCCACACGCGCTTCCACCGGAGAATAACATTACGTCATTAAACCGCGAAGAAGTCGCAGTTTTAATGACGTACAGAACACAATACCTCAGGAAATCCGATCTGTCTGTTTACACAACAATCACATTAGCACATATCTGATTTATATCCGATTTATTTCTACATATGAAGGTCTGAAACCGATCTCGAAATATCGGAATGCATGCGTTTTTTTCCTGTTTACACGGACATAGAACATATCCGATATGTGTCACATATGAGCAAAAAATCGGAATTGGGTCACATTTACCTGGCAGTGTAAACGTAGCCTTAGAGGAACCCCAACATGTACAGTGAGAACATGCAAACTACATGCCCACAGACCCATGGCAGGAATTGAATTCTCAAACCTGGAGGTGCACAGCAGCACAGGGTGAAGTGCTGTGGCCTTGCACCTCCATGATTTATTACTACAAAATTAACACTGAATAACGGAATATGCAGAAAAGTGATCAGTGGATCAGTGCTCTGATGCTGCAAATAGATTATTTAGAAGTACCAACTTTTTTGGTTTGGAAGGCTCTCTAAAAAGCACACTTTAGATGATAATGTTGTAGAGCCTGGTGAATGTCAAAGTGATAACCTGGTAGCAGCTGTATAGATGTGCTGAAGCAGCATGCCTCTAAACTCTGCCAATGAAAAGGAGACAATCCTTGTAGACTACAGGTCCTTCTCAAAAAATTAGCATATTGTGATGAAGTTCATTATTTTCTGTAATGTACTGATAAACATTAGACTTTCATATATTTTAGATTCATTACACACAAACCGAAGTAGTTCAAGCCTTTTATTGTTTTAATATTGATGATTGTGGCATACAGCTCATGAAAACCCAAAATCCCTATCTCAAAAAATTAGCACATCATGAAAAGGTTCTCTAAACGAGCTATTAACCTAATCATGTGAATCAACTAATTAACTCTAAACACCTGCAAAAGATTCCTGAGGCTTTTAAAAACTCCCAGCCTGGTTCATTACTCAAAACCGCAATCATGGGTAAGACTGCCGACCTGACTGCTGTCCAGAAGGCCATCATTGACACCCTCAAGCAAGAGGGTAAGACACAAAAAAGTTCTGAACGAATAGGCTGTTCCCAGAGTGCTGTTTTAAGGCACCTCAGTGGGAAGTCTGTGGGAAGGAAAAAGTGTGGCAGAAAACACTGCACAACGAGAAGAGGTGACCGGGCCCTGAGGAAGATTGTGGAGAAGGACCGATTCCAGACCTTGGGGGACCTGCGGAAGCAGTGGACCGAGTCTGGAGTAGAAACATCCAGAGCCACCGTGTACAGGCGTGTGCAGGAAATGGGCTACAGGTTGCAAATTTTGCATGTCATTCGGAAATCAAGGTGCCAGAGTCTGGAGGAAGACTGGGGAGAGGGAAATGCCAAAATGCCTGAAGTCCAGTGTCAAGTACCCACAGTCAGTGATGGTCTGGGGTGCCATGTCAGCTGCTGGTGTTGGTCCACTGTGTTTTATCAAGGGCAGGGTCAATGCAGCTAGCGATCAGGAGATTTTGGAGCACTTCATGCTTCCATCTGCTGAAAAGCTTTATGGAGATGAAGATTTAATTTTTCAGCACGACCTGGCACCTGCTCACAGTGCCAAAACCACTGGTAAATGGTTTACTGACCATGATATTACTGTGCTCAATTGGCGTGCCAACTCTCCTGACCTGAACACCATAGAGAATCTGTGGGATATTGTGGAGAGAAAGTTGAGACACACAAGACACAAGAACCTGCAAAAGGATTCCCGACCAAGTATTGAGTGCATAACTGAACATAATTATTTGAAAGTTGACTTTTTTTGTATTCAAAACACTTTTCTTTTATTGGTCAGATGAAATATGCAAATTTTTTGAGATAGGGATTTTGGGTTTTCACGAGCTGTATGCCACAATCATCAATATTAAAACAATAAAAGGCTTGAACTACTTCAGTTGTGTGTAATGAATCTAAAATACATGAAAGTCTAATGTTTATCAGTACATTACAGAAAATAATGAACTTCATCACAATATGCTAATTTTTTGAGAAGGACAAAGTAGGGGCTGGGTGTCCAGCTTGCTCGTCAGTCCTGCGGCCCAGACTTGGTAAATGTCACAGGACAGCATTATAAAAATCCATATTTATGAAAACTTAAGATATGTTTTAACTTCTAAAAAGCAATCAATATAGTAAAGAAGAGCAATAATTTAAACAGATCCAGACTCAAAAGCAAATTTTACTTGGTAAATGATGTCATAACTGTGGTCAGTACACTCTTGTAAAATTGTACAAGAGTGTGGAATTATTATTTAGTACTAAGAGTGCTGTTAAAGCATCCTATTCTTTACACAATACTTCTGAGCACCTGTGTTGCATTAATAGAAAATTTAATTTAATGGTAAATTGGGCTATTTTGAAAGCAACCAAATATGCATGGATTTTTTAAAACTGAAATAAGAAAACTATGAAGGTTTATTAGTGACAGGAGCATAAACAATGAAAAACCAAAATGTTTTTGCATTTTTTGTACTGTAATTAAGAAGAAGCTAAAATACTGCCTTATATTTCCACCACTTGACATAAAGACTTATGTATTTACTTGAACAGTGACAATGATCTTAAAGTAACTAAAGTAAAATAAAGTTTTTCTCTTATTTCAGACACATAATATACAAAACCTATGGTTTATTGCTAAATAGATTTTAAACATTCCATTAAATTGGTCTATGTAAAGCCAATACATTCATATTTCATTCCAGCATAATGTTTAAGCCATGCTGTACTTTATGATCCCACTATGCACAATTTGATATGCCAATTAGCCTACCCACCAAGCACGAGTAGAACATGCAAACTCCCATGCAGACTCAAGGTGGGAGTCGAACCCTGCATGCAGTGCCGGTCCCGAGCCCAGAGAAAAATGGGAGGGTTGCATCAGGAAAGGCATCCGGTGTAAAACCTGTGCCAAGTTCTTGTGCGGATTGATGGTCTACATTGCTTGACATTAGTGCAGCTTTTCACACCACTGATCATATCTCTCATATTGATAGATTATAAAATGATGTGAGAGGTAATAGAATGCCTGGCTCAGGCCTTATTTCGCTGCTTATTATTTGACATGATGGTGTTTGCCATGAACGGTTTTGTACCCATTTTTTAAAATCCAGATTTCTTTTATGTTTGTAAAACTGCTTTGAGAATTTTGATGACTTCTGTTAAATAAATGTCCTGTTTTCTTTGTGAGCATCAGTTTTCAACACAAAAACATAGCTGCTTGATCGCTATTATCTCAAGTCTGTTATTTTAAAAGGCAGCACTTACACATATAAGAAAAAGAACTGATGCTGGTTTTAAAGGTAGACAAATTGATATTTTAGTAGATTTTCATGAATGATCATCGATCAGGTAAACAGCAATACTACTTACTGCTTTCATCATCCTCAAAGTCACAACGAGCATAAAAGTTGGGTACTGCAATGCGCAGAGAACGAAGCCATGGAAAATCAGAGATCATTGAGTAGGGTGCCCCATCTACTACACCTAAGTGGAGAGTGAAGGCAATTGTATCAAACTGATGGAAAACAATCTAACAAAAGAAAAGTAAACAAAGGAAAAATATGTCTTAATTCATACCTTGAAAACTCTTAGGTTAGTACACAAGTAGGAACATATATTAGAAGGTATGGATAATCTTAGGTCATAAGCAGAGGGAAAAGAATTAGCAAAAGATCTTACAGGATTCTAGACCTGCTTTACCTTCTAAGGTATAGATGTCACGGCCCCATGGGTAATTAGGGTATTTTTCAATGTCTGCTTCTGTTCTTTGTGCCTCTGGGAAGAATTCATTCTTGATTAGTTCCCTGTTGGATGGATGAAAAAGAGCTTAAAAGAGAAACTGGACATGAGTTTATGTATCTCATAAAGAACTGTGTGACTTGAATTATTATTGCCATTTTATTTCAAAATCAACATTTACCCAATTTGTTTATCAAAATAGTTTATCCTATCCTGTAAATCACCCAACACTGACATATAATGTACACAGTGCATCTAAAAACATTATTACCATGAAAGCTATTTTTCTTTGTAATTTAATTCAAAAAGTGAAACTGTCATGTATTCCAGATTCAATACACAGTAAGAAATAATACAAGCCTTTTTGGTTTTAAATATGATTATTAAAACTTATAGATCAAGAAAATCACTATCAAATTATTTTAATATTTATTTTGAAGTTTTTTTATCACAATGATTTTTATAGATTTTTACATTATACAGTATTTATGAAAAAACAAAAAAAAAAAACCTGTTCCTTGTCGACCCCCCACCTCTACACACATACCCAACATCCTTCTACTCTCGGCAACATAAAGGACTCCTGACCGAGATAGTTCAGTTTTTATACAGACATCATGAATTGTACAAAGGGTGTTCAGATATTGTAGAAGTCCTCAATTTTCTCTTTCCAAGATGATATTTTTTCCAAAGCCAGGTTATAAGACATTTCCATTGACGTGAAATGTCCTTTGAATGTCCTTCCATTTTGAGGCAATAACATGCTTGGCTTGCAACAAACAAATTAATAAGCCTTTTCTTCTTTCCATTCAACTAAATAGATTTCTTTTTCCAGTAAGACTAAACACCTGCCCATATTGCCAAAACTACCACTAACTGGTTTGCTGACCACTATATTACTATGGTTGATTCACCAACTTGTCAGACCTAAACCTTCGGTTATATGGTATTGACAAGAGGAACATGGGAAATTATCAAAGGCGATCAAAAGGAACCTGGTCTTCAATAATGGCATGCCACAGGCTAGTCGCCTTCATGCCATGTCACATTGATGAAGTAAGTCATGCCAAAGGAGCCCTGAACAATTATTGAGTACATAAAAACACAATTTTCAGAAGTTGAACATGTCTGTATTGTAAATGTTTTTTTTTTTTTACTGCAAATAACTAATACAGGTCCTTATCACAATATGCAAATTTTTTGAGAAAGTTCATTATTTTCTGTAATGTACTGATAAACATTAGACTTTCATATATTTTAGATTCATTACACACAACTGAAGTAGTTCAAGCCTTTTATTGTTTTAATATTGATGATTGTGGCATACAGCTCATGAAAACCCAAAATCCCTATCTCAAAAAATTTGCATATCATGAAAAGGTTCTCTAAACGAGCTATTAACCTAATCATCTCAATTAACTAATTAACTCTAAACACCTGCAAAAGATTCCTGAGGCTTGGAACCCAGCCTGGTTCATTACTCAAAACCGCAATCATGGGTAAGAATGCCGACCTGACTGCTGTCCAGAAGGCCATCATTGACACCCTCAAGCAACAGGGGATGACACAAAGAAATTTCTGAACTAATAGGCTGTTCCCAGAGTGCTGTATCAAGGCACCTCAGTGGGAAGTCTGTGGGATGGAAAAAGTGTGGCAGAAAACGCTGAAAAGCTTATATGAAAAAATATATGAAAGTCTAATGTTTATCAGTAAATTACAGAAAATAACGAACTTTATCACAATATGCAATTTTTTTGAGAAGGTCCTTTATTTTGAGATAATGGATTTTTGTGCTATAAGTAAACTACAACAAATAAAGGCTTTTTTCACTATATTCAACTTTTTTTAGAAGAACTGTGAAAAGCAAATAGAGAATCTGGATAAAATATTCATCATCATCATTATTATTATTGTGCCTCTCAGATAACCTCTATTATTATTTAAGGAAATATAAAATAAATAAATAAATTATACACACACTGTATATATGTGTGCGTGCGTGCGAGTTATGATGATCTGGGGTTGGTCAGGTTTAGGCACATTACAGGGGCAGTGGTGGCTCAAATGGTTTAGGCTCTGGGTTACTGATCAGAAGCTCAGCGGTTCGAGCACCAGCACTGCCAAGGTTCCACTGTAGAGCCCTTAGAGCAATGTCTTAAACCCTCTCTGCTCCGGGGGGACAGTCCTGTCCGACTCTGTGCTCTGACCCCAGCTTCCTAACTGATAAAATCAAGTCAGTTACTACATTTTAATGCATTAACATGACCAAGGTATCCTATCAATGCATTTTGTCTCCCCTGATAGCACGAGCAAATTCCAGAAACAGATTCTGAATTGACCACTGCACTGCATGCCATAATCAAAGCTAAAGGCAGTGAATAAGAGAGATTAACCATGCTCTATTGCATGTTGACACAATGGGTTGACCAACTTACCCTCTTAAATTCTGTGGAAGAAGTAAATGGGTACACTTGGTATTGGTATTTTTTACTTAAAATTTTTGTTAAATACTGTAAATAATGGAACAGCAAAAAACTTGATTACAGTTAAACCTTGGATTGCGAGCATAATTCGTTCCGAAAGTCTGCTTGTAGATCAAAATACTCATACAGTGGAACCTCGGATTACGAGTAACGCGGTTTACAAGTGTTCCGCAAGACGAGCAAAGATTTGTAATAAATTTTGACTTTAAAAACGAGCATTGTCTTGGTTTACGAGCACTGAGTAACATGTATCACACATGCTTTTCTTGTTTTTTCTTGTTTGCATCACGTCATCACAAGTGAGCCAACAGTTTTTCTCCATCGTCTCACCTGCTGGGTCTTAGTGCTTGCAGAGTTTCTGAGTGTGCGTGTGTCTGTATAAGGCAGAGTGTGTCTCTCTTGGCTTTACAGCCCCCCCCCCCCTCCTCTCAGATTACCAAACAAACTCTGCTCTGTCGCGATTCTTTTAGGTAAGGTGCTGGTTTATTTGTTTTTGTTGTTGTCTTACGTTACAGCAGTGATTCCGTTAGTATGCGCTCATGCGAATGTGACTAGCGATGTTCCTTGCTAATTTTTGAACGGTTAACTTTTAAAGGGTTTTAAAAACTGTCTCTCCGTTAATGTGCGCACACACACACACACAGCACCTGCGTGCACAAATGGAAACACTTATCTGTCGGGATTTATTTTTAAGTTTTTCTTTAAAGGTAAAGTGCAGGTTAATTTTTTTATTTTTATTTTATATTTTGTATTAATTATTTTTATGTAATGTACCTTTGAAAAGATTAGTGACTAGTGCTAGACAAGAGTAGAAGCAGGGGGCTACTGTGTAGGATGACGTTCACACACACAATCACTCCTTTAAACAGATTCACGTGCTGCTGCTGCCTTTTAAACTTTTTCTTTCCGGGGGTGGTTGTTGCAGTACAGTTACTAAAAAATGATCACTACACTTGGACACACACGCACACAAAAAATGCTTTATGTGCACATACAGTGGTGTGAAAAACTATTTGCCCCCTTCCTGATTTCTTATTCTTTTGCATGTTTGTCACACTTAAATGTTTCTGCTCATCAAAAACCGTTAACTATTAGTCAAAGATAACATAATTGAACACAAAATGCAGTTTTTAAATGAAGGTTTACGTTATTAAGGGAGAAAAAAAACTCCAAATCTACATGGCCCTGTGTGAAAAAGTGATTGCCCCCCTTATTAAAAAATAACTTAACTGTGGTTTATCACATCTGAGTTCAATTTCTGTAGTCACCCCCAGGCCTGATTACTGCCACACCTGTTTCAATCAAGAAATCACTTAAATAGGAGCTACCTGACACAGAGAAGTAGACCAAAAGCACCTCAAAAGCTAGACATCATGCCAAGATCAAAAGAAATTCAGGAACAAATGAGAACAAAAGTAATTGAGATCTATCAGTCTGGTAAAGGTTATAAAGCCATTTCTAAAGCTTTGGGACTCACAGTGAGCCACAGTGAGAGCCATTATTCACAAATGGCAAAAACATGGAACAGTGGTAAACCTTCCCAGGAGTGGCCGGCCGACCAAAATTACCCCAAGAGCGCAGAGACAACTCATCCGAGAGGCCACAAAAGACCCCAGGACAACATCTAAAGAACTGCAGGCCTCACTTGCCTCAATTAAGGTCAGTGTTCACAACTCCACCATAAGAAAGAGACTGGGCAAAAACGGCCTGCATGGCAGATTTCCAAGGCGCTAACCACTTTTAAGCAAAAAGAACCTTAAGGCTCGTCTCAATTTTGCTAAAAAAAACATCTCAATGATTGCCAAGACTTTTGGGAAAATACCTTGTGGACCGACGAGACAAAAGTTGAACTTTTTGGAAGGTGCGTGTCCAGTTACATCTGGCGTAAAAGTAACACAGCATTTCAGAAAGAGAACATCATACCAACAGTAAAATATGGTGGTGGTAGTGTGATGGTCTGGGGTTGTTTTGCTGCTTCAGGACCTGGAAGGCTTGCTGTGATAGATGGAACCATGAATTCTACTGTCTACCAAAAAATCCTGAAGGAGAATGTCTGGCCATCTGTTCGTCAACTCAAGCTGAAGCGATCTTGGGTGCTGCAGCAGGACAATGACCCAAAACACACCAGCAAATCCACCTCTGAATGGCTGAAGAAAAACAAAATGAAGACTTTGGAGTGGCCTAGTCAAAGTCCTGACCTGAATCCTATTGAGATGTTGTGGCATGACCTTAAAAAGGCGGTTCATACTATAAAACCCTCAAATAAAGCTGAATTACAACAATTCTGCAAAGATGAGTGGGCCAAAATTCCTCCAGAGCGCTGTAAAAGACTCGTTGCAAGTTATCGCAAACGCTTGATTGCAGTTATTGCTGCTAAGGGTGGCCCAACCAGTTATTAGGTTCAGGGGGCAATTACTTTTTCACACAGGGCCATGTAGGTTTGGATTTTTTTTCTCCCTAAATAATAAAACCCCTCATTTAAAAACTGCATTTTGTGTTTACTTGTGTTATCTTTGACTAATAGTTAAATGTGTTTGATGATCAGAAACATTTTGTGTGACAAACATGCAAAAGAATAAGAAATCAGGAGGGGGGCAAATAGTTTTTCACACCACTGTACGTAGTCATGATGTTGTGCTGTATCCAAGCACATAAAAGGAAAGCTGAATGGAAAGAAAAAAACTGCTAGTTTGCAGAAATATCTGTAATGGTATAGGGAATATTTCCTTTCCACTCTTTGGAGCCGTCCGTAGCAGTTAAGTATTGTTTAAGTACCAGAGCCTCCCTGAGAATTGTTGCTGATCATGTCAATCCCTTTATGACCACAGGGACCACAAATTGCTGTACTCATATGGCCACCACAGTCACCAGATCTCAACCCAGTGCACCTTTGGGATGTGGTGGAACAGGAGATTCATATCATGGATATGCAGATTAGTTAAAATTCAAATTTTATTTGTCACAGTCATACACAGTACGATATGCAGTGAAATGCTTATACTAACGTCAGTGACCTTAAAAAATAAATGCTTATTCGTAAGAAATAAATGTAACTAGTAAAATAAACTGTACAAATAAGGGCATAATAAAAATATTACAAAAAATATAAATTTGTACAAATTTGAAAGTGACAATGGTTGTGCAAATATGCATCAAAAAAGTGACTCTTGGGCAATGGTCCAGAAATAAAAATATAAATATATAGTGCAAGTGTGTATGAATGTGTCCATAGTTTCCATGATTATCCAGTCCATGTTGGGAGATTAAAAAGTTATTAGTCCTGTGTGGTGGTGTGGATGAGAGACCTTATCACCTGCTCATTCTCTCTGTATTGGCCTTCAGGGAGCGGAATCGTTTCCCAGACCGCAACAGAGAGAACAGTCCATTGTTGGGATGGGGTCTTGTGTCTGGTGCTGTGTGAGTGCCTCATGCAGCTCGCATAAGGCAGTGTCCGTGTCCGCTTGAGTCAGAATATAAACGGCGCTGACTATGACCGATGTGAACTCCCGAGGTAGATAAAAACGATGACACATGATGGACTTCCAGGTTTGGTGTGCAGGAGCGTGTAAGAGGAACAACGCTTGTGCTGTTGCACCAGCTGTTGTTCACCATTAAGCACACGCTGCCTCCCCTTGACTTTCCTGAGTCCCGTGTCCTGTCCATGCGGTGAACCGAGAAGAACTTGGCCGGCTGGATGGCATGGTCCGGCACCGCTGGGTTCAGCCATGTCTCGTTGAAGCAGTCCCGAATGGCTCTCTGGAAGTTTACCCTGGCCCTGAGGTCATCGAGTTTGTTCTCCAGTGATTGGACGATGGCGAGCAGGATGCTAAGCAGAGATGTGTGGTGTGCATGGGCTCTCAGCCTCTTCCTGATGCTGGCTTGTATCCCTCCAGGCCGTCGCTTCGCGTCCTTTGTTCTCCCTCATGATCTCACTCGGCCAGCTCGGATCCGGAGTTAAAAACGTCGAATTGTGAGTACATTGTATACGAATAGAAACAAGAGTGTCTCTATCATACCTAATGTACTCAATGGTGGTTATTGTGCCAATTTTCAAACGCTGAAAACTAACTTAAAAAACAAAAACAAAAGGTGGTCGGAGCAGTCGTGATGGCAGCTGACCTCACCGGCGCCATCTTGGAACAACGTGTTGACTGCATATCCATGATGTGAATCTCCTGTTCCACCACATCCCAAAGGTGCTCAACCCAGTGGAGCACCTTTGGGATGTGGTGGAACAGGAGAGTCACATCATGGATATGCAGTCAACTAATCTGCAGCAACTGAGCGATGCTGTCAGGTCAGCACCTTAGTGAATTTATGACATGAAGAATTAAGCCTTGTTGGGACATGGTGGCCACCCTCCAACCATGTGCCTTCCGTAACAAAATCATCTTCATGCATGACAATGCACCATCTCATGCTGCAAAGAATACCTCCGTGTCATTGGCTGCTATGGGAATAAAAGATGAGAAACTCATGGTGTGGCCACCATCCTCCCCTGACCTGATATCAAAGAAGGGGTCCTATGTTCAGATGTAACATGCCCTATTAGGATGTTTTTGATTGAAATAGCTTTTGATTTCTTTAAATATGACCTCCTAAAGCTGCAAATTCAACAAAAGACCATTTTCAGTTCTTTACAACCTATAAAATGTTTTAACTGTGTTGTGGATAATAATTTGGGACAGTGCATTTTCAGTTTTTTTTTAAATAAATATTATCATTAGGAGGTTTGTTCAATAGAATTCAAATTATACCCTAATGGTTGATGACTTGAAAATTCTACTGTCATTTGCATTGACTAATTATGAAAATCAGGGAAAGATATCATTTGCGTAATAATTTGGAACATGGTGTATATTGCTTACAAATTTATAAACATTCTTACCATTCAGTAGAGGACATTCAGATCGGTGTGTGTTATTATACAAATGAACACACAGAATGAATACAGTTTTAGATCTAGATGTACTTGGGGATTTTTTTTGGGAAATCAGTATGTATTTTTAGAGTAATATACTGTATACAACCCCTGGCAAAAATTATGGAATCACCCCTCTCAGAAGATGTTCATTCAAATGTTTAATTGTGTAGGGAAAAAAACAAGAACATACATGCCACAAAACTATTTTCACTCAACAATCCAAACTTCTGGCTGTATAAAACACTTAAAAAAAAACAAAAAAAAAAAACAAAGAAAGATAACTATAGTCAATGACAACTGTTTTGCCAACGCAGAGGAAAAAATATGGAATCACACAAACATGAGGAAAAAAATATGGAATCACCAAATAAAAACACTACTTGCACTTTGTTGCACCACCTCTGGCTTTTATAACAGCTTGAATTCTCTGAGGCATGGATTTAACTAATGTCAAACAGTATACTTCATCAGTCTGTCTCCAGCTTTGTCTTATTGCAGTTGCCAGATCAGCTTTGCAGGTTGGAGCCTTGTCGTGGACCATTTTCTTTAATTTCCACCACAGATTTTAAATTGGATTACGGTCCGGACTATTTGCAGGCCATGCCATTATATGTATTTAATGAGGCGGACATGTCTCAGCTACACTCACTCTCAGCACTGGAGCCCCCCAGGGTTGTGTTCTGAGCCCCCCCTGCTGTACTCTTTGTACACCCACGACTGCGTGGCCACTACCAACTCCACCTCCATCATCAAGTTTGCTGACGACACCGTCGTGGTCGGACTGATCACCAACAATGATGAGTCAGACTACCTAGAGGAGATTGTTCCTCTGGCACCAGTTCTCCAGATTTCCACTCTCCTCCTGAACATCAGTAAGACAAAGGAGCTGATAGTGGACTTTAGTACAAAGCAGGAGAGGAACTACCAGACCCCCGTCATCAACAGGAGCCCAGTGGAGAGAGTGGACAGCTTCAGATACCTCGGTGTTCACATCACGCAGGACCTGTCATGGTCCTGTCACATCAACACCGTAGTGAAAAAAGCCCAGCAGCGTCTCTACCACCTCAGACGCTTGAGAGACTTTAGACTGCCCTCCAAGGTGCTCAGGAACTTCTACTCCTGCACCATAGAGAGCATCCTGACGGGAAACATCACGACCTGGTTCGGGAACAGCACCATGCAGGACAGACGAGCTCTACAGAGGGTGGTGCGATCAGCCGAGCGCATCATCCACACTGAGCTCCCTGACCTGCACTCGATCTACAGCAAGCGGTGCTGGACTAAGGCCAGGAAGATCATGAAGGACCTCAGTCACCCCAGTAATGGACTGTTCTCTTTGTTGCGGTCTGGGAAGCGATTCTGCTCCCTAAAGGCCAACACAGAGAGGCTGAGGAGGAGCTTCTTCCCGCAGGCGATAAGGTCTCTCAATCACACCTCCACACAGGACTAATAACATCTTTTTAAGCTCACAACATTGACTGGACAATCATGGACACATTCATACACACTTGCACTAAATATTTATACATCTGGACAATTGCACATGTCACTTTCATTAGTCACCTTTCATGCATATTTGCACAACCACTGACACTTTAAATTCTATATACATATACCCTATATTTCTATATATTTTGCAATATTTTTATTATGCCCTTATTGTACAGTGTACAGTTAATTTTACTAGTTAAATTTATTTCTTTAGTATTTCCTTTTTATTGATTATTTATTTTACGTACAAGCTTTTATTTTCTTTTTAAGGTCACTGGCGGTCGTGTAAGCATTTCACTGCATATTATACTGTGTATGACTGTGTATGTGACAAATAAAATTTGAATTTGAATTTATTTCCTGTAGGAATGTTTTCACAGATTTTGCCCTATGGCACGATGCATTATCATCCTGAAAAATGATGCTACCATCACCAAACATCCTTTCAATTGATGGAATAAGAAAAGTGTCCAAAATCTCAACATATACTTATGCATTTATAGAAGATGTAATGACTGTCATGTCTCCCATACCTTTACCTGACATACAACCCCATATCAATAATGATTGTGGAAATTTGCATGTTTTCTTCAGGCAGTTGTCTTCATAAATTTCATTGGAACGGCACCAAACAAAAGTTCCAGCATCATAACCCTGGCCAATGCAGATTCGTGATTCATCACTGAATATAACTCTCATCCAGTCATCCGCAGTCCAAGATTGTCTTTCCTTAGCCGACTGAAACCTTGTTTTTTTTCTGTTTAGATGTTAATGATGGTTTTCTTTTGGCTTTTCTGTATGTAAATCCCATTTTTTTAGGCGATTTCTTACTGACCGGTCACAGACATTGACTCCACTTTCTGCCCATTTGGTCCTCATTTGTTTTGTTGTGCATTTTCTGTTTTCAAGGCATATTGCTTTAAGTTTTCTGTCTTGGCGCTTTGATGTCTTTCTTGGTCTACCAGTACGCTTCCCTTTTACAACCTTTCCATTTGATTTGTACTTGGTCCAGATTTTAGACACAGCTGACTGGGAACAACCAACATCTTTTGCAACATTCCATGAAGGTTTACCTTCTTCAAGAAGTTTGATAATTCTCTCCTTTGTTTCAACTGACATCTCTCGTGTTGGAGCTATGAGTTATGTCAATCATCTTGGTTCAACACATCCCTAATGTGTGCAAGCACTCTTTTTTAACTGTAGACTAATTAGCAGTTGTAATCAGATACAGGTATTTGTTTTAGAAATGCAAAGTGCATGGTGATTCCATATTTTTTTCCTCAGATTTGTGAGATTCCATATTTTTTTCCTCCGAGTTGTCAAAACAGTTGTCATTGACTATAGTTATCTTTCTTTGTTTTTTTTTTTTTTTTTTTAAAAAAGTGTTTTATACAGCCAGAAGTTTGGATTGTTGAGTGAAAATAGTTTTGTGGCATGTATGTGCTTGTTTTTTTTTTCTACACAATTAAACGAACATCTTCTGAGAGGGGTGATTCCATAATTTTTGCCAGGGGTTGTATTTTCTCGAACAATACATTTTTAGACTTCAAAACTGTGAAATAACACATATGGCATTAGGTAAATAATGTGAAAAACTAAAATAATTCATACATAGTCACACATAATTCACCACATAGCCGGTGTTTTATATTTAACATGTCCGTAAGTTCGTAAATATGTCCGTAAGTTGCCTAACCTAAAGCTAACACAGTGGACACTTGGTATACAAATGCCCCAGCCCGAGAATTTTTAACTTGCAAACCTTTAACCTCCATGGAAAACCTTCATGAGTCAATCTGGGAGTATGATGAGTATGAGCACTGCACATGTTATCAAACAGAGCATCAAGAGGAAAACGGAGCCACTCGTTTTTTAAAGCAGCCAGTGGCAAGAGGAATCATAAATTAAGATTAAGTGAGCTTTAATTGTACTTCATTTACATGTCTTTTCTAAATGTTTTGCATGTTTTTATAAGCAAAAATATAATTATAGTGTTGGAAATTAGTAATATTGGTAATATTTTTTCATGGCTGGAATGGTTATCTGCATTTACATTATTTCCTATGGCAATATAATGTACTTGTATATACACTATAACTTAATTAAGGGTAAAAAAAAATTCTTATGATTTCTTATGCTGTGGTCACTCCAAGAGAATGATTCACAATTACACCCCAAGTGTCTTACACCCTTACACAATTACACCCTAGTGGAAAACACTAAGTGTCAGACTTCTTGGTTTTAAGTAAAAAACATAAAACAAGTAAGGTTGGCCCCCTAAAACAAACAATTCCCCTCACAATTCCAATTGCTTTAGGAGAGGCTTGTAAATGCAAACTGTATAAAGCTTTTTGAATAGCTGAATTAAGAATCAAGAAAATAGGTTTATACCACATCATACAGTAGTTTCCTGTGCAGCAAGAGGGAGGGCTATACTATACCAAAATAGTTATAGTAATAGCAGAGACAAAGAAGAACAAATCCCCATTCATGTTAAGTATATAAACAATCCTTTTCAAGACTATACTTGCATAACATGTAAACAAGTGTACATACTGACTGATGTTGGCGACAGTGTCCATCCAACTCCGCACTCTCACTTTATTTCTGACATTGGGGGGGTTACTGAACTCATGGATAATTGCAATGTGGTATGGGTAGGGACCACTGAACAACTTTCTTTCCAGGGCCAATGAGTCAATCTGGAGAACAAAGAATTTTTACGAGCTCATACACAATTCTACATGTCCAACACATAACTAGTTTAAATGCTAATACTTCAACATAGTGAAATTCGTAAAAACAAAAATTATTTATTAGAGGATTGTAGGTGCTTTTTAAAAAGTTATTTCATGCACAAAATTAACTTGTATTAAAAAAATAAAACTGCTGGTCACATAAGCATCATAAAAGTAACTGATCATATCTGACAATAAATTTTTTTTTTTTAACAACACAGTAAAGTCTGACCTGTTTCATAGGGCGCAAGTAGACAATGCGATTTCTTTCAGCAGGTATGCGTAAAACCTGATCCAAGACCTGCTCTATGTCCAGCTTCTTGCACTGAGCATAATCAAAGCGGTTTACTATGGGAGTATTCTGCACCTTTAGGTGCTTCAGCACCCTGCAGCGAGTGGCTATATAAGATAAGAACCAGGCAAAATCCAGTAAGCAGTGTTGGGGAAATTGTATATAGACCATACTATAAGACTCCACGATCATTAATGCAACTCACCATGGATAAACATCATTTTAGGGCAGTTCTTCACGACCAGGTCTGTGATGCCACAATTTGAGAGTGTAATTCCCACTAGATTTTTGGATTTCAATGTGAGCACCTAAAAAGAGCAAAGTTGTCTAATTCAATACATTTTGATATTTATACTTTCAAATTACAGGCAGCCAACCTGTACATGGTCATCCTCAGTCACTGGATCACTGGTGCTGGTTGATTTGTCTGCAGTGTGCTTTCTTTTCACCGTAATCCGTGGCATAGGTTTGGAAAGTCCTACAGGGATGATTGTAGGTGAATATAATATTCATATTTTGATGTTTAAAATTTGATAACAATTACAATTATATACAGCTCCCTCCTAAAACATTATGTTCATTAGTAAGGCCATTTTTTTCACACTGAAAACATTTGGGTCTAAGATCAAAAGATGACTATGAAATGCAACCACGGGAGGCACAATCATCTTGTCCCTGTCCCAAGTCTTGATAAATGCAGAGGATTGAGGCAGGAAGGGCAACCAACGTAAAACATTTGGCAAATCAATCATGTGAATCATTAACATGACTTCCATACCAGATCAGCTGCGGCCTGGGTTAACAATGTTAGCACCGCCACCAGTGCTGTTGACCTACACGGTGCTGGTGGAAATTGGGTTTCTGTGAGTCAAAAAAAGGAAAGGAGAAAGGTATGGTCGTAGGCATAGATAGAACAGGAAAGGTAAGAGTTTAGGAGTGACATTAGGGACTATGATAGAGAAGGCAAGATAGTTGGTTGACATGATGCAAAGAAAGAAGGTGGATATACTGTGTTTCCAGGAGACCAGGTGGAAAAGTAGCATGGCTAGAAGCTTAGGATCCAAGTTATTTTACCATGGTGTGGATAGGAAAAGAAATGAAGTAGGATTTATTCTGAAAGAGAAGTTTATAAGGAATGTTCTTGTGATGAAAAGAGCATCACATGAAGCTGGAAATTGAAGGTGTAATGTTGTTAGTGGTTAATGCCCCACAGATAGGATGTGAGTTAGAAGAGAAGGAAAAATTCTGGAGTGAGTGAGATGAAATGATGCAAAGCATTTCCAAAGGTGAGAGAGTGGTGATTGGTTCAGATTTTAATGGACATGTTGGGGAAGAGAACGGAGGTGATGAGAATGTGATGGGCAGGTTTGGTCTTGGAGGTGGACTTGGCAGTAATGAATACTTTTTCCAGAAGAGGCAGAAACATAAGGTGACCTATAAGAGTAAAAGCAGAAGCACTTAGATGGACTTTGTCACTTATTTCTTCCACATTACAACGTCGACACAAGATAAAGTATTGGTAAAGGAGAGTGTAGCCAGGCAACACAGGATGGTGGTGTGTAAAATGACCCTGGTGGAGACAAAGGCAGAGTGGAGGACTAAGTGGTGGAAAGGGAAGAATGTTGTGTAGTTTTCAGGGGGGGGAGTTAAGACAGGCTCTGGGTAGTCATGAGGTGCTTTCAATTGACTGGACAACTACAGATAATGTGACTAGGAAGACAGGTTGGAGGGTGCTTGGTGTATTATCAGGGACAAGGAGACTTGGTGGTGGAATGTGGAAGTCCAGAAGTTTATACAGAGAAAGAGGTTAGCTAAAAAAAGAAGTGGGACGCAGATGACTTAAGAGAGAAGACAGGAGTACTGGGGGGTGCAGCATAAGGTGAAGGTAGAGGTGGCAAAGGCCAAACATATGAGGACTGGATTGGTTGGCCAGGTCGGTAAGAGAGAGATAGATATGGGAAGGAGGTGCAGAAGGATAGTGTGATTAAAAATAGCGATAGAAATGTACTGCCAGGTGCCAGGAGGGTGAATGGAAGATGAAAGGAGTAGTTTATAGAGTTGGTGAATGAGGAAAATGAAAGGTAAGAGTAGAAAAAGGTGACAATTGTACAGCAGGAAGTAGCAAAAATTATTAAGAGTAAGGTGAGGAGGGTGTTAAAGAGGATGGAAAGCGGAAAGACAGTTGGTCCTGATGACATACCTGTGGAGGTATGGAAGTGCTTAGGAGAAGTTGCAGCAGAGTTTCTTACTCGTCTGTTTTATTTTTTTTAATCAAGATCTTGGAGGGTACTGGTGCTGCTTTTTAAAAACAAGGGAGATGTGCAGAGATATGGTAACTACAGAGGAATAAAGCTCACGAGCCATACACTGAAGCCATGGGAAAGAGTAGTGGAAGCTAGGTTAAGGGCAGAAGTTAGCATTTGTGAGCAGCAATATGGTTTCATGCATAGAAGAAGTACAACAGATGCAGTATTTGATTTGAGAAGGCTGATGGAGATGTACAAAAAAGGTAATAGGGAGTTGCATTGTGTCTTTGTAGATTTAAAGAAAGTGTATGACGGTGCTGAGAGAGTAGCTGTGGTATTGTATAAGGTAGTCTGGAGTGGCAGAAAAGTATGTTAGAGTGGTGAAGGGCATATATGAGAGCTGTAAGACAGTGTTGAGGTGTGCTGCAGGTGTGACAGATGAGTTCAAAGGTGGATCAAGGATCGGCTCTGAGCCCCTTCTTGCTTGCCCTGGTGATGAACAGGATGACAGATGAGGTTAGACAGGAGTCTCCATGGACTATTGTGTTTGCAGAGGACATCGTGCTTTGTAGGAGAGCAGGGAACAGGTGGAGGAAAATCTAAAGTGAAGATATGCTCTTGCTCACAGCAAGATAGAATACATGTGTGTGAATGAGAAGGACCCAAGTGTAACGGTGAGGCTACAGGGAGCAGAGGTGAAGAAGATACAAGCTTTAAGTATTTAGGGTCAACAATACAGAGCATTGGAGAGTATGGAAAGGAGGTGAAGAGGCATGTGCAGGCAAGTTTGAACAGTTGGAGAAAAGTAGCAGGTGTGATAGAGAACGAAAGGAAAGCTGTTCAAGATGTTGAGACCACTGAAGTACTGAAGAAAAGACAGGAGGCAGAGTTCGAGGTAGAAGAGCTGAAGATGTTGAGGTTCTTTTTGGGAGTGACTAGAAAGGATAGGATCAACAATGCGTGCATCAGAAGGAGAACCCCTGAACAGCTAAAAGACAAAGATGATGATGATCAAAAGATGAGGATGAACCGATAGAGTAAAATTTCAGCATTAATTTCCTGATGTTCCCATCTAGATGTGTTTCACTCATGAGTGGAGTTTTTGCTAAAAAGGATAGACCAACATAGTAGCATCTATGGGAGAGGAGGAAAGAAGAGGAAAAATCATTCAGTGCAATTGCACAAGTATTTTGCATAGACAAAAACTAATAAAATACTGGTATACTAATATCCAAGACTCAGAATCTACCAAACTAATGGAAAGACCACAGTGTGCAACAAGAGGGTGAAATATACCGTACACGCTTGTGAGGCAGGCATAGTGGAGGTAGTCATGGCTTGGGCTTACATGGATGTTTCTGGAATATACTCAAAACACACTGCTAACATAACAAAAGGATTTCTTTAGAGGGAAAACATTCAGAGGTCCTAGGCATACCAAGTTAATGCTCATACCTTAACCCAAATGAGCATCCATTTCACCAGAGAAGAATGAAGGAGAAGTTCCTCAAAGCAAACAACAAATGAACAATGCTGTAGTACAAGCATGGGAAAGCGGAATATAAAAGTTTGGTGAGATAAATAGGATGGTGGTTTGTTACAGTAGGCTTAATGTAAGTTTACTGTTTTACTTTTGGATCGGGTAGACTCCAATCGAGTTGTAGAAACATTGCTTTCGTTTTTTTTTTTTTGGCAAAGATTTCAAACAAACTTCCTTCACATTGTCATTCTGCTTAATGTTTATAAAATTTGGAGAAAAATAATTATATTATGAAATAATTTCATCCATTTTTAAATAAGGCTGTAACAACAAAATGTGGAAAAAGTGAAACACTGAATACTTTCCATATGCGGTGTAGCCCCATAGAAAGAAGAAAAAAAAGACCGCCTGTCCAAGTCTGAGATCCGGAAGCCCCCGATAAGAGCCTTTATGGACAACTTGAAACCGCCACAACCTCGGTGCCTGGGTGTAGGTGGATTCTACAGGGCCTGGTTAAGCTCATTTCTTGGGCTAAAATGAGCTTCAAGCCAACAAAAAGTGGTGGACAAGTTTCGCTTTTCAGAAGATGGCGTAGTAATACCATCAATCAATGAGAAACGAGTTACTAGCCTAGGTAAGGTTTTTGACTGCACATAAGTAAAAAATTTACATGCAAATGATTAGAGATAAGGAACCCGTTCCGTGGTATAGTGATCACACACACACTAACACAGGCATCAAAATTAGAATGTAAGTGGCATCAAACTAAATTGTGAGTATTTCAAATGGCATGGAAGGAAAGCATCTTGAACTATAGAAAAGCTCTTAGTGTTGCTAGATTAACACATATCTGCACTCTTATCGAAAATAACCAGGAATAAGACCACTACAGAAATCTCCACATCAACATGTAGTAGTAAGGACTTCATTTTTACCAAATTTCACTCCTCTCTCCTCATAAACCCGTGTATTAGAACCTATACCGACACATTTTCTCAAGCAGATAGTACCACCAACAAACAGAACCCCTGTTTAGAATGATTAATTATATACTCAGCAGTGGGAATGTTCCAAAATCTTTTAAATGAACAGTTAACCACTAATTAAGAAACCTCACCACAACCCTTGTCAGCTGTCCAATTACAGGCCGATATTAAACCTCCCCTACAAAAGAATAGCACTCATACTGTATCAGTCATGATTTAGGCCCATCACAGCATAGAGACAGCAAATGTTAAAGTAGTAAATGACCTCCTTTTGGCCTCTGATCAGGGTTGCATCTCTTTGCTTGTGTTATTTGACCTCAGTGTAGCCTTTGGCACCATTGATCACAGTATTCTCATTCACAGATTAGAAAAGCTAGTAGCAATTAAGGGGAATGTCCTCTCCTGACTTGGATCCCATTTGACTAATTGTTATTAATTTGTAGATTTAAATAGTAACTACTCTGCCTGTTCTCAAGTGAAGTTTGGTGTTCCACAGGGTTCGATTTTAAGCCATGTTTTTTTCTCTTTACATGCTTTCTCTGGGTAACATAATTCGTAAGCATGGTGTTAGTTCGTGGTACGAGCATGTCACCCCAATCGTATCCACACTGAATTGGCTCCCAGTGAAATTTTGCATCAATTTTAAAATACTACTTTTGTCGTATAAAGCATTATATGGTCTCACGCTGCATTATCTGTGGGAACTGCTAGTGTCTTTTGACTTCGACAATCAAAGGATGCAGGCTGCTTGTCAGTACCACATATTATGAAAACCACAGCAGGGGGCAGAGCTGTTTCTTACAAAGACTCAAAGTAATGGAATAGCCTTCCAATTAATGTGTGGAAGTCAGACACAGTCTCCGTGTTTAAGTCTAGGGCTCAAGGAATAGTGACCGCACTCGCTCACTAGTTCAGGACTGGAATTTCCTACAGTCCACCTGAGCCTCCAATAACAAACTTGACATCAACTGTTATATTTAACTTCCAGCCATCTAACAGACAGTATGACTGCAAAACAATTCCTGCTATCCGTTATCTCCCAATGGAATATGTTCCCTTTTGACTCTGGTTCCTCTCAAGGTTTCTTTCTATTGCCATCTCAAGGAGTTTTTCCTTGCCACCGTCACCCTCGGTTTGCTCATCAGGAAGTAATCATTTTGATTCATACACATTTTTCATTTCACATTTCCATATTTTCTTTTGATTAAGTAAAGCTGCTTTGCAACAATGAATTATTAAACGCTATACAAATTACACGGAATTGAAGTAAAAGGATGGTCACACCAAATAATAATTTGATTTGGATTCGTCTTTTTTTCATTTACTTTTCATTTTGATAATGGATAAAAACTATTAACATCTACTTTTGAAAGCATTCTTAAGTCACAGCATTTTTCCCCATACATGGCTAAAATGTTTGACAGTACTTTATATGAAATATCAGTGAAAGCTGTTAGATTGCCTAGTAATAAAAAAATATTAATCTTTTGAAGTAAAATATTTTCAGTGTACAGCAAAAACAAGATAATTGGCCTTATTATATTACATTCAGAGGGGACTGTATAATACATTGGAAAAAAAAAAATCAGTGATAGACGTTACTTACCAGAACGTTTATTAGTGTACACTAGGTATCATGCATCAAGGGTTGCTGAAGTTCAATTATTAATGAACACCATATTTAACTTCATGAACAAATTTAGTTTTAAAGCAGGATTCTGTTGCTTAACTCTTTTGTCCTTACCTGAGTCAGGTGCTAGGGGAACAGAGCACAGTCTACTGCAAGCACGGGTCATTGGTCGACTAGAAAACATGTTTTTGGAAGTTGTATGGGACACCACTCTATCCTGGTGACCTATTGCGGTGGGCGCTACTTTAGTTCTCTGCTTGGGAATATGATGGAATGATCGGGTCTCCTCTCCCCCTGGCTGATTGAAGGTGGCATGCGTACTGCCCTCTGTGCCTAAGTTAGTCCTACTACAAGTGCAGTATGCCCTTAGATTACTTTCATCCCTTCCTTCTGCATCTTGGGGCCTTCCAAGATTACCCGATTTCACCCTCCAGTCAACAGAGCAGACACAGCCCCCATTATTTTGCTCCTGGCCCACATCCACTGCTGTTTCATTGGCTGCTTTTATGTCGGCTTTGATCTGCTCACTGTTCACCTGGCAGCCTTTCTCACAGCTTGGATAATGCGCCCCCCATCGGCGTAAGGGGGTTTTTCCTTTGTCTATCAAAAGAAAGCAATATTTAGTTAAGGGGAATTTTCGATATGCACATTTAATGAGGACAATGATATGTGATTATACATTACCTCTTGTGGCTAGCTTATCTAAATCATCAGTCTTCTCCTGAATGTCTGCCTTATGGTACTTTTGAGGGAAGCAAAAAGTACCTTGGGACTTATCAACAGCTTCATCATCATCACTGTCAGAGTCAGACACGACTACTGGAATTTTCTTCATGACAGGCTGCACTCCACTGGGCCCTACAGAAGGGAATCACATTAATTTATACATTTATGACAAACATACTCCACAGGGCTAAAAGTATGTGGACACCTGACTGTCACACCCATATCAGGTTTTATACACTTTCTGATCAACAAATTTACATGACTTCTCCAGCAAACCCATTAACTTTTAAAAATGAAATAAGCATTCTTTATTTTAACATATATTTATATATATAAAAAACATTTTCAGCTTAATCAGGGAAAGTGAACTAATGTATTACGTGATACTTACAGTGCTGGTCATAATTATTGGCACCTCTGGTTAAGATGTGTTCTTAGGCTACTAATAATTATTTTTTAAAACAATATAGAACCACAATGCAAAAAGAGAGAGAAATCTAACCTTTTATTGAAGTACAATTAATTATTCAGTGGGAAACAAAATCCCACATTAAGAATTTTTTGCTTTTTACATGAAATCATGGTGGTCACAATTATTGGCACCCCTGAAGTTAATACTTCGTGCGACTCAGACAGCACTTAATCTCCCAGCACTTACTCTCCTTCGATAACATTTCACAAGATTGGAGAATAGAGATAGAGGGATCTTTGACCATTCCTCTTTGCACAATCTTTCTAGATCATCCAGAATCCTGGGTCCTCTCTCATGCACTCTCTGCTTCAGTTCACCCCACAGGTTTTCAATTGGTTTAAGGTCTGGGGAGCCATGGGAGGAGCATGATTTTGTGTCTGCAGAACCATTTTTATGTAGATTTCATCACGTTTTGGGTCATTATCCTATATTTAGATTTTAGTTATAAACAAAAATAAACACACGGCAAAGTAAAAATAAACAAATACACCACATAAGGAACAAACCAACCCCTTACCCCCCTCCCCACCCTAGGGACTAAAATATCATGCTACACTCGGGCGAACTGGCCATCCGGAGTACCGGGAGTTTTCCCGGTGGGCCGGCCCAGTCAGTACACAAATATATAAAAAATGACGGAAACCATATTGCATCTCTGTCGCACCGACGCCGCCAACAAAGAGCGTGTTGTTGCGGGAGAGGTTGATTTACGACAGCTGTTTACTGGAGTGTAGTCCAGTGCGGGAGATGCATTGTGGGTAATGAGGTCCGGTGTGTGTGAACGCGAGTGTGAGATGTAAGCTGTTATATAGAGTTTTGTTTTGGATTAAATTGCAATCAATCACAATCAATCTGAACAGGTAAGCTGGAATAAAATCAGTAGCAGCATTAACTCGTGCTAGTAATTATTATGGTAGTCAATATTAATTCAAAATAATGTTTCTCAGCCTTATTTCGAATTAATATTGACTACCATCATAATTAAAATAAGTAACTAGTTTACTAGCATGAGCTAATGCTGCTACTGATTTTATTTCAGCTTACCTGTTCAGTTTTATTGCCATTCTTTGTAAAATATTGTCTTTATAGATTTATATGTAGTTTGACAGATGAGGTTAGACAGGAGTCTCCATGGACTATGATGTGTGCAGATGGCATTGTGCTTTGTAGCGAGAGCAGGGAACAGGTGGAGGAAAATCTGGAGAGGTGGAGGTACGCTCTGGAAAGCAGAGGAATGAAGGTTAGCCGCAGCAAGACGGAACACATGTGTGTGAATGAGAGGAACCCAAGAGGAACGGTGAGGCTACAGGGAGCAGAGGTAAAGAAGGTGCAGGACTTTAAGTACTTAGGGTCACCGGTCCAGAGCAACGGAGAGTGTGGAAAGGAGGTGAAGAGGCGGGTACTGGCAGGTTGGAATGGGTGGAGAAAAGTGTCAGGTGTGTTGTGCGATAGAGTATCGGCGAGAATGAAAGGAAAGGTGTACAGGACTGTGGTGAGACCAGCGATGCTCTACGGCTTAGAGACAGCGGCACTGAAGAAACGACAGGAGGCAGAGTTGGAGGTAGCAGAGCTGAAGATTTTGAGGTTCTCCTTGGGAGAGACAAGGATGGATAGGATCAAGAATGAGTTCATCAGAGGGACAACCCATGTGAGATGTTTTGGAGATGAAGTCAGAGAGGCCAGATTGAGGTGGTTTGGACATGTTCAGAGGAGAGATGGTGAATATATCGGTAGAAGTATGCTGAGGTTGGAACTGCCAGGCAGGAGGTCTAGAGGAAGACCAAAGAGGAGATTTATGGATGCAGTGAGCGAGGACATGAAGTTAGTTGGTGTGAGAGAAGAGGATGCAGAGGATAGGATTAGATGGAGGCAGATGATTCGCTGTGGCGACCCCTGAAAGGGAACAACCGAAAGACAAAGAAGATGATGTAGTTTGTCTTGATGTTCTTTCCACTGTGTCTTTGTTTTACTAATATGACCCAATATATGTTCAGTGATACTTCAAATAATATTGTTAGGAGTTTGTTATTCTGCCCTCTGCTGTTCTTTCTGGGTACTTGCTTGCCTTTCAGGTGGGTGTTCCTCCAGGTAATTCACCGGATGCTGCGGTTGGCTCATCTCCTCAACCAACCAGAATAAAAGGACCACCCCAAACTCCTTTCAGCTGCTTTTGGTGCCACCGCGTGTGTCTTTGTATTGTGTCTCTTCTTTCAATTTGATCTTTGTATATTCGAGTTTCTTGCTAGAGAGAATTGTTAGTCTGACTGTTATGACCTTAAGCCTGTTTTGAATACGAGTCTGGATACTGTTTTGGATTTGTTAGCCATCGACTTATATTGTCCATTGTAAATATTGTTGTAAATACTGTAAATACTTTCATCATATTAAGGGCAGTAGGAGGTTGATGCCATTTCTTTTGTTATATATATTTTGTACTCTTTTTGGTTAGGGAGTTAGGGAAGCATTATGTATCTTGTTTTACTTTCTTTTGACTTAGGAATCTAGTTCTTCCTAAACGAAGACCATTTTGTTTATTATTTTGGCCTTGTCAACCTCTGAAGTTCGTAACCCTTATCTTTTTTTGCCTAGAGATAAAAAGAAATACACTTTCCTAATCTCTTTGGTAGTGAGACTCCTTCACTCACCTTTTTGCTACGACACAGTCCCCTAGACAGTCGTAACAATATGTTTAAATAGCATTGATTTCCGTATTGTGTTATATTTTTATACTAGTAACTGGTGTTAAAAATTTATCTCTACATTGATGAGCCAATGTATTATGATGTGGGCTGCTGTAGGCCAGAAAGTCCAGGGACACTTTTTGGTCCCAGTCCGCCCCTGGCTACACTGATGGTGCGGTCAACACCACTCGGTCACTCAACCTGCTTTTTCAAGATAAAGGAGAAGAGGAGACCAAATCTTGTCAAATTTGTCCAATTTCTTTCCCATAAGGAATCTAATTTTTCCCAAACGTAGTACCAATTCTTCCAACCATAATTTAGCTGATGGGGTTTCTGTTGTTTTCCAAAACCTTAGGATAAGTTTCTTTGCCAGAATAAGTCCATAGGACAACAGTTGTTTTTTAGATTGTTGGAGTGACATGATTTTATCAGAAATCCCAAATATCACTAGAAGTGGGTCAGGCTTTAAGTCACTTTTTAAAATATCAGACAATTTTAAATACCTCAGTCGAGAATGAGATTAATTTAGTACAAAGAACATAACTAGTAAGGGAGTGGCTAACTCTGTCAGACATTTGTCACAAAATGGGGAATTATCTGGAAAAATCTGTGTAATTAGTGGTGCTTGAAAAGCATCACTACTACTATCTTGCAAACTTATTATTAAGTGTGTCTATGCAATAGACCACTTATTACTATTCATCCCGAAACTTTGGACGCTCCCACGCCGGAGAGCTTTGGTCCGACGGCCACGTATGATACACCATCGCGTCCGGCTCGATCGGGAGAACTTATGGAACCCCGGCTCCCGAAGTGATCCGACGCACCGTTTTCTCGCAATTCCCAAAAAACTGATTTCGAAAATCGAAAAAGGGTTTTTTCTTCTTATTAATGGTGCTTGAAAAGCATCACTACTACTATCTTGCAAACTTATTAAGTGTGTCTATGCAATAGACCACTTATTACTATTCATCCCGAAACTTTGGACGCTCCCACGCCGGAGAACTTTGGTCCGATCATACACCATCGAATACGCCACGAATCATACACCATCGCGTCCGGCTCGATCGGGAGAACTAATGGAACCTCGGCTCCCGAAGCGATCCGACGCACCGAAAATGAAAAACGTATTTATTATTAAGTGTGTCTATGGAATAGACACACTTATTACTATTCGTCTGAAAACTTTGGACGCTCCCACGCCGGAGAGCTTTGGTCCGACGGCCACGTATGATACACCATCGCGTCCGGCTCGATCGGGAGAACTTATGGAACATCGGCTCCCGAAGCGATCCGACGCACCGTTTTCCCGCAATTCCCAAAAAAGTGATTTCGAAAATCGAAAAAGGGTTTTTTCTTCTTTTTATTATTAGTGGTGCTTGAAAAGCATCACTACTGTTATCTTGCATACTTATTTTTTTTTTATTTTTATTTTTTCTTATTCTTCCGTATGAAAGTTTGGCGCGTAACTAGTCCCGCACCGTTTGTCGTAGAACCATGAATGGGGTCTCATATCGTGCGGCCTATTCGGGAATGGGGTGCTATGACTTTTCTAAGGGGTGGGTGCTTAATTGCCCCCGCAGGGGGCAATTAAGCACCCAAAAAAGTCCCATAGGATAACATGGAGGCCACATTTTGACGGATTGTGGCGCAGAGAGGGAATTTTGTAGAAACGTGAAATTCGCCACAATTGTAGAGGTTTGCATCCTGTGTCAGAGGATACCCCGCACAAGTGTTTAATTAGTACCCCCGGGGGTACTAAATACCCCCGCACAGGGCAATTAATTGCTAGTCCAGCACCGTTTGTCGTAGACCCTTGAATGAGGTGTCAAACCGTTCGCCTCAGTCGGGCATGGGGTTATATGATACTCCTGAGGGCGGGCGGTTAATTGCCCCCGCTGCTAGAACAACACCGTATGTCGTAGGCCCATGAATGAGGTGTCATATCGTGCGTCTTATCCGTCAGGGGTGTGCAGTGACCTCTCTTAGGGGCTGGGCGGTTAATTGCCCCCGCAGGGGGCAATTAACCGCTCATAGACTTGACATTGATTAAACTTTGCTTTGCGCACTTAACATGATTACCATGTCCCTATCATAGAGTTCAGCTGATTTGCTAGCCTCGTGTTAGCTTGCCACGTCAAGCACCACTCACATTTTCTTCAGGAAATGTACCTCTCTAGTTATTATTCTTCTTCTTCCGCCTAAAATTTTGGACTCTTTCTCGTCCCGCAGTTTTGAGAAAACCTACACGTATGTTACATCGTTTCGTGCGGCCCGATCGGGAATGGTGTGCTATGACTTTTCTAAGGGGTTCATCACGCGGTTTTCCCGAAATTCCCAAAAAAGTACCCCATTTTTCCCCATTCATCTCTATGGAATTTTTTATTTGACAGGTTGTAGCGCAGAGGGGCAATTAATCGCTCATAGACTTAACATTTTAACCGCTATTCCCGCACCGTTTGTCGTACACCCATGAATGAGGTGTGATATCGTGCGGGTTATCCGGGGGTGGGGTTCTATGACTTTGCTCAGGGCTGGGCGGTCAATTGCCCCCGCAGGGGGCAATTGACCGCTCATAGACTTAACATTGAAATCAGCTTTGCCTGAGTTTGTCGTTGACCCTTGAATGAGGTGTCAAACCGTTCGCCTCATTCGGGCATGGGGTTATATGATACTACTGAGGGCGGGCGGTTAATTGCCCCCGCAGGGGGCAAGTAACCGCTGCTCCCTCACCGTTCGTCGTAGACCCTTGAATGGGGTGTCATATCGTGCGTCTTAACCGGGAGGGGTGTGCAATGACCTGTCTGAGGGGCTGGGCTGTTAATTGCCCCAGCAGGGGGCAATTAACCGCTAGTCCCGCACCATTTGTCGTAGACCCTTGAATGTGGTGTCAAACCGTTCGCCTCCTTCGGGCATGGGGTGCTATGGCGTGTCTATGGGGTTGGGCGGTTAATTGCCCCAGCAGGGGGCAATTAACCATCCATACACTTAACATTGAGATCAGCTTTGAATGAGTTTGTCAACAACATGTTATGCTGATTAGCATGTTGGTTGCATGATGTGTTGGCACCGACCCGGCACGCGCATAGACACACTTAAAATTTCTTCAGGAATTTTCCCCCCTCTAGTTCTTTTTATTATTCTTCTTCTTCCGCCTAAACTTTGGACCGTTTCTCGCCCCGCAGTTTTGAGAAAACCTACACGTATGTTACATCGTTTCGTCCGGCCCCATCGGGAATGGTGTGCTATGACTTTTCTAAGGGGTTGGCGGTTAATTGCCCCCGCAGGGTCGTAGACCCTTGATTGTGGTGTCAAACCGTGCAGCTTGTTCGGGAATGGGGTGCAATGTCTTTTCTCATGGCTGGGGTGGTTAATTGCCCCCTGCGGGGGCAATTAACCGCTAGTCCCTCACCATTTGTCGTAGACCCTTGAATGAGGTGTCATATCGTGCGTCTCATCTGTGAGCGGTGTGTAGTGACCTCTCTGAGGGGCTGGGCTGTTAATTGTCCGCATTGTCCGCTCATAGACTTGACATTGATTAAACATTGCTTTGCGCACTTAACATGATTACCATGTCCCCATCATGGAGTTAAGCTGATTAGCTAGCCTCGTGTTAACTTGCCACGTCAAGCACCACTCACATTTTCTCCAGGAAATGTACCTCCCTAGTTTTCTTTTAGTATAGTGGAGTCGATGGATAATCTTAAATCAAATGAGGCAATGCCTAGAGTTGACAGAGCATGTATGAATATTCTCTAGTGCATCAGTCCATAGTTCTAAACATATCTCCTACCCAAATTCTTGCTCCCACTGCAATTTTAAACTCTGTAGAAAGTAAGTTCTTCTATAGCAATGAGTTGTATAATAGTGATATCAGATGTCTGACAAAACCCCCAAGCCCCAAAAGATCATCCAATCTAGCAGGATTAGCCTCATTAAAACAAGGTATATACTTTCTTACGTAGTCCCTGATTTGCAAATAAGTTATTTGCATGGAGTCCATATTGATCCTGCAACTGTCTGAAGGATGCAAACATGCCATCTATGAATAGGTTTCCAATATTCTGAACACTTAACTCCTTCCATTGTGTAAAAGCAGAATCCATAATAGACGGGATAAATGATGGGTTCCCACTGATTGGTAAAAGGAAAGACAGTGACTTAATTTCTAAGTTTGATTTGATCTGCTTCCAAATACGAACTGTACTATGAATTATACAGTTGTAGTTATATACTGACTTTTCTATCTTTATAGGAGACAGTATGACTGCACCAATATCATAAGGGCTACATGCCTCTCTTTCCAATTGGATCCAAGTTGAGTGTGCTACTGTATGATCTAGCCGTATTATGATAGTTCGAAGAGCGCAAGCATAGTAGTAAAGGGCAAAATCTTTAAGGGACATTCCACCTACAGCTTTAGGTTTACAAAGATGTGCTTTACTTATTCTATGGGATTTGTAATCCCACAAAAATGGTATAATAATGGAATCTAGTTGTTTGAAAAGAGTCTTTGGTAGAAATATTGGGATGTTTTGAAAAAGATATAGAATTTGGGGGAGAAAGATCATTTTAATAATGTTGACCCTTCCTACTAAAGAGATGGGCAGGGATCTCCAGAACTGAATATCATCTTGCAATTTAGCCACTAAATGGGAAAAATTTGCTTTAAATAATGACTGTGTGTGACCTCAATTCCCAAATATTTGAGTTTGTTATTTTAAAAGGAAGTGATTGGAGAGCAGAAATATCTGACCTTTATAGGCATCAATTCACTCTTAGACCAGTTGACCCTGTAACCCGAAAATGTACCGTAATGACACTGTTTCTAAGATTGTTGAAATAGTAGTTTAAGTCTTAGTGATGTATAACAGAATATCATCAGCTTATAATGATATTTTGCTTACTGTATTCTTTGTGCTGTATCCATGTATGTTGGGGTTAGACCGAACAGAGTGGGCAAGGGGTTCAAGCTTATAATCCACTCTAAGTGTCTCTAAAGATTTGACATTATCTGTAAATAAATTAGCTAAATTAAAAACACCTTTCTCCACCCAGGACCGAAGGCCAATATTAGCCAAGCAGGAAAGTTTGATTTGAGCAGCCCAGTAGTAAAATTGTATGTTGGGCAAAGATCCACCTCCACACTCCCTTGGCTTGAGGAGAGAAGTGAATTTAATCCTGGGTTTTTTATTATTCCATATAAACTTACTGGCTTTATTCAGACCCTTAAAAAAGTCAGAATTCAAATAACATGGTATGCACTGAAATAAATAAAGTAAATGGGGAAGCACATTCATTTTAATTGTGCTAATTCTTCCAAAAAAAGAAATTGGCAAAGAAGTCCACCTATTCATATCCTGTTTGAGTTTTGTCATTAAGGGTGAATAATTATTGGAGAACAAATCCTTTAAGTCAGAGGTTATGTGTATGCCCAAATAAGGAAACCCAGAGTCAGTGATGTGAAAGGGACACTGTAATTTAACATTCTGTGGGGCATTTAAAAACATGGCTTGGGATTTCCCCAGATTTATTTTGTACCCACTATACTGGCTATACTGATTAATTATCTCCAATACACAAGGAATTGATGATTGTGGCTGCCTCAGGTAAAGAAGGACATCATCCGCATATATGCGGTGTTCCGTCCCACCTGCCTCCAGAATGCTTTCTGCCAAGCGTTCGATAAACATGGCGAACAGGAGCGGCGACAGGGGGCATCCCTGACGGCAGCTTCTATGGATTGAGAATTTACCTGATAATAAACTATTAGTGCTAACCACAGCTGTTGAATCAGAGTAAAGACGTTTAAACTAGTCTGATGAAGTTAGAGCCCAAATTTAATTTGTCCAATATTTGAAACTAAAATCTCCACTCGACCCTATCAAACGCTTTTTCTGCATCCAGAGATATTATAGTGGCTGGGTCACCATCTGTATTCAACTGATGTATTATATTCAGGAAACGACGTACATTGTCTGAGCCGTAGCGAGATTTAACGAATCCAGTCTGATCAGGTTTAATGATCTTAGGCAGAATTCTCTCCAAACGACGAGCCAAGGCCTTGGCCACAATTTTAAAATCTACATTAAGTAAACTTATTGGGCGATATGAGGCACAGTGCAATGAGTTCTTTCCTTTTTTGAGAATCAAGCTAATAGAGGTGGTCTTCCAGGAATCTGGACATGTACAGGCATGAAAATAGAGAGCTTGTACCAAATTTTTTTTTTACAAAATTCCAGAGGAAAGCCATCCAACCCTGGCGCCTTCCCACTAGGCATAGATTGAATAGCTGCAAAAATTTCTTCCTTTGTAAGACGAGTGTTAAGAAAAGCCTGATCCTCCTCTGAAGTTGAAGGTAACTGCATCTTATCCAAAAAACTGATAGGGTCTTGGGATGCACATGAGGAAGTGTACAGATTCTCATAAAAATCATATGAAATTACTCCTTCAGTAGTTTAATTAGCCTTAATGGATCTTTCAGCTCATTCACAGTTGAGTTGATATGCTAAAAGATGACTAGGTTTATTTCCATTTTGATAAAACCTTTGCCTACTAAATGCTATTAATTTTTGTACATGTTCTGAATAGTCCAGGTTTAATTTCAAATTCAAATTCAAATTTTATTCATCACATACACAGTCATACACAGTACGATATGCAGTGAAATGCTTACACGACCGCCAGTGACCTTAAAAAGAGAATTAAATCTTACAGTAAGGAATAAATATGAATAAATAGGAAAATTTTAACTTAACTAGAATAAAAATAGAAATAAAAAATAAAAGTATACTGTACATAAAATGGAAATAAAAATAGAGATATACTGTACAATAGAGATTTTCTTTTAAAATTGAAATTTGGTGGAGGATGTATGGTGTGCAAGTAATTTGCATGGAAACATGTGTTAAGGTGCCTTATTAAAGTGACTTTGTGCAGGGGTCCAGAATGTAAACATAAATATGAGTTCCAATGTCAGGGTAGATGTGCATGAAAGTGTCCATAGTGTCCGTTGACGTTAACAGGTTGTATTAGTTCTGTGTTTGTGGTGTGAATGTGGTATGGTTGAGAGACCTTATTGCCTGCGGGAAGAAGCTCCTCCTCAGTCTCTCTGTGTTGGCCTTCAGGGAGCTGAAGCGCTTTCCTGACCGCAACAGAGAGAACAGTCCATTGTTGGGATGGCTGAGGTCCTTCACGATCTTCCTGGCCTTGGTCCAGCACCGCCTGGTGTAGATTGAGTGCAGGTCAGGGAGCTTGGTGCGGATGATGCGCTCAGCTGAACGCACCACCCTCTGTAGAGCTCGTCTGTCCTGCATGGTGCTGTTTCCAAACCAGGTCGAGATGTTTCCCGACAGGATGCTCTCTATGGTGCAGGAGTAGAAATTCCTGAGCACCTTGGAGGGCAGTCTGAAGTCTCTCTAACGTCTGAGGTGGTAGAGACGCTGCCGGGCCTTTTTCACCACGGTGTTGATGTGACAGGACCATGACAGGTCCTGCGTGATGTGAACACTGAGGTATCTAAAGCTGTCCACTCTCTCCACTGGGCTCTTGTTGATGACGGGGGTCTGGTAGTTCTCCTCTCCTGCTTTGTACAAAAGTCCACTATCAGCTCCTTTGTCTTACTGACGTTCAGGAGGAGATTGTTCCTCTGGCACCAGTTCTCCAGATTCCCAATCTCCTCCAGGTAGGCTGACTCATCGTTGTTCGTGATCAGGCCCACCACGACAGTGTCGTCAGCAAACTTGATGACGGCGGTGGAGTTGGTAGTGGCCACGCAGTCGTAGGTGTATAAAGAGTACAGCAGGGGGCTCAGAACACAACCCTGGGGCGCTCCAGTGCTGAGTGTGAGGGAGGCTGAGACATGACCGCCCATCTTTACTGCCTGTGGTCTGCCAGTTAGGAAGTTGGAGATCCACTGACACTAATTAGATCTAGCACCAGTTAGAAGATTCCAATTGTTTTGTGTCAGTGAAGTTTTATGAAGCAGTTCCAATCTTTTTACCTCTTCTTCTAATTTTTTTCTATTCTCAGCCTTTTGTTTTTTATGCCAAGTACTAAAAGAGATGTGGCCTCTTGAGGTGGCCTTGGCTGCATCCCATTTAGTAGCGCTATTTACTGGACAAAATTGATTATCCTGCCAGTATTGGGATATTTTTTCCTTAAGGAACTGGCAAAACAAATTGTCATTAAGGAGAGTACTATTAAATTTCCAATAAGATGATTTGGGGGTTGAAAATTCTGTCAAACCTAAATAAACAGGGTTATGATCAGAAAGAACCATTGGACCAATTTCACAAGATCTTGCACAATTAATGTACCTGGAAGGCAGGAATAAATAGTCTAATCTGGAATTATGGGGAGAAGAGTAGAAAGTATAGTCTTTGACACCTGGATGTAGTTCTCTCCATATATCCACCAAGCCTGAAGCACGACACATATTTTGAAGAGTTTGTGAAGAACGGGACGTTGATTTTATAGGAGATGACCTGTCCAACTTGTTACTCATAACACAATTAAAATCCCCAGCCATAATCCCCAGACCATTTCAATGATGATTAAACAATAGGATCATCTTTGATATAAAATCGGGACTGTCCTCATTCGGGGCATACACATTTAAAACAGTTAAGGGTTTCCCCAAGATGTGACCGAAAATAAATCTGCCATCAGGATCCTGTCCAGTCTGTTCTAAGATAAAAGGTAAGTTTTTATGAATCAAAATAGCAACTCCCTGCTTGTTTGATAAAAAAGAACTGAAATATACCCGACCAATCCAATCTCTTTTGAGCTGTAAATGTTCCCTATCTGACAAATGTGTCTCCTGTAAAAGTGCAATAATTACCTTTTCTTTCTTCAGGAATGTTAAAATTTTCTTTCTTTTGACTACATTACCCATGCCCTTCACGTTCCACGTGACCACCCTAGTCAGGTTGGACATATGTTAGTGCAGTACAAAACATTTGGAGGCTGTAAGTTTACAGAAGTGAAGTAAACAACGTACATCTGGAATAGATCAGCTCTGCTAAACACAAACAAACCCCCCCACAAGCCCTCCCCCCTGTTCCTATCCCCAAACGATAGGGCTCAAATAACCCAAAAAAACAAAACGTCACACACACCTTCCCCCAACTCCTCCATTGGCCGACCAGGAAAACAGTCAGAGAAGACCACCTCATAACTCCCCTTTAAAAAAAACCTTAAAGCCCACTGTAATAATAGTACTAATAAAAAATTATTTAACTAAGACATTAAAAGAAAACCATGAATAAATAAGTAAATGGCTGATGATAAACAAAAATAAATAAATAAATAAAATAAATCAACGTTTGTGCAGATCCGGCACTCCAGTCATAAAATATACAGCCTGAAAGGGCATTGTGCGTGCAAACCTAATATCACCGGATAGCTGCATCACCTTAAAGAAGCCATGGATTCACGATTAAGTTCAATAGAGAAAAAAAAGAAAGAAAAAAAAAAAAAAACACACCCTCAAATTGTTTCAAGAAAGAAAAATACCACGAAAACTGTCTTAAAGTCCACGCCAACTAGTCAGGAAAGCTCACTTATCCGGACCCTCAAGGAATTTAGTGGCTGATTCAACATTATCGAATAAAATGATCTTTCCGTTATGTAAACAGCGGAGTCTAGCCGGGTATGCAAAACCCCGGTAAATACCTCGTTCCACCATAGACTTGCACACCGCTCCAAACGCCCGCCGCCTCCGCACAATCTCCGCAGATAAGTCCGGGAAGAAGCGTAATGTGGCACCTTTATAACTGACTTTAGTTTTCTTAGCTGCTTGCAAAACTGCCTCCTTTACCGGGAAACGGACAATAACACTCCTCGGCGGTGCGCTCGGCGTAGACTGGGATGGAAGCGGGGCCCTGTGCGCTCTCTCAATCTCAATAGCAGGGAAATATGCGGGAAGCTGTAACCACACTGGCAACATTTTCTGTAGAAATGTAGTCAGAGGCTCGTTGCCCTCAGTTTTCTCAGGAAGCCCAACAATCCTTACGTTTTTACGGTTCTCCAAGTCATCCACTTTCGCTTGGAGTTGTTCCACGGTCGCGCGCAAATCGGCCATCTGAGTGCCGTGTGCGCTCCCCGAGTCCTCTACCGCAGAAATCCGCTGCTCAGCTGTACCAAGTCGGGTTTCAGTGTCGGTAACTCGTGCTGTGAGAGCAGCGAAAGAGTTCTCAAGAACAGTTACCGAGGCAGCTATTTTTCCCAGCTGCCCCTCAGTACCGTCTAAACGAGTACCAACAACCCTAATTTCGGTTAAAATTAACGAGGTGTCCGACTGTGGAGTAGCGCTGGCCTCTTCTTCTCCATCACGCGCGGTGGGTTGTTTCTTTTTTTTCTTTACCCTTTTGTGATCTTGTCGCTGTAAAAATAGGAAAGTCTTTATCCCCTCCACTTATCATTTCTAATTATGTTATAAAATAATCACAAAGTGGGTAAAAAATAGGGCGTAATAAGAAAAATACGGCGTTTCGATGCGGAGCAAAACTCCTAGGCTGTCATCCTGCTTCGGGTCACGTGACCTCCCCCTAGCCAGGATTTTTTTGGTCACATTGCAAAAGTGATATTGGTCTATAACTACTTACTTCTACTAGGTCTTTCCCTTTTCTTAGGTAAGATTGTTATGATGGCTTCATTTAAAGTAGGAGGTAACCTCCCACTCTTATATGCTTGAGTGTGTACACTTTAAATAAGTAAGGTGAGAGGATATCGCCAAATTCTTTATAAAACTCACTTGGATAGCCATCTGGGCCAGGTGATTTGCCACCTTTCATTTTCTTAATTGTATCCAATATTTCTGAAACTGAGAGCTCGTGAGGGTGTCACGATCTTCTTGGGCTAAGGTGGGAAGGTTACAACTATCCAAAAAAGTTTTGACAACTAAATTATCATTTAGAGACCTAGAGGAGTATAATTCCTCATAGAATTGTTTGAATCTCGTTAATTTCATTATGTGATGTTAAAATGTCACCATTTTCTGACTTGACTTTACTTATGGTTCGATCGCTTTGTATTTTTCTAATTTGCCTTGCCTAACTTGTGGGGTTTATCACCAAATTCCAAACATTTTTGTTGTGTATATAGGAATCCTCTAATGATGTGGTCTGAAAGTATCTTATTATGTTCAAATCTTAAGGAAAGTATTTTCTTATAAGTCGCTATGGATGGATGTGTAGCATTTTCTTTATCTAAACTATTTATTCGCTGTTCCAGTTCTGCCAATTTAGCCCTTTTCCTTTTCTTTGTTGCGGCCTGGAAAGAAATAATACAACCCCTGATGTAAGCTTTCATAGTTTCCCAAAGTACTGAGGGGGAAGTTTCAGGAAGATCATTCATCTCAAAGAAAAAAGAGATTTATTCTTTTATAAAATAAAAAAATGTTGGTTGCTTTAGGAGCTGTGGATCAAGTCTCCATATCCTATCACACTGAGGCATGTTAGATAAATTTAAAGTAAATGAGAGGGGAGCATGATCTGAGACTACCATGTCGTGATACAAGACTTTACTGGTGAGGGGTATCAATTTAGCATCTACTAGGAAGTAATCTATTCGGGTATATACATTATGAACGTTAGAATGAAAAGAATATGCTCTGTCCTGTGGATTAAAAATTCTCCAAATATCGAACAGATTAGAGTTTTTACAGTATTCTTTCAGAAATATACTAGAATTTGAAGAAGGAGCTCTGCTAGGAGACAAACGGTCTAACTATGGATCTAAAACTAAATTCAGGTCACCCCCAACAATTAAGTTAGTGTGTAGAATATCAGGGATCTGAGCTAAAACATGCTTATAAAATGAGGGGGAATCCATATTAGGCCCAAAATATTTACCAACGTTATGGGTAAGGAGTAGAATTCTCTGCGAATTCTTCAGCTTTTTTCGCGTTGGTGAACACCGTGTCTGTGCCATTGAACGTTACTCTCAACTTTGCAGGGAATAATGTTCCGTACCGCACTCCTGGCTTATCCCGAAGTAATTTTCTTGCTCTGTTGAACGCTGCTGTGCGCTTTACAACTTCGGGAGTAAAATCAGGAAATAAATGGATTTTTGACCATTGTAGACAAGGTCCTTTCGTTCTGCAGCTTTCCTGAGGATAGTTGTCACTTCTTGAAAATAGTGAAGTCGCACTATGAGTGAGCGCGGGAGGTCGGTGTCATTAGGGCGCGTACGCAGAACTCTGTGTGCACGATCTACAAGCAGACATTCATCCAGGGAAAGCGCCTCTTTCAGAAGTTCAGAGATAGGAGTCACGTGATGACAAGTTGTGAAATGGCAGCACGCTAGAGCACGGCTCTGGAAACCCACCAGAAATTACATTACTTAGGATATTTGCTTCGCAAATTCAAACAAATTTCGATTGATAATTTACTTCTTACTTGAAGTAAACAACGGACGACAAGATGACATCTTCCAAGCAGCCAATTCGAGGGGTTCAAACACGCCTAAAAACAACGGGCGCAGAAGCTAGCGACTCCCCGTCACAAGAGTCAAGTTATTCAAAACCCAAACTTGAAAGATCTTTTTGCCGAAATTAGCAAAATGAACTCTACTTTGCAAGGGGTAGCAAATGATGTGATCACTATTAAAGCGACCATATACGGAACTTAAAGATGCGATTAGCTCCGTGCAGGCCCGACTCGACGAAGCTGAGAATCATATTTCGCACTTGGAGGATGTATCGAATCGTCTGGAAGGTGATAACGAGAGGATGGTGAAACTTGTGGACGAGCTTTGGAATAAAACCGAGGACTTAGAAATCCGTAGTCGACGGAATTCGGCTTTAAAGATGGGAAAGAAGCAGGCTACAAAATGAACGAATATGTACTTAAGATCCTATCAGAAGGCTTCGGGTTGACGGGACCGGAGTTCGAGATAGAGCGCAGTCACCGGAGCTTCGGACCTAAACCTAACGATGATCAACGTCCCCGAGTCGTGATGGTGAAATTTCTGTGTTATACTGCGAGGGAGAGAGGCCTGGCAGAAGCAAAAAAGAGCAAAGGATTAAAATGGGAAGACTGCAAGCTGTCCTTTTTTTGAGGATATGTCGAGGGAGAGAGCAATGATGAGGAAAAAATTCTCTGCAGCGAAGAATTTACTTTGGGACCACGAGGTTCGACATACGCTGGTTCATCCAGCGACACTTAAGTTTACTTGGAAGGGGAAGAAGCAAAGTTTCACGGATCAAATGAAAGCAGAAAGTTATATAAAGGAGTACATCCAACTACAAGGAGGTAATGAGTAAATCATTTGCGATATGTAAGTCGAAGTATTATGAGACATGATTCAGAAGGTGGGTCCGGGAAAGCTTTGGGGTCCGTCTTCCCGAGTTAGCGAGTGCGCTGACTATGAGCATCACGGACCAAAATGTTTCACCCACAATCGGGTTTCTGTCCCTTAAGGACAGTGTTTTTGTTTACATTTTTCTTGCATTTTTGGATTTTTTGTATGCATTTTAAGGTTGTTGTTGTTTACAAAAATGGTGGAAGTTTATCCGTTGGTTTTTGCCCAGATGTGATAGTGGAGATAATACCAGATTATATGTTAAAGGGTTATTTTACCTTCTTATTTGGAGCACAGCAGGGAAGTTGTCATGGAGCACATCAGGTGCAAAGTATTATATTTTATTTGTGTGGGATGGATAGGCAAATTATAAATATTATAACTTGGAATATAAACGGATGTGGGTCACCAGTTAAAAGGAAGAAAATACTTACATATCTTAAGCTAAGAAAAGTTGATATTGCATTTATGCAAGAAACACATTTTAAGGACGAAATGGAAGCTTTGAAACTAAGACGGGATTGGGTCAGACATGTTTTTCATAATTCGGTATCAAGCAAGAGAAGCGGAGTAGTTATTCTAGTGAGGAAAAAAAAATACATTTTGTATTAACAAATCAACATAAAGGACGGCCGTATACTCTGCATAGAAGCTAAGCTTAATGATGATCAAGTAGTGCTGTATACAAATAAGGAAGAGCCTGAATTCTTTCATGAAGTAAACAAAATATTGGCTAATCTCAAGGGATACATTATACTTGGAGGTGACTTTAATCAAACTATGGATGGCATCCTGGACAGAAATCAAAAGATGATCAGATCCAACCCCAGAGACAGGGCTGCTATCCACACTCTGTAGGATGACAATGGACTAAGATATTTGGAGACTGGTTAATCCACGAGAAATTGACTCTGTTGCTGACTGTATAATTGGTGCTATATCATTGACAGATCATGCACAGGTGGAGCTGAAATTAGAAATGAAGATTGATGATAAGAAAAGAGGGAGGTGGAGATTAAATACTTTTATGTTGGATGATAAGGTCTTTGTAAATTCATTACAGGATGACAAAGATGTTTTTTGAGCTTAATATTGGGTCAACTCCAAGATTAGCAACAGTATGGGATGCATCTAAAGCATATATCAGGGGAAAATGTATTGCTTATGCTAGTAGACAGAAAAAAGAATATTTCGGAAAAGTGAAACTTTTAGAAAAACAAATTAGTGGCCAGGGGTAGCTCAGTGGTTAAGGCATTGGACTACGGTTCGGAAGATCCCAGGTTCAAATCCCACAACCACCAAGTTGCCCCTGTTGGGCCCTTGAGCAAGGCCCTCAACCTTAACCCTCAACCGCTCAGATGTATAATGAGATAAAAATGTAAGTCGCTCTGGATAAGAGCGTCTGCCAAATGCCTAAATGTAAATGTAAATTTAGAAAAAGAATTGGTGCAAGGTTTCACGGAAACAAAATTTAAACAGTTGTCAGTTAAAATTTGATTTGCACGAATTCTTTAACAAAAAAAACGAATATGCTTTATATAAATTGAAGACCAAGTATTATGAAAGTGGGGAAAAAGCGGGGAAACTTCTAGCTAGACAGATAAAGCAATGTGATAAATCTCATATCATACCTGCAATTAAGGAAGGAAATAAGGTGCTTACCTCAGACAAAGAAATTAATAGGGTTTTTAACCAGTTTTATTCAAAATTATATACATCAGAATCCAGCTATAGTCAGGAAGAGTTCAAAGATTTTTTGACCAACGTTGTATTGCCTATTTTATCCCCTGATGAACGAGACTTAATAGATGCACCGATAACACAAGAAGAGGTCAAAAAGATCATAATGTCTTTGAAATCTGGAAAATCACCAGGCTTTGACGGATTCCCAGTAGAATATTACAAAAAGTTTGTGGAGGAGTTGACTCCAATATTAATAACAGAGGTATATTCAGAGGTACTTAAGGATAATATGCTGCCTGACAGTTTTAATGAAGCTATAATAACGGTCATACCAAAACCAGGAAGAGATCTGACTGATCCTGCTAATTACCGTCCAATACGTTTATTGAATGTAGACTTCAAAAGGTGTTAAAATTACTAGCCTCGAGATTAGAAGGTATTTTACCTAAAATAATATATAAAGATCAGATGGCCTTCATAAAAAATAGATCTTTGACCGACAGTATAAGGAGGCTATTACATCTGATATGGATGAATCATTCTAATTTAGACACCATTGTGGCAATATCCCTAGATGCGGAAAAAGCCTTTGATAGGGTGGAGTGGAGGTTTGTTTGCAGCCTTAGAGAAATATGGTTTTGGTTCAGATTTTGTGAAGTAGGTTGAAATTCTCTACTCCAATCCTAAAGCAGCTATAATAACTAATGGAATAACTTCCTCTTTTTTTAATTTGTCTAGGTCCACTTGTCAAGGCTGCCCTCTCAGTCCATTACTTTTTATATTAGTTTTAGAACCGCTTGCATCAATGATTAGAGAAGACCCAAGAATTAAAGTCATATTTGCTGGGGGAAGAAAACATAAATTATTATTATATGCTGATGACATATTGCTTTTACTTAAAGAACCAGCATGTTCCTTACCAGTACTTCTTAATGTGATTAAACCTTATTCAAAATTTTCAGGATATAAAATAAACTGGCATAAGTCAGAGGCTATGCCAGTATCACAAGTATGTTTTTCTTCCTCAATGAGCACATTTAAATTCAAATGGATGAATAAAGGAATTAAATATTTAGGCATCAATTTGAGCCCTAATTTAGAGAATATTTAAATATGGAACCTTTGTTGCAGAAAATACAGACAAAATTAGATAGCTGTAAAAAACTTATGTTAACTTTATGGGGAAAGATTAATATATATAAAGATGGTGGTAGTGCCACAGTTTAATTACATATCAGGAATGGTCCCTGTTACCATGCCTCCTCAGATATATACACAATATAATGCTATGATTAAAAAAAATTTATGGGAAGGTAAAAGACCCAGGATCGGGGTAAATAAATTATGTTTGCCTAGAGACAGGAGAGGCTTAGCATTACCTAATGTAGAGCTATATAAAATAGCATTTGAAATCTCTAAGCTTGCTAGACATTGGGGGAATGAGGATTCAGATTTAGATTGGGTACCGATAGAACAACTTCTTTCCCTTTCAGGCCAATAGAGGCTTTTTCCCCAAAATTCAGAGGGTGACTTACAACTTACAATGAACAACCCAATACTGCGTCATTCTAGAGAGGTGTGGAAAATTGCCCACAAAAAATGTCGGATTTCTTACTGGTGTCAACATTACTCTTCAGTATGGAATAACCCTCACATTAAAGTTGGTAAAAAGCCCTTGTTTTGGGGACAGTGGTTTAGAAACGGAATACGTACACTAAAGGATTTATCTATTTTGGTTGGAGGTCTCGTCACATGGATGCCCCGTGTGTCTCTCTGGGATGCGTCTGGTGTATGGGGATGATTCTATCTACTTAGAAGATGGTTCTGGCCTCGACTGGTGTTGTCAGCTGTTTCTCTGAGGACTTGACAATTCGATAGTTCAGGACTGGAACTTTCTACAAGTCTATCTGAGTCACCAATAACTACTGGACTCCATTTTAACAACAATTAACATCAACTATTATAGCTGAACCTAACACTTAACACTGTATAAATGCAGATACAGTGGTGTGAAGAACTATTTGCCCCCCTCCTGATTTCTTATTCTATTGCGTGTTTGTGACAAAATGTTTGACCATCAAACACATTTAACTATTATTCAAAGATAAGTAAACACAAAATGCAGTTTTTAAATGAGGGGTTTTATTATTTAGGGAGAAAAAAAATCCAAACCTACATGGCCCTGTGTGAAAAAGTAATTGCCCCCTGAACCTAATAACTGGTTGGGCCACCCTTGGCAGCAATAACTGCAATCAAGCATTTGCGATAACTTGCAACGAGTCTTTTACAGCGCTCTGGAGGAATTTTGGCCCACTCATCTTTGCAGAATTGCTGTAATTCAGCTTTATTTGAGGGTTTTCTAGCATGAACCCTTAAAAAGGGTCATGCCACAACATCTCAATAGGATTCAGGTCAGAACTTTGACTAGGCCACTCCAATCTCCATTCAGAGGTGCATTTGCTGGTGTGTTTTGGGTCATTGTCCTGCTGCAACACCCAAGATCGCTTCAGCTTGAGTTGACGAACAGATGTACGGACATTCTCCTTCAGGATTTTTTGGTAGACAGTAGAATTCATGGTTCCATCTATCACAGCAAGCCTTCCAGGTGTTGAAGCAGCAAAACAACCCCAGATCATCACACTACCACCACCATATTTTACTGTTGGTATGATGTTCTTTTTCTGAAATGCTGTGTTACTTTTACGCCAGATGTAACGGGACACGCACCTTCCAAAAAGTTCAACTTTTGTCTCTGAACACTGACCTTAATTAAGGCAAGTGAGGGCTGCAGTTCTTTAGATGTTGTCCTGGGGTGCCTCTCGGATGAGTCGTCTCCGTGCTCTTGGGGTAATTTTGGTCGGCCGGCCACTCCTGGGAAGGTTCACCACTGTTCCATGTTTTTGCCATTTGTGGATAATGGCTCTCACTGTGGTTCGCTGGAGTCACAAAGCTTTAGAAATGGCTTTATAACCTTTACCAGACTGATAGATCTCAATTACTTTTGTTCTCATTTGTTCCTGAATTTCTTTGGATCTTGGCATGATGTCTAGCTTTTGAGGTGCTTTTGGTCTACTTCTCTGTGTCAGGTAGCTCCTATTTAAGTGATTTCTGGATTGAAACAGGTGTGGCAGTAATCAGGCCTGGGGGTGACTATAGAAATTGAACGCAGGTGTGATAAACCACAGTTAAGTAATTTTTTAACAAGGGGGGGAATCACTTTTTCACACAGGGCCATGTAGATTTGGAGTTTTTTTTCTCCCTTAATAACGTAAACCTTCATTTAAAAACTGCATTTTGTGTTCAGTTATGTTATCTTTGACTAATAGTTAACGGTTTTTGATGAGCAGAAACATTTAAGTGTGACAAACATGCAAAAGAATAAGAAATCAGGAAGGGGGCAAATAGTTTTTCACACCACTGTAATTTCCTGCTATCTGTTTCACCCAGATGAGGATGGGTTCCCTGTTGAGTCTGGTTCCTCTCACCATCTATTACCATCTCAGGGAGTTTTTCCTTGCCACTGTCGCCCTCGGGCTTGCTCACCAGGGACTATTTGAACATTTTTGATTCATACACATTCACATTCCATACAAACTTAAATAAATCTTTTGATTGTGTAAAGCTGTTTTGAGACAATGTCAATTGTTAAAAGCGCTATACAAATAAAACTGAATTGAATTTAGTAATAATACGCTTCTGTCTTATAATAAAATTAAAGAAAAATTTAAGTTTGAAGTCCGCGATCATTTCTGGACATATTTACAAATTAGACACTGTTTGAAGGTAAAGGTTCCCATGGATCAAAATAAAAATGTTTTAGAAAATTTCTTTGAACTACCAAGACCTATCCAAAAAACATCTAAATTTTACCAACTCTGTTTAAGGATCGATGACAATAACTGAAAACCTAAGACTGATCTGGCAGAGAGACATCGATAGCGACATAGATAAAGACACCTGGAAGAGAATTTTGTCCAACAGTGGAAAATATATAAAAGAAGCAAGAGGCAAATTTATTATTGAATAAATTTGCCTCTTGCTTCTTTTATATACTTTATATAAATATATATACTTTATATTTTTAATACAAGGTATTACATAGGTATTATTACACACCAGTTAGACTTTTTAGAATGGGTTGTATGGAAGATAAAAAATGCTGGAAATGGTAAGAAAGAAGAAAATGGTACATATATGCATGCTCTATGGGAATGTTCAAAGATTCAATCTTTTTGGAAAGCTGTGTTAAAATATTTTGGAGAATGTTTGGGATTTGACATTCCATTATCACCTAGGATATGTTTGTTGGGAGATAAATCAAGGAGTTCTCTCTTATTACAGTGGGTGTAGTCAAAGCAATACGACTGATACTTAAAGTTTGGAAAGATATTCAATGTCCTACAATTAAAATGTGGATTGAATTTATGACTGAGAATGTATCATATGAAAAACTGATAGCCAAATTGAATCAAAATTATAAAGATGTGGACATATGGGAGAAATTTATTCAGACTGTGGTTTCAAAGGATGACTGATAATAGATCCATGTTTAGATTGTGGTAGAGGCAATTTCTTCAATTCGAGTGTCGATCGTTTGACAAATTTCTGCCTTCATAGCTCGTAGTTCGGAACGTAACGAGTTAATGGCCTCCAGAATAGTAACATCTGTCGACCGTTGTGAGGCCTCGTCCAATTGCTTAGCGCTTTCAGGAGAGCTCGGTGAAGTGGGGCCTACTTCACACTGCTTTTTTTCCTCTCAAGGTTTGTTGTTTCCCACTCGCTTTCACCTTGTCACCAGTAAGTACTTGAACATCCTAGGCTAGTTAGAGTTATAATGAAACTTATTATGCAGACATAATCCTTCAAAATGTCAATTTATTTTTGCGGAGCTGTCGGAGAGTGCGACCTATCAAACCATTGCTCGCTAGCTCCCCCCCTCCTTGATGTAAATTTAAAATAGAAATTTGCATGAGGAAACTGAAGTACCCGAAGGAAACCCACCAAGCACAGGGAGAACATACCAACACCAAGCACACAGAGATGTGAATGAAACCCGGACCCTGGGGGTGCAAGGCGAATGTTTTGTACAAATAAAATACTGTTACAAATGAAAAATCAACAGGAAGGCTCTGAAGTACGAAACAATGTAATTTAACAAAACACAATTAAATTTTCCAAGACACAAACATTTCAAATTTATGAAAAAGTAAGAGAACATTGTGGTGCATTTCCTACTTCCTTAGTGGTGTCATTGATAGTTGAGCTAGATTTAAACTATAGAAGAAGAGACTGAATTAATTAGAAGAAATTTCAATAAAGAATTTTCATATGAAGACAAACACTGAAAAAATGCTTAAATGCAATTTCATAAATTAATTAACCAGTTGCTTGATCTGTCCGCCGTGCTTCAATAAGATCAGTGAGCACAGGAGACACGTTTAAACACACAAACACATTAACAGCCTGGTGTCATGCATCTATTACTACAAAGAACATAAACCATTTTAACGTGTCTTGGAAAAATGCCAAAGAATAGAGAGTGAACGCTGTACAGATGTCAGTTCGGAGGCTTCCCGCGACTTCCCATAAGCAACTTTCGGGAATTTAACCCTGGAGAACCCATGGGGTCATATTTGACCCAGACTTTTATTTCATCGTCATATTCAACCCACACACCAAAGTAAAGATTTCTTTTTGCATTACAACCCAGTGTGCCCCATGTGAACCCATAACACTGACATTTAGTGGTAACTGACTGAACTAACCTGATTTTTTTCACATCAAACATGGCTGCTACTGTGCTTTTTATTTGGTGATATAAAAGCTGATGCCAGTGTTTTTAGTTCCTGCCTTAGAATAAAATTTTATGTGCATAGTCATTGATGAAAAGTCAAAATCAATAAATATATTTTGAAATGAGACTCTGGTCTTTCCTTACTAAGAAAGAACTCCTGCCTTTATGTCATGAGTGAAAGTTACCAGTTGGTCAAACATACTGGATATCCCAAGGGGTCATATATGACCCATGTCATTACATGTAGTAGGAAAGGGTTAATTTTTAAAAAACTTTTAAAAATTGTTTTAGGGTTCACTGGGTCTGTATCATCATTTCAGCCAAAGGAGATAGATTTCCTAATTAGGATAAGGTGGTCTGGGTTTTCCAGGGTTAAATAAATGTGTTGTGCTTCACTGAATATCCGCCAGATGGCGCATGGAAGGACTTTATCTAAAAGCCGGACCAAACGAAGAATTGTTTATAATTACTTAGCATAAAACAATATTGTTTCCAATGCTGAAGCAAACATGAATTTTATTTTACAACAGATCGTTCATGATGAATGTGTGTTTATGTGGTTCATATTATTTTCATAATGATGAAATGAGATGCCCAAATTCGTGCTTAAAAATTCCTAATAAGTTTCTTAAATACAGTTTGTGTAAAGTCTTAACAGCGACAACACAGTGCCTCGGTTTAAATGGTCTTGAAATAAATTTAATTTCCTGATAGTAGGCTATCTGATAGTGTTAACTATGCGAATGTCCTGATTCGTGAAAAAGATTGATAAACGCATGTTGGACAGTATATACAACGCGACAGCGCACTCAGTAATCCCACTTCTCACCTTTCATGTATCTGCTCGGACTTATTAATTCGTTTTAACTCCCTCAAAAATGCGTGTGTATACAGCTCAAAACCTCCATCAGTTATTAAAGATAGCGTCTATTTAGAAAAAATGTCCCAGCAATTTTGGAGCTTCAGGAAATCTCCCCGCGCTCTGCGCATAACACCGGACCAACTCATGTCGGAAATAATTTATAAACCTTTTCTAAACGTGGGCTATTTTTTTACTTATAATATTTGTTAATTTACTTTAAATGAGGTTTGGGCTCAGGACTGCGATTCAGCATCGTGATTCTCCTCTTTAATTTACTACATAGTTTTAATCAGCGCTATTCCTATTAATCCTGGTAGTTCAGTGGTAGGTGATTCGCCCGCCATGCGGAAGACCCGGGTTCGATTCCCAGCCAGGGAATTGCAATCAAATATTATATTAGAACATAAATTCATAGGTTTATTACTATCATCAAATATGATATTACTATTATAATGAACCCTAGGCACGTGACAGCCGTCAAGAGCATGAATACAAAATCTTGTATAATGTTTATTTTGTGGCACATTTGCAAATATGCAATGTGCAAATAAATATTTATATACAATACAATATTGTTTATGATGAAAAATTAGACGAAACTAATTTTATTATAAAATAAACAATATAAAAGTATACATGTTGTATATGAAAGAATATTTCTATTATATGATCTCATTATAAAAGCAAGGCGCGGAGTTTAGTCCGAGGTCCGGGAAGTACGTGATGTGGTGGAGAATAGGCAGGAGCGGACTGGGACCAAAAAGTGGCATAAAAAGTAGTATAAAAATATAACACAATACGGAAATCAATGCTATTTAAACATTATTTGAAGTATCACTGAACATATATTGGGTCATATTAGTAAAACAAAGAAACATCAAGACAAACATATAAATCTATAAAGACAATATTTTACAAAGAATGGCAATAAAACTGAACAGGTAAGCTGAAATAAAATCATTAGCAGCATTAGCTCACACTAGTAAACAAGTTACTTATTTTAATTATTATGGTAGTCAATATTAATTCGAAATAAGGCTGAGAAACATTATTTTAAATTAATACTGTACCATAATAATTACTAGCACGAGTTAATGCTGCTACTGATTTTATTCCAGCTTACCTGTTCAGTTAGATTGTGATTCTTTTTACATGGCTCTGGTAGATCAGGGGAGACGTGTTGTCATCAGCAGCACAAACTGGTTCATCTCATCACTGACCTGCTGCACTTACAGTTTACACTGATGAGTGGTATTTCTTACACTGCATCACGATGATACCCCCTGCGAAATGTTCATCTCACAAACAAAAAGGCCAATTTGTCTTTTCCTCAAAGTGTTTAGGTGAAATTCCACCCATGCAAGTGTGACAAATATGCAAAGAAAAAAATCAGGAAGGGGCAAATACTTTTCCATGGCACTGCACATGTAATCAGATTGTTCCACTAGGATGGAACTGTGCCAGGTGGAGTTATAGCACTTTTAAAATCACACTAACTTTACACTGATCTGAATAACCTGAATGATGAACTTAGTTCTTTCCTTTGTTTCTTTTTTTTTTATTTTTACAAATACGACCCAATATCAGTGATATTTACGTTATATTTTTATACTAGTATGTGGTTTTAAAAATTAATCTCCACTATAATGAGCCAGTGTATTATAATGCTGGATTAAGCTGCTGGATGAAGCCTCGCTGTCCCTGACTAATGATAGAGCAATCAGAGCCTGCGGAACTGGAACTTTCCTTCACACCAAAGGAAGAATCTGTTCATTTGAAGCATTTCACAGCATTTACCTCTAAAGCTTTTTCTTATTTTCGTGTACTTTTCAGCTCCACCTTTTCTTCTTCCTCCTTTTCATTCATTGAAATTATTATTAATTTGCTCAAAGAAATTCGCTGCATCGAGAAAGAATCAATATCTCTCCCTCCGTAAATTAAAAGTGAAGGTGTTTATGTAATATTGAGGGAGCCATACATCCGCATGTGCAGAAACATAAAGCTAAGACACTGTTAGCTTCTCTGCTTTATTTTTAATGTTGCTCGCGGCAGCGTAACAGCCCGTTAATTCATGTACTGATGAGAAGGACAAACTGGTAGATGCCCATTCTTTTTACATTAGAAAAAATAAATTTTGGGCAGAGACGTCTGCTCGGCAGTGGCGGTTTTTAGGCATGGGCGAATGCCAAGGGCGGTATTTTTTCATGTAGAACCGCCACGGCTGCTCAGTCTTAATTTGTTTTAAAACCCCCAATTCTGCGAATTCCCCCAGCAGCGAAACCGATTTGAGAACTTTTCACCTCTCTGAATGAAAGGTGAGATGGGGGATTACAGTAATTGTGGGTGCGCTTCACCTCGGAGCGCGCTGTCGCGTTGTATTCAAAGAATAAACTAAAAATCATGTTTGCTTCAGCATTGGAAACAATATTGGTTTAGGGTAACTTTATTAAAAATTATACATTTTTATATTTGTTCACACACGCAGGCATCTTTAAATATGAACAGAAAATAATAGTGGGCTGGTAGGCACATTATTTTTCATTTAACGAACGGATGAATGAAGTTAAACACAACAAATTAATAATTGCGTTTGCTTTACATTTGAGCACTCATGTGTAAATAGCTTTTTCATTGCATATATATATTACCATATCATATTTGTGTCTAATACTGTTTTATTCATATTTTAAAATATAACCTATGTATCTACAGTATAAGCTTATTTAACAACTTCAGCAGTGAAAGAGAAATTTTGGTCGGTCTGGCTTTTAGATAAAGTTCTTATTTGATACAATTTTATTATTTAATGAATTATCTTATTATAAACATGATTCTTGTTCTCTATATTCTTGTCGAGTATAGTCCTTCATGTCTGCATTTTTCGCACACATTTATAATCCTTTTGATCAAAACGTTTTTGTTAAGGCTGTCGGTTTATACAAGCCGATGAATGAATTTTAAAGCATCTTTTTAGGCCTACATATTTTTCTTCAAACGTGCTTCCAACTAACCAACTCTGGTATAGGATGTCCAATAATATTTCCCTCTCGGATATTAAATGGCATAAAGCCTGGCTTTTGCCTAATAAATACTGCATCTCTAACATCTCTGTTAATTTTAAGATTCTCCACAAAATTTACCCTGTAAACTCAGTTTTATCTAAATACTTGTGCCCGTGTATATTTAAAGCGCATAAATCTTTGTAATCTTTTTGCACACACGCGCGGATGCATTATAATAATAATTGGATCCCTTTTCTGAAACCGTGCATTTTTAAAGGCCAGATCTGTAGCTTTTCCGGTTTATACAATACTAATTAATAGCACCTAGTTTATACGTTTTCATACTATTGGGCTTCGCCTTTTTTCCGTTTTTTTTTCCGCTTTTTGGAGGAAAGCGGGAATTTCTTCGTCTAAGGACAACAAATTAAATTCAGCTCCAAACAACTAAACTCAACTAAACTGCAGGATGTTTAGACATTCTTCCTCCGTCGTTAGTGATAATTTTACTTGTGATAGGTGTGTTAGTTAGCACACTGACAGAGAAAATATCAGCATAAGGGGAGCGCATCCAGACTTTAGAGAGGGCTAAAGAGCATGAGAGCAGTGTTATTCCTGTAGCGGAAAGTCTGGGTGCTGCAGGCAGAGATAACCAGGCCTCAACTCCGGCATTAGAGGCCTCACAGCGGGGCGAGTGGTGGACGACTCGGCGACATATTCGTTCAGCCAAAGCTAACACTAAGGCTAGCCCACCGGAGCACACCTCTTCGGCGCTTCACATGTCCAACAGGTTTGCTCCCCTCAGTGATGCACCCTCTGAGAAACCTGAAAGAGCTCTGGTTATAGAAGACTCTATATATTCACTGTGGCACGTGAAATTAGCTAGGCCTTTAGGGTCGCCAGCGGCTGTGGTTAGGCGTTTCCCGGAAGCCAGAGCACCGGACATAGCAGATAATCTTAGGGCTCTAGGACAGCATAGGTTCTCTAAGATAGTTGTACATGCTGGAGCTAACAATATACGCGTTCGTCAGTCAGAGGTAAGTAAGGGTAACTTTATTGAGGTGTTTAAATTAGCAAAGGCAATATCTGATGAAGTAAGTAAAAACAGCAGGTTATGGTCGCTGAACCGCTGGATGTCCAGGTGGTGCTCCGAAAATAACGTGGGCTTTATAGATAAGTGGACGATCTTTGAGGGCAAACCTGGCCTGTTAGGACGGGACAGTGTCCATCCCACTCAGGAAGGTGCTGCTCTCATTTCCCGTAGTATAGCTCATAGTCTCAGAAGAGGCCTAGTTAATCAGTGACAATCCAAAACCCAAGCGAGGGAGCAGACAGACAGGGTCCATCCCACTCAGGAAGGTGCTGCTCTCATTTCCTGTAGTATAGCTCATAGTCTCAGAAGAGGTCTAGTTAATCAGTGACAATCCAAAACCCAGGCGAGGGAGCAGACAGACAGGGGAAACCAACCGTCTGCTAGCTGCACAGAGTCATCACTCAGGGTTCATCATATTGAGACTGTCTGTTCCCCGAGGTAAACAAAAATATAGAAAGACTCAAAGTCTGTTTTAGTAATTTAATTAGCATAGATACCACAAACTCAGATCACAGTGAATGTGCAGCTGGCACCTCTGATCTGAAGCTAGGACTGTTAAATATTAGGAAAGATATACATGGATTTATTTCTATTTGGTCTAATAGTGATGTGTTTTAGCAATCATCAGATACAGTACATAATTATTAATTTATTCTGTAACCCAAAAAGCTTTAAAACTTAAAGGATATTTTCAGGATTTGGTGTCTACTAGTTGTCTAAATGGCACAACTACTGAAAGAACCAGTGAGTATAGCTTTAAAATCCTATAGCGAAATTATTTGATCTTCACTAGAGTACTGTAAGTCCATGTTAACTGATTGATATAAGGTTAAGATGTCCGTTTGATTCCCGATGCTGCAGATTGATGCTGTAACCTCTCGCTGTCAAAGGTCTAGAGAGAGCAGATTGGCCAAGCTCTATCCTTAGTCCTTTTAAGGACTCATTGCTGTTTAACGGTGAAAATTACAATCTCAGTGTGGAAGAGTTCACTGTCTTATTTGATTGTACATGCACTGGGATATTGGACTCTGTTGCTCCATTGAGGAAGAAACATTGTAAAGCATTGTCTCAACCATGGTTGGATAACACTACCCGTAATCTTAGACGTGCCTGCAGAGTAGCTGAGAGAAAGTGGAAGAAGGATAAACTGAAAATTTCGTTTGAAATATTGCAGGATGCGCTATGTAAATATCAGAGCTGTAAAATCTGCTAAAACTAAATTTTTTTCCAACGTAGTAGCCTGTAATAGACAGTGGCCACAAGTTGTTTTTAATGTTTTTAATTCTCTTCTTAATCCACGTGAGTCAGATTGTATTGCCCCATCTGTAACACTGAAATTTTTTGTGGATAAGATTGCTGGTCTTAGTTTTCTACCCATCATGGTTATTACTGATCCTCCTATTTTGTCTTTTTGTCAAGCTGTCTTCCAGCAGTTTGAACCTGTTACTTTTTCTTATCTTTCTGACATAGTGAAACACCTACGTCCTACAAATTGCCCCTGTGATAGTATTCCTGCAAGCTTACTTAAGGATGTTTTTGATACTGTTGGGCCAAGCATTGTACCTTTGGTTAACACATCTCTCAGCTCAGGATGTGTACCAGCTGTTTTTAAGCATGCCACTGTGCAACCGCTTTTAAAAAAGAAAAATTGATTGTTCAGTTTTGTCTAATTTTAGACCTACATCTAAACTCCATTTTTATCAAAAATTTTGGAGAGAGTTGTTTTTAATCAATTTCAATCATTTTTAGATGTACATTGTATTTTTGAAATATTTCAGTCTGGTTTTAAGCCTCGACATAGTACGGAAACTGCTCTTCTAAGAGTCACTAAAGATCTTCTTTTAGCTGTTGACTCTGGTAATTCTGCTGTTTTGGCCCTTTTGGATTTGACTGCGGCCTTTGATATGGTCAGCCACTCGATTCTTTTATCGAGACTTGAACAGTGTGTTGGTATTAAGGGCATAGCCCTTAAATGGTTCCAGTCATATTGAACAGGCAGGAGTTTTTCTGTTAATTTACGTGAATTTTATTAATCTACTGCCCTACTTGTGGCGTTCCCCAAGGGTCCATTTTGGGTCCTATTTTGTTATCTTTGTATATGCTCCCTTTGGGGGATATTTTTAAAAAGCACAATGTCTCATTTCATTTTTATGCGGATGATGTACAAATTTATTTGCCTGTCAAAACAAATGACAAAGCTTCATTTTTGTCACTAAATAATTGCCTGAGAGATTTAAAAATATGGTTGGATCAGAACTTTCTTTGTCTTAATGAAAATAAGACTGAGATTGTTATGTTTGGTCCTGGTGATCTGGGTGCTTGTGTAGATGCACTTGATTTAGGAACGTATATTCGTCCATCTACCAGGAATCTCGGTGTGATTTTTGATGGTGCTTTTAAATTTGATAAACAGATTAGCTCTGTGATAAAAGCCAGTTTTTTTCAACTGAGACTGTTGGCGAAAGTCAAGGCCTACCTTCCGTGTAAGGAGTTTGAAAGTGTAATTCATGCTTTTATAACGTCAAGACTGGACTATTGTAACTATTTATATGTTGGATTGGATCAGTCATCTCTCCAGCAGTTGCAGTTGGTTCAGAATGCAGCAGCTCGGCTCTTAACTGGGACTAGAAAGCGTGAGCACATTACCCCTGTCTAAGCTTCACTACACTGGCTTCCTGTCCGTTTCAGGATTGAGTTTAAGATTTTATTGTTTGTTAAGATTTTAAATGGGTTGGCGCCTGTATATTTATCAGAGCTTTTACATATTCGCACTCCCGTTAGAGAACGGAGGTCGTCTAATCAGTTGCTCCTGGATGTTCCGAGAGCCAGATTAAAATATAAAGGTGAGCGAGCTTTTTCAGTGGTGGGACCGAAGTTGTGGAACGATTTACCTGCTCACAAAGTCTGCTCAGAGTGTTGAAATTTTTAAGTCATTACTTAAGTCACACTTATAATTCTTTGGCTTTTATTTCTTGAGTTGAGTTTTTGAGACTTTTTGACAACTTTTAATGTACTGATTGATTGTGTGTGATCATCTTTTTAGCGATTGTGAAGCACTTTTATGGAGCGATATCGCGGACAATATTCAAATGCAATTGCAAATTCCAAAATTGCGTTACCCATATGTGGATTCAAGTGCAATTGCAAACTTTGCATTACCGTTTGCTGATTCGCCTTTGCGAGCGCACACTGACTGCCAAATTTCAAATGACCAAAAAAAAGTCCATTTGCATTTGTATTTACCAGGTCTTACACATCATGAACCTGTCATATTTAAATATCAAAATCAATCACCACGTTTGCTTTTTCACTTTGTCTGCGTGAAAAAGCATGCGTCAAGCCGGCTAAAATTCAAACGCAATCGCTAATCCATTTGCAATTGCATTTCCAACACGTTACACAGAAACCTGTCAATCAGCGTCAGGGGCGGGTCTATACTGTGGGGCGGGATTGTATGGGGAGTGACGTCATTCGCAGTCGCCGACCGAGAGGGGGATATTTGAGCACTGGAGGTGAACCGAGATTATCTCATTTGTTTTTTCAAGAAATAAAGACACAAAAATGACAAATCGCATATTTTCTTGCTCCGGAGTGGACAGAGAAGTTTTTACAAATAAATATATTTTTAGATCTTCTCCTGTTACAGCCTGCTGGAGCTAAAACTTTCAGAAACGCTGCGTACCGGCACTTTATACCAATGGAGTCACTAAGGGACCGTCTAAAAAGTGCATGACCAAGACCCAAGCGTTTATTTACAGAAGAATACCTCACAGGACATCAAATATATTACACTGTTACGCTACTATGGATTATTTGTTTATTTTTGTTTGTTTAATTGATTTATAATTATTTTAATGTACATTTTCAAATAAATGATTACACAATTCTTGTGGCAATAAAACAGAATTTGTTAAATGAGAGTCGGGGTGTTTTTTTATTATTAAAATAATAATAATAATTGTAAAGATAAAAAAAGAATTAAATCAATAAAATCCAATAAATTTTTTTCCTATAGAAATTTAAAATGTAAAACCAACTGTACTATAATACACTCTACCCTTGCTCATACAGTGGTGTGAAAAACTATTTGCCCCCCTCCTGATTTCTTATTCTTTTGCATGTTTGTCACACAAAATGTTTCTGATCATTAAACACATTTAATTATTAGTCAAAGATAACAGAAGTAAACACAAAACGCAGTTTTTAAATGAGGGGTTTTATTATTTAGGGAGAAAAAAAAATCCAAACCTACATGGCCCTGTGTGAAAAAGTAATTGCCCCCTGAACCTAATAACTGGTTGGGCCACCCTTAGCAGCAATAACTGCAATCAAGCGTTTGCGATAACTTGCAGTGAGTCTTTTACAGCGCTCTGGAGGAATTTTGGCCCACTCATCTTTGCAGAATTGTTGTAATTCAGCTTTATTTGAGGGTTTTCTAGCATGAACCGCCTTTTTAAGGTCATGCCACAACATCTCAATAGGATTCAGGTCAGGATTTTGACTAGGCCACTCCAAAGTCTTGATTTTGTTTTTCTTCAGCCATTCAGAGGTGGATTTGCTGGTGTGTTTTGGGCCATTGTCCTGCTGCAGCACCCAAGATCGCTTCAGCTTGAGTTGACGAACAGATGGCCGGACATTCTCCTTCAGGATTTTTTGGTAGACAGTAGAATTCATGGTTCCATCTATCACAGCAAGCCTTCCAGGTCCTGAAGCAGCAAAACAACCCCAGACCATCACACTACCACCACCATATTTTACTGTTGGTATGATGTTCTTTTTCTGAAATGCTGTGTTACTTTTATGCCAGATGTAACGGGACACGCACCGTCCAAAAAGTTCAACTTTTGTCTCGTCGGTCCACAAGGTATTTTTCCAAAAGTCTTGGCAATCATTGAGATGTTTTTTAGCAAAATTGAGATGAGCCTTAATGTTCTTTTTGCTTAAAAGTGGTTTGAGCCTTGGAAATCTGCCATGCAGGCCGTTTTTGCCGAGTCTCTTTCTTATGGTGGAGTCGTGAACACTGACCTTAATTGAGGCAAGTGAGGCCTGCAGTTCTTTAGATGTTGTCCTGGGGTCTTTTGTGGCCTCTCGGATCAGTTGTCTCTGCGCTCTTGGGGTAATTTTGGTCGGCCGGCCACTCCTGGGAAGGTTCACCACTGTTCGATGTTTTTGCCATTTGTGGATAATGGCTCTCACTGTGGTTCGCTGGAGTCCCAAAGCTTTAGAAATGGCTTTATAACCTTTACCAGACTGATAGATCTCAATTACTTTTGTTCTCATTTGTACGTGAATTTCTTTGGATCTTGGCATGATGTCTAGCTTTTGCGGTGTTTTTGGTCTACTTCTCTGTGTCAGGTAGCTCTTATTTAAGTGATTTCTTGATTGAAACAGGTGTGGCAGTAATCAGGCCTGGGGGTGACTACAGAAATTGAACTCAGGTGTCATAAACCACAGTTAAGTTATTTTTTAACAAGGGGGGCAATCACTTTTTCACACAGGGCCATGTAGATTTGGAGTTTTTTTTCTTCCTTAATAACGTAAACCTTCATTTAAAAACTGCATTTTGTGTTCAATTATGTTATCTTTGACTAATAGTTAACGGTTTTTGATGAGCAGAAACATTTAAGTGTGACAAACATGCAAAAGAATAAGAAATCAGGAAGGGGGCAAATAGTTTTTCACACCACTGTAACTACAACCCTTCCCTTTACAATATTCAGTTTGATATTAATTCAGTTGTTAATTTTTTTATATTTTAAATTTTTTTAAAAGAAAAATTAAATCAAACTTAATGAGAAAAATGTTGTAGTTATTAGCAATGATAGAGTGGATTATAGTACAACTGGTTTTACATGTGTAATCCACATAATGAAAAAGCTATTGATTTTTTTTGTAATGTTATGCACTAAAATGCCTCCGTGCCAGGGATTGCCCCCCCCCCCCCCCAAAATAACCTCTATCAAATAATATATTACAACATAAATTAATAGGTTTATGATTGATTATAAAATAAGCTATATAAAAAAACATGTAGTATAGGGGAAAAATATATTAATTATATATTTTTTTCATATACAGTGGTGTGAAAAACTATTTGCCCCCTTCCTGATTTCTTATTCTTTTGCATGTTTGTCACACTTAAATGTTTCTGCTCATCAAAAACCGTTAACTATTAGTCAAAGATAACATAACTGAACACAAAATGCAGTTTTTAAATGAAGGTTTACGTTATTAAGGGAGAAAAAAAACTCCAAATCTACATGGCCCTGTGTGAAAAAGTGATTCCCCCCCTTGTTAAAAAATTACTTAACTGTGGTTTATCACACCTGCGTTCAATTTCTATAGTCACCCCCAGGCCTGATTACTGCCACACCTGTTTCAATCAAGAAATCACTTAAATAGGAGCTACCTGACACAGAGAAGTAGACCAAAAGCACCTTAAACACCTTAGACATCATGCCAAGATCCAAAGAAATTCAGGAACAAATGAGAACAAAAGTAATTGAGATCTATCAGTCTGGTAAAGGTTATAAAGCCATTTCTAAAGCTTTGGGACTCCAGCGAACCACAGTGAGAGCCATTATCCACAAATGGAAAAAACATGGAACAGTGGAGTTCCCAGGAGTGGCCGGCCGACCAAAATTACCCCAAGAGCGCAGAGACAACTCATCCGAGAGGCCGCAAAAGACCCCAGGACAACATCTAAAGAACTGCAGGCCTCACTTGCCTCAATTAAGGTCAGTGTTCACGACTCCACCATAAGAAAGAGACTGGGCAAAAACGGCCTGCATGGCAGATTTCCAAGGCGCAAACCACTTTTAAGCAAAAAGAACATTAAGGCTCGTCTCAATTTTGCTAAAAAAACATCTCAATGATTGCCAAGACTTTTGGGACAATACCTTGTGGACCGACGAGACAAAAGTTGAACTTTTTGGAAGGTGCGTGTCCCGTTACATCTGGCGTAAAAGTAACACAGCATTTCAGAAAAAGAACATCATACCAACAGTAAAATATGGTGGTGGTAGTGTGATGGTCTGGGGTTGTTTTGCTGCTTCAGCACCTGGAAGGCTTGCTGTGATAGATGGAACCATGAATTCTACTGTCTACCAAAAAATCCTGAAGGAGAATGTCCGGCCATCTGTTCGTCAACTCAAGCTGAAGCGATCTTGGGTGCTGCAGCAGGACAATGACCCAAAACACACCAGCAAATACACCTCTGAATGGCTGAAGAAAAACAAAATGAAGACTTTGGAGTGGCCTAGTCAAAGTCCTGACCTGAATCCTATTGAGATGTTGTGGCATGACCTTAAAAAGACGGTTCATGCTAGAAAACCCTCAAATAAAGCTGAATTACAACAATTCTGCAAAGATGAGTGGGCCAAAATTCCTCCAGAGCGCTGTAAAAGACTCGTTGCAAGTTATCGCAAATGCTTGATTGCCCCCTGAACCTAATAACTGGTTGGGCCACCCTTAGCAGCAATAACTGCAATTACTTTTTCACACAGGGCCATGTAGGTTTGGATTTTTTTCTCCCTAAATAATAAAACCCCTCATTTAAAAACTGCATTTTGTTTTGTGTTATCTGCATTTGTTTTACTTGTGTTATCTTTGACTAATAGTTAAATGTGTTTGATGATCAGAAACATTTTGTGTGACAAACATGCAAAAGAATAAGAAATCAGGAGGGGGGCAAATAGTTTTTCACACCACTGTACATGTATATTTTTATATTTCTTATTTATAATTAAAATCGCTCCGTGTAATTTTTCATCATAAACAATATTTATTTAGTGTGAACATTTTTGTATTACATGACAAACCCCTGCAAAATAAATGTGCCACAAAATAAACATTATATGAGAATTTGTATTATGTGTCTTAATTTGTATATTAATGTGTCACGTGCCTAGGGTTAATTATAATAGTAATAATATATTTGATAATACTCATAATATATTTGATAATAATAATGTGAATTTTTGATTGTGATGTCCTAATATATTTGACAGAGATTTTGTGGGGGTGCAATCAGTGGCAGGGGGGCATTTTAGCGCATAACACCAACTTTACAGCGGTTCACCTTCAGTGTTCAAATATCCCCCTCTTGGTCGGCGACTGCGAGTGACGTCACTCCCCATACAATCCCGCCCCACAGTATAGACCCGCCCCTGACGCTGATTGACAGGTTTCTGTGTAACGTGTTGGAAATGCAATTGCAAATGGATTAGCGATTGCGTTTGAATTTTGGCTGGCTTGACGTGCGGCGCAGAGAACGTGAAAAAGCAAACGTGGTGATTGATTTTGATATTTAAATATGACAAGTTCATGATGTGTAAGACCTGGGAAATACAAATGGTTTTTGTTTTTTCATTTGAAATTTGGCAGTCAGTGTGCGCCTGCAAAGGCGAATCAGCAAACGGTGATGCAAAGTTTGCAATTGCATTTGAATATGGGAAACGCAATTGCATTTGAATATTGTCCACGATATCGTTCCATACACTTTTGTCAACCATGGTCGTTTTTTAAATGTGCTATATAAATAAATAAACTAAACTCTCTCAGAGGGGAGAGCTGAGAGGTACTTAGTGCTTTGGAACTAGTGCTTTAGTTCCAAAAGATGCGGTAGGCTGGCGTAGCCCTCCCGACTGAGTGGTGGTAGTAGCCTTAATATGGGAGCCCCCTAGTGACGGGGATGAATTGGACATGACTAATTGGACATTAGAGAGAAAATCTGAGAAAAATCCAAAATAAAAAAAAAGAATTTAAAATGTCCTTCAAATTTTAGCAGTATGAAAGCAAAATAAAATGTGTTAGAGACTTCCTCTATGAAAGTATATAAAAATGTATGATGCATGATTAAACGTACTACTACTGCTAGTAATAATGTTTATTAAATATTAATTCAGACTATACAAGTACACAATACATAAGAATATTAATAAAAATGATGAGTTACAGTTGTCTTAGACTTGCACATCTATCTACAAAAAATATATATTTGATTTGCAGCCTGCACTTTTAATAGGCCCAACTTTTTTTCCATAGCACCGAGATCACGTGATCTGAAACCTCATTATAATTTTCTTTAAAACAACCAAAGTCATGGTGGACATAGGTTCCAACTAATAAGTATATAAACTAAAAAAAAGTTATGTACATTGGGCATTACATTTTGAGGTATGATATTCCAAGAAGATCAAGTCTGGTAGCCCTGGTGTCTGAGACATTAACCTTTTATCTTTTTTACTTCCTGCCCATTCAAGTTAAATGTGAATGTTAATCTCAAGGCCAGACTGTGCCTTTGTCTCTATGATAATGTGAAGGTCTGGCTGATTGGATTAGTACCTATGCATTTGAATGGCACTGTTATGCTGATGTGATCTCATCAGCATAACAGTGCCATTAACAGGGCTGGGGAAATTCCGTTACCAGGCCGATTCCTGTACTGCATTTCTATGCTTTTTGTATGCGGAATTGAATATCCCAACGTTTCCTGGTCTCTGATTCGTCAAAGGAAAAAATTTCCAACAGCGTCTTTGTTCAATTATTTAAATCTTTATAAAACATTGCTATAACGACAATTTTTTCTCTTCATTTTAACTTACATTCTTACACATTTAATATAAACTTTGCTAACCATGTATGGTCTGTGTCAATTTAGACTGCATACTAATACATATACTAATACTAGTACTTGGTCAAAGGTAAATTTAAGATTATAATTATGTAGAAAGAATTGGCCAGCTTGTGTATCAGTTCAATGCTCAGTTTCTGCTATTGGTGCTCTTACTGAGTTTAAAAGCTGCACCCCTGAAATTTACTTTGAATTTTTACCATTTTTACTCATTCCCCAAAATGTGCAAAGAATTCCAAAAACATCAGTCTACAAAAAGTATACAGTATATTTAAGCATATGAAGTGCTCTAACCCTCTCAAATAATGACTAAAAACTCAGGGTTTTTTTTTTAGATACATTTTTAGGTCTGTAAAATTTCTATGAATTACAAGTTTGAAGCACACTAACTTCAATAACTTTGTTATATAACTTTGTATAATAAGTTTTCAGGATAACTTTGTATGTTGCAGCATGAAAGTTTTTTAAAACACTGGAACTGAGAGGCAAACATTTCCCAGCATGACATGGCTCAGTGTACAAGGAAAGAACCATGGTTTGCTGAGATTATAATGAAAAGACCCAAGTGGCCTGCACAAAGCTCTGACTCCAACCTAACGCAACAGCTTTGGGATGGACTGCAATGCTAGCTGAATGCCAGAATTCCCATATCAGTGCATGTCATGACTAATGCTACTAGTAACTATAATAGTAGTAACTATAAAAAAAAATAGTAACTATAAAACTAGTAACTAATAGTACTGTAACTCAATGCCACATTCCAAAATCTAGTGGAAATTGTTCCCCAAAAGAACAAACAGGGATTAAAGTGAAAAAAAATCTTCTGACTGAACTTTTTTCAGGCCGAGCCATATTCCTTTAACAAACACTTTATTTAAATAGTCGAGACCAATAGCGGTTAGGGGAGATTAAACCGCTTTAATATTGCCAGTTTGCATATTTTAAAAGCTATTTGTAATCTTTGAAAAAAAATATACCTTGACAAATAATCAACCATCTACCACATATCTTTACAGTGCATGTTTTTATTTATCTTATAACACCAAACAATGTTTTGTGAAACTCTTAATTAACAGAAAAAAGTAATAGCACCACCATTAAATTCCAAAAAGTGCTTTTTCAGTGCATGTTTTATGTATCTTCGTTTTCAGCTTAGATGACAAATCGGATTTCCAGTAAGCAGCAATGCCATGTGTGCAAGTACGTTTACACTGCAGGTCTCGATGCTTAATTCCGATTTGTTGCCTATATCTGATTTTTTTTTGACCGTCTGTTTACACGTTCTTTTAACTATGACTCATATCCGATTCACGTGTTTACACTCGCCATACCATCTGAAACATCGCGCATACTTAAAGGGAGGTTCTTGCGCTACACACTAGCCAAGAAAGATGAAGGTGAAATATGTTTAACGCTATCTCTGCTATATATGCTCGCGCACCATGGTTTTAAAACGGAGGAGGAGAAAAAAACGGCATAATTGCAGCCTGCACATATGCTTTATTCACCAAATACTGATTTAATGTTATTTAGCCCAAATAAGCATTAACACAAGGCGTGTGTGTGTGTTGGGGGGGGGGGGGGCGTTGTTCTTTACCTCTTCCATGTCACCTGCGATGTTGTAATTCAACACGCGCTTCAACAGGAGAATAACATTACGTCATTAAACCGCGAAGAAGTCGCAGTTTTAATGACGTACAGAAAACAACGACTCAGGGAATCCGATCTGTCTGTTTACACGACAATCACATCAGCACATAACTGATTTATATCCGATTTATTTCCACATATGAAGGAGGCCTGAAACCGATCTCGAAATATCGGAATGCATGCAGACACTGTTATATGTGTCACATATGAGCAAAAAATCGGAATTGGGTCACATTTACCTGCAGTGTAAACGTAGCCTATAGACAATCTTGAAAGTGCACTCTTGTCTTGACAACTGATTGCATTAAATTAACTAGTGGTTGTGAGCCTGTGAGCGACAGGTCATGCTCCGCTATGAAAGAACATAGGCGCACTTTTACATCGCGCACACGGTCGGCCACAGATGTGTGAATCTCCGTTGTGGTTCTTGTCGCAGCAGACAGGGAGCATGTGTACTGTTAGAGCACGAACCGCAGCATTGTGACGAGCTGCTGACTGATGGCGAACTCGCACTTTGTTTTGCCATTATTGCCATATTGAAGTTTCCTGTGGCATACTGTGCAGAGACACCTACCTGGATGTTTGATTTTTTTAGTCCACGAACTAAAAGGCTTGCCATTCTCCCCAATTTCGCTAAGCCAAGCCCATCTCCATTTTTTTTTACACTTTTATCAATCTCCGAAACATCGGAGCCTTCCTGCATTAAGTGTGTCCATGCTATCTTAAATATAGTTATACCTCAGCCTGACATGTAGTTCTTCAAAACTAAACCAAAACCCGGAGTGGATCCATACCGGAGTGATAACAAAACGCTTAGAGTGGAGAGAGGAACGTGCAGTCGCTCCACTCCAGGCTTTGATCACATCCTCCTCAGCAGGCTGAATACACTGTCTTTCCTTAATTTAACACCCATGTAAGCCTATATATACACAGCATTAAAATTATGAAAAGTGAATTTTAAACATTAAGGACAGGCGGAACAGTGTGATTGACGGAAATCCGTCGTAACGACGGAGAACTTTAATCCCTGACAAACAGTGACAAAAAAAAGGGGGCATCATTAAAAAAAAACATGAATGATCCTCAAAAGAGCACATTGGTATAATGATTAGGAGTCCATTTTTTCCCATATAGTATAGTTTTTTCATAAAGCTGGGTATTAGCTTCATACCTGCTTGTTCTTCATCTTGATCTGATGCCTGAGAGGACTCTTTGGTCTCCTTCTCTTGACCGGTATCAGTTACCTGTGGCTCAACCTCAATATTCTCCACCATTAAGCCTTCAACCTCCTGAATCTCTGCTTTAAAACAAACAACAGATTAACACTTTTTACAACAAGTAAGGTAGAATTTATTTTTATAGTAGCGAAAGCATACCCTCAACTCTGTGTGGTGCCATATCTACAGCATTGTCCCGATTGTGTGGTTGAATATTGGCTTCATTGTTGTTCTGGTGATTGTTATTGTTGTTTTGGTTAGGGTTCTGGTTACTGACTAGGGCTGACGATACACCAATACCTGTGCCTGCACTCAGACCAACTCGAGCACAGCCCTGTAGAACAAACAACCTGTGTCAGGATACTGTTATGTAAATTATTCTCACACAGGCTGACTTAGACATCACATTGCAACATTTGTTAGTTACAATTTCCAAGTATAGCTGCAAGCAACGATGAACAGGCCCAAGCCCCTGTCGTATTGTCACCTAGGCACACCAGAAAGTCAGCGGACACATGCATTTATGCTTACCAGGTTTCACGTGTATACATACTATGAGCTATGCAACAAAATCTCGTGTGAGCCAATGATTGAAAAAAAATTAAATAATTGCAAGCGTTGATGAGTGGTCCCAAGCACTTAGTTCAATCACCCTCTGGGCATACAAAAAAAAAAAAAAGAAAGTGGGCACAGTTGGCACACAATTAAAGGGGACATACCAAAACCATTGTGAAATGATTTTAAAATAGCGGGAATTTTATGACAAGACTTTAAAAAAGGCCCAGATGCTAGGCCGAAAGAAAAGCATCACAATATGACACAAAATATAACCACTTTTTCGCTTTGCTTTTCAAACGACCCAAAATAACTGACTTCATGTTGAGTGGTTCCCATGACATGCAATGCAAAAGCTTTAAGCTCAATGAGCTCTAAAATACATGTATATATGCAAATCAGAGTTTGACATCGGCATTGGTAATAACTTTAGTCTCACTAGCCACTTTGGCGGGTAGTTTATTCTTTGGTATGACAATATATTTTTATTGTAGTTTTCTCTAAAGGCATCTGATATAATAAACGCTTTGCAATGTAATATTACGCGCATAAAACGCGCATTAATGTAATGAGGACATTTAATGCCTCTCTCTACACATGTTCACACATGCATTGCACACACGGGTCGTTTATGAACGATTTGTTCTTTTTGAACGACTCTTTAACATGACTCAGATGAACGAGTATCTCGGAGAGTGATTTGTTCATTTTCTATTGGCCGCGCATGCGCAAAGCATCGCAAAACCTCCGTGTATATTCAGGTCTCGAGTCATTCGTTCTTTTGTCATGTGACTCCCATAGACGCTATGCGGTGCAATAGATTCAAAAGAATGAACGACTGGAAGATATGATGGTGAGTTACTCTGTTTATTATAATATGTCCTTAGTTGCATTGTAATATTTTCATAACTGGGACTATAGCCAAAATTTGTGTATGTAGACATTTTGGAGGTATTTTTATTGAAAATGCAACATTTTCATTTATTTCTAATCAAATGAACGAAGTGACTCAAAAAAAGATTCAAAGAACTGAATCACTAAAATGATTAGAACTTCCCATCACTAAGTCTCTCTCTCACATATACACGCTTTTACTTCCTGTTTGATGTGTGTGCATCCATTGTCTTAACTCAGAATTCTGATATAATACATAATGAACAATAATAATACCTGATAATAGTACACATAACACGCTAAAATGATAAATGTTCTGAGTTTTCAATTCATGTCGTAAGAGGCTTGAATTTAAATTCAATAAACAGAATATAGTGTTCATGTTTGCATGTTTTTATATTAGCTATCTTATCTATAGCTATAGCTATTATCTATAGCTATCTATATCTGAGCTATCTTAACAGTACTGAATACTTGACTACTACTATAGTGATACAGTGTATGCTGTCATTTATAAATAAATCTAGATATAACAAATAACGTATCACGGTGAAGGAAAAACTGCAATTTTCTGGTAACAAAATTGTGGCTAGTAAAAAGCCTGAATGGCTAGTGACTCCGGAAATCCACTAGCCACATTGGCCAGTGAGCAAAAAAGTTAATGTCAAACCCTGGTGCAAATGTGTACGAGTCAGCAAAATCTTGAGTGAGGGCTTCTCAACCATCCTAATGGCAGCAGATTCCAACCTATCTGCCAATTTTCATGACTTTTTGAGAATTGGCAGACAGGTTAAGTTAAGAACCCCCAAAAAGCCCCAGACGCTGGGAAATGAAATTATAATCCTTAGGAATATAGTTGCAAGCAACGATGATCAGGCCCAAGCGCCCTGTGCCATCGCCTCCCGGGTGAACTGCAGAACCTGTGTGTTATTTGAGCGTGTTGATACCTACGAAAAGCCATCGCTGCCCGGGTGCACTGCACAACTGGCAGACTGAAAAGATAGGGCTGATGTCAGTTTAGACTCTAAATATTTGTTGAGTGCGTTTGTGTGGATGTGTCCGTCTGTGTTTGACGAGTAAACGTTTGTGCGCATGTTTGTGTGTGGTGTGTGAGTCTGTGTGTTAACATTTGTGATGTGTGTTAGTATGTGTGTGATGTGTGTATGAGAATGTGTGTTTCTGTGTGCGGGCATGTGAGCCATAGATGTGTGTGTGTGTGTGTTAAAATTTGTGATGTGTGATATGAGTACGAGTGTGTTTGTGTAGTGCAGGGGTGTCCAAACTTTTTTCACTGAGGGCCACATGCATAAAAATATACAAGAGACTGGGCCACTTACTAGAAATTAGGTATATAGCCTTAACATTTAGCGTATTAAAGTTAGAAAAATCAATTAAAAGTGGACAAATATGTTATAATTTTGAATATAATTAAAAACAAAACTGCCTTCATCACAGCTTTCCATACATGGATCTTAACTGATTTATTCAGAAAAAGCTTTGGTAGCTCATTCTTCGTTCGTTTGAAACGGTTATCAAAAGCAGGGTAGTGACAGAATTAATGCGCATTATTGATATTTGTCGCATGTGTAGCCTACTTGTACATGTATGCTTATTAAAACACGGGTACTGTGGAATATATTTTACTCACGTAAAGCTTGAACGGCATTGCACTCAGTGGGAGCAGTGATGCTGCGCTTTGGACTGAAGGATGGCTGGCAGGTCTGGAGTAAACTTAGTGGTTGAGATGCGAAGGACATCATGGAGATGGCTGTCGGTTATTTTGGTTCTCATTCTGCTTTTGTTCAGTGTTAACAGAGAAAATGTTTGCTCACATATATATGTTGAGCCAAACAGACTGATCATTCTTTTCGCGTGGCATCTCATCAGAGGAAACTTTTCCTTTTCCAAGCTCCGGTAGAACTCGGGGAGGGAAAGCTGCTGATCTTGATTCTTCAGAGAATCATCACACTGGATTTCGATGAGTTCTAATTGCAGATTCTCTTCAACTTCTTCGGCATCAACCAAGAAAGGAGTCGCAAATTCATTTCTTTTTCAATGACAGAAAAATCCTGGAAGCGCTGTCTGAATTCTGTTCGGAGACATGTAATCACAGACACGTATTTCCCTTTTTTAGCAGAAAGGTTGGCCTGTGGATAAGCAGTTCTGATCTCGGACAGTGTGGGGAAGTGCACAACGTTGAAGTTGGGGTAAATTTCTTCTCTGCTTCTTTGACCTCTGGTCCTTTTTGCTGGAGCAACTGCCTTGATCAACAGTAAACTGAGAAGTGCAATACACTCAGGCAAAAGTTGAAGTGTGGGCCATATTCTATTCTATTTTTAAAAATTCAAGCGGGCCAATTAAAAATGGACGGCGGGCCGCAGTTGGCCCGCGGGCCGTAGTTTGGACACCCCTGGTGTAGTGTGTGTGTTAATATTATGATACAAGTGCATATGTGTGATGTACGAGTGTGTTTGTGTATGTGTGCATGCATGCATGTTAATGCCAGTTACACTATAGCGCTGAAACTTAAGCTTGAACTTTTTGTATCAAAAAAAGACTCAGCAGTTGGTTGATCTGGATGAAGTAAGCTGAAGTTTATTGCAGCAACAAAGCCCAAGTAAGGCAAAGAGCAGACTGAAAAGCAGTTCAATCCACAATCCTTATATTCTGTTAACCAAAGAATGATGATATTCACAAATCAAACCAAAATTCTCCTTGCCATGTATGCCTTATATCTTTATCAGCAATTACTTCATTACCAGATGTGTTCCTACAGTGAGAAGCACACTGTGTATGTTTTGCTCCGCTTCCTTAACACACTGATGGCACAAGGTCAAGCTAATCTACTCTACTCTCTTTCCTCTCACAAGCTCTAGTGCTAGTAGACAGGGCATGGGTAAGCATTTCTGCAGCATTTCTGCATTTGTCTACAGAGCTCTTATTTTCTGATGCTCAAAGTTCTGTATTATATTCAGTATAATGCATCTCTTATACATCTTAGTTTATCATCATTTTTATATATTTTTTATGCAATGTCTGTATGTATTGTATTCACGCAGCAGATCAAACTACACTGTAAACAATTTTGAAAACCATTTAGCATTTTCCTTCACATTTATGTGGCACTTTGTGTTGGTCAAAAAATACATTTATGCTTTTGGTGCAAAAGGCAAAATGTGAAAAAGTTTAAGGGGCATGAATACTTTTTCAAGGCACTGTACCTAACTGTTCTCTCTTCTGTTCTCTTGTCTCTCTCTCATGGACCTCTTGTGTTACCAGTGATCAATACTCGCCTCATCCCTCTGGACCTAACGGACACATTCTGGTGCCCAGTTTCTGGCTGGTGTCCTTGTAGAATGGAGGCCTCTGGCTTTCTTTTCTTGGAAACCATTTGGTGACTGGGGATGGTTCCACTTGACCATGAAAAGGGCCTTGGATTCAGCTGATGCATGCATTTATTCTCTGATGGCTTGTTACTGCAGTCGCTCAATAATTAAACAGTTTTGTACTCAAGTCAACAATGACAAAAGTGGACTGCATATTAACTTAAACACCTTTCCTGTTATACCCAACGTCCAGCCTCTAAACACACAGGTTGAACCCAACTCAATCCTTGCTACTTGAGCATCCAAATTAGGATAGGTTCCCTGTTGAGTTCCTCTCAAGGTTTGTTCTCATTTTGATCTCAGGTAGTTTTACCTTGCCACCACCGATTGTTTATCAGGGACAAACGTACACTCTTAAAAAAAAAAAAAAAAAAAAAAAAAAAAAAAAATTTCACGGTGATAGTTGGTAAAACTTGAAAAAGAAACGGGTTCTAACAAAAAAAAAATCACGTTTGTCAAATGTACATATTTTAGTGAGTTAATAACTCATTTTATGAAGTCAAACAAAAATAAACTTAAGTTTAATAATTAAATTAATGATCTTGAATAAATAAGTTCATCACCACTCAAGATAAATTAAGTGTGCACAACTTGTATAATTGAGTTCAGCAACGTTTCAATTTCCCGGACTTGCCAGACGGCGCCATTTAACACCACACAAAGGACAAACGGAGAGGAGTTTGTGCATCATTTGGATTATGTTACCCGGTAAGTTTCTAATTTTACAATGAGTTTATTGGCAAAATATAATTTTTCACACTGCAGAAAAAACTTAGCCATGTTAAGTGTAATTTGGCATAAAGCTGACAATTCCACATAGCTCATACTGTAGCTTGTAGCTTGCTAGCATGGTACTAAAAATATTAATCTGTATTGGATTTGTTTCGGAGTGGCAGCACAATGAGGTTAAATGACAAAAATGAAGATCCAGCGAATCAGGAACATGGTGCAGGTATGAATAAACAAATTAAATTGATATATATATTTTTTTAATCAACAGGCCATTGTAGTTGTTAGATTAGCTAATCGGGATTAATTCATTATCTCATGAGCATTGTTTGTCTTGACTTGAGAATGAATAGTAAGTCTAAATTTAGTTGGACAGAAATAAAATTTCAGTTGTGTATATGCATGTTTTGCTATGTTCTCTGTTTGATTCTTTTCTCAAACAAAATTGTAAAATCCATAAGTACTAAGCAGATAATGTGTAACTTAGGAGTGTTGAGTAAATACTTTAATGTCATAGCTAGGTTTAGGAGTGTATATTAAGGGTAGTATTCACTACTTAGACATCACAGGTAAGATGAGAATATATTAAGGTAATTATTGAGCACATTATTGGTAACTGAGGAGTGTAATTCCAAGTAACTAGTTTGAGCAAAGTAAATTGAGGTAAGTATTGAGCGCATTATTGGTAACTTAAATACTTGGCCCATCACGAGTGAGTTGGGGAGAATAAATTGAGGTAAGTACTGTTATTATAGATAACTAAGTTAGGTAATACCTTAGTGTGTTCCAGGTAGCTTGGAAATATTACTTGGGATGTCGGCTTTGCTACAAGGTAACTGAAATCCGACAGTGAAAATAAGGAAGTGACAAACATTAACGACGGACGATAGGAGCTTTTAAGGGCTTATTCATGCACAAGCTATTACAGTACTTGTCCACACACATTTCTAGTTCAAAGCAACAAGTAGAAAAATTAATTACTTAATGGAATATAATTAAATCTTTTAATCTGGTTCAATAGTATGTTTAGTTTTGTAATATGCATACTGATATTTGATATCTGAAAGCACAATTTCTAAATGGTCTCGCACCGCAGTATCTGAGTGAACTCCTAGTGTCTTACGATCCGCCACGCCTACTTCGATCAAAGGATGCAGGCTACTTGTCAGTACCGCGTATTATGAAAATACATCAGAGCTTTTTCTTACAAAGACACAGTCTCAGTGTTTAAGTCTAGGCTAAAAACCTATTTATTTAATCAAGCATTTTAATAAATAGATTTGTCTTGGATTAAGGAGCAGATCTGGGGGACTCATGGACGTAGAGTATTACAGTGAACTGGTATGTTTACTGTATATGCTGTCTTCCCCACTCTCATTGATCACTCAGGTTTGTTGACGGTGAGGTGATTGTTTGCTTTACATCTCAGGGAGCCCTCATGTCTGTGCTTCCTTCTGGCTCTCCCTTTTAGTAATGTTATAGTTAGTCCTGCCGGAGTCTTTGCTTGCACTCTACACTAAATATACATTCACATTATACATTATGTGACTGCGACCATACCTAATTATCTCTCCTTTTCTGCTCTCCCCTCTCCTCCTCTCTCCCCCTCTCTCTTTTGAGCTACACATGTCGTTCCTGAGCTGCCAGTGATCCAGACTCCCTCTGCCCTCCGGACCTGTCTGACCCATCCTGGTGCTTCTGGTTGGAGGTCTCATCACATGGATGGCTCCATATGTCTCTTTGGGATGTGTCTGCTGTCTGGGGACGGTTTCACTCTACCTAGAAGATGGTTCTCGCCTCGATTGGTGTTGACAGCTGTTTCTCTGAGGACCTGACAGTTCGATAGTTCAGGACTGGAACTTCCTACAAGTCTACCCGAGTCTCCAACAACTACATGGACTTTATATTCATTATCAATCAACTGTTATAGCTGAACTGGCTGCCACCTAAATGCAGATCAATTCCTGCTTTCTGTTTCACCCAGATGTCGGCCCTCGGCTTGCTCACCAGGGACTATCTGACCATTTTGATTATGCACACTCACATTCCATACAAACTTAAATAATTCTTTTGATTGAGTAAAGATGCTTTGTTTTTTTTAAGGATTTATAATAATTTTATCAGTTGGAACCACTGAAATGACTGATTCATTATGATTATTTAAGTTAATAATACTAAATAAAACCATCGTAACAATTTGCATGCATATTTATAAGTAAAAAAAAAAAGTTTGAGTAGCTTAAATAGAAGAATGTGACAATTTGATTTTACCTCTACAAACACAATTAAGTTGAACGAACTCAATATTAATTAAAATGTTCTGACAATATTATGTTGGTTGTACTTAAACTGTTACATTACTCTTATTTAAAATTGCATGTTGGATTTACTCAATTATGCCAGAGTTGGCATAACCTAAAAAGATGAATGGAAATTGTTACAATAATTTTTTAAGTACACCCAACAAATAATTTTTTATAGTGTACATTTAGATTAGATTTAAATTATAGTGTAAATTATAATTAATTTATTCCTTTGGACTATATAATTATGGAACTAATTTCCATAAATTTTTTATTCTGAAAAGGTGCTTTGCGTATTATGGTGCTAGATAAATAAAATTTAATGGACTATTGTATTGTACTGCATTATTCACTGGAAATCCAATAAATCTGGTTGATGCCCCATCAGATCTTATGTATTTGCAAACCTATTCAGTTTGATTTATTTCCCTCTTATGTGATTTACTGCAAAATTCATTGGGGGCATGGGAAACCGTCTGCCTGACAATTTATATGTAAGATCTACACTCTACACAATAGGTTTTGGACATCAAACCCTTCATCAGTTTTAGCATCCATTCAGCAAGAAATTATGTTTTGCCAAAGAATGGGCAGCAACTGATTAGGGACTCAATGTCTGAAATCTTTTTTTTTTTATAGGTCTGTTTTTACCTGTGTATTTTTTAAATTACTCACATTTTTCTACTTATCCATGATCAATACAGTACCTCTTGGATATTTCATATATTTAATAAACTTTATGCAATTCAGCATCATTGTATTCTTTGCCAACAACTACTTGTGTACTGTTCTGAACAGACAAAAGATGATATACAAATAAAGCTGAGGACCATCCAATTGGACAGCAAGCATTCCATCTCTGTTGTGCTATAACAATAGAACAATAGAAGCTTTAAAGTCCTATTGGTCAAAGGGCCAGTGATGCTTATAAGGTACAACCCTGAAATAATCAGTCATACCCTGATTGGAGACTGATCTGGCAACCCTTGTACGAGGACGCTGAGACGCTGCTTTTTTCCGAGCTCCACCATACTGACCAACTTTTAAACTTTTTCGTCCCCTTACGAAGAGTGTACATAAAACGGATAAGTATCTTATAATATATTTACTCGAAACGCGTGTTATATCGTTAAGTTTTAATTGTTTTGCAGCACACCGCTTTTAGCCGGCATTAGCATCGCTAATTAGCATTAGCATCGCTAGCCCGGCTATCACGTTTGTTTGTTTGTAAAGTTTGTTTTCGCTTCCTCACACCGATTATTTTCCGTGTTTAGACACCATGTCGGTTGTGATTCTGCCTCTGAGTGCAGGTGAGGAGACATTGGAGCTGCACTCGGTGGATTTGGAGGTGGAGGCCGTGGAGAAGCTGATCCGTGAGCTACAGGTGAAGCTGGCCCGGCTACAGCAGCGGAAAGCCACGCTGGAATCGACGCGGACCGACGCTCACCTGTCCCAGGTAAACTCTCGGCGTGACACAATCTCTCCGACAACCTCAACCCCGCGTGTTTCTCTGCCCAGGTCCAACACACCAAGGACGCAGCCCGCCCAGTGTTCCTACACCCCGGCGCCGGGATACCACGGACCCTGGATACAGCAGCGGCGGAAGAAGCACGCCAAGCCCCGGGCGAGGACCTCTCCCCCTCCACCACCACCACCCGTCTTCGACATCTCGACCCGAAACCGCTTCGCTCCTCTCTGCGAGACGGCACACGACGTCCTGGTCATCGGAGACTCCATCGTTCGTCACGTGCGTGCTACCACGGCTAAAGGTAAGGTGCACACACGCTGTTTACCTGGTGCACGTGTTCTTGATGTTGCTGCACAGGTGCCTGCTGCCCTGAGGAAGAACATTGGAGCTGTGGTCCTTCATGCCGGCACGAACGACACCAGGCTGAGGCAGACGGAGATCCTAAAGAAGGACTTCAGGAGCCTGGTCGAGAAGGTCCGCAGCACATCACCCACGACAAGGATCATCGTATCTGGACCGCTTCCCACATTTCAGCGAGGAATCGAGAAGTTCAGTAGATTATTTGCTTTTAATGAATGGTTACAATCTTGGTGTCAACAACAGAAATTACGCTTTGTTGATAACTGGAATGTTTTCTGGGAGCGTCCTAGGCTCTATCACACCGATGGCCTACACCCTAGCAGAGCTGGAGCAGCGGTCCTCTCTGACAACATCTCCAGGACACTACGAACCATCTGACTGGCGGTAAGTCATACTGTAGATTCCAAACATATTAGACACATCACAACTCACCGTAGTGATAGACGCACACACATAGCTTGTCCTATAGAAGCTGTGTCTGTTCCCCGAATACTGAGAAAAAAGAATAAATTTGTTAAATTTGCCCGAAACAATCTGATAACCAGAAAACCAGAAAAAGGCAAAATAAGTAGTCAAAATCCACCTCTAAAGTTTGGACTACTCAACATTAGATCCCTTGCGCCTAAAGCACTTATTGTTAATGAAATTATCTCAGATTATTGCCTTGACGCACTCTGTCTCACTGAAACCTGGCTTAAACCAAATGAATATTTTGGTCTGAATGAGTCTACTCCGTCAGGATATTTCTATAAGCACGAGCCCCGTCTAATTGGTCGCGGTGGTGGTGTCGCCACTATCTACAATGATGTACTCACTGTTACCCAGAAAATAAGGCCCAGGTTTAATTCATTTGAAGTGCTTATCATTAATGTTGCACTAAATGAAATACGTAATAAACCCTTGCTATATTTTACCCTGGCCACCGTGTACAGACCCCCGGGGCCATATGGCGATTTTCTTAAAGAATTTGGACATCTGCTATCAGACCTATTGGTTAACTCTGACAAAGTATTGATAGTAGGAGACTTTAACATTCATGTAGATGATGCTAACGACGCTTTGGCACTCACATTTATGGATTTACTAAATTCCTTTGGGGTTAAGCAAAATATAATTGGAGCAACTCACCGCTTTAATCATACGCTAGATTTAATTATATCCCATGGTATAGATGTCTCTAATATAGAGATCATACCTCAAAGTGATGATATCACAGATCATCACCTCCTGACATATACTCTACCCGTAGAACAGATTAGCTGTGTCTCCCCACGTTATCAACCTGTTAGAAATATGAATCCCACTACTAAAGACAGATTCACAAGTAATCTGCCGGATCTGTCCCAATTTCTTATTAGACCCCTAAATGCAGATGATCTAGATGAAGTGACTAGCAGCATGGGCACTATAGTTACCAGTACATTAGACACTGTTGCTCCCATCAGATTAAAAAAAGTCAGAGATAAAACACTTGCACCTTGGTACAACAGTCATACTCGCGCCCTAAAGAGAGCAACCCGTAACCTCGAGCGAAAATGGAGGAAAACTAAATTAGAAGTTTTTCGAATTGCGTATAAAGACAGTATGTGCAGCTATAGACAGGCTCTAAAAACTGCTAGGACCGAGCATCTTAGCCAACTGATAGCAAGAAACCAAAACAATCCCAGGTTCTTATTTAGTACAGTGGCTCGCCTAACAAAACCTAAGATGCCCGCAGAGAGTATCCCATCACAGTTTAGAAGTGAAGACTTTATGGACTTCTTTAATGAAAAAATCAATAATATCAGGAAGAAAATAATGGAGGTTCAACCTCTAATAGTATCTCACGATCCAGTTCAGCCTATAGCTTCACATTTAGATTTTCACTGCTTTACAGGTATAGGACAGGAAGAGCTGTATAAACTCATCACCTCGGCTAAATCAACAACGTGCCTGTTAGACCCAATCCCAACCAGATTTTTAAAAGAAGTGATGCTTACGGTTGGAGAGCCACTCCTAAACATTATTAATTCTTCATTACATCTAGGTCACGTCCCTAAACCTTTCAAGTTAGCAGTTATTAAGCCGCTTCTTAAAAAATCTAATTTGGACGCGATTGAAATAAATTACAGACCGATTTCAAACCTCCCGTTCATATAAAAAATACTAGAAAAAGTAGTATCAGCTCAAATTTGCACATTCTTGCAGGATAACAACATCCTTGAAGAATTTCAGTCAGGTTTCAGGCCCCATCATAGCACAGAAACTGCACTAGTTAAGATTACAAACGACTTGTTTTTAGCTTCAGACCAAGGCTGCATCTCATTGCTAGTCCTGCTTGATCTTAGTGCTGCATTCGACACTATAGATCATAATATTTTCATAGATCGCTTACAAAATTATATAGGTATTCAGGGACAGGCATTAAAATGGTTTAGATCTTACCTGTCTGATCGCTACCATTTTGTAGATCTAAATGGAGAACCGTCTGGTGTATTGCCAGTGAAATATGGGGTCCCACAAGGGTCAGTTTTAGGACCTCTGTTGTTCTCAATATACATGCTTCCCTTGGGTAACATCATTAGAAGACATGGGATTAGTTTCCATTGTTATGCTGATGATACCCAATTATATATCTCAACCAAACCAGACGAAATACCCAAGTTGTCTAGATAGATTAACTGAGTGTGTCCAGGACATAAAAGATTGGATGACCAATAACTTTTTTTTATTAAATTCAGATAAGACAGAGATATTACTTATTGGCCCAAAAACCAGCACACAACAGCTTTCACAATTCAGCTTGCGCTTAGAAGGATGTACTGTTATTACCAGCTCAGCAGTAAAAGATCTGGGAGTAATATTAGACAGTAACTTGTCTTTTGAAAATCACATTTCAAATATCACAAAAACAGCCTTTTTCCATCTTAGAAATATTGCTAAACTTAGGAACATCTTATCCGTATCTGATGCAGAAAAACTAGTTCATGCATTCATGACCTCCAGACTGGACTATTGTAATGCATTACTAGGTGGTTGTCCTGCATCCTCAATAAACAAGCTTCAGTTAATCCAAAATGCAGCTGCCAGGGTTCTCACTAGATCCAGAAAATATGATCATATAACCCCAATATTATCATCCCTGCACTGGCTACCTGTTCAGTTTAGAATAAATTACAAAATAGTATTACTTGCATACAAGGCCTTAAATGGTTTAGCTCCCATATACCTAACCAGTCTTCTGATGCGCTACAATCCACCACGCGCCTTAAGATCACAAAGCTCCGGACTTCTGGTAGTTCCCAGAATTTCAAAATCTACAAAAGGGGGTAGGGCTTTTTCATATTTAGCTCCAAAGCTTTGGAATAGCCTTCCAGACAGTGTTCGGGGAGCAGACACGGTTTCTCAGTTCAAAAGTAGACTCAAGACGCATCTTTTTAATCTGGCATACACATAACTCATCCCAGTACTCATACTCCAGTACACCTATACCGAATGGCAACTACGCTAATTCTCCCCATCTGTTCTGTATTTCTCTACCCATCCCGAGGCATCGGGAGATTTTGCCAGCTTCAGTAGACAAAGGCCGACCCTGCGAGGTTCCTGAGGCATCCAGAGAAGGACCAGCTCCAGCTGGATTCAGCTTTATGATGGTTGGAGCTACACATGCTGCTCCTGTGCTTCCAGTGATCCAGACCTCATCTGCCCTCTGCACCTACTGACTCATCCCTATGCTGAACTGGTCTTCATGTCAATTTAAATAATTTCTGTCATATTGAATTTTCACCTGCACAACACACAAGATGTTATATCATTTCTATCTGTTGTCGCCCAAATGAGGATGGGTTCCCTGTTGAGTCTGGTTCCTCTCAAGGTTTCTTCCTAATGCCATCTCAGGGAGTTTTTCCTTGCCACCGTCGCCATCACCCTTGGCTTGCTCATCAGAGAAATTTCATTCATTCGTCTCATTATTATCTGCACATTTTTCTCACACATCCACACTTCCAATTATTTTCTTTTCTATAATTATTATTATTATTTGTTTTTATTTATTTATTTTCTATTATTATTTTATTTATTTATTTATTATTATTATTATGATTTGTTAAATTTCTTTAATTTTTGTGAAGCTGCTTTGAGACAATGACCATTGTTAAAAGCGCTATATAAATAAAATTGAATTGAATTGAATACCCAATTATTTTTTAGACTTGGCTTAGGTGCCGTTTTCAAAATTTTGTGCCGAATCAAATTAAATAACAGAATTACAAACAATGCTTATTAAGGAGTTTTCACATTAGTATGAGCTTTCACAAGCCAATGAAACAAAAGTCATCTAAAATCTGATGAACTGGCTGCCATCTTTTTGTTTGTAAGGCAAATGCTAAAAAAAGATAGATTTAAAAAAAGCTAGAATTTGACAGATATGGATGGGTGATGTAACAGATTTATACCAAATATACTAGGGCTAGTATGTCAATACACATACAAAATTTTGTGTGCACATAATCCCAGGAAAGCTATTCTGATTTCTATAGTGAACATTGGGGAAAAGTTTAATTTAAAAGCTTTGTCATTAGCATGGAAAAGTATAACATATGAGATTTTTCTCAAGTTTTCAGTGTCAGCAAAAATCATCCTTTTAATGAGGTTTAAGAAAGTGCAAGAGTCTTGAGTCACCACTCCTTTCTTCATGTGACCATGAGACCATAAGAGATTCACAAGGAGTGGAGCAAGACTGAATTTAGAGCAAAGCATGCCATCACAAATAGATATTTCCAGGAACTACAACTGTTGCATTACTAGTGTCAAACAGAAGCATCTTACCTGTGTTAAGAGGAAAACAACTGCATTGCTCAGTTATCCAAAGTCCTCCTTTCAGATAAAAGTAAATATCACTTGCTCAAATTGCTTAAAATTCAGTGTGAAGTTCCCACAGTTGGTGTGATGTGAGCTGTAATGCCATCTACTGCTGTTGGTCCATTGTGGTTTATCAAGTCCAAAGAGCATTTTATGTTTCCGCCTGCCAACAATGTTGTTTCCATGGCATGACGACCACAAATGGTGGTTTAAAAAAAGCCCCATCCACCAGCATCAAAAACTAATCCCTGCTCTTGAAAGAAAAACAAGGAACGATGTCTGGGATCAACTTGTTGCCACGAAAAACAAAACTGACAAAACAACTGACAAACAGCATACATGCAGAGGCATTTGAACACCAGTCACTCAGAAATGTATGAAAAGGTTAGTTAGCATTAAGATTCATATAACAATTAGACAGATTGTGAGGACAACATTAAATTAATATAGTTCATTTTTAAATGTGCAGCATTATTCAACCTTGACCTTGTGTAGTAATGACTGCTGGCACATAACGGTAGCCTATTATAATTAGGCTAGGTTTTTCTTAGAGCATTCTTATTTACCTTCCTAATGGCAAATCTTGAGATTGGTAACAATTTGAAGTAAATGTGATTCCTAGATTGCTATTACTAATTAAGCAAAGCTAATAGTACAAATAATGTCAGCTGTGTGAAGCCTTTTTAACTCAAGCAGGAATAACTGAAATGTAGTATTATATATCTAGCATTTATATGTGATTTACAGATTTTTTTTTTTTAAAGAGAAGGATTTGTATGAGTCTGTTATCTGAAATCTGTAAATTTCCTGATCCACAATGCTCCAAAAGCACTGTAGTCTCTTGTTTTTGTGATGCTTTTTGCAACTGCATTAGTTATAAACAAAGTACCCTATGAAAGTTAGTATGTATGAATAAAATTAGATAAACGGTTTCAGCTAACTAAAATGGATTAAAATTTACAATAATTCAAGGACTTTAATGTGACTAAATTTAACACCTTAGTAAGACTAAATCCAGTGTTTCGCACATGATCTGTCCAGGAGAACGATGCCATCTCTAATCAATTATCTAGTAGCGCACAGCCTGCCAGCGGACAGTTCCTTCTCGTGCTACTGCTCCCTCTACAAGTTTATTCTGCTACCGCGAGAGTGGTGAACTAAGAAGCAGTAAATACAATGGATGCCGTCAGGGCGTACTGACAGTTGCACATGCACTGCAAAAGAGCAGTTTCATAACATGCACAGACTCTTATTAAAAAAAAAAAAAAAAAAAACTAGGGAGATTAATCCTCAAGCAGTAAGAAAAAAAAGTCGTGCCAGTCTGAGGAGAGGCAGAGGAGACTTCAGACATCAAACTGTGTACTTTTCAGACATCAAACTGTGTATGGCTATGTCATGTAGTAACAACGTTATCATTACCGCCTACATTTTACTCCTGCCGGAATACAGGAATAATGTTGCAAAAAGGTAGAACTCTCAAAATGTGCACATTATTATATATCATGATATAAAATGTATGTTTGCTGAGAGTTTGTATCACTTGTGTCTCTTTACTGTTAACTGCACAGGGAAACGGTGCATTCTGTTTACTACTATGATTATTATGATCAAAGAAACAACTTAAAACAACCATAAAACATGATCAAATTACATGAATCTGTGCTATTTCGTTGCCTATTTGACCTATTTAAAAATCTTTGCTCAGTCATTTTTGTATAGTTGGTAAAAATTTTATAAAATTTAGGTCATCATAGGTCATTACTGGTTATTAAGTTCTTCGCACTCTGACAAATCAGCATCTTAGTAAACCAAAGAGTGTGCAACTTAACCTTGAATAATGCCAACACTGTCACAGTCTACAGTAACTGCCTCCACGCCATGCCACACAGATGCAGCTCTGACCAATTATTCAGCACATATCATGAACATTATCAGAATTAAAGCCAAAAAGGCTTGAAATTTCACTGTAGTTAAATTTTTTTAACTAAATTTTGGAAAAACAAAACCTTTGGACAATATACTAATTTATTGACATGCATTGTATATACATACTGCATATTCCAGGAAAAGAAACATTAAAGACACTTAGAAAAGTTATCCCTTTTTCATGTTTTTTTCCTCATACAGTAGGTATGTTTTGTAAAAAGAAAGAAAAACTAAATTAGTTTAATTCTATTTAGTATCCAGTTAGCATTGCTGAAATTAAATGTATTGTTATTTCTTGAGTTTTCGGCTTTAACAAAGTGAGACCTAAATAGGAGGAGTAGGGTAGTTTTTTTTTCTTAAAGCTTTGCCAAAATCACAAGTTTTATGTTGATACATTTTTCAATAATTTCAGGAGAATCCATTAAAGTATTAAGCTTACATTTAGGGCATTTTCACTTTAGACACGACTGATGCCTAAATGCCTACATATAAATGATGTGTACAGTGCTCAGAAATGGTTGCTCACCCATCCCCCGCCAGCCAGCATTCACCTTGATTTTTGTGCATCGTTCTCTGACACACTAGCATATTCCAAGATGCCGCCGACGATAGCTGTCGTCACGACTGCTCCGACCTTTTTTACCTTGTTTTTGTCTTTTAAGTTAATTTTCTGTAACTTCAAACCAGTACATTAGGTATGAGAGAGACACCCTTGTTTCTTTTGGTATACACTGTACTCCCAATTCGACGTTTTTAACTCACAGGCAGTAAGAATGTGTGGATATGTCTCAGCCTCACTCACTCCTCACCCCCCCGGGTTGTGTTCTGAGCCGCCTGTTGTACTCTTTGTACACGTATGACTGTGTGGCCACTAAAAGTTCCACCATCATCATTAAGTTTGCCAACGACACCGTCGTGGTGGGCCTGATCTCTGACAACGAGTCGGCCTACCAGAAGGAGATTAGGAATCTGGAGAACTGGTGCCAGAGGAACAATCTCCTTCTAAACGTCAGTAAGACAAAGGAGTTGATAGTGGACTTCAGCACTAAGCAGGAAAGGAACTATCAGCCCCCCGTAATCAACGATGCAACGATCCAATGGAGATAGTGAACAGCTTCAAATACCTGTCATGGTCCTGTCACATCAACACCGTGGTGAAAAAGGCCCGACAGCATCTCTACCACCTCAGACTGCCCTCGAATGTGCTCAGAAACTTTTATTCCTGAACCGTGGAGAGCATCCTGACGGGAAACAGTTCGGGAACAGCATCATGCAGTACAGACAGAGGGTTGTGCGATTAGCTGAGCGCATCATCCGCACTGAGCTCCCTGACCTGCACTTGATCTACAGCAAGCGGTGCTGGACCAAGGCCAGGAAGATTGTGAAGGACCTCAGACACCCCAGCAATGGACTGTTCTCTCTGTTGCGGTCAGGAAAGCGTTTCTGGTCCCTGAAGGCCAACACAGAGAAACTGAGGAGGAACTTCTTCCCGCAGGTGATACGGTCTCTCAACAAGATCACTACATAGGACTAAACACTACACAGGATTAAATCACTAAATCTTGACTAAATCATCTCTGCATTTTTGCACATTGCACAACGCAAAGTTATGGACACTATACAGGACACTACACAGGACTAATCATCTCAGCATTTTTGCACACTGCACAGTGATGGACACTCATGGACATTTGCACATACCCCGGACATTCATGGACATGCAGAATATGGACATTTATGGACCTTGAACATCTACACACCTGCACATTTGCACACTTTCTGGACATTTCAATTTTTTCTCATTGTATAGATAAATTAATATTTCTTATATATATATTTTTTTATATTTTTTATATTTGACTTGAATTTGATTATTTACATGCTCCGATACAGCAGGTGGCACCATGCACCTACTTGTTTTGGACTGATATTTTGGGAAAATTTCATGGGCAATACTCTTGCATGCCTTCCTACTTTACCTGCTATAGATTCATAGGTCAGAGGATGAGACTGGCGCGTGATACCCACACAGAGATTTCGGAGAAGACGATCAACTCCTTAGGTACAATTGCTTCCATATTTGATTTGATCCACACCCAAGTAAACTATCTTTCCTGAGAACCACTTTAAGCAAACTCGGGAAAGATTCCAGAGCTGTGTTCTCACTGATAAAAACCAGAATTGGGCTCAAGTGTTCTCAGAAACAATCCCAGGGCTCCAACATGAAAGCGCCCTAAAGTAGGAGGAAGATGACCACTGGCATTTCTTTCCAACAATATTTTAATTGATTTTAAACAGGGATATAAAGTCAAACGTAGTGTTTCAATGCACAATTTATAAACCCCTTATAAACCCCTATACCTCCCACCCCACACATCCCTGACTCCAAGCCAGCTTTAAATGTCCAAGAAAGGCATTGACACTAGGCATATTTAAAGCAAAACAAAAACATGAAAAAAAGAGGAGGGGAAGAGAGAAAAAAAACAGATGTGAAAAAAATCAGAATTAAATCGAAAGGAATTGAACTATAAATGTATATAAAAAAAGCAAAGAAAGGGTCCCGACACCTGCTGAAATTTCAAGTCTGAATCACGGATTGAATAGTGAATCTTCTCCAGGGACAAACATAATATCTCTGAGCCATTGGGTGAGAGTGGGTGATGTGGCATCCTTCCACTTAAAAGAGAACGCCTGGCCAGGAGTGTCGCAAAAGAAAATAAATGCAGTTGAGCTGGAGTTAGATGCTTATCTTCCTCTCCAGTGATGCCAAAAAAAGCAATCAGAGGGTCTGGTTCAAGATTGCATTTCAATATGTATGACAAGGTTTGAAAGACATCCCTCCAGAAATTTTCAAAATTTGGGCATGTCCAATGCATATGAATAAGAGATCCCTCTACGTTTTTACATTTATTATTACACAGCAAGGATCGAGATCTGGGTAGAAACAGATTTTTCTTTGGATAAACTGTAATAAAGAGTGGTGGAGGTTAAATAAGGAGGTTGAATTGACAAGCTTGGGACAAAAAAGAGAAAAGCCCAGAAAACCGCTGTACTTCTGGAACTAAGCCCATACTCTCAAGGTATGCCTAATAACAGAATTGTTGATTGGTTTAATTGATGAGATAGGGAGTCCAGAGACAGAGATTTCTGACAGTTTATCTCCATTTTCACCCGGGCAAGTCGATTAGTGACCGCAAAGTGTTGGTAGGGGAGAGTGTAGCCAGACAACACAGAATGGTGTGTAAAATAACCCAGGGGGTGAGGAAGGTGAAGAGGACAAAAGCAGAACAGAGGACAAAGTGGTGGAAGCTGAGAAAGGAAGAATGTTGTGTAGTCTGTAGGGTGGAGTTGAGACAGGCTCTGGGTGGTCAGGAGGTGCTTTCAGTTGACTGGACAACTACAGCCAATGTGATCAGGGAGACAGGAAGGACAAGGAGACTTGGTGGTGGAACGAGGAAGTCCAGGAGTGCATACAGGGAAAGAGGCTAGCTAAGAAGAAGTGGGACACTAAGAGCACTGAAGAGAGTAGACAGGGAGATGCAGCGTAAGGTGAAGGTAGAGGTGGCAAAGGGACCAAATAAAGCATATGAGGACTTGTATGCTAGGCTAGACAGTAAGGAGGGTGAGGTGGATCTGTACAGGTTGGCGAGGCAGAAAGATAGAGATGTGAAGGATGTGCAGCAGGTTAGAGTGATTAAAAATAGAGATGGAAATGTACTGACAGATGCCAGGAGGGTGATGGGAAGATGGAAGGGAGTACTTTGAGGAGTTGGTGAATGAGGAAAATGAAAGAGAACAAAGAGTAGAAGAGGTGACTGTTGTGGAGCAGGAAGTAGCAAATATTAGTAAAAGTGAGGTGAGAAGGGCATTGAAGAGGATGAAGAGTGGAAAGGCTTAGGAGAAGTGGCAGTAGAGTTTCTGACTAGTTTGTTTAACAAGATCTTGAAGAGTGAGAGGATTCCCGAGGAATGGAGGAGAAGTGTATTGGTGCTGGTTTTTAAGAACAAGGGAGAGTGGTGCAGAGCTATGGCAATTACAGAGGCATAAAGATAATGAGCCATACAATGAAGCTGTGGGAAAGAGTAGTGGAAGCTAGGTTAAGGGCAGAGGTGAGCATTTGTGAGCAGCAATATGGATTCATGCCTAGAAAGAGTACATCAGATGCAGTATTTGCTTTGAGGATGCTGGCGGATGAAGAGCCAAATTGTGATCGCACCTTTGGTGTGTGTGTGTGTGTGTGTGTGACTTCCTGTTGGTGACGTAGCTTCCTGTTTTCATATCGTTGCCGCGAAAGTTTCGCGTTTGTATCATCGTTTAAATTACATAGCTTTATACAATAACAATATTAATAGCAGCTAGCTTTTACATCTCCATACTATTCGGCTTCGCCTTTTTTTCTGCAATTTTTGGAGAACGCACGAGGTTCCTCGTCTAAGGACAACAAACGGAAATCATCTCCAAACAACTAAAACTCCGACACAGAGGTACGTTATAATGTCTACCATTCAGCTCGTTCAGTGTAGGATGTTTAGACATTCTTCCTCCGTCATTAGTGATAATTTTACTCGTGATAGGTGTGTGTTAGTGAGCACTCTGACGGAGAAGATATCAGCGTTAGAGGAGCGCATCCAGACTTTAGAGTGTATTAGAGAGTGTGAGAGCAGCGTTATTCCCGTAGACGACAGTCTGGGTGCTACAGGGGGAGATAATCAGCCCCCGACTCCGGCATTAGAGCCCTCACAGTGGGGCGAGTGGGTGATGATTTGGCGGCATACTCGTTCAGCCAAAGCTAACGCTAAGGCTAGCCCACCAGAGCATACCTCCTCTGCGCTTCACATGTCCAACAGGTTTGCTCTCCTCAGTGATGCACCCGCTGAGAAACCTGAAAGAGCTCTGGTTATAGGAGACTCTATACTGAGGCACGTGAAATTAGCTAGACCTTTAGGGGCGCCAGCGGTCAGGTGTATCCCGAGAGCCAGAGCACCGGACATAGCAGGTAATCTTAGGGCTCTAGGACAGCACAGGTTCTCTAAGATAGTGGTACATGCTGGAGCTAAAGATATACGCCTTCGTCAGTCAGATGTTAGTAAGAATAACTTTACAAAGGTGTTTAAATTAGCGAAGGCGATGTCCGATGAAGTAGTATGCTCTCGTCCCATCCCAATGAGACGTGGTGACATAGCTTACAGCAGGTTATGGTCGCTGAACCGCTGGATGTCCGGGTGGTGCTCCGAAAATAATGTGGGCTACATAGACAATTGGAAGACCTTTGAGGGCAAAGCTGGCCTGTTAGAGCGGGACGGTGTCCATCCCACTCGGGAAGGTGCTGCTCTCATTTCCTGTAGTATAAGCTCATAGTCTCAGTAGAGGTCTAGTTAATCGGTGACAATCCAGAGCCCAGGCCAGGGAGCAGACAGACAGGCTAAAACAACCGTCTGCTAGCTGCATAGAGTCGTCACTCAGGGTTCACCTTATTGAGACTGTGTCTGAGTCTTTCTACATTTTTGCTTAGCTCGGGGAACAAAGTCTGTTTTAATAATCTAATTAACATAAAGACCACAAACTCGGATCATACTGAATGCGCAGCCGGCACCTCTGATCTGAAGCTAGGATTGTTAAATATTAGATCTCTCGCATCAAAACGGTTAAAAAAGCGGTTATTGTTAATGAAATTATCACAGATCAGGCGTTTGATATACTCTGTTTAACTGAAACATGGGTTAGCTCTAAATGAAGCTAGTCCTCCTGGATACAGCTACATACACCAGCCTCGGCTAATTGGTAGAGGAGGAGGCGTCGCAGTTATTCATAATGATAATCTGTCTATTGTACAAAAACACGGACACAAATTTAACTCATTTGAAATTCTTTATAGTAACATAAGTGTATTTAAGTATATTAAGTCAGCTCAGTCGATTCCACTAATTATAATTTACAGACCTCCAGGGCCGTATTCTGAATTTCTTAGTGAATTTGCAGATTTCATCTCAAACCTTGTCGTTTCTGTAGACAAAGCGTTAATTGCCGTAGATTTTAACATTCATTTTGAGAATACAGACCCTCTGAGAACAGCATTTATGTCCATACTGGACTCAGTAGGAGTAAATCAGTGTGTAGTAGGACCCACTCATAAAGCAGGTGACACTTTAGACTTAATATTTTTCGGATTAAGTATGAGAAATGTATTCACAATTCCACTGTCTGAAATTATCTCAGATCACTATCTTGTCTCCATTCAAGTGCGTCACAGTGATAATGTACGCACAGCACCGCGCTACCGTATTAAACGTACAGTCACATCAACTACCACACAGAGTTTTATCAGTAATCTCCCAGAGTTATCAACTTCGATTAGGTCACCGTCTGACCCCACAGAACTCGATCAGGCGACTGAATATTTAGAGTCGACATTTCGTTGTACCTTAATGTAGCTCCAGCTAAAAGAAAAATTATTAGAGATAAGAAACTCGCTCCCTGGTATAACGATCACATGCGCACTTTAAAACAGACCGCTCGGAAATTAGAGCGTAAATGGCGTCAAACTAAATTGGTAGTATTTCAAATAGCATGGAAAGAGCATCCTGAACTATAGGAAAGCTCTTAGTGTAGCTAGATCAACGTATCTCTCCACTCTTATAGAAGAAAATAAAAATAATCCTAGATTTTTATTTAATACCGTAGCCAAATTAACCAGAAATAAGATCACTACAGAAATCTCCACAACAACATCATGCAATAGTGAGGACTTCATGAACTTTTTTAATAATAAAATTGTAAATATCAGGCATAAAATTCAGGCTTTGAAACCGAACAATGTAAATGATACAGATGTTAACCTAGCCATGTCTGATTCAAACCTAGAATACTTTACTCCCCTTGAAGAGAATGAACTAATTTCACTCATCTCTTCTGCAAATTCATCAATCTGTATATTAGATCCTATACCTAATATATTATACTATATTATGGTGAACTGGTATGTTTAGATGCTATCTTCCTCAGTCTCATTTGATCACTCAGGTTTGTTGACGGTGAGGTGATTGTTTGCTTTACATCTCAGGGAGCCCTCATGTTTGTGTTTCCTTCTGGCTCTCCCTTTTAGTTATGCTGTCATAGTTAGTCCTGCCGGAGTCCCTGCTTGCACTCTACAGTAAATATACATTCACATTATACATTGTGACTGTGACCATACCTAATTGCAATCTCTCCTCCTCTTCTCTTTCTCCCCCTCTTTCTCTTTCCTCTCACCCTCTGTCCCCCCCTTTCACTCTCTCTCTCTCTCTCTCTCTCTCTCTGTCGAGCTACACATGTCGTTCCTGAGCTGCCAGTGATCCAGACTCCCTCTGCCCTCCGGACCTGTCTGATCCATCCTGGTGCCCCGTTTCTGGTTGGAGGTCTCGTCGCATGGATGTCCTGTGTGTCTCTTTGGGATCCGTCTGGTGTCTGGGGATGATCCTCTCTACTTAGAAGATGGTTCTGGCCTCGACTGGTGTTGTCAGCTGTTTCTCTGAGGACTTGACAATTTGATAGTTCAGGACTGGAACTTTCTATGAGTCTCCAATAACTACTGGACTCCATTTTACATCAAGTATTATAACATCAATTAACATCAACTATTATAGCTGAACCTAACACTTAACACTGTATAAATGCAGATGATTTCCTGCTATCTGTTTCACCCAGATGAGGATGGGTTCCCTGTTGAGTCTGGTTCCTCTCAAGGTTTCTTCCTATTACCATCTCAGGGAGTTTTTCCTTGCCATTGTCGCCCTCGGGCTTGCTCACCAGGGACTATCTGAACATTTTGATTCATACACATTCACATTCCATACAAACTTAAATAATTCTTTTGATTGTGTAAAGCTGTTTTGACACAATGTCAATTGTTAAAAGCGCTATACAAATAAAACTGAATTGAATTGAATTTGTACATTGTATATTTGTACAACTATTTTACTAGTTAAATTTATTTTCTTTAGAATTTCTTTTTATTGATATTTATTCCTTATGTATAAGCTTTTATTTTCTTTTTAAGGTCACTGGCTGTCGTATAAGCATTTCACTGCATATCATACTGTGTATGACTGTGTATGTGACAAATAAAATTTGAATTTGAATCAAAGGAGAGGAAGATAGGTGGAAGGAGACAGAGGGGGAGAGAGAGAGGGAGAGAGTATGGGAAGGTGAGCGTGAATGAACAGATGCAAGAGGAGACAGGAAGATAGCAGCAGGGAAGATTTAACACGTTAATATCAGATCTATGAGGAAGACAGCAAGAGAGTAGAAATAACTCCTTTATATATAAAATAATTCTAACATCATGTAAAATTATTTTTAACTGTTTTTTAAATATTTTTAACTGTTGTCAAAGCTATACCCCACTTGTATTGTGAAGACACGCCCCACAGAACTGGGGGGCGGGTTCAGAAGAGGTCAAATTACATTTAAAGGAGCATGTACTGAAACAGGTTGCTGAGAACAGAGATACTTTTTACCAGGTAAAAGTAATGTTTTTTTTACACAACAATTGAGAATTTTTAATTAAAGTATATTACAAACTTTTCATTAGGACCCTAAAGAATCATATTAACCTATGCAAAATTGAGACTGTATGTCTCCTTTAAACTCATACTTACCTTTGGAGGCTCACGGAACATCTGGTCTAGTGAGATGAACTCCAGGTTGGGCAGCATTTCAATACACTGGCTAAAGGACTCAAGCTTTATGGCATGACAGCGGAGTAGTGTAAGGTCCAGTAATCTGCTCCAGCGAGAATGATCTACCAATGGAAAAGCAATGCAGAAATTATTTACATTCAACATGTAGAGACAGGGCACTCAGAACACAGTGCTATTCAAATACTAAAGCATGAAAAATTATGGCTGAGGCATATCCTAAGGTTATGACAATAACAATTACCCCCTTAATTTGGAGTTTACGATCATTCCAAAGAAATGTTAGTCTACAATTTTTTACTAAACAGACAGGTTTAAATGGCTATGAAGGAAAAGCTTTTACACCTGTGACTTACTTGAGTGTAATTAGTGTCTGTGAATTTATAAATAGACAATCATTTTGAAAAGTCTTAAAATGGAGGTTGCTGTGTAAAAAATAAAAATAAAAAAACATTGCATATAGCATAGCAAAATGCACAATAAAGCGGTACAGTGGAACCGTGGATTACGAACATAATTCGTTCCGGAAGCGGGCTTGTATATCAAAACACTCGTAAACCAAACTGATTTTCCCATGAGAAATAATGGAAACTCAAATTATGTGGGTTATAAAACATACAGTGGTGTGAAAAACTATTTGCCCCCTTCCTGATTTCTTATTCTTTTGCTTGTTTGTCACACTTAAATGTTTTTGCTCATCAAAAACCGTTAACTATTAGTCAAAGATAACATAATTGAACACAAAATGCAGTTTTTAAATGAAGGTTTACGTTATTAAGGGAGAAAAAAAACTCCAAATCTACATAGCCCTGTGTGAAAAAGTGATTGCCCCCCTTGTTAAAAAATAACTTAACTGTGGTTTATCACACCTGAGTTCAATTTCTGTAGTCACCCCCAGGCCTGATTACTGCCACACCTGTTTCAATCAAGAAATCACTTAAATAGGAGCTACCTGACACAGAGGAGAAGACCAAAAGCACCTCAAAAGCTAGACATCATGCCAAGATGCCAAGAAATTCAGGAACAAATGAGAACAAAAGTAATTGAGATCTATCAGTCTGGTAAAGGTTATAAAGCCATTTCTAAAGCTTTGGGACTCCAGCGAACCACAGTGAGAGCCATTATCCACAAATGGCAAAAACATGGAACAGTGGTGAACCTTCCCAGGAGTGGCCGGCCGACCAAAATTACCCCAAGAGCGCAGAGACAACTCATCCGAGAGGCCACAAAAGACCCCAGGACAACATCTAAAGAACTGCAGGCCTCACTTGCCTCGATTAAGGTCAGTGTTCACGACTCCACCATAAGAAAGAGACTGGGCAAAAATGGCCTGCATGGCAGATTTTCAAGGCACAAACCACTTTTAAGCAGAAAGAACATTAAGGCTCGTCTCAATTTTGCTAAAAAACATCTCAATGATTGCCAAGACCTTTGGGAAAATACCTTGTGGACCGACGAGACAAAAGTTAAACTTTTTGTAAGGTGCGTGTCCCATTACATCTGGCGTAAAAGTAACACAGCATTTCAGGAAAAGAACATCATACCAACAGTAAAATATGGTGGTGGTAGTGTGATGGTCTGGGGTTGTTTTGCTGCTTCAGGACCTGGAAGGCTTGCTGTGATAGATGGAACCATGAATTCTACTGTCTACCAAAAAATCCTGAAGAAGAATGTCCGGCCATCTGTTCGTCAACTCAAGCTGAAGCGATCTTGGGTGCTGCAGCAGGACAATGACCCAAAACACACCAGCAAATCCACCTCTGAATGGCTGAAGAAAAACAAAATGAAGACTTTGGAGTGGCCGAGTCAAAGTCCTGACCTGAATCCTATTGAGATGTTGTGGCATGACCTTAAAAAGGCGGTTCATGCGAGAAAACCCTCAAATAAAGCTGAATTACAACAATTCTGCAAAGATGAGTGGGCCAAAATTCCTCCAGAGCGCTGTAAAAGACTCGTTGCAAGTTATCGCAAACGCTTCATTGCAGTTATTGCTGCTAAGGGTGGCCCAACCAGTTATTAGGTTCAGGGGGCAATTACTTTTTCACACAGGGCCATGTAGGTTTGGACTTTTTTTCTCCCTAAATAATAAAACCCCTCATTTAAAAACTGCATTTTGTGTTTACTTGTGTTATCTTTGACTAATAGTTAAATGTGTTTGATGATCAGAAACATTTTGTGTGACAAACTTGCAAAAGAATAAGAAATCAGGAGGGGGGCAAATAGTTTTTCACACCACTGTAGGCGTCTAGTTAGAAAAAAATGGCAATTCCCATATACATGCCTCACCGCGGAAAGATTTTCTGAAAACTGCCACTGGCTGTGATGTGTCTGTAATTGTTAACACAGCAAAGGTATTTTATTTTGGGTATTTCTAATCTTCTTTGGTATAATTGGTTATAGAATAATTTATTGCGGCTGAGGCGGCGCGGTGGTGTAGTGGTTAGCACTGTCGCCTTGCACCTCCAGGGTCTGGGCTCGATTCCCCGGCCAGGCTCGATTCCCGTCTCTGTGTGCATGGAGTTTGCATGCTCTCCCCGTGCTTGGTGGGTTTCCTCCGGGTACTCCGGTTTCCTCCAAAGTCCAAAGATATGCAGGTTAGGCTAATTGGCGTTCCCAAATTGCCCGTAGTGTGTGATTGGGTGTGTGAGTGCGTGTATGTGTGTGCGCCCTGCGATGGATTGGCACCCTGTCCAGGGTGTACCCCGCCTAGTGCCCGAAGTCTCCTGGGATAGGCTCCAGGTCCCCCGCGACCCTGAACACAGGATTAAGCGGTATAGAAAATGAATGAATGAATGAATGAATTATCGCGGCTGTGCGACACATCCTGTCTTGTACTCTGCGCTCCAGACTCTTGGGTGGATGTTTATTTTTAAAGTTTTTTTTTGGCTTTGATGTTACCTACACAAAGCAGTGTCTTAACACCTGGGAGTTCTACAGCATACTGTTTTTGTCATGTCAGATTGAGGGACATGAGTCATCATGTGTTAAAATTTTGAAAACAACAGTTTTTTTTCAGCCCACATTTAATCAATAACATAAAAAAAAGTTTAATTCTTAAATTTATTTTGAAGTAAATGAAATGATAGTTAAAACAGTAAAATCAATAGTTTAATGGTTTAAATAGTTAATATAAATAATAATAATAATAATAATAATAATACAAAAGTTTGGGGGCAACTCCATGATTGTTCCTGATTTTTATTTCTTTCTACATTGTAAAGGAATGCTGAAGGCATCCAAAAAAATTAATTTCCTTTGAACAGTTGATATTGAGAGGTGTCTGCTACTTATGCTCTGTAAAGACTTAATAACGACTCTAATCAGAGGTGCTGTTAATTGGTAATTTTTCAGGCTGATAACTCTAAATGAATTTCTCGTCTGCAGCAGATATAGGTTTTGGTCTCGCCCTCCTGGGATGGCCTTCATGAGAGCCAGTTTCATTATGGTGCTTGACGGATTTTGCAAATGCACTTGACAATATTGTTCTTGCAAGAACTATTACAGAAAGGCCGACCTCTGTGTCTTAAAATAACAACTCACTGTTGTTTTTGTTACGTAATTATCTAATTTCCTATGTGTTATTTTATAGTTTTGAAATCCCCAGTATTGTTGTAGAATGTACACTGCGTTCCAAATTATTATGTCAATTGGATGCAAGTGTCAAATTACATTAAATGTTTAGTTTTTAAATTAAACTCATGGATGGTATTGTCTCTCAGGGGTCTTTGGATCACTGAAATGAATCTCAGACATGTGTGATAATTAGTTTGCCAGATAAGCCCAATTAAAGGAAAAGTACTGAAGAATGTTGTTCCACATTATTAAGCAGGCCACAAGTTTCAAGCAATATGGGAAAGAAAAAGGATCTCTCCGCTGCCGAAAAGCGTCAAATACTGCAATGCCTTGGACAAGATATAAAAACATTAGATATTTCATGAAAACTTAAGTGATCATCGTACTGTGAAGACATTTGTGGCTGATTCAGCGCATAGACAGGTTTGTGCAGATAAAGACAGAAAGAAGAAGGTTTCTGCAAGACAAATTCATCGGATTAAGAGAGCAGCTGCTGAAATGCCATTACAAAGCAGCAAACAGGTATTTGAAGCTGCTGGTGCCACTGGAGTCCCGCGAACCTCAAGTTGTAGGATCCTTTAAAGACTTGCAATTCTGCATAAACCTACTATTCGGCCACCCATACTCAAGCATAAACGGTTGCAATGGGCCCTGGCAAGTTTTTAAACAGTCTTGTTTACTGATGAGTGTCGTGTAACCCTGGATGGATGGAGTAGTGGATGGTTGGTGGGTGGCCAACATGTCCCAACAAGGCTACGCCGGAGTCATGTTTTGGGCCGGAATCATGGGAAGAGAGCTGGTAGGCCACTTTAGGGTGCCTGAAGGTGTTTAAATGACCTCTGCAAAGTATACTGACTGACCACTTTCTTCCATGGTACAAAAAGAAGAACCGTGCCTTCCGTAACAAAATCATCTTCATGCACGACAATGCACCATCTCATGCTGCAAAGAATACCTCTGTGTCATTGGCTGCTATGGGAATAAAAGATGAGAAATTCAAAAAACCTTTGGCGCATCCTCAAGCAAAATATCTATGAGGGTGGGAGGCAGCCGCTCTGGGAGGCTATTCTGACATCCTGCAAAAATTCAAGCAGAAACTGTCCAAAAACTAACAAGTTCAATGGATGCAAGAATTGTGAAGGTGATATCTAAGAACGGGTCCTAGGTTAAGATGTAACATGCCCTGTTAGGATGTTTTTTGATTGAAATAGCTTTTGATTTCTTTAAATGTGACCTCCTAAATCTGCAAATTCAAGAAAAAAAAACATTTTCAGTTCTTTACAACCTATAAAATGTTTTAACTGTGTTATGCATAATTTGGAACAGTGCATTTTCAGTAATTTTTTAAAAATAAATATTAGGAGGTTTGCTCAATAAAATTCAATAAAATTTATCTATTTTCTATTATAATTTTATATATTTATTTATTATTTTATATATAATTATTCTATATATAGTTTTTTTTTTTTTTTTTTTTTGTTAAATTTCTTTAATTTTGTGAAGCTGCTTTGAGACAATGACCATTGTTAAAAGCGCTATATAAATAAAATTGAATTGAATTAAAATTCAAATTATACCCTAACGGTTGATGACTCGACAATTATGCTGACTGTCATTTGCATTGACTAATTATGAAAATCAGGGAAAGATATCATTTGCGTAATAACTTGGAACATGGTGTAGTTTGATGTCGTGGGCATTATAAGATTTGTATTGAAAAAAAATCTAAAAAAGTGGCAGCTGGCACGCCTAAAAATAGATGCAGGATTACTTTTATAGTCTAAATAAATATGCTTTATTAATTGTGGGCTATTTCCATTTACTTTAAATATTTGTTAATTTAATTTAAATGAGGTTTGGATTCGGGATTGAGCTGACACTAATTATTCTCTTTAATTTCCTACGTAGTCAAATCAGTGCTTTTCGAGTGCGTGGAGGAATTTTGTTGTACTAAATATTTATTCAGTATAACCAGGGCCACTTATTCATATTTATTGTAGGTTGTAGTTATTTAAGTGTTACTATGTGTTCTTTACAATATCTGACAACATTCAAATGCAAATAATTCACCCCTCCCCAGGTGTGAATTAGCTGTTCTCACCTATACATTAATAGAAACGTGTGCACCCCTCCCTACTTCAAGAAGCTCTTGGATCTGAGGCCTCTTCAGGTCTCTTCTTAAGTTTTGTAAATTTCAAATCTTCTGGATTCTAGATCCTAAAATTGACATTGTTAACTTATTTAATTCATGGAATGGAAGAAATTGTGATTTTCCTTATTATAACATACATGTATTTTTTTATCACTTCTACACACAAGAATGTTTTCACAGATTATATACACACACACGGACACAGTGGAACCTCGGATTACAAGCATAATTCGTTTAGGAAGAGGGCTCGTATTCCAAAACACTCGTAAACCAAATTTATTTTCCCAAAAGAAATGGAAACTCAAATTATTCGTTCTACAGCCCAAAAAAATAAATACATAAAAATAATTAACATAAAATATAAAGTAAACATAAAACAAATTAACCTGCACTTTACCTTTAAAAAAACGTAAAAATAAATCGCGACAGATAAGTTTCCGTTTGTGCACACAGGCGCTGTGTGAGACCGTAGAGACCGTTTTTAAAACCGTTTAAAAATGAGCAAAAAACATCGTTAGTCACACCCGCATGAGTGCATACTAATGGAATCACAGCTGTAAAGTAAAACAACAACAACAAAAAACAAATTAACCAGCACCTTACTTTTGAAAATTATTTCTGCAGAGTTTTTTCTGTGTTTGTTTGGGAACCTGAGAGGAGGCGGGGCTGTAAAGCCGAGAGAAAGAGAGAGAGTGTGAGTGAGTGAGTGAGTGAGCGCTCATTCGCTTACACCAGTGGTTCTCAAACTTTTTCTGTCATTCCCCACTTAAGGGGGTGAGCGAATTTTCAAGCCCCACTTGTCAACAAAATAATAACGAAATCGGCCAAGTTTACTGTTTATTGAAATATCAATTCCTAAACCAATACGATCAAACACCACCAAGTTAAAAAAAAAGAAAATACACGTGCAATTGTTACAAGGCTTACGTTGTCACTTATCTTTGCATAATTGACCCCATGTTTATTAGCTGCTCAGCAATCGTTTGTAGTTTTTTTGCACTGGCCAATTCTGTATGCAACTTTGAATGAAGCCATTTGTGCTTTGCTGTCCACTGATTCAGATGTTACCATGTGATTCTCCTGCTGTATGTATTCTGCCAGCTTTCTTTCAAAGTCGTCCAGTGGTTTATTAACAAATTCTAATTTTATTTGTCACATACAGTCATACACAGTATAATATGCAGTGAAATGCTTACATGACCGCCAGTGACCTTAAAAAGAAAATAAAAGCTTGTACGTAAAATAAATAATCAATAAAAAGGAAATACTAAAGAAATAAATTTAACTAGTAAAATTAGTAAAATTAACTGTACAATAAGGGCATAATAAAAATATTGCAAAATATAGAGATATAGGGTATATGTATATAGAATTTAAAGTTTAATGGTTGTGCAAATATGCATGAAAGGTGACTAATGAAAGTGACATGTGCAATTGTCCAGATGTATAAAAATTTAGTGCAAGTGTGTATGAATGTGTCCATGATTGTCCAGTCAGTGTTGTGAGCTTAAAAAGATGTTATTAGTCCTGTGTGGAGGTGTGATTGAGAGACCTTATCGCCTGCGGGAAGAAGCTCCTCCTCAGCCTCTCTGTGTTGGCCTTTAGGGAGCGGAATCGCTTCCCAGACCGCAACAAAGAGAACAGTCCATTACTGGGGTGACTGAGGTCCTTCATGATCTTCCTGGCCTTAGTCCAGCACCGTTTGCTGTAGATCGAGTGCAGGTCAGGGAGCTCAGTGCGGATGATGCGCTCGGCTGATCGCACCACCCTCTGTAGAGCTTGTCTGTCCTGCATGGTGCTGTTCCCGAACCAGGTCGTGATGTTTCCCGTCAGGATGCTCTCTATGGTGCAGGAGTAGAAGTTCCTGAGCACCCTGGAGGGCAGTCTAAAGTCTCTCAAGCGTCTGAGGTGGTAGAGACGCTGCCGGGCTTTTTTCACCACGGTGTTGATGTGACAGGACCATGACAGGTCCTGCGTGATGTGAACACCGAGGTATCTGAAGCTGTCCACTCTCTCCACTGGGCTCCTGTTGATGACGGGGGTCTGGTAGTTCCTCTCCTGCATGGTACTAAAGTCCACTATCAGCTCCTTTGTCTTACTGACGTTCAGGAGGAGATTGTTCCTCTGGCACCAACGTGACTGTGAGTGTGTTGTCTCTAAGTGGCTTCCTAATTTGTTGGGTATCATGCGGTCTGCTGCCAGCGGTATAAGACACAAAACACACAAGTGTATCTCTTCTGCCCCCACCATCCCCACCATGAATCCAAGCTCAAGATAGGCTTCATTAGGGGTGGGCGATATAACCAAAATCTTCTAACACGGTAGAAGCAATTTTCTAACTCAATAAAGATATACATCACAATATAGCTATTTGTATCTGAAAATGCATAAATAAAAATGAAAACACAAAGAAATAGTTTTACATAATTTAATTTTTTTATGTAATTTTATTTAAACTGTGAATTGCTGAGGTTTGCCGCATTCTTTTTACTTTGGCCATATTCGTTTGGATGCTTCGATTTCAGATGATAGAAAAGGTTTGACGTGTTTCCACCACTTGTTAAAACTGTGCACTTGCGTACCTTCTAAATCACGTTCATCTCATTCGTATCACTTTTCTTCTACCCAAACCAATTCCACAACACAGACGATGCACTCACTGCTGCTGCACCGTCTTCTTCCATTGTCGAAGTGTATGTGAAGCCAAACACATCAAAAGTGGGACGAAACCATGGCACCCGATTGAACCAAATATCTGCGCAAATACAGCGCAGCGCGACTATCTGGATAGCGCAGTGATGATCTGGTTTATTTGCGCAGCCCGGTGGATCACGCAGCGCCGCTCGAATCACAAACCTGCGCGACCCACTCTGTTTAAAATAAATGTATTTAAAATGTCAGGACTGTTTAATATTGTTTCCGCCTTGCCAGGCCTGTTTTGTACGTGCGCATCCCAGCGGGGTAAAATGTATTTTGATGGTTGGCGCGGTTTATTTCTGTCAGAGTCGCGCAGCGCTGCCCAGTGGCTCGCGCAGGTTTGTCAATCGAGCAGCTGCTCAAGTTTGTCCGACGTTAAACCGTTATTGTTCGACTATGGTTCCACTTTTTCTCTCGGCCCCCAACTGATGTTATTTTAAATTTACTTGTATTAATGATCCATTTATTTGTGTGATTGTTTAGTTTTGAGCGTACGCTCTTCATTATCAATAAAGAAAAGCATGAATTAGAATAGGTACTTTCCTGTTATTTTCCACTAATTTCCTCCAGTTCATTGCGCCCCACCTGTCATGTCTGTATTCCCCACTAGTGGGGCGCACCCCACACTTTGAGAACCACTGGCTTACACCAACACACACACTCTCTCTGCCTTACAAACACGCACACACAAACATGCATGCACACTTAGAAACTCTGCAAGCACTAAGACCCAGCACGGGAGACGATAGGTAATCGTCTCCCCTGCTGGGTCTTAGTGACTGCAGAGTTTGTGTGTGTGTGTGTGTGTGTGTGTGTGTGTGTGTGTGTGTGTGTGTGTGTGTGTGTGTGTGTGTGTGTGTGTTCACCCAGCAGGGGAGACGATTACCTACAATTCCGCAACTCGAGAGAGAAAAACCGTTGGCTCAGTTGTGATGACATGACGCTCGGTGTAAAAACAAGAAGTGCATGCGTTACACATGATACTCAGTGCCTGTAAACCAAGACAACGCTCGTTTTTCCAAGTCAAAATTTATTAAAAATCTTTGCTCGTCTTGCGGAACACTTGTAAACCGTGTTACTTGTAATCCGAGGTTCCACTGTATATATATTCCATTTGTAAAAAAACAAAAGTTATGGGTTGTGTATCAAGAGATTAAAAACTATGTTGTTGGTCTTTCGGCTGCTCCCGGCAAGGGGTCACCACAGCGGAATATCCAGTCCTTGGCACTGGTTTTACGCCGGATGCCCTTCCTGACGCAACCCTCCCATTTTATCCGGGCTTGGGACTGGCACTGTATCCAGTACCTGGGGGGTTTGGGCAATAAAAACTTATCATAACATATAAATATAATATATGTTATGATAAGGAAACTTTCCATCCCTTCCATTCCAGTGATTAAAAAACGGTAACAATGTCAATTTTGGAATCCGCAGAAGGTCAGTGGTCCGAGCACAATGCAATAATCTTTGTATGCACTCAGTTTTCTGGCTATGCGAAACAACGTTCCACCAGGACTACATAAATTAACAACAAAATATAAATTAATAACACAGTTTAACAGAACCAGCTAGCTAACTAAAATATCTAATTAGCTGACTAGCTCAGATATGACAGATCTACATTTTTAAGTTAACCTAAAACTATATATCTGTATTCGTGTTACACATGATAAAATGTGTTAACATTTACTTTGCTTAAATTCGATGCAAATAAGAAACGAATATACAGTGGAATCTCGGATTACGAGTAATGCGGTTTAAGAGTGTTCCGCAAGACGAGCAAAGATTTAATAAATTTTGACATGAAAAACGAGCATTGTTTTTGTTTACGAGCACAGAGTATCATGCATCACGCATGCGCTTCTTGTTTTGACACCGAGCGTCACGTCATCACAACGGAGCCAACGGTTTTTCTCTCTCTTGCGCTGTGGAATTGTAGGTAATCGTCTCCCCTGCTGGGTGAATACACACACGCACACTCAAACTCTGCAAGCACCAAGACCCACCAGGGGAGACGACAACACACACACACACACACACACACACACACACAAAGTCTCTCTCAGCTTTACAGCCCCCCCCCCCCCCCCCTCCTCTCAGGTTCCCAAACAAACACACAAACTGCTCTGTCGCGATTCTTTTTCAAAGATAAGGCGCTGGTAAATTTGTTTTTGTTTTACTTTACAGCAGTGATTCTGTTAATATGCGCTCACGCGAGTGATTTTTAAACTGTAAATTTTTTAACGGTTTTAAAAACGATCTCTCCATTAATGTGTGTGTGTGTGTGTGTGTTTAAAGTGCGTGTGCATACGCACATTAAACACACACAGCACCTGCGTGCACAACACTTATCTGTCGGGATTTATTTTTAAGTTTTTTTTGTTTTTTGTCAAGGTAAAGTGCAGGTTAATTTATGCATTTATTTTTTTGGGCTGTGGAACGAATAAGTTGAGTTTCCATTATTTCTTATGGGAAAATTAAATTTGGTTTAGGAGTGTTTTGGAATACGAGCCCACTTCCGGAATGAAATATGCTCGTAATCCGAGGTTCCACTGTATTTAATATAAATTCCAAATTTGTACTGTAATTTTAGGTCTGCATCTAACGGTCACAAACTCCACCAGTGATGAGCAATAAGTAGAAACTAGCACAGAGTTCTTGCACGATTTCGTGTTGATGTAAACACACAAGCATCCACCGCAAGTCTTAAAGCACAGAGCTGCATTTCTGTCAGAGCGAAACGAGGCTAGCCCGTCTAGCTGAATATCGGAGTCCGGTACTCTGTCTCTGAGCCATGTCTCCGTGAAAAAAAGACAGCAGTCTCTAACCTCACGCTGTGTAGCCTGCTGGAGTTGGATGTAGTCCAGTTTATTGTCCAGGGAGCAGACGTTGGATAAGATGATGGACGGGAGAGCCGGCCAGCTAGGGTTTGTTTTTAGCCTAGCATAGACTCTTGCCGCACTACCGCTTCCGATGTCCCCATCTTGGATCCCTTTCCATCTGCCCTCTGCACATGCTAAATCATCCCTGTGCTGAACTGGACTTCATGTTAATTTAAATAACTTCTCTTTTATTAATATTTCAGCTGCATAACACACATGATGTTATATAATTTCTATCCGTTCTCACTCAAATGAAGATGGGTTCCCTGTTGAGTCTGGTTCCTCTCAAGGGTTCTTCATATTGCCATTTTAGGGAGTTTTTCCTTGCCACTGTCGCCTTCACCCTTGGCTTGTTCATCAGGGACAAGTTCATTATTATCTAGTCATATTTTTCTCACCCATACACACTTCCACAAATTTTCTTTTCAAATTTTTTACATTTTTTGTGAAGCTGCTTTGAGACAATGACCACTGTTAAAAGCGCTCCAGTAGGTACTCAATCAGAATGGCTATTACCGCCGCGCTCACTGCCGTGGCAAAACAACAGCGGCCAAAATAAATCAGTTGTATTTCAAAGTCACTCATTAAATGACCGCCAAGTGGCGCAAAGTGCCATTTTCACTCGCCGCAGTTTTAAAATATAATTAAGTCATGAAAAAATGTTGTAACGAAGAAATACAATAGTGATGGTAATTTCCACGAGTACTTTATACTACAAACATGAAAAATCGGAACCAGAGCTATTGATATTTACTGTACAATAATGTGTCAAAAAAAAAACCTTGGTTAAATGTTGTTTAGATAGACGATCAAGTTCACTAGCTGACAATTTTATTTGTACAAAGAATAAACTGTTATATAGCGTATCTCTGTATCTGTATTGTTATTTAAATTCTGGATTATTTCAGGTACTTTAAACACATTGTTGGGTTGCTCATGTTGGGTCATATGAGATGTAGTGGGCCATTTACAAATGAACATGGTTGGGTTATTTTGACCCAACAACTGGTTTATTCCCTCATTTCTCCAAATGGCAGCCATAGATATATATACTGGCTAGATGTCGCCTTGGGCCTCTAAGCATACGTCAACATCGCCACCATCTTGTGTCGGGGGAAGTCGCATCTACTCTGCATTAGTTAACATTGGCAGAGAACTATCAACGATTAAAATCACCTTAATCTGCTTAATTTTCAAGCAATTTTCAAGACGTTTGGTTTATTATAAATGTCAGCCATATATTTATGATATAAGTAAAATACTTAATCTATGTTCTATCATGTAAAATACAATACTTAGACACACCTACATAACTAATTAATTTGTTCTAAATTGCACAAAATTACAAGGATGCTGATAGTGATATGAAAAAAAAACATGAATAATATAGTAGAAAAGTAGAATAAAAAGTATATATAAAATATAAATAAATAGATAAATAATAGAGCAAAATTGAAATTAATAAAGGCATGAGTTAAACAAAGCGGGCGGGAAAAAAAATATTATGGACTTCCTGACCATTTTATGCTGGGTCATTGTATTGCAGGTTTGCTGATGGACAAAATAAACCAGTACAATTCAAATGTTTTAATTAACATGTATTTTTAAGTATGGATATCACACCATTGTAGCCATTTTGTGTGCAGTAGACTAGGCTAAGGTAAGTAACAATAGTTAATTTTAAGTTCACTGAAGTGGAATAATAATAAACTTACACCTAGTTTTGAATTAGATTAATATCAAAAGCTTTTTTCATCGATCATAAATACATGTCTGTCAGTTGGAACAAACCAAAAAACTTTTTTTTTTTAATCATTTGAGATTTGGACGATTTAATTTCTGCCTTAGATGCAGATGTTAGGTCCCCATCCTAACATTCTGAGGTCTGTTGGTGAGGAAGTTAATTTTTTTTTTCATATGACTATCAGCATCCTTGTAATTGTTTTGTGCATTGTAGAACAAATTAATTAGTTATGTAGGTGTGTCTAAGTATTGTATTGTATATATCACATATTTATGATAGAACAGATTATCATAAGTAAAATAATTAATTAATCTATGTTCTATCAAATATATGTGACATTTATAATAAACCAAACGGCTTGAAAATCGCTTGAAAATTAAGCAGATTAAGATGATTTAATCGTTGTTAGTTCTCTGCCAATGTTAACTAATACAGAGTAGACGCGGCTTCCCCCTACACAAGACGAAGGCCGCGCTGACACATCGTTCCTATGGACAGCAGCGTCAGAGGCAACATCTAGTCAGTATATATATCTATGAATGGCAGCCTGCAAAATGTTCGTAATATTACTGTTTAGTCACAAGTGTGGTTTTAAGAGTTGTTTAGGCAAGAATGTGTGTATATACAGCTCAAAATCTCCATCAGTTATTACAGATAGCGTTTATTTAAAAAAAAATGTCCCAATGATTTCGGAAATTTGAGCTTCAGGAAATCTCCCGGCGCTCTGTGCATGACACCGGGCCAATGCAGCCTGATATCAGAAAGAATTTTTAAACATGGGCTATTGTTTTTTACTTATAATATTTGTTCATTTAATTTAAATGAGGTTTGGGCTCAGGATTTTGATTCGGCATCGTGATCCTCCTCTTTAATTTCCTACGAAGTCTAATCAGCGCTCAACCGCACGCATAAAGTTTTACAGAGTGCATCGGCAGAAGTAGACTAATGATTATGAATGCGTCGGGAAAAACAGCAAGCAGACTGACTCTGACTCATTTAAAAAAAATAATTGATACATTAGTGATGACTTTGGTTTCGGCTGTAGTGATTCATCACTAAAGCCGAAACAAAAATCATGTCATGTCAGGTAATCATGTCATCTCGTCGTCTCCGCAGCAGTGGATGCGCCAAAAAACACTTTTCATACAAATTACATAGTCTAAAATCGCTTTCTATAAGTATATATTTTTTCACGTTTGTGAGGCAAGTAGACACGGGATTACAGTTCATTTTCTGACGTGCTCCAAAAACAAAAAACAATACAGACCACCCTGTTTGCTTCAAACATTTTCTTGTCTTTGAACTACACAAAGCAGCGTCTTCCCAGCTGGAAGTTTCTCCAGCATACTGTAAGTAAGATTGATGGACATGAGTCCTCATCTGTTACATTTTTAAAGACAACAGTTTTTTCAGCCCAAATGTAATCAACAATATTTTTTTAAAATTTATTCTTGTTTTAATGATATTTTGAAGCAAATGAAACAGTAATGGCTAAAATAGTGAAATAAATAGTTTAATGGTTTAAATAGTTAAAATAATGGTTAAAATATTAACAAGGGCAATGTTTGGTGTCATGTGGGGATAAGATTTGTATTGAAAACTTCTAACTAAAAAGTGGCAGCTGGTACGCCTAAAAATAGATGCAGGATTATTTTTTAGTCTGAATAAAAATGCTTTTCTAAACGTGAGCTATTGTTTACTTCCTCCTCTTTAATTTCCTACGTAGTCTAATCAGCGCTCAACCGCATGCATAGTTTTTTCAGAGCGATTTACAGTTTACTGTACAATTTAGTACAATTTTGTTGTACTAAATAATATTTGTGCAGAGCCTCTTATTCCTATTTATCTTGGGTTGTTGTTCTTTTAATATTACTGTGTGTGCAGACAACATTGAAATGCAAATAATTCACCCCTCCACAGGTGTGAATCAGCTGTTCTCACCTATACACTCAGAGAAACTAAAATGCCCCAATCCCCACTGTAAGACACTCTTGGATCTGAGGCTCTTCAGAAGACCTGTGGTGCTTCAGGCATCTTTTTAAATTTGTATAAATTTCATCTTCTGGATTCTAGATTCTAAAATTTACATTGTTGCCTTTTTTAATCCCTGGAATGGAAGAAATTTATATTTTCCTTATGATTAAAAACAATGCAATTTATGTTATCACTCTATACACAATAATCTTCTTTGGTATTTTTACAAAATAGTAAACGTTTATATTAAATAAAAAATGGGGGTGGGGCTAAGAAACGTGCATCTCGGTTTATTAATCCTCATGCCTGGTTTAGGTTTTTCAGCAGAGCCTCTGTTTCAAAGGCTATAGTGCCAAAAATATTTATGTGTAAAACATTTTTGAAAAACAAATGGTTAAAAGAATAAACAAAAATTTTAATTATAAATGCATCAGAAATACCTGTGATCCAGCTGTGTGGGTTGTGAAGATGTGGGCAGTTGTAAATGACAAGATACTTGATGGAGGGAAACACTTCATTAACAGCCTTCATTCCAACATCAGTGATAATTCCTGGGTTTTCTATCACATCAGCAAGGCCATATTTAACCAATTCAGTATGACTTAACTTACCTATAAAAGGAAAGGAAAAATGTGATACAAAGAAACAAGAAACACTAATCACTATATTTTATATAAAACCACAATATTTTATAGAATGCTTTCCAAAAGCCATTTCGTATGAAAAACAATAATGCATTTTTATATAGGAGGAACAGTAATACGACTTAAAAAAAATATGACAGTTGTCAAAGATGTGCACAGTGTTCTCCAATGATTTCACACAAAATATAAAAATATATTAAGTGTACTTCGTTCTCTGTCCATTCCACAACAAGAAATGACACCATTATTGTGCTTATTTCTGTAAAAAGAAAGAAAAAGGCTAAATCTCCCAATTTAAAACCAACTCTACCACATTTTAAAACATTTTATAAATGGGTCACCTCATAACTGCCAACTGCCATTTCATCATGTCTAGTCTGTGTGTTCAGAGACTACACTTGATGAAATGGCAGTAGACTGACAGAAATGGCAAACTTTGGGATTGCATTTCTGCAAAAGTTCACAATCAAATCTGTCCAGCATTACATGAAGGGAAAGGAGGATTTAAAGCAGCCTACATCGACAGATGATCTGGGGCTAGTTCTCAAAGATGTCATATTACTCTTTAATTGAACAACCGATAATTAAATGTGTTATATTATGGTTTTATTTAAACATTGGACCATGATTATGGGCAGAGTTTGCTTGATTTTTGTACTTTTTAAGTTCTAAAAATATTAAATGGAAAACTTTATATATGCATGTGTGCTCCCTAATATAAATAAAATTGACTGCACAGTCAGCACTTTTATATAAAACTTGCGCTGAAAAATCTGTCATCAAAAGTGCTCATTGTAGATGAAAATATTTCTGATCAGGTCCCGTATTCATAAAGCCTCTAAAAATTGTCTCAAAGACTTCCTAAGTTAGCTTGAGAGGGATTTAGGCACAAATTCAAGCACCTTTGAGCAAGGAAAAGACGAACACTAATCTCAGCAACCTGTGGGACACGAATATATTGGATCAGGCAATTTGGTTGAATGGGTCTATGACTGAAAGTATTCAGAGTCAGCCTAATTATTAATAAACGTACAGAAAAAAAAAATCTCTTTCCACTTTCTTTTCCCTCCGTCACTGTCATTACACATACAGTGGAACCTCGGATTACGAGTAACGTGGTTTACGAGTGTTCCGCAAGACGAGCAAAGATTAATAAATTTTTACTTGAAAAATGAGCATTGTCTTAGTTTACGCGCTGTGTGCGTGTGTGTGTGTGTGTGTGTGTGTGTGTGTGTGTGTGTGTGTGTGTGTGTGAAAAAGGCTAAATGTATATAATGTGTGACCTATCGTCTCCCCTGCCGGCTCTTAGTGCTTGCAGAGTTTGAGTGTGCGTGTAAGGCAAAGAGTGTGTGTGTTTGGGAAGCTGAGTGAAGGGGGGGGGCTGTAAATGCGAGCGTGTGTGTGTGCGCGCGTGTGTACGCGCACTCTTGCTCATTCACTTACACCAACACACACACGCGTTTACAGCCCCCCTTCTCTCAGGTTCCCAAACAAACACACAGCAACTCTTCTCTGTTGCGATTGTTTTCAAAGGTGAGGAGCTGGTTAATTTGTTTTGTTGTTTTACTTTACAGCAGTGATTCCTTTAGTATGTGCCCACGCGAGTGTGACTAGCGATGTTCTTTGCTAATTTTTAAACGGGCTCTCCGTTAGTGTGTGCGCGCGCAGGCACATTTTACACACAGACACACATTGCCTGCGTAATTGCCTGCGTGCACAAAAAGAAACACTTATCTGTCAGGATTTATTTTAAAGTTTTTTTTAAAGGAAAAGTGCAGGTTAATTTGTTTTATTTTTACTTTATATTTTGTGTTAATTATTTTTATGTATTTATTAGGGATGTAATTTTTTTTACTTGGTTTAATAATTTTACTTGGTTTAATAATAAGTTTCAATTTAGTATTCTTGAAAACTCAAGAAGGCCCATGTGCGAATGAGTATTTGAGAACGCTCAACTCATTCACTCACTCATTCAGACAGAGACAGGATGTTTTTTTCCTTTCCCGTTTCTTTTCAGAGAGAAACCGAAATGACTCAATAAAACTATAGGTCTTCTGAGAAAAGTTTGCTCAGGCAAATGGAGCGAACGGGAGGTAGCGGGAACTACAATTCCCATCAGCCCAGGCGTGGCCATCATCCTTTGGTCTGTTGTCGCTACAGATCCAGTAATGCGGAAATGGCGGGTGCTGCTATTAGCGGCGAAGGAAAAGAGATGGAAAGAGTAATTAATCATTACAGAGTAAGCAGGTAAATCGGATGTGCGCATTACTGGATCTGTAGCGACAACAGACCGCAAAGGATGATGACCACGCATGGGCTGATGGGAATTGTAGTTCCCGCTACCTCCCGTTCGCTCCATTCTCCTGAGCAAACTTTTCTCAGAAGGCCTATCATTTTATCGTCATACGACCACGGTATTATCGAAATAAAGTGTTATTGCGGTACGACGGTATTTACAATACCGTTACATACCTAGTATTTATTTTTTTGGGCTGTAGAACGAATAATTTGAGTTTACATTATTTCCTATGGGCAAATTATTGATTTACGAGTGTTTTGGAATACGAGCCCGCTTCCGGAACGAATTATGCTTGTAATCCGAGGTTCCAATGTACGTACTTGCCACAAGACCAGGTAAATTTATTATTATAGGCTTACTTTTGGGCCTCTAAATGATATGCATACCGTTTATTCACACTGCACTCTACAAAGCCCTGTTTTTGATATACACTATATTAGGGCTGGGCCGATAAACGATATCATATCGAATCGCGATTTATTTGATTTTAAAAACGATGAAAAGCTATAGACATTTTTTGCTCGATATGGATTCATCTAAGAGCCAATCACACAGCAGAACAACACGACAACAACCAATCAGCGTGCAGCTTGCGCGTGCCATGCAGGTCAAAGTTAATTTCCTGCCGCACTTTGCGAAGCAAACTTGACACCAGGACGACAAAAAAAAAAAAAAAGGGGTGGAAGCAGCGACGAAAGTGAATCTAACCTCGAGTTATTATCCAAAGATGTTGAAATTGTCGACAAAAAAGGTAGCACGAACTGCGTTATATGAACACATCACCCACACGACCACATAGAGCATGAACATGCGGGCCGATGCTACTCCGTCAACTAGCAGGGCTAGCAGTGAGGCTGTACCAAAGCAGATATCCATCGTGTCGTCTTTCGTGGCCATTACACTTTATAAAAGGTGTCCAAAAGGAGCAAGGATATAACCAGGGCCGTTTCTAGCGAAAGATATGATGCCCCTAAGCACACGAGGCTGAAGTTTAGCTCCTTATTCGCAATTTCCGGTTTGTTTGGCTCCTTATTGTGCAGCGTCTCATTCCGCGGCTGAAGATTAGCTCCTTTTTCGCCTCGTTACTAACGGGAGTGTTCACGCTGGCGAAAGCTGCGCAGTTTATCAATAAAAGCAGCTTCCGATTCGTTTGGCTCCTTACTGCGCAGCGTCTCACTCTGCGGCTGAAGTTTAGCTCCTTATTCGCAGCTTCCGGTTTGTTTGGCTCCTTATTGCGCAGCGTCTCATTTTACGGCTCGAAGTATAGCCTCGTGTTCACGTTGCCGAATGCTGCGCAGTTTATCAATAAAACATTATTTTCGTGGCTTAAACCATTCTGGCCAAGCAAATATGAACTATACAACACCTAGCAGGTGCCCAACTATATAGTAAAAGTGAAATTGTCCTGACCCAGATTGATAGCTGCATAATTCATTCCATGTTTGTTGTCATTGCATGCTTAAGCCATTACTGTATGTCAGTTTATTGGGGCCGTGTGAAATAGCCTTCATTTAACTCTGAATTGTGGGATAAAAAGACAGCCCTAGTGTGTGTGGTCTAAATGTTGTGTCTCATTATTGTTTAAAAATCTCAAAACATTAATATATCACAAGATACTTTTTATCATCACAAACAAGTATTTTTTTTTAAATAAAAATCTTTGCCTTGTAAAGATTGAGCATGTGCCTATAGTATCTTCATTTTTAAGGCCAAATCTGTAATCTGTTTTTGTTAATAAACTATACTTTAAAATGTAATTTAATGAACCCTTTAATTTTTGTGGCTTCAGTTTAAGTTGTTCAACATTGATGTTCAATAAATAATCATAGATAGTGTGTGTTGCCTTCAATTAATCAATCAAGTAATGCAGCCTTCATTCAAAAATCTCTCAATTGTGAGCATATTTACTGTACAAAACTTGTCAGTGAACTATGAGGGCAAAAAAATAAAAAATCGTTTATAAATCGAGTTAAAATGTTCAATTAATCGAGATTTTGATTTTAGGCCAAATCGCCCAGCCCTACACTATATTACAAAAAGTATTCACATGTCTGCCTTCACATGCGTATGAACTTTAATAACATCCAATTCTTAATCCACAGCGTTAGCCGACCCTTTGTAGATATAACAGCTTTAACTCTTCCAGAAAGGCTTTCCACAAAATTTATGGGTGTGTTTCTGGGAATTTCAGACCATTCTTCCAGAAGAGCATTTGTGAGGTCAGACACTGATGTTGGATGAGAAGACCTGGCTTGCAGTCTCGACTCTAATTCATTCCAAAGATGTTCTATTGGGTTGAGGTTAGGACTCAGGACAATCAAGTTCTTCCACACCAAACTCACTCATAAATGTCTTTATGGACCTTGCTTTGGGGACTGGTGCGTAGTCATGGTGAAATAGGAAGGGGCCATCCCCAACCACAAAGTTGGGAGCATGAAATTGTCCAAAATGTCTTGGCTTGCTGTAGCATCAAGAGTTCTTTCACTGGAACTAAGGGGCCAAGCCCAACTCCTGAAAAACAACCCCACATCATAATCCCCCCCTCCACGTATGCACTATAGGTCTAGTAGTATCCACAGATCCCGTGCTGTGATTTTACATGGCATAACAGTTCGTGGCTGAGTTGCTGTACCACTAACAGTTGACTGGAATATTTAGTAGCGAGGAAATTTCACGACTGGACTTATTGCACAGGTGGCATCATGTCACGTACCACACTGGAATTCACTGAGCAATCGATTTTTTACACGATTGCTTAAGTGCTTGATTTTATACACCTGTAACCATGGAAGTGATTGGAACGCCTGAATTCAATTATTTGAGTAAGTGAATACTTTTCGGTAATATACAGTCTTATGCAAAAGTTTAAGCACCCTTGATTAACATCTTTTCAATTTAAAAAAAATCAACAAAATCTGTTAAAGTCTCTCGGAGAGAGAAAAAGTGCACAATATTTTCATCAAACATTGATGCATAGTTACATATTAAATAAATTTAACAAAAATGAGAAATGAAAACATTATGGCACTGTGCAAAAGTTTAGGCACTCAGAGTTCCAGATTCTTTTTACAAGGTTCAAAAATCAGCTCGTTAGATCTAATGCATGGCAAAAGCAGTCATTAGTAAATGCCAATTTCAAAGCTTTACAAATACTTTGACTCCTCAAACCTTGTGCACATACTTGCGGGCACTCAACAACCATGGTTTCCACTAAGCAGCTGTACAAGACTCTGAAAATTAAAGTTATTGATGTCCACAATGAAGAAGACTACAAGAAGATAGCAAAGCGTCGTCAGCTTGCAGTTTCCACAGTGAGAAATGTAATTAAGAGATGGCAGTTCAGGGTAACTGTGGAGATCAAGAAGACCAAGAAAACTCTGAAAGAACTGCTTGTATGCTGGTCAGAAAGACATATCAAAACCCCCATTTGAACACGTGTCAGGTGGTTCAAGAGGGAAAAAAATTGCATTCTTGACCGACATCCACAGCATAATTGGGGAGGCAGCTGGGGTGCCTATGGAAGAAGCAGAACATCTCACAATACTTAAATCCGCCTCTTTTGGAAACTCATTCTCCCAATACTCTTTCATGGATCTGAGATGTTGGTGCTCAAGTATGAAATTTCCATTTGTGACCATGTTCGAAACGGTCATCCCCGAGAGGTGCGACTACCAGGTAAAAACATCAAAGAGCATTGAATGCCACTCAACTACTGAACCAGCTCCTCTGGCAACAATGATCAACCCAGTGGAAGATCCAGCAAGTGGCCTCAAAGTAACCTGGCTCAAGAACAATTAAGGAAAATATGAACAATAGCCGTCCCAACATAAATGATCCCAAGATCTTAGCCTCCGACTGACAAAATTAGGAGCATGCCTTGTATAACGTTCAGAATCCAGCTGCACCCACGGCTATGGGATTGTTAATTTGTCCATTTAAAGATTTTAGCATGTTGCAAATCATGGCAGAGGACGAGTTGAGTGACCATGGACATGTATGATCATGCACAAAATATATATGGGAACTGTGAGGGGGTAGTTAGTGTGTGTGTGGGGGGGGGGGGGGTAGGTAATGTGTGTAAGATGTGTAGTGTACATGTGGGATGTGTAGTATATGCATGTGTGATGTGTCTTTTGTGTTTTGCAAATGGAAACGTAGCAAGGCTACAAGCTTGGGGTTCAAGTTGTTTTACCATGTTGTGGATAGGAAAAGAAATGGAGTAGGATTTATCCTGAAAGAAGTTTGTAAGGAATGTTCTGGAGTTAAAAAGAATATCAGATAGGGTAAATGAGTCTGAAGTGGGACACTCATAGGACTGAAGAGAGTAGACAGGAGTACAGGGAGATGCAGCTTAAGGTAAAGCTAGAGGTGACAAAGGCCAAACAAAGAGCATATGAGGACTTGTATGCTAGGTTGGACAGTATGGAGGGAGAGGTGGATCTGAACAGGTTAGCGCTGCAGAGAGATACAGATGGGAAGAGAGTGCAACAGGTTAGAGTGCTTAAAGATAGTGAAGAAAGATACTGACAGGTGCCAGGAGGGTGATGGGAAGATGTGAGGAGTACTTCGATGAGTTGAATGAAGAAAAATGAAAGAACAAATATTAGAAGAGGTAACAGTTGTAAAGCAGGAAGTAGCAAAAATTGGTAAGACTGCAATGAGACTGCAATGAGAAGAGGATAAACAGTGGAAAGGCACTTGGCTCTGATGACATACCTATGGATATACAGTGGTGTGAAAAACTATTTGAGAAGAGGATAAACAGTGGAAAGGCACTTGGCTCTGATGACATACCTGTGGATATACAGTGGTGTGAAAAACTATTTGCCCCCCTCCTGATTTCTTATTCTTTTGCATGTTTGTCACACAAAATGTTTCTGATCATCAAACACATTTAACTATTAGTCAAAGATAACACAAGTAAACACAAAATGCAGTTTTTAAATTAGCGGTTTTATTATTTAGGGAGAAAAAAAAATCCAAACCTACATGGCCCTGTGTGAAAAAGTAATTGCCCCCTGAACCTAATAACTGGTTGGGCCACCCTTAGCAGCAATAACTGCAATCAAGCGTTTGCGATAACTTGCAACAAGTCTTTTACAGCGCTCTGGAGGAATTTGGCCCACTCATCTTTTTAGAATTGTTGTAATTCAGCTTTATTTGAGGGTTTTCTAGCATGAACCGCCTTTTTAAGGTCATGCCACAACATCTCAATAGGATTCAGGTCAGGACTTTGACTAGGCCACTCCAAAGTCATCATTTTGTTTTTCTTCAGCCATTCAGAGGTGGATTTGCTGGTGTGTTTTGGGTCATTGTCCTGCTGCAGCACCCAAGATCGCTTCAGCTTGAGTTGACGAACAGATGGCCGGACATTCTCCTTCAGGATTTTTTGGTAGACAGTAGAATTCATGGTTCCATCTATCACAGCAAGCCTACCAGGTCCTGAAGCAGCAAAACAACCCCAGACCATCACACTACTGTACCACCACCATATTTTACTGTTGGTATGATGTTCTTTTTCTCAAATGCTGTGTTACTGGGTTTACTGGTGTAAACCAGATTTAACGGGACACGCACCTTCCAAAAAGTTCAACTTTTGTTGTCCTGGAGTATTCTGTGGCCTCTCGGATGAGATGGCCCTGCGCTCTTGGGGTAATTTTGGTCGGCCGGCCACTCCTGGGAAGGTTCACCACTGTTCCATGTTTTTGCCATTTGTGGATAATGGCTCTCACTGTGGTTCTCTGGAGTCCCAAAGCTTTAGAAATGGCTTTATAACCTTTACCAGACTGATAGATCTCAATTACTTTTGTTCTCATTTGTTCCTGAATTTCTTTGGATCTTGGCATGATGTCTAGCTTTTGAGGTGCTTTTGGTCTACTTCTCTGTGTCAGGTAGCTCCTATTTAAGTGATTGAAACAGGTGTGGCAGTAATCAGGCCTGGGGGTGACTACAGAAATTGAACTCCGGTGTGATAAACCACAGTTAAGTTATTTTTTAACAAGGGGGGCAATCACTTTTTCACACAGGGCCATGTAGATTTGGAGTTTTTTTTCTCCCTTAATAATGTAAACCTTCATTTAAAAACTGCATTTTGTGTTCAATTACGTTATATTTGACTAATAGTTAACGGTTTTTGATGAGCAGAAACATTTAAGTGTGACAAACATGCAAAAGAATAAGAAATTAGGAGGGGGCAAATAGTTTTTCACACCACTGTATATACTGTAGAAGTGCTTAGGAGAGGTGGCAGTAAAGTTTGACTAGTCTGTTTAACAAGATGTTGGCGAATGAGGGGATCCCAGAGGAATGGAAAAGTATATTGGTGCCGATTTTTTAAGAGGTGCAGAGTTGTTGCAACTACAGTACTTAGGAATAAATATGATGAGCCATACAATGAAGATGTGGGAAAGAGTAGTGGAAGCTAATGTAAGGGCATAGGTGAGCATTTCTGGGCAGCAATATGGTTTCATGCCTAGAAAGAGTACAACAGATGCAGTATTTGCTTTAAGCATGCTGCTTGAGAAGTACAGAGAAGGTAATAGGGAGTCGCATTTGTAGATTTAGAGAAACGTATGAGAGTGCAGAGAGAGGAGCTGTGGTATTGTATTAGGAAGTCTGGAGTGGCAGAGAAGTATGTTAGAGTGGTGCAGGACATGTATAAGAGATGTAAGACAGTGGTAAAATGTGCTGTAGGTTTGACAGATGAGTTCAAGGTGGAGGTGGGTCTGCATCAAGGATCGGCTCTGAGCTCCTTGTTTGCTCTGGTAATGGGCAGGATGAAAGATGACGGGAGTCTCCATGGACTACGTTGTTTCCATATTTGAAATTGTGTTCTGTAACGAGAGCATGGAACTGGTGGAAAGCTAAAGAGGTGGAGGTTGAGTGTCAGCAACAATGAAAGGAAAGGTGTTCAAGACAATGGTGAGACCAGTGATACTCTACGACTTGGAGCCAGTGGCACTGAAGAAAAGACAGGAAGCAGTTTTGGAGTTATTTGAAATGACCGCCAGGTGGTGCAATGGGACATTTTGCAAAACTGCTGCAATTTATTCAGTTTTAACTGTAAGTAGAGTTTAAGTCATACAAAGTTCATAATATGTTGTATTGAATAACTACTACACTGATGGCAATTTCCATATCTGAGTACTTTATACAACAAACACGAATAATCAGAAGCAGAGCTATTGACATTTAACGTACAATAATGAGTTGTTAACATTGTGAACGTTGGTTAAATGTTCTTTAGACAGATGATCAAATTCTGAATTATATTTGTACAAAGACTGAACTGTTATATATCTCTGTTTATTATTATTTTTTAAAAGTTACATTTAAAAACAGACTTTCAGAATAGAAAATTATAATAAATGAAAAATGTGTTTTTACATTTGTGTAAATGTTTCATAGGATTTAAAATATATACATTTATGCAGTATAATCAGGGCCTCATAATTCACCATTTGCTCTTGGTTGTTGTTTTAGTGTAACTGTGTGCTTTACAACATCAGACAACATTCAAAATGCAAATAATTCACCCATCCCCACTTTAAGCTAACTTGGGTCAGCTACTGGGAGAGGATTACTTTTAACCCTCTGGGGTTTAAAGCCTTTCTGAAGACCTCCAGTGCTTCTAAATTTGTGTAAATTTCAAATCTTTACTATATTTCACATACAGTGTAACCTCTGATTGCGAGTAACACAGTTCGCTAGAGTTCCGCAAGACGAAAAAAGATTAACAAATTTTGACTTAGCAAGTCTTGGTTTACGAGTACGGAGTATCATGTTTCATGCATGCACTTATTGTTTTGCCGTCAAGGGTCACGTGATCACAACTGAGCTAATGGTTTTTCTCTCTTTTGCGCTTCGTAATCGTCTCCCCTGCTAGGTCTTAGAGCTCGTCTCTTACTGGTATAATCAACATCCGTGCACGCGTGTACTGTTTCCTATAAAACACGTGTGAGCGCGCATATAATTCTCTCTCCCTCTCTGCATCAGCCTGTCATTAGTCGTTTGTGTGCACGCGCGTAATATGACGCCGTGCTCCTTCACACACGCTCTCTCGCCTTTACAGTCCCCCTCCCACCCCCTCCGCCTCCTCCTCTCGGCTTCCCACACATATATAGACGCGCACACTCTGCCCAACACAGACACTGCTCTGTCGCGATTCTTCTCAAAGGTAAAGTGTGCAGGTTCATTTGTTTTTTTTACAGCAGTGATTCCGTTACAGTATGCGCTCACATGTGTGTCATTAGCGATGTTCCTTGCTAATTTGTCTTTCTGTTAATATATGTGTGTGTGTGCGTTTCCATTATTTCTAATGAGAAAATTTAATTCGGTTTACGAGTGTTTTGGAATACAAGCCCACTTCTAGAACCAACTTGTAATTCTAGGTTTCACTGTATATAAAAACTGTTAAAAAGATTTTAAATAAATTTTCACTTGAAAAACGAGCAAGTCTTGTAATAATCTTTATAAATGTATGTATAAATATAAATAAATAAAAGACAGACCAGTTTTCAGATGGAAACAATAAACCTAATGTACGCTCCTGGGATTTGTATAAAAATAGAAAGGAGCGAATGTGAAAGTTACCAAATTCTGCATAAAATAAACTTCTATAAAAGAGAGAATAAAGAGGAGGATCACAATGCCAGCTCAACATCCTGAGCACAAACCTCATTTAAATTATATTAAATATTGTAAGTAAACAATAGCCCACATTTAGAAAAGCATTTTTAATTAGAATATAAAAAATAATCCTTATATTTTTAGGCATGCCAGCTGCCACTGTTCTTATATGGTTCTTTGTCAGGGTAAATCGTTCAGTGGCAAGCCTATAAATTTCCATGTAAAACAGGTACATCTTTATGCATTATGAGCTATTGATCATTGACCTTGTAAACAACTCTTACATAAATCAATAGACGACAGCTATAAGCATTTACTTACATCTGAGACATTTACATAAATCAATAGACGACAATGTCTCAGATGTAAGTAAATGCTTATAGCTGCGCTGTTTGGGGGGGAGGGACATGCTGCTGACGTGTGGTATGCTTTTCGGGAGTCGCCAGTCTCTGTGATCTACAGGGTGGGTCATTTATATGGATACACCTTAATAAAATGGGAATGGTTGGTGATATTAACTTCCTTTTTGTGGCACATTAGTATATGTGAGGGGGAAAACCTTTCAAGATGGGCGGTGACCATGGTGGCCATTTTGAAGTCAGCCATTTTGGATCCAACTTTTGTTTTTTCAATAGGAAGAGAGTCATGTGACATCAAACTTAGAGAATTTCACAAGAAAATGGTGTGCTTGGTTTTAACGTATCGTTATTCTTTCATGAGTTATTTACAAGTTTCTCTTTGTTTACAGTTTACAACATGTCGCAGACGTTAACACGTCAGGAGCGGATAGAAATTGTGTTGATGTCTGGTGAACGCAGTAACCGGGTCATTGCAGCAGATTGCAATGCAAGACACCCTACAAGACCACCCATCTCCCTTGCTACAGTTAACTAACAAAAACTAATCATAAGTTAATAATACGTTAATAATTAATAATAAGTTACAATAACTCATGAAAGAATAAAGTTAATATCACCAACCATTAACATTTTATTAAGGTGTATCCATATAAATGGCCCACACGTGTGTTGAGTGTGTGTGTGTGATGTCACCTGAAAGGTGTCAATAGGTCTTACATATTAATGAAAAGTTGTGGATTATTCAGTGAAACAGAGGCTCAAAAAAAAAAAAAGAGTTAGGCACATCGATCACTTTACCCCAAGGATTAATAAACCGTGTGTTACTTAGCCCCACCCTTGTGAAAACGGCGTATTCATAGAAAAGCTCGTCTGTGAGAGGTTGTGCATGGACCTCTGAGCTTCTGCCATTGTTACAGTTCTTTAATTTCTGGAATGGAAGGGAAGGAGAATTTCCTCATTATAACATGTGTTTTTACACAACCCATGATTTTGGCACTGATAGCATTCCATGTTTATAAAATAAAATTCTATTAAAAAAAAAATACCAATGAAGATTGTGTATACAGTGATTTAAAACACATTATGAGAAGGAAAATCTACACTTCTTCCATTCCAGGGAGTACAATCAAAATTTTAACTAGAATCCGGAAGACTTGAAATTTACACAAATTTAAGAAGAGGCTTGAAGCACTGCACTGCAAGTAATCCTCGACCAAGGAGCTGACTTGAGTTAAAGTGAGAAAGGGTGCATTTTAGTTTCACTCCCTGGCTTTACTGTTGAACCCTGGTTCAGCTGTTACTGCTGAATCATTTTCACACCCGAGGAAGAAGGGTGAATTATTTGCATTTGAATGTTATCTGACATTGTACAGCACACACAGTAATACTAGAACAACCATCCACCATGAATAGCGAATAAAGAAGTGAAGAATTCAGGAAGTTCTTCATTCCGTTTCTCAATTCCAAGAACGCAAAGAACAGACTTGACTTGGAAGTGAACAGGTTTGAGAAATGCAAATGGAACGTAGAGTACAGAATGCTTCAAACAGCCGCAATATATTATATCATAACCGCATTATAACAGAGATTGGCGGTTAGAAATACCAAAAATAAAATAAATCCGCTTTTTTTAACCATTACAGAGAAACCCGCAGCCTTCACAGCTAGCAGTAATTTTCAGAGCTTCTTTCCGAGGTGAGGCTGCGCTGAGCGGATACATGAGCACAGAGCACCTAAGGATAACTTGGAGCACAAATCTCTGAAAATGTTGGGGCAATTTTTTAGATAGATGCCATCTTCAATAACCGATGGAGATTTTGAGGTGTACACACGTATTTGCAACTAACCACCTCTTAAAACTACACTTTGTGACATAATAACAGGAACATTTCAAACATTTTGCAGGCTGCCGTTTGGAAGAAAAAAAAAAACATGGAATAACATTAATCCATTCATTTGTAAATTATCCACTACATCTCATATAACGCAGCATGAGCAAACCCAACAATGTGTTTAAAGTAGGGCTGGGCAATTTGGCCTAAAATCAAAATCTCGATTAATTGAAAATTTTAACTCGATTTCGATTAATAAACGATTTTTTTTTTTTTTTTTTGCCCTCATAGTTCACTGACAAGTTTTGTACAGTAAACATGCTCACAAGTGAGAGATTTTTGAATGAAGGGTGCATTACTTGATTGATTAATTGAAGGCAACACACACTACTATCTATGATTAATTTTTGTGGCTTCAGTTTAAGTTGTTCAACATTGATGTTCAATAAATAAAGGGTTCATTAAATTACATTTTAAAGTATAGTTTATTAACAAAAACAGATGACAGATTTGTCCTTAAAAATTAAGATACTATAGGCACATGCTCAGAATCTTTACAAGGCAAAGATTTTTATGAAAAAAAAAAAACTTGTTTGTGATGATAAAAAGTATCTTGTGATATATTAATGTTTTGAGATTTTTAAACAATAATGAGAAACAACATTTAGACCACACACACTAGGGCTGTCTTTATCCCACAATTCAGAGTTAAATGAAGGCTATTTCACACTGCCCCAATAAACTGACATAATGGCTGAAGCATGCAATGACAACAAAAATGTACAATTTCACTTTTACTATATAGTTGTGTACCTGCTATGTGTTGTATAGTTCATATTTGCCTGGCCAGAATGGTTTAAGCCACCAAAATAACGTTTTATTGATAAATTGCGCAGCATTCGGCAACGTGAACACTCCTGTTAGTAACGAGGCGAATAAGGAGCTAAACTTCAGCCGCAGAGTGAGACGCTGCGCAATAAGGAGCCAAACAAACCGGAAGCTGCGAATAAAAAGCTAACTTCAGCCTCGTGCGCTTAGGGGCATCATATCTTTCGCTAGGAAGTTAGAAACGGCCCTGGTTATATTCTTGCTCCTTTTGGAACACCGTTCATAAGGTGTAATGGCCATGAAAGACGACGCAATCGATATCTGCTTTGGTACAGCCCCACTGCTAGCGCTGCTAGTTGACGGAGTAGCATCGGCCCGCATTTTCATGCTGTGTGTGGTCGTGTGGGTGATGCGTTCATATAACGGAGTTCGTGCTACCTTTTTTGTCGACAATTTCAACATCTTTGGATAATAACTCGGGGTTAGATTTACTTTCATCGCTGCTTCTACTCTTTTTTTTTTTTTTGTCGTCCTGGTGTCCAGTTTGCTTCGCAAAGTGCGGCAGGAGATTAACTTTGACCTGCACGGCACGCGCAAGCTGCACGCTGATAGGTTGTTGTCGTGTTGTTCTGCTGTGTGATTGGCTCTTAGATTAATCCATATCGAGCAAAAAATGTCTATAGCTTTTCATCGTTTTTAAAATCAAATAAATCGCGATTCGATATGATATCGTTTATCGGCCCAGCCCTAGTTTAAAGTACCCAAAATAACCCAGAATCTTGACCCAGTATAAAAACAACACGTTTACAGAAACAACCCAGCATTTTTTTAGTGTACTGCATAAATATTATTTAGTACATCAAAATTCCTGAAAAAACAACATATGAAACATTTACACAAATGTAAGTTTGAGTTATTCTAAGGTTCTATTCCGAAAGTCTATTTTTCCAGTTATTTCTATATTTAAAGTTTGATTTCTTTTAAAGGTATTTTTTTTTAAATAATAAACAAATACAAACAGAGATAGGCTATATAACAGTTAATTCTTTGTACACATAAAATTGGCAGCTAATTTTTCAAGTACTCAGATGTGGAAATTACCATCACTGTAGTATTTCTTCTATACACCATATTATGATCTGCAAAGGCGATGTCCGATAAAGTAGTATGCTCTGGTCCCATCCCAATGCGATGTAGAGCAGGTTATGTTCGCTGAATGGCCAGGTGGTGCCCCGAAAATAATGTGGGCTTCATTGACAATTGGAAGACCTTTGAAGGCAAAGCTGGCCTGTTAGGGCAGGACGGTGTCCATCCCACCCGGGAAGTTACTGCTCTCATTTCTTGGTATAGCGCATAGTCTCAGAAGAGGCCTAGTTAATTGGTGACAATCCAGAGCTCAGGCCAGGGAGCAGACAAACAAGCTAAACCAACTGTCTGCTAGCTGCATAGAGTCGTCACTCAGGGTTCACTATATTGAGACTGTGTCTGTTCCCCGAGCTAAGCAAAAATGTAGAAAGGCTCAGTCTATTTTAGTAATTTAATTAATATTAACCAAAAATTCTAAACACATTGAATACACAGCCAGCACCTCTGATCTGAAGCTAGGACTGTTAAATATTAGATCTCTTACATCTAAAACAGTTATTGTTAACGGAACTATCGAAGATCAGGAGTTTGATATATTATATTTAAAAGAAACCTGGATTAAAGAGAACGAGTATGTAGCTCTAAATGAAGCTAGTCCTCCTGTATACAGCTACATATACCAGCTTCGACTAACTGGTCGCAGTTATTTACAATGATAATCTGATTATCGTACAAAAACATGGAATCAAATTTAATGCATTTGAAGCTCTCTATAGTAACATAAAAAGTGTACCTACAAATATGAAGTCTGTTCAGTCGATCCCACTAATTATCATTTACAGACCTCCAGGGTCGTACTTTAAATTTCTCTGTGAATTTGCAGATTTCCCCTCAAACCTTGTCGGTTCTGTAGACAGAAGTGTTAATTGCTGGAGATTTGAATATTCATTTTGAGAATCCAGAAGACCCTCTGAGAACAGCATTTGTGTCCATATTGGACTCAGTAGGAGTAAATACGAGTGTGTAGTAGGACCCACTCATAAAGCAGGTCACACTTTAGATTAATATTATCCTTCGGATTAGGTATAGGAAATAACTACAATTCCGCAGTCTGAAGTAACAAAAATAATGCAATATTTATAAAATACTTCACATTTGGGGACATATCTCAAAGTGCTACACAAGCAATAAAAACATCTGAAGTTCTCAGATCACTATCTTCTCTCAATTAAACATCAACTACCACACAGAGCTTTATCAATAATCTCCTAGAGTTACCAACTTTGATTCGATCGCCGTCTGACACCACAGAACTCGATCAGGCGACTAAATATTTAGTCAACATTCCATTACACCTTAGACAATGTAGCTGTAGTAAGGAAAATGATTAGAGAGAAGAAACTCACTCCCTGGTATAATGACCACACACGCTTTAAAACAGACCGTTCGAAAATTAGAACATAAATGGGGTCAAAATAATTTGTTAGTATTCCTAATAGCATGGAAGGAGAGCATTCTGAACTACAAAAACCTCTTAGTGCTGCTACAGTGGGTGCACAAGCAGTATGTGACTTCTACTGTCGCCGGTGTATGGCGTCAGCATTTGGGTTTGTGTGTTTGCTGGCTTTTACCGCTGAGTGGCGCTATATAACTATAGACCAGTGGTTCTCAAACTTTTTCTGTCATTCCCCACTTAAGGGGGCAAGCGAATTTTCAAGCCTCACTTGTCAACAAAATGATAACGAAATCGGCCAAGTTTACTGTTTATTGAAATATCAATTTCTAAACCAATAAGATCAAACACCACCAAGTTAAAAACAGAAAATACATGTGCAATTGTTATAAAAGGCTTACGTTGTCACTTATTTTTGCATAATTGACCCCATGTTTATTAGCTGCTCAGCAATTTTGTAATTTTTTTGCACTGGCCAATTCTGTATGCAACTTTGAATGTGCCATTTGTGCTTTGCTGTCCACTGATTCAGATTTTACCATGCGATTCTCCTGCTGTCGGTATTCTGCCAGCTTTCTTTGAAAGAAGTCGAGTGGCTTAGTAACGTGACTGGAGTGTATTGTCTCTAAGCATCTTCCTAATTTGTTGGGTCTCATGCGGTCTGCTGTCAGCGGTATAAGACACAAAACACACTCGGGTCTCTCTTCTGCCCCCACCATCCCCACCATGAATCCAAGCTCAAGATAGGCTTCATTAGGGGTGGGCGATATAACCAAAATCTTCTAACACAGGAGAAGCGATTTTCTACCTCGATAACAATCACAATATAGCAATTTGTATCTGAAAATACATAAATAAAAATTCAAACACAAAGAAACTGTTTTACACAATTTAATTTTATTTAAACTGTGAATTGCTGAGGTTTGCAGCATTTTTTTTTTACTTTGGCCATATTCGTTTGGATGCTTGGATTTCAGATGATAGAAAAGGTTTGAAGTGTTTCCACCACTTGTTAAAACAGTGCACTTGCGTACCTTCCAAATCACTTTCATCTCATTCGTATCACTTTTCTTCTACCCAAACCAATTCCACACCACAGACGAGGCACCTTTTTCTTTACAATCTCCGCGTTGTTGGTTTCGTCACATGTAAGCAAACTCACTGCTGCTGCTGCACCGTCTGGCTTCACATACACTTCGACAATGGAAGAAAACACATCAAAAGTGGGACGAAACCGTGGCACCCGATTGAACCAAATATCTGCGCAAATACAGCACAGCGCGACTATCTGGATAGCGCAGTGATTATCTGGTTTATTTGCGCAGCCCGGTGGATCGTGCAGCGCAGCTCGAATCGCAAACCTGCGCGACCAAGTGTTTTTATTTAAAAACAATTTTAAAATGTCAGGACTGTTTAATATTGTTTCCGCCTTGCCATGCCTGTTTTGTAAGTGCGCATCCCAGCGGGGTAAAATGTATTTTGATCGGCGCGGTTTATTTCTGTCAGAGTCGCGCAGCGCTGCCCAGTGGGTCGCGCAGGTTTGTGATTCGAGCAGCGCTGTTCAAGTTGGCCCGACGTTAAACCGTTATTGTTGCACTATGGTTCCACTTTTTCTCCCGGCCCACAACTGATGTTATTTTAAATTTACTTGTATTAATGATCCATTTATTTGTGTGTGATTGTGTAGTTTTTTCCTATTATTTTCCACTAATTTCCCCACCGGTCATGTCTGTATTCCCCACAGACACGTCGTTGCAGATAAAATAAAGTGAAACATTGTAATTAAACGAATTCATAATCACAGTAGTAACATTACAGTACAAATTAATAATTAAAATTAAATTCTGTTTTTTAGGATCGAATTTAAGCAACGTAAACGTTAACACACTGAACTTTTTATTATGTGTAATTAGAAAAGCTACATGTGTAGGGTCTTGTGTCATCTTATATTTTGTGTTCTTTAAATTTGTAGCTTTTATAAGACTCTACTTTTATTTAGGTGCACTCACAATGACGAAAAAACTTTGATTTTGTTAAATAAATGAAGTAAACGGGTACTGTACTGATTTTGGTGAACTTGAGTGCGTCAGAAAACTTGTACAACGCTCTCTAAACAGCCAGCCTACTGATCCAATCTGAGAGACCATTTAAAGGCTCAGGAAACCTTTGCACTTATTTTAAATTAACTTAGAGTATGACCTCATTAGCCTCCAATATTAAACTTTGACAATACCCTAATTTTCTGAGATACTGAATTTTGGGTTTTTATTAGCCGTAAGTCATAATCATCAAAATGAAAAATATTTGAAATGCATTAGTCTGTGTAATGGATCTATACAGTATGTGTGTTTAATTTTTTAAACTGAATTACTGAAAAACTTTCAAAATTATATTATATATTGCGATGCGTGTGTGCATGAGTGTCGGTGTGTGCCTCCTCTCTCTCTCTCACACACACACTAATGGAAACACTGGTCTGTTGCGATTCTTTTCAAAGGTAATGTGCAGGTTAATTTGCTTTATTTTTACTTTAGAGCACTGATTCTACTAGTGTGTGCGCACGATCACATGTGGCAACAGCTGTCATTAGTAAATGCCAAATTCAAAGCTTTACACTTTACAAGTACTTTGACTCTTCAAACCTTGTGCACACATTGCAGACACTAAACAAACATGGATTTCTCTAAGCAGCTGTGTAAGACTCTGAAAATGAAAGCTATAGATGCCTACAATGCAGGAGAAGGCTACAAGAAGATAGCAAAGCATTGTCAACTGGCAGTTTCCACAGTGAGAAATGTAATTAAGAGATGGCAGTTCAGGGGAACTGTGGAGGTCAAGAAAACTCAGAGAACTGCTCGTATGCTGGTCAAAAAGACAAATCAAAACCCCCATTTTACAACAAAAAAACCTGGAGGAAGATTTAGCAGACTCGGGAGTGGCACTGTGCAGCAATGCTTGTACAGACAAGACCTTCATGGAAGAGTCAGCAGAAGAAAACCTTGCCTGCGTACCCATCATAAAATCTAACGTCAGAAGCATGCAACAAAACATCTACAGAAGCCTGGTGCGTTTTGGAAATGCTGTGGACTAATGAAGTTAAAATAGAACTCTTTGGCCACAGTCAGCAATGTTTGGTGAAAAAAATTTGCAGCATTTCATGGAAAGAACACCTTGCCAACTATTTAGCATTGGGGTGGATCAAGCATGTTTGGGGTTGTGTTGCAGCCAGTGGCACAGGAAACATTGCATGGGTGGACATAAGAATGGATTCCACTAAACACCAGCAAATTCTGGAAGCAAACATCACACCATCTGTAAAAAAGCTGAAGCTGAAAAGAGGGTGGATTCTACAACAGGACAATGATCCTAAACATACCTCAAAATCCATTATGGAATACCTCAAGAGACACAAGCTGAAGGTTATGAAAGGGCCATCACAGTCCCCTGATTTAAACATCATGGAAAATTTGTGGGTAGATCTTAAAAAGAGCTGTGCCTGCAAGACGAGCAAAGAATATTAAAGAACTAGAAGCCTTTTGCAAGGAAGAATATTCCAAGCACAAGAATTGAAAGACACCCCTTTTCACTTCTAATTTAAAGAGGGAGAGATCTGGATCCTTTTTCGAAACAGAAATTCTCTCTGAGCAAATAATTTCCATGGATGAAAAGGGAAAAAGAAAGAAAAGGTGGATCTGAAAAATTATGTGAAAAGTAGATACTTTTGAGGCAGATGCTGTTAAATGATTCAAATTAACAGATTATGCCTTTGGCGTGAGGTGAAATTGCAGTTCCCCAGGCTCTGGTTGAGAAACATTATTTTGAATTAATATTGACTACCATAATAATTACTAGCACAAAATGCTACTACTGCTTTTATTCCAGCTTACCTGTTCAGTTTGATTGCAATCCTTTCCACTCGAATAGAGAAGAGGAAATGTGTTGGTCATCAGCAGCAGGCACTTGTTCATTATCACTGACCCTGCTGCACTTGCAGCTTACACTGATGAGTGGTATATCTTACATTGCATCAAGATGATACCCCTGAATAGCTAAAACATGGTCTTTATAGTTTATGTTGTTTGTATTAATGTTCAATCCTTTGTTTTACAAATATGACCTAATACATGGGTCAGTGATGCTTCAAATTATATTTTTAAATAGCATTTATTTCTGTATTGTGTTATATTTTTATACTAGGAAATAGTCATGTCCTTCAAATTTATCTCTGCCTCAGCATTAATGCCGTTACAGGACAATCACGTTTCCACCATCTATTAATGACCCTGTTTTTAAGCTATGTTAAGGAAAAGGCCTTAGATGCTTCAAGACCTATATAAAGAAGGTACCTTTTGCAATTATCTACAGTTGTCCTCAGAACTGGTGCTGCCTGATTCCCATCTGTTTCGGTTCTTACAGGTTAGACATTGTGCTGCCACTCTGTTTCCTAGCTACCCATCTTTACGCATATTCCCATTATGCAAGAATGGGAAGTATTTTTGAAGTTTAACCCTCATCATAAGTCACAAATTTCAAGAATTTATGGTTGATTATTATCTTTAGATGGCAGTGTTATTGATAAAATTAAAAGAGCCTTGGAAGGGGAGCTTGGAGAGGATTTTGAAGAAGAATAGTGGGCCGCTGCATTGCAATATGTTCTAATACAATATGTGCTCGTCTGAGCCTTATACAGTTTAAAGTACTACACAGAATTAATTTCTCCAAGACCCACCTATCTGCAATATATTCTACTGCAGAGGACAGATGTGACCGATGTCAAGCTTCTCAGTGCAATTTAAGTCACATGTTTTTAACTTGTTCTAAACTGCAAACTTACTGGATTAACTACTTTACAGTGATGTCCAAGGTGCTCCGGGTTGATATTGATGTTTGCCCTGCTATTGCAATTTTGGGGGGTTCCACGGGTCTGGTCACAGTTTAGTTCCAAACAACTGGATATTTTGGCATTTACCTCTTTAATGGCTTGGCGCCGTATTCTGATCCACTGGAAATCTGCTAAGCCTCCTACTGCATCTCAATGGCTTGTAGATACCAAAGTTCTTTCTTAAACTAGAAAAGATTAGATGCTCTGGGAGGAGTTGCTTTCTTAAAAAATTTCAATCTCTCAATTTTCTGCCTTCTGTTTAGTGTAACTATTTTGTAATTTTTTTTGGTTTTGTTTGTTTCAATGTTTGAGGTGTGGTTGTTGGTTCTTGATTGTACTTGATGTACTTGTGCTTTATTGTTCTTTGCATGTTTATATTGTTAAAAATGGACAATCGCTTAAAAAAATTGTCATGTCATCATCGTGCTGATGTCATAGTGCTTGGCCTCTAAAAACAATAATCCTTAGAAGAACAAGATGGCCTTCGCACATTAGTGAAGCCAGCTACAGTACACCTGTGTATGTTACAAAGTGCAAATGAGACATGATGTCTATAAACAATGATTAAGTGTCAACGTCAATGTGTTACCAGGACGATCTGAGGTCATAATTGTTAACACCTCAATCATTGTTAACACCTCCATAATAGTTTTTAATGGCCAGTAGCATCATTTTAATAATAGTTTTAATAGTCGGTGACGGTACGGATTCATTATGAGTTACTCAGTAGATCATCGTTAAATTCTTTAACTGCCGGCAATTGAAACATTATGTAGTTGACAAGTCCTTATTGCTCGTGTCAAAATGCGCTGTAGAGTCGTTTTCAAGCACTTATAAATTTGTTTAAATCAATGTGGGGTCGCGACAACTGAAAAATGAACCAAACTGGTAGCGACAGCAAAGACTTGAGTCGATTTTAAATCAGGGGAGATAGATAGAAAATTCACCTTGTTATGGCCCCCATTCCTCTGAGCCGGAGTTACATTGACTGCATCATCACAGGAAATCACGCTCCGAACACGGGTCACGGAGTGGGTCTCGAATTGGATTAAAATCACAGTCCCCCCCCCCAATTTGTCATAATTTTAAAACTAATTTTAAAAGTGTGATTAATTAAATATGGCACATTACTTAACAGTAGTTTTCTCACTTAACAACCAAGGGCTGCCTTGAAACAATACAAACCAAGTACAAAAGTTTAACATTAAAGCAAAAAAGAAAATTTTTATTGAGCAGCACATCGTGTACAATGTGCACATCAACGTGTACACAAGTACTAAATGACCCTTGGTAGTGATTAAAGCATTCCGACTTTATGTGTCTAGTGCTACAACATTGATGCATCCGAATTTTGAGATCTTCCATACTGTAAATATCCATTCTGCTAGAGAAATAATGCATGACCGACAAATCCACAAATTAAAAACAAAGCAAAAAATATTATAGTAAGTAGCATATTAACATTTGAAACCTGTGTGTTTAGTCCAGGTCTAACATAACCTCTTTTTGGCCTTTAAATAATGATTCCCTTGCAATCTGAAAAGGATTGCCATCTTGCAGTGTTAGCCCAGGCTAAGAATAAAAACGCTCAGTCTTTACCTCTTACCAAATGCTAATGCTTGTGGGTGCCTGCCTCAGGACCATATACTAAAAAATAATATTCACAGACCCTTTCACTTGTCTCTGTTTGGATTGCATTCTCAATTTTACAGATATCAGATTGCTTAACAATTCAATCTCAAAAAAACACAACTAAGTGAGAGTTCTGAAGCACAATAAATAATTTTAACAACTGATTTAATATCCAACAGCCTAGCTCATACTTACATTGTAAAAGGAACTCATCAACATATCCAAGATGCAAAGTCTCAAACTGTGGAAACTCAAGCTCAGCCATTTTCAGTGCTGAAAAGACCCCATCTTTGGTCAACGAAGGCTGAATTCGAACCTCACGCAATCTGTGGAACAAAATTATTCAATGATATTTAAACACTCAAAATGTACAAATTATTTTCATAACAGAGCCCCTCTTACCCATGTGCAGCAGTAATGATGAGGTAGCCCAAGTCCACTTCAAGAGCATTCTTACAAGCACCAAATACAATAGTGTGCAAATTGCGAAATCCTCCTGGAACATAAATCGTGTTACAAGGAACAATTTGGAGACAACAAGCTGATGTAATACTTGCTCTATCTATGAAACAACTGGCACATGGAAAATAAATGTCAATAAACTAAATTTTATATGCTAGGAGCGCAAATAAAATTGCTAATCAATAACTGATACTGATAACTGTAAACTGACCTGCTAATCTAACAGCAACCACAGAAGTGTTTATAAAGATTTATAAAGAACCAGATGAGTGCATAAGCTTTAGATTTAGAAAACTGTCACATTAATAACCAAAGAACATGTCCAATCTGTAGCATGGCCTATTTTAGATGTTGCGCATGATGCACTTCTGATAGCAGGCACAAATTTTTGGTTGCTCCTCAAATTACTGTCGTTGGCAGAACCAACACTATGGACAGTGTCATTTAATCAGATCCTGTGGTTTACACACAGGAGAGCACATGCATGGCCACTGGGCAGAGCAGAGGACTGACTGACAGGAATGATTGATTATATATATATATATATATATATATATATATATACACACACACACACACACACACGTATATACACACACATACATATCTGGACTTCCCGTGTTACAGTCTGAAGTACGGAGTGTCTACTGAAGCCGAAAAATGTGTTATGTCTCTTAGGCGCCCATTGACAGCAAGCGTCAGAGCTCAAACATGTCAAGCTCAAACTGATATGTATTTATTCTTAATTTTCTTCTCTCCTTCAATGATGGTACTTCTTTGACTGTACAATTATTATTAGTAGTAGTAAATCTCAGAATTTATTATTGTTATTATTATTATTAGTAGTAGTAGTAGTAGTAGTAGTAGTAGTATTACAACGCACCTGCGCGTGTGTGCAAAAAGACTACAAAGATTTATGCACTTTAAATATACACAGGCACTGGTGGCTCAGTGGTAGGTGTTTCGCCTGCCATGCGGACGGCCCGGATTCGATTCCAGCCAGTGCCCACACCCCAGCCACTGGATACAGTTGCGTCAGGAAGGGCATCCGGCGTAAAACCTGTGCCAAGTTGTAGTGCGGACTTGATATTCCGCTGTGGCGACCCCTTGCCGGGAGCAGCCGAAAGACCAACAACAACAACAACTGGTGGCTCAGTGGTAGGTAATTCTCCTTCCATGCGGAAGGCCCGGGTTCGATTCCCAGCCAGTGCCCAAAATCTTGCATAATGTTTATTTTGTGGCACATTTATACAGGAAAAAAAAAAAACATTAAATAGAAATAAAATATAAGGGACAAAGAACTATAGATTTGAGAGTCCAAAGAAAGGTTGAAATACACGAGAGTATTGAAATTAAGTATAAATCGTGAAAAGATGTAGCAAGAGACACTATCATAATCTAGAAGTATATTATTCTTCTTATTAAATTGAATTAATTTAAATGAGTTTAAAATTGAGGTAATTTCTAGAAGGAAAAGATGGAAGTACAATTGTTCCTTTTTAATTCTTTGTTTATGTATAAAGTATTTTGCATGTAAAATAAAATAAACAACAAAATCAAGCGTTAAGAATTTTTTTTTTTCTCACACTCAACAAACAAATGAATCAGAGATTCATTTAACGCATCACAAAAAGAATATAGTATATGCAATGAAAAAGCTATTTACACATGAGTGGTCAAATATAAAGCAAACGCAATTATTAATTTGTGTATATTTAACTTCATTCAGCCGTTTAAGTTATATGAAAAATAACGTGCCTACCAGCCTACTATTATTTTCTGCTCAAGTATAATCTTTAATAAAGTTAACCTAATACAATATTGTTTCCAATACTGATGCAAATATGTTTTGTTTTAGTCTATACTCTGAATGCAATGCGACAGCGTGCTCAAAAGCCTCTTCTCACCTTTCATTTACGAGAGGTGAAGTTATCAAACCGGTTTCGCTACTGGGAGAATTTGCAGAATTGGGGGTTTTAAAACACACAAACACACTGATTTATACACATCACGCAGCTCTTTCTCGCGCTGTCCTAAAAGGGCAGAATTCCAGTGTCCTTTTTCTTTCATTCCAAGGATTAAAAACGGCAACAATGTCAACTTTAGAATCTAGAATCCAGAAGATTAAATTTACACAAATTTAAAAAGAGGCCTTAATCACTGAAAGTTTTCAGAAGAGCCTCAGATTCAAGAGGTTTTAAAGTGTGAAGAGGTGCATTACAGTTCCTCTAAATGTATAGGTGAGAACAGCTGATTTCACACTTGGGGAGAGTGAATAATTTGCATTTGAATGTTGTCTGGCATTGTAAAAGGAGGCACTACAGAGGAGGATTTTTATTTAGACAAAAAAACATTAACCTGCGTCTATTTTTAGATGTGCCAGCCTCCACTTTTTAGTTAGAAGTTTTCAGTACAAATCTTATAATGCCCACATTACATGACTGAATTAGGCACGGCTGGTGAGCTATCCTTGCTAATGATCACGGCCTTGCACCCCGCACTATAAAATACGAGTGCGACGGCCATCCGCGGACAGCAGCTCCAGCCTCCTCTCCGCCTGCACTGCCTCTTCTTTGAAGTCCCTGGGTGGGGCGCGTTCCATTTGCCCCGCTTGCATGCCACACTTCCACGTTGTTGCATCTGAAGGGGAGGCCGCCTAACTAGTGAGCAAGGTGCGATATTGATTTGGGCGCACGCCGTGACAGGCTGAAAAAACTACAGTATTGTCCTCAAAAATATAACAGATTAAGACTATATAGCATTTATAATCAATTATTATCAACTTTTATTTAAGCGCACTCACAATAACGAAAAAACAAATAAGATGCACTGTTCTGTATTGTTTTTGGTGAACTTGAGCGCTTCAGAAAATGAATGCAAACGTTTTTTTTTAAATGGTCAGACAGTCTGCTTGCTGTTTTCCCGACGCATTCATAATCATTAATTTACTTCTGCCGGTGCGCTCTGAAAACTAAAATTATATGTAGTAAATTAAACCGCGGTGAAGTTGGTTTTATATTGGACATTCGCTACACATTCAAGATTATCTAATCTGTTTATCAAGAAATAAATACCCAAAAATGACAAATCGCATATTTTCTTATTCTGGAGTGGACAAAGAAACTATTACAAATAAATATATTTTTAGATCTTCTCCTAAAAATATACTGTTAAAACCAGTTGGACTATAATGCACTCCATCATTGCTAATAACTACAGCCAACTTACTAACTAGCGAATTACTAACTTTACAACTTACTAACTAGCAAATGCTTTAGTAAAGGGCTCTAAAAACTACGGCAATATGAATGACAATGGAATATAGAATGTGCGAGTTGACGACCATGTATGACGACCAAATAGAATTTTTTTTTCATATACATGTATACTTTTATATTGTTTATTTTATAATAAAATTAGTTGTCTAATTTTTCATCATAAACAATATTTATTTGTATTATATATAAATGTTTATTTGCCCATTGCATATTTGCAAATGTGCCACAAAATAAACATTATACAAGATTTTGTATTAATGCTCATGACGGCCGTCACGTGCCTAGGGTTAATTATAATAGTAATATCATATTTGATGATGATAATAAACCTATGAATTTATGTTCTAATATAATATTTGATAGCGATTCCCTGGCTAGGAATCGAACCCGGGTCTTCCGCATGGGAGGCGAATCACCTACCACTGAACTATCAGGATTAATAGGAAAAGCGCTGATGATTAAACCTATGTAGTAAATTAAAGAGGATAATCACGATACCGAGCCCAGTCCTGAGCCCAAACCTCATTTAAATTAACAAATATAAGTAAAAAAAAAAAAAAAAAAAAAAAAAAACAACAGCCCACGTTTGGAAAAGGTTTATAAATTCTTTCCGACATGAGTTGGCCCGGAGATTTCCTGAAGCTCCAAAATTGCTGGGGCGTTTTTTCTAAATAGACGGCAGCTTTAATAACTGATGGAGGTTCTGAGCTGTATACACACGCATTTTTGAGGGGTTTAAAACAAATGAATAAGTCCGAGCAGATACATGAAAGGTGAGAAGTGGGATTACTGAGCGCGTTGTGTTGTATATACTGTACCGTTTATTAACCTTTTGATAAAAACGCTGCCTTTTGTAAAGTGAAAGTACTTTACAAAAGATGAACAAGCTTTATTTCAGTCATAAATTCACAAATCACATTCCAGCTATCATTTCCAGCCGTGGTTAAATAATGGATGAAATAATTATTCAATGCTGGACACAAACAGCAAATATGATTATTATAAAAAGCCTGAAGAATGTCGTATTCATAAAATAATATTTACTTAATATGATAATAAATATATTGTTCATTCATGTCTTCTGATGATGTCGACACAATATTACATTTTAAATAAGACATGTTGGCATATTCACGAATCAGGACATTCGCATAGTTAACACTATCAGATAGCCTACAATCAGGAAATTAATTAAGTAATTAATTAATTAATTAATTTCAAGACAATTTAAACCGAGGCATTGCCATGTCTTTCATTGTTTTGTCCCTGTTAAGACTTTACAAAAACTATATAAGAAACTTATTAGGAATTTTAAAGCACGAATTTGGGCATCTCATTTCATCATTATGAAAATAATATGAAACACAAACACATTCATCATGAAAGATCTGTTGTAAAACAATAAAATTCATGTTTGCTTCAGCATTGGAAACAATATTGTTTTAGGCTAAGTAATTATAAACAATTCTTCGTTTGGTCCGGCTTTTAGATAAAGTCCTTCCATGCGCCATCTGGCGGATATTCAGTGAAGCACAACACGCTTATTTAAATTCCCGAATGTTGTTTACGGGAAATCGCAGGCAGCCGCACGCTAAATTGGGGGATCTCGTGGGAAAACACGCGCATTCTTAACGGCCACATCTGTGTGTGACACACACACACACACACACACACACACACACACACACACACACACACACACACACACACACACAGTGGTTACTCAATCGGAATGGTTATTACCGTCGCGCTCACCGCCGTTTAAAGGCAACAACGGCCAAAATAAATCAGTTGCATTTCAAAGTAATTCGTAAGATGGCTGCCAGGTGGCGCAAAGTGACATTTTCATTCATCGCAGTAAATGAGATGTGGGGGTGGGAGAATTTTCAAACCCACTTGTCAACAAAATTAATGAAAATCGGCCAAGTTTACTATTTATTGAAATATAAATTTCTAAACCAATAAGATCAAATAACACCAAGTTATTATTAGAACAGGCTTACTTCATCACTTATCTAGAGCTTGCTTTCAAAGAAGTCGAGTGGCTTATTAACGTGACTGGGGTGTGTTGTCTCCAAGTGGTGCAGCGGTTAGAGCGCTCGGTCAGAGATCCACAAAGCGCCGGTTCAAATCCTGGGTGATGCCGTTTTAAAAATTGTTTAATTTTAATTATAACTAAATTTAAATTAAACAAAATAAAATGTTTCAAGTGCGCTTAAGGTAGAGTCTTATAAAGGCTATGTAGACTTGTATAGTTTTATTATATATTTTTTGCACATTAATCTGAAGTCCTCATCTGTTACATTTTTGAGGACAATAGTTTTTTTTCAGCCTGTCACGGCATGCGCCCAAATCAATATTGCTCCTCGCTCACTCCTCGCGCGCGCAACAACGCGGAAGTGCGGCATTTCTAAACCAATATGATCAAATAACACCAAGTTTAAAACAGATAAAATGCACATGCAATTATTATAACAGACTTACTTCGTCACTTATACTATATTATAATACTAGGCACGATGTTTTTTTAAAATAAAAATACCAAGGAATATTGTTAACACTTTACAGATTAAAACCAATGCAATTTATGCTATCATAAGGAAAATCTCAATTTCTTCCATTCCAAGGATTAAAAAAGGTAACAATGTCAACTTTAGAATCTAGAATCCGGAAGATTAAAATTACACAAATTTAAATCACTGAAAGCAGGGGCGGGCTGGCCATCTGGAGTACCGGGAGTTTTCCCGGTGGGCCACTGGCCAGTGTGGTCCGGCCCAGTCAGTACACAAATATATTTTAAAAATGACGGAAACAATAATATTGCATCTCTTTCCTAATCATATGGAGGAGTGCGCGGGCGCCGCCGACAAAGAGCGTGTTGTTGCAGGAGAGAGAGAGAGGTTGATTTACGACAGCTGTTTACGGGAGATGCATTGTGGGTAATGAGGTCCGGTGTGTGTGAAGTTGAACGCGAATGCTGGGATATAGAGTCTGAGTTTTGTATTCTTTTCACTCATTTTTAGTTTAATAGCAGGATCTACCCGAAAGTTTGTACTATAACCTGACAATGCAGCAAAATAAAGAACGGACATCGAGCAGTTTGTCCATCTCATCAGTACATGAATTAATGGGCTGTTACGCTGCCGTGAGCAACATTAAAAACAAAGCGGAGAAGCTAACTGTTTGTTACTGCGCATGCGGATGTTTTGCCCTCCCTCTATATTAACTAGATGCCTTTACTTTTAATTTACAGAGGGAGAGGTATTGATCCTCTCAATGCAGCGAAGTTGTTTGAGCAAATTAATAATTTCAATGAATGAAAAGGAGGAAGAAGAAAAGGTGGAGCTGAAAAGTACATGAAAATAAGAAAAAGCTTTAGAGGTAAATGCAGTGAAATGCTTCAAATGAACAGATTCTGCCTTTTAAAAGGAGGAAGAAGAATACACTGGCTCATTAAAGTGGAGATTAATTTTTTAAAACCACATACTAGTATAGAAATATAACAAACAAAAATGTAAACAAAAAGTATCACTGAACATATATAGGGTCATATTTAAAAAAAAAAAAAAAAAAAAAAAGAAAGAAAGGAAAGAACAATAAGTTCATTATTCAAACTTATTCAGATCAGTGTAAAGTTAGTGTGATTTTAAAAGTGCTTTAACTCCACCTGGCACAGTTTCATCCTAGTGGAACAAACATGTGCAGTGCCATGGAAAAGTATTTGCCCCTTCCTGATTTTTTTCCTGATTCCTATACCAGGCACGATGTTTTTTTTTTTTTGGTTGTTTGCTGTTTTTTCTATAGTATGCTGAGCAAAATAAAAAAAGCATTGGTTAATTTTCTTTAGAAAGACTGTTTGTATCTGATTATTTGTATTATTAAAGAACAGCAACACAAACGACAACACAAGGGCTTGTAAGAAACATTTTTATTATTTTGACAAGAGTTAAATTTGTAACAGTAGAAGGCATCCCAATTAAAATATATAAATAACTAAAAACTAATTGAGCAAACTATCAGAATAAAAAAAAAAAAAAAACAGAACGAATCATTAAAGAAAATTATGATGACCATAACTGCCTACTGCATTTCATTATTTATAATAACGCAAAAACACGAGTGCTGATATAATAATTTATTCCTACAGATGTACCAGTTTTACAGATCGATTTACGGTGATAAAGAGCGGTATAAGAGCAGTGACAGCTGGCACACAATAAACAGGTGCAGGATTATTTTCTATTGTCTAAATAAGATATATTTTCTAAACATGGGTTATTGTTTATTTACAATATTTGTTAATTTAATATAAAGCCGGTATCGTTATCCTCCTTTTTATTTTCCTACGTAGTCTAATAAAGTTTTCCAGAGCGCAGAGAAGTTTTGTTGTATACTAAATAATATTTATGAAGCATCAGGGCCTCCTATTCCTATTAATTATAAGTTGTTGTTTTAGTGTTACTGTGTGCTTTACACAGACAGACACCACTCAAATGTAGATACTTCACGCCTCCCCATGCCTTCTCACCTCTACATTCAGATAAACTACAAATAACTGTAAATAGCACCCCTCCCCATTCCTCTTCTTACTACTTACTGTTCTTTACAGATTTTCCTTATCATAACATGCGTTAGATAGTTTATCACTCTATACACAATACTTTGCAATTTTTATAGATGTTGAGCATCGTGAGCAAGCCCGAGATCATATTAACGTTAATTATCACCAGCCGGCATGAATAGGCGGCTCACGAGTAATGTGAGTTGGGCGCACACCCATCGATTTGACTATCGTTACTCGCTCACTCCGTAGGCTCCCTGAATAGGCGGGAAAGGGATGGAGCCGCGTATTCGTGCCGGCTGGGAAAAAAAAAAACTAAACAGATCTAACAGATGAGGACTCAGATTAATGTGCAAAAAATATATGATAAAACTATATAAGACTACATAGCCTTTATAAGACTCTACTTTAAGCACACTTAAAACATTTTATTTTATCTTAATTTTGCTATAATTAAAATAAAACAATTTTAAAATATCACCCGGGATTCGAACCGGCGCTTTGTGGATCTCTGGCCGAGCGCTCTAACCGCTACACCAATCGGGCAGTTAGAGACAACACACTTATTGGATCTTATTGGTTTAGAAATTTATATTTCAATAAAACCCTACACACTTCTTTTCTAATTACACGTGATAAAATCTAAAGGCTCACTGTGTTGATATTTATTGTGCTTAAATTTGTTCCTAATAAGATTTGATTTAATTTGAATTCTACATTTGTACTGTAATTTTAGTACTGTGATTATGAATTCGGTCAACTACAGTGTTTCACTTGATGTTATCGGCTACTACGTGTAGTTCTAATGAAGCGCGTCTCATTAATCCGGCAGAGAATGAACTAAGGCGTCAATCTGTAGTTATATAGCGCCACTCAGTGGTAAAAGCCAGCAAATGCACAAACACAAATGCTGTCGCCGAGCGCGGCGACGGTAAAACGAACGCTCCGATTAGGTGACCACTGTACACTCACCTAAAGGATTATTAGGAACACCATACTAATACGGTGGTTTGACCCCCTTTCGCCTTCAAAACTGCCTTAATTCTACGTGGCATTGATTCAACAAGGTACTGAAAGCATTCTTTAGAAATGTTCACCCATATTAATAGGATAGCATCTTGCAGTTGGAGTTGTGGGATCTACATCCAGGGCACGAAGCTCCCGTTCCACCACATCCTAAAGATGCTCTATTAGGTTGGGATCTGGTGACTGTGGGGGCCATTTTAGTACAGTGAACTCATTGTCATGTTCAAGAAACCAATTTGAAATGATTCGAGCTTTGTGACATGGTGCATTATCCTGCTGGAAGTAGCCATCAGAGGATGGGTACATGGTGGTCATAAAGGGATGGACAAGGTCAGAAACAATGCTCAGGTAGGCCGTGGCATTTAAACGATGACCAATTGGCACTAAGGGGTCTAAAGTGTGCCAAGAAAACATCCCCCACACCATTACACCACCACCACCAGCCTGCACAGTGGTAACAAGGCATGATGGATCCATGTTCTCATTCTGATTACGCCAATTCTGACTCTACTGAATGTCTCAACAGAAATCGAGACTCATCAGACCAGGCAACATTTTTCCAGTCTTCAACTGTCCAATCTTGGTGAGCTCATGCAAATTGCAGCCTCTTTTTCCTATTTGTAGTGGAGATGAGTGGTACCCGGTGGGGTCTTCTGCTGTTGTAGGCCATCCGCCTCTAGGTTGTGCGTGTTGTGGCTTCACAAATGCTTTGCTGCATACCTCGGTTGTAACGAGTGGTTATTTCAGTCATAGTTGCTCTTCTATCAGCTTGAATCAATCGGCCCATTCTTCTCTGACCTCTAGCAGCAACAAGGCTGTTTCGCCCACAGGACTGCCGCATTCTGGATGTTTTTCCCTTTTCACACCATTCGTTGTAAACCCTAGAAATGGTTGTGTGAGAAAATCCCAGTAACTGAGCAGAGTGTGAAATACTTTGACCGGCCCGTCTGGCACCAACAACCACGCTACACTCAAAATTGCTTAAATCATCTTTCTTTCCCATTCTGACATTGTTTGGAGTTCAGGAGATGACCAGGACCACACCCCTAAATGCACTGACGCAACTGCCATGTGATTGGTTGATTAGACAATTGCATTAATGAGAAATTGAACAGGTTCCTAATAATCCTTTAGGTGAGTGTATGTGTATTCCCCCCCCCTCTTTCCGTCTTCAGTATAAATAATAAAAATAAAGGAAAAACAATGAAGAGGGTGTGTGTCCAAACCCTTGAACGATAGTGCATTTGTGCTGGCAACATAGACATGATTCAGAATCGTGATTCTTCTGTGTGCAATTATTTTTATAATTATCGTTATTTATTTATAATAAAACATTTATAATAAAAGACACCTGTCAAACAGTCAGTGACCTGAATTGCCTGGTTTTACGCTTGATCGGCTATGACTGATCAGTCTCAGAAACAACAGATTCTGTGCAGAGTGCACAAGTCTCCAAGTGGTGCAATAGAAACATTTTTATGGCTTTCCATTATTCAAATCAAATTCAAATCAAATTCAAATTGTGTCACATACACAGTCATACACAGTATAACATGCAGTGAAATGCTTACACGACTGCCAGTGACCTTAAAAAGAAAATAAAAGCTTGTACGTAAAATAAATAATAAATAAAAAGGAAATACTAAAGAAATAAATTTAACTAGTAAAATTAACTGTACAATAAGGGCATAATAAAATATTGCAAAATATAAGGGGGGGGGGGGGGAGTATATATGTATATAGAATTTAAAGCGTCAGTGGTTGTGCAAATATGCATGAAAGGTGACTAATGAAAGTGACATGTGTAATTGTCCAGATGTATAAATATTTAGTGCAAGTGTGTATGAATGTGTCCATGATTGTCCAGTCACTGTTGTGAGCTTAAAAAGATGTTATTAGTCCTGTGTGGAGGTGTGATTGTGATTGAGAGACCTTATCGCCTGCGGGAAGAAGCTCCTCCTCAGCTTCTCTGTGTTGGCCTTTAGGGAGCGGAATCGCTTCCCAGACCGCAACAAAGAGAACAGTCCATTACTGTGGTGATCTTGGTGATCCTTGGTGAGGTCCTTCATGATCTTCCTGGCCTTAGTCCAGCACCGCATGCTGTAGATTGAGTGCAGGTCAGGGAGCTAAGTGCAGATGATGCGCTCGGCTGATCGCACCACCCTCTGTAGAGCTCGTCTGTCCTGCACGGTGCTGTTCCCGAACCAGGTCGTGATGTTTACCCGTCAGGATGCTCTCTATGGTGCAGGAGTAGAAGTTCCTGAGCACCTTGGAGGGCAGTCTAAAGTCTCTCAAGCGTCTGAGGTGGTACAGACGCTGCCGGGCTTTTTTCACCACGGTGTTGATGTGACGGGACCATGACAGGTCCTGCGTGATGTGAACACCGAGGTATCTGAAGCTGTCCACTCTCTCCACTGGGCTCCTGTTGATGACGGGGGTCTGGTAGTTCCTCTCCTGCTTTGTACTAAAGTCCACCATCAGCTCCTTTGTCTTACTGACGTTCAGAAGGAGATTGTTCCTCTGGCACCAGTTCTCCAGATTTCCAATCTCCTCTAGGTAGTCCGACTCATCATTGTTGGTGATCAGTCCGACCACGACGGTGTCGTCAGCAAACTTGATGATGGAGGTGGAGTTGGTAGTGGCCACGCAGTCGTGGGTGTACAAAGAGTACAGCAGGGGGCTCAGAACACAACCCTGGGGGGCTCCAGTGCTGAGCGTGAGTGTAGCTGAGACATGTCCGCCCATCCTTACTGTCTGTGGTCTGCCAGTCAGAAAATTGGAGATCCACTGACATAGATGAGCTGAGTCCCAGGTGCTCCAGCTTGGTGGTGAGTGTGGAGGGAATTATGGTATTAAATGCAGAGCTGTAGTCGATGAAGAGCATTTTAACGATTCCCTTTCCGAGTGTCCAGGTGAGTGAGTGATGTGTGGAGGAGATGAGAGATTGCATCGTCTGTGGAGCGGTTCTGACGGTATGCAAACTGTAGTGGGTCCAGTGTGTCGGGTAGTGAAGAAATGATGAAGTCTCTGATAACGCGTTCAAAGCACTTCATCACTACTGAGGTGAGGGCTACAGGGCGATAGTCATTGAGAGAAGCAGGATGTGGTTTCTTCGGGACAGGAACAATGATGGACTCTTTGAAGCACGTGGGGATCACCGAGTGAGATAAGGAGATGTTGAATATCTCAGTGAACACAGGTGCTAGCTGGTCAGCGCAGGCTCTGAGGATACGGCCTGAGATGCCGTCTGGTCCTGCTGCTTTCCTGGTGTTCACTCTCTTGAAGGCTCTCCTCACATCGTGCTCGGAGATGATGAGCGCGTTCCCGGTGCTGGCAGTGTCTTCCTGTCTGCAGCCGTTAGCGCCGCTAGCATTAGCGCCGTTAGCATTAGCATCGCTAGCGTCTGTAGCTGCAGCCTCGAAGCGAGCATAGAATGTGTTGAGCTCGTCTGCCAGAGTCGCGTCCGCGTTCGTCATACCGGATGTTGGTGCTTTATAGTCCGTTATTGTCCTTAATCCCTGCCACAGACTCCTAGAGTCACTCTGTTGAAGCTGTGACTCTAGTTTTCTCCCGTAGCGCTGCTTCGCCTCTTTCACCGCCTTCCGGACGTTGTATGACGCAGCCTTGTATGGTTCTATGCCCCCGACGCAAGTCCCGTGTTGTAGGCGGCGGTGCGACATCTCAGAGCGTCGCGGATGGTTTTATCCACCCACGGCTTCTGGTTGGGAAACGTTCTGATAGTCTTTTTCTCCACCGTATCGTCTACTAGCTTCCCAATAAATCCCACAACCGCTTCCATAAACACGCTGACGTCATCATCGGAGCTGTTTCTGAACATGTCCCAGTCTGCGTCATCGAGTGCGTCCTGTAACGCGGCCACCGATTGGTCCGTCCAGCGCGCGACCTCCCTCTGAACCGGAACTTCCTGATTCAACCTTTGTTTATATTTTGGCATGAGGAAGATGGCGGCGTGGTCGGATTTACCAAACGCTGGACGAGATTGTGCCTTGTAGCCATCCTTGACCGTTGTATAACAATGATCTAGTGTTCTTTCGCCCCTGGTGGGGCAGGTGATGTGCTGATAAAAGTTCGGCGCTGCGCGTTTGAGGTTGGCACTATTAAAGTCCCCCGCCACAATGAGCGCAGCGTCCCGGTGTTGTGTCTGGTGCTGTGTGAGCGCCTCATGCAGCTCGCATAAGGCAGTTTCAGTGTCTGCTTGTGGAGGAATGTAAACGGCACTGATTATGACCGATGTGAACTCCCGTGGAAGATAAAATGGACGACACATGATGGACAGTAGTTCCAGGTTTGGTGTGCAGGAGCGTGTAAGAGGAACAACGCTCGCGCTGTTGCACCAGCTGTTGTTCACCATTAAGCACACGCCGCCTCCCCTTGACTTCCCCGAGTCCCGCGTCCTGTCCATGCGGTGAACCGAGAAGAACTCGGCCGGCTGTATGGCGTGGTCTGGCACCGCTGGGTTCAGCCATGTCTCGGTGAAGCAGAGAAGGTTGCAGTCCCGAATGTCTCTCTGGAACTTTATCCTGGCCCTGAGGTCATCGAGTTTGTTCTCCAGTGACTGGACGTTGGCGAGCAGGATGCTAGGCAGAGGTGTGCGGTATGCACGGGCTCTGAGCCTATTCCTCACGCCGGCTCGTTTCCCTCGGGTCGGTCGCCTCGCGTCGCGTCCATTGTTCTCCCTCAGGATCTCACTCGGCCAGCTCGGATCCGGAGTTAAAAACTTCGAATTGTGAGTACATTGTATACCAATAGAAACAAGAGTGTCTCTATCATACCTAACGTACTCAATGGTGGTGATTTTGCCGATTTTAAAACACTGAAAACTAACTTAAAGAACAAAAACAAAGAAAAGGAGGTCGGAGCAGTCGTGACGGCAGCCGACCCCACCGGCGCCATCTTATTAAAACCATCCTATCAGAAGTCAAGCACATTAAAAGGCCTCAGATCAGCCTTTTTCTCCAAACTTTGTAATGAGTGGGTTTCAAAACTAATTCGAACACACTTACATCAATCAAATTAGCCTTGGAAAATCACGCACGTGCCCACAAGTGCAGGAGGGAGACTCTAAACTATTCCCCCATTGGCATCATGCATAGTTGCAGCAAGTTATTTGCGAAGTGTGTTTAGAAATAATTATAGTGGATGACAGCAGAGATACAGTATGGACAATAATTATTTGGATCCCCCGCTGATTTTGCCCACTTACCAAAACACGAAGGGTCTATAATTTTTAATCATAAGTTTATTGTAAAGGATAGGACCATCAACCAAAAAAACAGGAAAAAAAAAAAACCTGATAAAGATTATAAATTGAGTTGCATTTCAATGAGTAAAATAACTACTTGATCCCCAAGCAAAATGTGACTTAGGCTGAATCCCAATTCTACCCCTTACCCCTACACTTAGCCCTACCCCTCCGTTTGGCACGTTCACATGAAGGGGTAGGGGGGTCTCATTTCTCTTTTGGTTGGAGGGGTAGGGGTAAGGGGAAGGGCCAGATAGCCCTCCAAATGAAGATATTTCGGGACCTCACTTCAAATGAAGGGCTAAGCGAAATTTTCAACATGGCTGCTCACTCGAGCAAGCAGACCCATAAATGTTAATTTTTGCCATTAATAAAGATTTTTATGACAAGTTTTCATTATATGTATTAGGGCTGCACGATATTAGGAAAATATATCGATATTGCTGTTGAATACTGCGATAATATTTCTTACGATATAACATTTCCCTAGAGAAATGCATTTTTTTATTATTGCCTATTTTTTTTTTTTTATTTATATGTAATGATAATACTAAAATAAACAGGTAATAGATATTCGTCTGATGTAATTAAATCTAATTCAGGCTAAAAAGAAACTATATGTCAAGGAAGTTGCAAATATTTAGACTTCAAAACACTATGAATGACTTAAAACCCTCAGCAGATATTCTGACTTCTGGTTTGCTGTTACTATAAACCTGCCAACACAATATGAATTACTTTCAAACATTACTTTTTATTTACATGTAACCATACACTCATCAATAGTGTCTTAAAACAAGAGCATCTTTTAAACTAAATATTCTCTTTGGCTTGCATGTTTTTTTTTAAATAAAAATAAATATTACTAAACAAAAATTAAAATAAAAAAATACTGTGTGTCTCACACACACACTCGCTCCGCGACCGGCACTAAGGCCCGGAAGTAATGCGGGCGCGAACCCGGAAGTATAAGAGGAGTAAACAAACCATTGCATTCAGCTTAGTCACCGAGTTCGACATGTCGGTTCAGATTGTTTACTTTCTGATTCGAGTGTGTGTTTATAGGACGCGGGTTAAATGTGTGTTTTTCCCTTGTTCCCTTTCTGTGAGAGTCCTTAAACTAATTCGCGTGGTTATCCTGCCTACTCGCTTGCTTCCGCGTTTGGGTTTACCGTCCACGCTACAAAGGGCTAACGGCTAATCGCTAAGTCTTCTGATCATCCGGGGTTAGTTCGCGACAGAATGAAGTATAAAGATATATCTTTTTTATAAGCGGGTATAAACATAGTAAGGGCCCTTGGTCAAATTTGGACACAAATGCTTGGCAAATAAAGTATTTATCGCAACTCTTTGATAGTCTGATAGTTCTGATAGTCTTTTCCTCTACCGTATCGTCTATCAGCTTTTCAATAAATCCCACAACCGCTTCCGTAAACACGCTGACGTCATCATCGGAGCTGTTTCTGAACATGTCCCAGTCTGCGTCATCGAGTGCGTCCTGTAACGCGGCCACCGATTGGTCCGTCCAGCGCGCGACCTCCCTCCCTCTGGACCGGAACTTCCTGTTTCAGCCTTTGTTTATATTTTGGCATGAGGAAGATGGCGGCGTGGTCGGATTTACCAAACGCTGGACGAGATTGTGCCTTGTAACCGTCTTTGACCGTGGTATAACAGTGGTCCAGTGTCCTTTCGCCCCTGGTGGGGCAGGTGATGTGCTGATAAAAGTTCGGCGCTGCGCGTTTGAGGTTGGCATTATTAAAATCCCCCGCCACAATGAGCGCAGCGTCCCGGTGTTGTGTCTGGTGCTGTGTGAGCGCCTCATGCAGCTCGCATAAGGCAGTGTTAGTGTCTGCTTGTGGAGGAATGTAAACGGCACTGATTATGACCGATGTGAACTCCCGTGGAAGATAAAATGGACGACACATGATGGACAGTAGTTCCAGGTTTGGTGTGCAGGAGCGTGTAAGAGGAACAACGCTCGCGCTGTTGCACCAGCTGTTGTTCACCATTAAGCACACGCCGCCTCCCCTTGACTTCCCCGAGTCCCGCGTCCTGTCCATGCGGTGAACCGAGAAGAACTCGGCCGGCTGTATGGCGTGGTCTGGCACCGCTGGGTTCAGCCATGTCTCGGTGAAGCAGAGGAGATTGCAGTCCCGAATGTCTCTCTGGAACTTTATCCTGGCCCTGAGGTCATCGAGCTTGTTCTCCAGTGACTGGACGTTGGCGAGCAGGATACTAGGCAGAGGTGTGCGGTGTGCACGGGCCCTGAGCCGGTTCCTCACACCAGCTCGTTTCCCTCGGGTTCGTCGCTTCGCATCGCTTCCATTGTTCTCCCTCAGGATCTCACTCAGCCAGCTCGGATCCGGAGTTAAAACTCTCGAATTGTGAGTACATTGTATACCAATAGAAACAAGAGTGTCTCCATCATACCTAATGTACTCAATGGTGGTGATTTTGCCGATTTTAAAACACTGAAAACTAACTTAAAGAACAAAAACAAAGAAAAGGTGGTCGGAGCAGTCGTGACGGCAGCCGACCTCACCGGCGCCATCTTGGATCTAATTTTATTAGAATTCCACATGAAAGTCCAATACAAAGTGGTGTACATGTGAGAAGTGGAGCGAAAATCAAACATGATTCCAAACATTTTTTACAAATAAATAACTGAAAAGTGGGGCACTTTCAGATTGTAACGAGTGCAAAACAGCACTTCCAGATCTTGCCACAGATTCTCACAGATTTAGATCTGGACTTTGTCTGGGCCATTCTAACACATGGATATGTTTTGTTTTAAACCATTCTACTGTTGCCCTGGCTTTATGTTTAGGGTCGTTGTCCTGCTGGAAGGTGAACCTCCGCCCCAGTCTCAGGTCTTTTGCAGACTCCAAGAGGTTTTCTTCCAAGATTGCCCTGTCATCAACTCTGACCAGCTTCTCTGTTCCTGCTGAAGAGAAGCACCCCCAGCGCATGATGCTGCCACCACCATATTTGACAGTGGGGATGGTGTGTTCAGAGTGATGTGCAGTGTTAGTTTTCCGCCACACATAGCGTTTTGCATTTTGGCCAAAAAGTTCCATTTTGGTCTCATCTGACCAGAGCACCTTCTTCCACATGTCCCCCACATGGCTTGTGGCAAACTCCAAACGGGACTTCTTATGGTTTTCTGTTAACAATGGCTTTCTTCTTGACACTCTTCCATAAAGGCCAACTTTGTGCAGTGCATGACTAATAGTTGTCCTATGGACAGATTCCCCCACCTGAGCTGTAGATCTCTGCAGTTCGTCCAGAGTAACTATGGGCCTCTTGGCTGCATTTCTGATCAGCGCTCTCCTTGTTCGGCCTGTGAGTTTAGGTGGACGGCCTTGTCTTGGTAGGTTTACAGTTGTGCCATACTCCTTCCAATTCTGAATGTTCGCTTGAACAGTGCTCCGTGGGAGTTTCAAAGCTTTGGAAATCTTTTTGTAGCCTAAGCCTGCTTTAAATTTCTCATTAATTTTTTAAAATAACTTTATCCCTGACCTGTCTGGTGTGTTCTTTGGACTTCATGGTGTTGTTGCTCCCAATATTCTCTTAGACAACCTCTGAGGCCGTCACAGACCAGCTGTATTTGTACTAGGGCTGCAACTAACGATTATTTTGATAATCGATTAGTTGGCCAATAATTTTTTCCCCCGATTAATCGATTAATCTGATAAAAAACTAAGCGCCTTCATTTGATTTTTTTGCTTAACTATATAAACCATAAATCAGTGTATTATTTATGTATAAAAGTAAACTTAAAAATGTTGACTTACATAAAATATGGCTTAAATGTCAAAATTATAGATCATTAAACTCTGTGGCTATTGCATTTTTTAGTTAACAATAATTGCAGATGGCAAGTTGACAGTGCGTGTATTTATTATATATATTAGTTTAAAAAAAAACATTGACATTCAGTTATTAAGAATGACCTCAATTTTAATTTCTCTTAAATTAATTTAACTTAAGAATAATAAACTTCTAGATTATTATGATATTTTTAATTGAAGTGTCTCTTGCTACATCCTTTTCACGGTTTATACATTATTTCGATCCTCTCGTGTATTTTATCCTATTTTTTGTTGTCTCAATAAAAAATAATAAAATAAACCAATATATACACCATTTTGCTATACTGGACATTCTCGTAATATGGCAACGTAGGGAGAGAAAACAAATCGCCGCTACTGGGTTCACTCTATTTTGCCCTTTTTCCGCATTTCCCTGCGTATAGCATGTATATAGCATATATATCCAGTCCTCTGAAGTGTAAAATGAACGTGAAGAAAACGCACTAGACGTGTTTTCCTTGCATTCGTTGGGATTTGAACGGCAAGAAAAAGCTGCATGCAACGTTGTTTTTTTGTTTTTTTTTGACACCGCATAAACGTGCAGCCGGACAAACGCACATCACAAAGCTCGTGTGAACACCCTTGTTAACTCCTATGTGTAGAAAACCCGCTGTGCTTCATCCGCGCTCACCGGACACTACGAACAGCAGAAAAACACTCGATAAGAGGTGTTTAATCTAAATTGCTCCCATACCTTGGAGGACTTGGGTTGCGCGCTTTTTCCTGCTAATGGTTCTGTAAACTCCATTGCGCGAGCGGTGTATCTGTGTGTGTATTTGTGCATCTTGTGGTTGCGCTCCTCAATAACGTGAGCAGCCCAACTAATCGATAACGGCATTCGTTGACAACGAATTTCATTATCGAGAATTGTTGATTAGTTTGTTGCATCCCTAATTTGTACTGACATTAAATTACACACTATTTAGTCATTAGCACTCATCAGGCAATGTCTATGGGCAACTGACTGCACTCAGACCAAAGGGGGCTGAATAATTACGCACACCCCACTTTTCAGTTATTTATTTATAAAAAAAAAAAATATTTGGAATCATGTACGATTTTCGTTCCACTTCTCACCTGTACACCACTTTGTATTGGTCTTTCATGTGGAATTCCAATAAAATTGATTCATGTTTGTGGCTGTAATGTGACAAAATGTGGAAAAGTTCAAGAGGGCCGAATACTTTTGCAAGCCACTGCATGTGTGCAATGTTACATCATATACCATATTTTCAATACAAAATTTCTTACATCGGTTTATCATGTCTGCATTACCATGAACAAAACCAAATGATAAAGCATAATATTACAAAGATTTTTGTTATATTTTTGTTATATCATGGTTGCATCAATTAAGTTGTCCAGGTCCACCACCACCGTTTTACTGTTGATCAGATATTCTATTTATGAAATGCTATGTTAGTTTGACACCTGATGTAACAGGATGCACACCTTCCAAAAAGTTCAGCTTTTGCCTCATCAGTCCATATAATATTTGCCCAAAAGTCTTGGGGTAAATCAAAATGTATTCTGACAAATGTGAGATGAGCCTTTTTGTCCTCACACAGTGTCCACACTATCAACACTTTGCAAAAACTTCAACAGTCAAACATGGACAGTGTGATGGTTGACCTGGACGCCAATTATTTTCATAATTTACATTATTTCAATTATTTCCATAATTGATGCAACTATGAATTCTGTGCTCTACCAGAAAATTGTGAAAGAGAATATCCAGTTTATATTAGATATCCAATATATCAGTCTGCGACCTCAAAGAAACTTTGATTTGGCACTGGGACGATAATCCGAGGCACACTAGCAAGTCCAATTCTGTATGGTTCAAAAAACTAAATTAAGTTTAGTTTTAAATAAAATTAAGATTTTGTAGTGGGCTATTCAAAGTCTGGAAGTTCAATTGAGATTACCGTAAAAAGGCCATTCATGCTCCAAAACCCTCCAATGCAGCGGAACTAAAATAATTCTGCAAAGAACAGTGAGACAAAATTTCTCCACAGCAACATCACAAACACTTGATTGTAGACCATGTAGATCTTGTGGACAATGAACCAGGCTGAAAATGCTGGGATATTATCCAGATGGTTTTGCCTGTTATTTTCTGCTAAGATATTTTTGCCGGTTGCTCACACCTACTATATTTCTACAAAATATCACTCGATATGGTACATGCACTAAATGAAACAAAAACACAATATTTTAGGCTTTAATGGCTTTATGAACTACTGTGAGTGAAACAAATATACAGACAGAAACGATGGTATGCAAATTTGTCCTCACCTGACCTCCAGCTGTCTTCCACTACATGTTGTATTAGTCCTCCTAAGAAGGGAACCCTTACAAGTTCTAGCTGCTCCAAATTGCGTGCAGAGGCCAAACCGGTCACCAGTGGTACATACTTCAAGGAGTTGGTGGGCCCAGCACAGTTCCTCATGACAAATGTGCGCAGGCTCACACATAAAAAATCCTTGAATGGCTGAGGTTTTGTAAGGCGAACCCACTTCAGATACAAGTGTCTGAGCATGGAGACACAAGGAATTTCTGGGACATTGACACCTAAAGAATTAAACTATGTTATACATTAATAGAGCCACTTATTAACTAATTAAGGTAATGCAGGAAATTTAGCTTTCAAAATTATCAAAATCTTACACAGGAAATTTTTTTTACAGTTTGATCCATACCAACAAGATGAAGTGTCTGAATTTTAGCTGCAGCTGGAATTGTAAGTTTGTTTTCTGTGGGAATAGGAAATGCTCCATTGCGGTTCCGGAACTTTCCAAGGATGTGAACTTGTGGCATGTAGTTCCATATTGCTTCTACCAGCTCCAAATGAGATGTCTCCACACCCTTTAAAACAACTTCATTTGAGCAGACGAAATAAGAAAAATAAATAAAAAAAATAATAATAATAATAATTGCATATACTGCACTCACCAAAAGGCTAGGACAAGCCTGAAGAGCCTCCAAAACACCAGGAATACTAAAAGCGTCATATCCTCTGACCCTTCTACGCTCTAAATAACGTGGGTGTAAACCATACAACTGCTCCAAATCGGGCATCTTCTTCAGCAGGGTGAGGAAATTTGTGTCCGTAAAACCTATGTGAAGTGCACAAAACACAACAAAACTAAATAAATAAATAAAAGATTTAGAACTTTGGATTTAGACGTATTTGGGCTGCTCAATAGGCTTTTATTAATATGCCATCTGTAAAATCGGGTCAGACTTGAAGAAAAATTGACACCAAATGTGCTTATTAGGGATGTAACGGTAGCAAAACTTCACGGTATGAATGGCACGGTACGGTATTTATTGAATCATTTAAAGGAAAAACAAGACTAATGAAGAGACTTGAAAAAAGTGTCAGAAGTGTTTATTAACAGTATACATGAACACTGAACATATCAATGGCATACAAATTAGCCATCTATCTGTAAACTTTGAAACATAAACTTCAATGTTTCAATTTTAATAAAAAATTATTAAACCAAGTAAAAAAAAAATAAAGTTTCAAATTAGTATTCTTGAAAACTAAAAATTTTTTTTAATAAATAGCAGCCTACTTATTGCAGCTGGCCTATGTGCTGAATGAGTGAATGAGTTGAGTGTTCTCAAATACTCACTTATTCAGACAGAGACAGGATTTTTTTTCCCCTCTCTCATTTCTTTTCAGAGATAAACCGAAATGACTCAATAAAACTATAGGTGTTCTGAGAAAAGTTTGCTCAGGCGAATGGAGCGAACGTGAGGTAGCAGGAACTACAATTCCCATCAGCCCAGGCGTGACCATCATCCTTTGCGGTCTGTTGTCGCTACAGATTCAGTAATGCGGAAATGGCGGGTGCTGCTATTAGCGGGCGAACGAAAAGAGATGGAAAGAGTAATTAATCATTACAGAGTAAGCGGATTTTAAATCGGTTGTGTGCATTACAGCATCTGTAACGACAACAGACCGCAAAGGATGATGGCCACGCCTGGGCTGATCATGCGACCACGGTATTATTGAAAAAAATTGTTATTGCGGTACGACAGTATTTACAATACCATTACATCCCTAGTGCTTATAAATCCTACATGACTGGGACACAGACAAAAACACAATAAATCACCTTATTATACCTGCTGCTCTAACAACTTGAGAATTAAACAGACAATTAAACTTGGAAAATTTCCCTTTACACATATAATAGGTAACAGTGTGAAGGTGGATGCTCTTAGATCAACACTGACAATTAGAAAATAATAATATACATGTTTATAATCCAACACGTAACATAAGCTTTCCTAACCTGAAGGCATGTACTCCCACCACCTGCTTGCACACAGGTCCACTGTTTTCACCACCCGCAAATATAGAGTTACTGCCTCCTGCAGCTTTCGTGATAGACATTCCATGCACATAATGTCTGGCATAGGTAGATAGCTACAGAAAGGGGAAAATTATATGTACATATATAGTTTATGTAAATTTTTCACAAACTGTTTTAATTCAAGCTATAATTTTGTAATGATTTCATTACAAATAAAACACTTTACAACTGAAATTTTTCTCTATGCTCTGTGATGGATAATGCAAACACCATGGTTATTCTTGGTAATAGGAAAAATAGCACACTGTATCTCATTAGAGTGAAGAATAATGTACACAATACTAACCGGAATATATGGCAGAGCACTTCATGTGAAAGCTCATTTATGTAATCTTTTAGTTCCTCTTTTTGGAAAGAAGAGCAATTTGATCCTCCAGCCACACTTATCTTAGTGGATTTTCGCCTAGGGCTCATCATGTCCTGGATAATGTTGTAGTCAGTCAAGAAAGGCAAGCTATTTAATCCATGTTATCCTCTTTAGTCATTCACCATTGGCTATAGTGTCTAAGAGAAAATAATAAAAAAAAATTAAAAAAAAGCAACAAAACAAATATGTTTATACAAACACATTATTTTTAAATGAACTAATTAATAAACAGGTATAATCCAAGAGGTAGTATGGTGGCTTATATATTTCACTGCACTGTTGTCCAGCACCTTCACTGTAACTTAAAATAATAAATTAGCAAGAGTAGTGCTGCAGTATGTAAAGTTATTTGTGATTGTACCACAACCTCGGACAATATACAGCCACAAGAAAAACTATGTGAACCTTTGGAATTGTATGGTTTTAAACCTTACACTGGAACTTAAGCAAAAGTCAGTGATGGTTTGGGAAGCCTGTCACCTGCTGATATTGGTCCACTGTGTTTTATCAGTTCCAAGGTCAGCACTGCCCTCTACCAGAAAGTTTAAGAGCACTTCATGCTTTCCTCTGCTGTCCCGCTTTACGGATATCCTGATGTAATTTTCCGGCAGGACTTGGCACCTGCTCACACTGCAAAAAGTACTAATACCCGGTTTAAGAATCATGGTATCCCTGTCCTTGATGGCCAGCAAACTCACCCAACCTAAACTCCGTAGAGAATCTACAAGTCTAGCGGGTAGGGAGGGCACATGGCCTAGACAGTAATGTCAGATTAGCAGGTCAGGTAAGAAAAACCGAGTTACAGTAAACAGAGTAAGAGCTTTACTTGGGCATGCAAAACTAGTGTAAAAACAACTACACTGAGTGGAAGCGAACCACATGGACAGCTTGGCCAAAGCTTTAACCGAACTGAAATCACTTAGATCAGAGATTGGAACGAAGCTGGACATCGATACCCGTCTGACTGATATGGTGAATTCAGTAGCCACAATGGAAAGTCTCGGGTGTAAAACAAGATGTCTCTTCTAATACGCACTTAACTCAGCCATCAAACAAATCACTTACCAAATTCAGGGCAGAAGGAAGAATCTCCAGCTCAATAGATGGGACTAAGTTCAGATAAGTAGTTGACCTTAGAAGTACAGTCGTGGCCAAAAGTTGAGAATGACACAAATATTAGTTTTCACAAAGATTGCTGCTAAACTGCTTTTAGATCTTTGTTTCAGTTGTTTGTGATGTACTGAAATATAATTACAAGCACTTCCTACATTTCAAAGGCTTTTATCGACAATTACATGACATTCATGCAAAGTCAGTATTTGCAGTGTTGGCCCTTCTTTTTCAGGACCTCTGCAATTCGACTGGGCATGCTCTCAATCAGCTTCTGGGCCAAATCCTGACTGATAGTAACCCATCCCTTCAGAATCACTTCTTGGAGTTTGTCAGAATTAGTGGGTTTTTGTTTGTCCACCCGCCTCTTGAGGATTGACCACAAGTTCTCAATGGGATTAAGATCTGGGGAGTTTCCAGGCCATGGACCCAAAAATTTTCAACGTTTTGTTCCCCAAGCCACTTAGTTATCACTTTTGCCTTATGGCTCCATCGTGCTGGAAAATACATTGTTCTTCACCAAACTGTTGGATTGTTGGAAGAAGTTGCTGTTGGAGGGTGTTTTGGTAGCATACTTTATTCATAGCTGTGTTTTTGAGCAAAATTGTGAGTGAGCCCACTCCCATGGTTGAGAAGCCACTGCACACATGAATGGTCTCAGGATGCTTTACTGTTGGCATGACCCAGGACTAATGGTAGCGCTCACCTTTTCTTCTCCGGACAAGCCTTTTTCCAGATGCCCCAAACAATCGGAAAGCGGCTTCATCTGAGAATATGACTTTGCATAAGTCCCCAGCAGTCCATTCACCATTCTTTCTGCAGAAGATCAATCTGTCCCTGATGTTTTTTTTTTGGAGAGAAATGGCTTCTTTGCTGCCCTTCTTGACACCAGGCCATCTTCCAAAAGACTTCAAATCAATATGCGTGCAGATGCGCTCACACCTGCCTGCTCCTGAGCAAGCTCTGCACTGGTGACACTCCGATCCTGCAGCTGAATCCTCTTCAGGAGACGATCCTGGCGCTTGCTGGACTTTCTTGGACGCCCTGAAGGCTTCTTAACAAGAATTGAACCTCTTTCCTTGAAGTTCTTGATGATCCTATAAATTGTTGATTTAGGTGCAATCTTACTAGCCACAATATCCTTGCCTGTGAAGTCATTTTTATGGAATGCAATGATGGCTGCACGCGTTTCTTTGCAGGTCACCATGGTTAACAATGGAAGAACAATGATTTCAAGCATCACCCTCCTTTTAACATGTCAAGTCTGCCATTCTAACCCAATCAGCCTGACATAATGATCTCCAGCCTTATGCTCGTCAACATTCTCACCTGAGTTAACAAGACGATTACTGAAATGATCTCAGCAGGTCCTTTAATGACAGCAATGAAATGCAGTGGAAAGGTTTTTTTGGGATTAAGTTAATTTTCATGGCAAAGAAGGACTATGCAATTCATCTGATCACTTCATAACATTCTGGAGTATATGCAAATTGCTATTATAAAAACTTAAGCAGCAACTTTTCCAATTTCCAATATTTATGTAATTCTCAAAACCTTTGGCCACGACTGTATATCATACAATCCATCCAAAACAGAGCAATAAATCATTTGCTTCTTAAAGTTCCAGGAGAAGGAATTTGTTTACCGGAAATCAAGGAGGCGAGACATCATGCATGAGGGGTCAAGATATCCTTCACGCAGGAAGGACCCTTTTTGAATACCATAAAGCTGGAGATTCTATCGAATTCTATTGCGACGCATTCAACAGGGATTTAATCAAGTCACAAAACCGGCTATGGATATCAACGTTTTCCATGGATTTCAGCATAATCCCTGTAGGTTCCAAGTGCTATACATCGGCAAGATCCATCTTTACGCCGCATGTAGCCAAAAAGGTTTACAAGGGTTATTTACAGTTTTACAGTTGGGTTATTTACAGAGCTGTACCAACATGGTGAAAATGTCAAGAGTTCAATTCTAAGCAACGTTATGCTTTAATCGGTGCGTGTTAAGTTCTCAATCATGCCTACTGTAAATATTTTCTACAGGATGCACCCACTGGATACAACTGTCTTTTGTTATAGTTCGTAGGATGTGTATATTATATAAAGGAGTATTAGTTTGGTGTGGTCCAATTATGTTCTTAGAGTTAAAAGAGTATGTCAAGTTTAATATGTCAAGTTTATTATGCATGGTTTCTGGATACTGGCTGTTTTGTTGAGGTCTTTGGCTACGCTGGCTAGCTGCTCCTCAGATATTGTGGATCAGCATCCCTCAGATGCTCACTTAACTTTCATTTGGAAGTGTCAGGGTTCTGAGTATATATGTACCTGTGGGGTGGATGGGTGGGAGGTTGGGTGTGTTTACACGTTTTTTTTCCTTCTTTCTTTTCTTTGATCCATATTTCCAACCAACAAACAATTTGAATATTAAAATTACAAGTTTGACAAAACTGAAACAAGTATTGAACAGAACAAAATATCTAAAACCTAAAATAGTCTTTCTACAAGAATCACATTGGTGGAATAAATCCACACAAATTGATACAACTCATTCAAACTAGGAAAACAATAATTGATTACATGAAACATTTAAGATTAACTGAAGTTTGGAGAATGGTACACCCAAATAGAAGAGAATATATATAAAGGCACTTTAATACCCCCAAGTACCACTAATCATGATTCACCCGGGGGTTTTGGCGCTGCAATTGCGTTTCCATGTGTTCGCGCAAAAAATGTAACATGTTTAAGCTGTCTAAAAAACATGTAAAAATTTTTTGGTCGGACCTTGCAGATGGAATGTCGGCGGGCAGTCGCGGCATCTCACGGTGCCTAACAGCGCATCTCACCGCGAGTCAAACCGCATAGGTGAGATAGGGGTATAAGCTATTCCTTCTATTGTGAATAATGAAAATGTTTATTTTTGGTCAAATGCTGCATGGATTTAAACAATAAAAGCTGATTTTTCTAAAAAGAAAACCAATTAATCTGTTTCTCATATATTTTACATTGCTGTTTAATTAAGCAATAGTACATTTTATCCGATTACTCGATTAAATTTTTGGTAGAATACTCGATTACTAAACTATTCGATAGATACAGCCCTAATATAATCATTCTGAGACTTTTATCAACAGCTATACAGATCAGAATATGGCAAACATATCACAGTTCAAGGGCTTCCGAGTGCCGCAATGGTTCGAACCCCAGGTGATGCTGTTTTCCTCTCACAGCCAAGAGGCACAGAGAGAGCTGATTGGCCGAGTTCTCTCAGGGGGGAGGGATGAGAGGTTCTTGTGCTCCCACATTAATCATGGTTCCACAGCCAATCAGGGGCGTCTGTGAGCTCGCGCACGCGGAAGGAGCGGCTAGCGCTTTCCTCTGAGTTTGTTACTCCGCTCCTAATGGTGCATGAGTGAGCAGTTCAAAAAGATGCAGTCGGCTGACGTCACGCGGTTCAGAGGAAATACGAGATAGTCTTCGCCCTCCTGACTGAGTGGTAGTGGTAGCCTTAATGTGGGAGCCCCCTAGTGACGGGGAGGAACTGGCTACGACTAAATTGGGGAGAAAATTGGAAAAACCCAAAAATAATAATAATTTTTTTTTTTAAACACACAGTTAAAATCGTCTTTTGATCATCTGCAGTTTAAGATCATATCAGAAGACCAAAAAACACTGTTAGACAGCCCTTTATCAACAGAAGATCTAAGTGAAGCTATAGGGGATATAAACAGTGGTAAAGCTCAGGACCAGATGGCCTTCCAATAGAGGTCTATAAAAGTTTAATGGGATGTGATTAGGGCTGCAACAACTAATCGATAATTCTCGATAATGAAATTCGTTGTCAACGAATGCCGTTATCGATTAGTTGGGCTGCTCACGTTATTGAGGCGTGCGACCACAAGATGCACAAAGACACACACAGATACACAGTCGCTCGCGCAATGGCGGTTACACAAGTGTTTGCAGGAAAAAGCGCGCAGCCCAAGTCCTCCAAGGTATGGGAGCAATTTACATTAAACACCTCTTATCGGGCGTTAAAATCGAGCGGTTTTCTGCCGGTTGTAGTGTCCGGTGAGTGCGGATGAAGCGCTGAGGGTTTTCTACACATAGGAGTCAGTGAGAGTTCACACGGGCTTTGGTTCATTTTACACTTCGGAGGACCGGATATATCCCATGATCCTACAGGCTGTACAGAGGGGGAAGGGGCAAAATAAACAGAGTGAATCCAGTAGCGGCGAGTTTTTTTTTTCTCTCTCTATTGAGAAAAAAAAAGGATAAAATACACGAGAGGATCGAAATAATGTTTAAACCGTGAAAAGGATGTAGTAGACACTTCAATTAAAAATATCATAATCTAGAAGTCTATTCTTATTATTATTAAGTTGAATTAATTTAAGAGAATTTAAAATTTAAGTCATTCTTAACAACTGAATTTATTTTTGTTTTAAACTATATATATTTATATTTAAATATATTTACATTTGTGTATGTATATATATATTAGGGCTGCACGATATTAGGAAAATATGCGATATTGTTGAATATTGCGATAACGATATTTCTTGCAATATAACATTTCCCTAGAGAAATGCATTTTTATATTTTTATATTTATATATATATATATATATATATATATATATATATATATATATATATATATGCAGGTATAAACATAGTAAGGGCCCATCTGATTGATCAAATTTGGACACACAAATGCTTGCCAAATAAAGTATTTATCGCAACTCCTTGCGATATGGTTATCGCGATAACGATATTTTTTCGATATATCGTGCAGCCCTAATATATATTTACATTTATATTCACATTACATTATATGTAATATATATTTACATTTAGCAGACGCTCTTATCCAGAGCGACTTACTTTTTTTTTTTTTTTTATCTCATTACACATCTGAGCAGTTGAGGGTTAAGGGCCTTGCTCATGGGCCCAACAGCGGCAACTTGGTCGTTGTGGGGTTTGAACCTGGGATCTTCCAAACCGTAGTTCAATGCCTTAACCACTGAGCTACCCCTGGCCCCATATATATATATATATATATTACACACACACACACACACACACACAGTAAACTTGCCATCTGCAATTATTGTTAAAAACAAAAATGTTGATTTACATAAAATAAGGTTTAAATGTCAAAATTAAAGATAATTAAACTATGCAGTGCATTTTTTAAAGTTTACTTTTATACGTAAATACCAATTTATGATTTTATATAGTTAAGCAAAACATCAAATTAAAAGCGTCTAGCTTTTTATCCGATTTAATCGATATACATATAATGAATGTATGTATGTATACAGATGGCAAGTTGACAGTGTTTTATTTATATATATATATAATATATACTGTTATAATATAACAGTCAACTTGCCATCTGCAATTATTGTTAAAAACAAATGTTGGTATGGTTTTATATACAATTATAAGCAAAACATCAAATTAAAGAAGTGCTTAGCTTTATCCGATTAATCGAAACAATAGTAATCGAAAAAATAATCGTTAGTTGCAGCACTAGATGTGATACAAAAATAGATTGTAAAGCCAGTTAATTATAGATGATCAACTAGGCCTTGTACAAAAAGGAGAAGGCTATCATATTATTAGAAAGGTCTTTAATATACTACATGCGAGAGACAATATACAATACAAGACCCAGGAATGTTGTCCGAGGATGAATGCCAAGACAGAATATAATCAAATAAACATCAATCCTCTTTGATGCACGTTCAAGATTTGTAATAGGCAAAACCTCTCTCAACTGTTATACATGTACCCAGCTGTGATACTAACTAACACCAACATCTCAAGTTCGTTAAATCTGCAGTGATCTACCCGATAGGAGTGCCCATTGTCCCCGCTGTGTGTTTGTATTAGGATTTATTGCAATTCAGCTTCACAGGCTATTTCATGGCAGATACATACAGTGGCTTGCAAAAGTATTCGCCCCCCTTGAACTTTTCCACATTACAGCCACAATCAATTTTATTGGAATTCCTGTGAAAGACCAATACAAAGTGGTGTACACGCGTGAGAAGTGGAGCGAAAATCATATATGATTCCAAACATTTTTTACAAATAAATAACTGAAAAGTGGGGTGTGCGTAATTATTCAGACCCCTGAGTCAATACTTTGTGGAACCATCTTTTGCTGCAATTACAGCTGCCAGTCTTTTAGGTTATGTCTCTACCAGGTTTGCACAACTAGAGGCTGAAATCCTTGCCCGTTCTTCTTTGCAAAACAGCTCCAGCTCAGTCAGATTAGATGGACAGCATTTGTGAACAGCAGTTTTCAGATTTTGCCACAGATTCTCGATTGGATTTAGATCTGGACTTTGTCTGGGCCATTCTAACACATGGACATGTTTTGTTTTAAACCATTCTATTGTTGCCCTCACTTTTTGTTTAGGGTCGTTGTCCTGCTGGAAGGTGAACCTCCGCCCCAGTCTCAAGTCTTTTGCAAGGTTTCTCAAGGTTTTCTTCCAAGATTGCCCTGTATTTGGCTCCATCCATCTTCCCATCAACTCTGACCAGCTTCCCTGTCCCTGCTGAAGAGAAGCACCCCCAGCGCATGATGCTGCCACCACCATATTTGACAGTGGGGATGGTGTGTTCAGAGTGATGTGCAGTGTTAGTTTTCCGCCACACATAGCGTTTTGCATTTTGGCCAAAAAGTTCCATTTTGGTCTCATCTGACCAGAGCACCTTCTTCCACATGTTTGCTGATGGGTTCGAGTACTCGATTAATCGAGTACTTGTGCACATCCCTACTAGGTATCAAGAAAATATCTTATCAGGAGGTGACTGGTGATTCACACTAGGGCTGGACGATATGGCTGAAAACTATCACGATATCAATGTTTCATATTGGTCGAAAATTTTTACAAATTTGTGAAGGCATTTCCTATCAAAATTACTTTGGTAGCTACAAAGTGCATGCCTTTCCTAGTTATTTGTCTCACTGCAACTTGACAGGTCTCCTACACGTACATGTACCCTTTTGGTCTTATTCCATGAACTCATTTTTGTGGGCTTTGTTCTTCTAGAATCAGATCCCCAGGGTAATGAAATAAAAACTGTGATTGGTCATTTCATTAACTTTCACTTTGAAAAGAGCAGATTTTATGAGTATGCATTAAGCATTCTACAGATATTGCTGTTCATTTCTGTGTGTCAAATCATAAAATGTTGCAAAACCTGGACAATTAATTTTTGATGATTTCTATTAAACAGGGCCTGGTTTTTATTTATTTTCAAGTTGAGGTGATGTGAAGTAGCCCCTATTTTTTGAGTAACATATACATGCAGACCTTGGGTCCTGGGGGGTCAAAAAGGGATACCCCCATTTATTTTTCATAAATATCTCCAAAACCACAAGAGATTTGCCACATTTGCAGAATCTGATTCTACATGAAAAATTACATAAATGTACCCAGTTTCATCTCCATATGACATATAGCAAGTGAGTTATCAAGGAAAAGAGGATTTCAAAAAGGGGCATGGCATGTCTCGAAGCGCGTCGAGGCCAAAAATGAAGATGGCTGCCATTTTTTAACGAGCGGGAGTTGGGACAAAAAAATTTGGGGTTATTATTTTCATGCCAATACCAACAATTGGTGAAAAAAAAAATCAGCAAAATCTGTGATCATGTGGTGGCACCCACTGGTTGATTTGAGATGGAATCACCCAGATGTTAGGTTCCCCATCCTAACATTCTGAGGTCTGTTGGTCAGGAAGTCCATAATTTTTTTTTTCCGCTTTGTTTGTTTAAACGCATGCCTTTATTAATTAAAATTTTGCTCTCTTATTTATCTATTTATTTATAGTTTATATACTCAGCAAAAAAAGAAACATCCCTTTTTCAGGACTGTGCATTTCATCAATAATGTTGTACAAATCCAAATAACTTTACAGATCTTCATTGTAAAGGGTTTAAACAATGTTTTCCATGCATGTTCAATTAACCATAATCAATTAATTAACATGCACCTGTGGAATGGTCGTTAAGACCTTAACAGCTTACAGAAAGTAGGCATTTAAGGTCACAGTTCTAAAATCGCAGTGAAAAACATCCAACGAAAGGTGCCAAGGGTCCCTGCTCATCTGGAACTGACAAGAACTGCTCAAGAACTGACAAATCTGGTCCAGTCCATGAGGAGGAGTTGCACTGCAGTACTTCAAGCAGCTGGTGGCCACACCAGATACTGACTGGTACTTTTGATTTTGAGCCTCCCTTTATTCAGGGACACATTGTGAAACATTTTTAGTTTATGTCTTATGGTGTTGACTCTTTTAGTGTTCATACAAATATTTACATATGTTTACTGAAAGTAAAAACAGTTGAAAGTCAGAAGACGTCTTTTTTTTGGTTGAGTAAACATACATTATTCATGTTTTTTTCATATCACTATCAGCATCCTTGTAATTGCTTTGTGCATTGTATAACAAATTAGTTATGTAGGTGTGTCTAATTATTGTATTGTATATGATATATCACATTCATGATAAGTAAAATAATTAATTAATCTATGTTCTATCATATATCATACAAGTAAAATAATTAATTAATCTGTGTTCTATCATAAATATATGTCTAACATTTATAATAAACCAAACGGCTTGAAAATCGTTTAAAATTAAGAAAATTAAGGGGATATTAATCGTTGATGGTTCTCTGCCAATGTTATCTAATGCAGAGTAGACGCGTGGCTTCCCCTGACACAAGATGGCGGCCGCGCTGACACATCGTTCCTATGGACAGCAGCGTCAGAGGCGACATCTAGTCAGTATATATATTTAAGAGCCCTTGTAGCATGGATGGCAAACCCAAATGCGGAAATAGCATGAACAGGCAGGATAACCACGCAAGTTATTTTAAGAACTCTGACGACCCATGTGTATGTGTGTCAGAAGTGGGATTGAATTGCTCCGCCTCCTAATTAGTTTGATCAAGGACACCTGTTGCTGGGTTCCTGTTTGGCCTTTTAAAAGGCAGCATCATAACTGGCCAGCGAGAGCTGCACGTGGGACTTAGTTTTGTTTCTGTTTACTTTTGTTTTATTTCATGCATCCAACACTCATACAGCCCATAACATTTTCATGCATTCACCTACTCTACACTATTGATCCTTGACCGTCTCATGCCACATTGTTTTTGTTTCTGTATAGTTCTATTATGTTAATAAACTTTGTGTATTATTTGCACTCTCGTGTGTCCCCGTTTTTGTTGCGCCCTTTTTGAGCCATGGGGCGTAACAAACTCTCTCACGCCGAGAGCAAGAGTTTACACAATTAAACCCGTGTTCTAGCAACTCGCACTCAATCAGTAATTCGACCCAAAATGGTGAGTACTCACATAAGATCCGGCGAAGCGCCAGAAACGGCATGGGCAGACTCAATGACTGAGCGATGTGAAGCGCCATCTTGTCTCCTTTAATGCTTCCTGAATTGCGACCGTACTACTTCCGGGTCCTAGTGCCTGTCGCGGAACGAGTGCGCATGACAGCAACCAAACTAGCTTCGCAACCTCTGTTTTCTTCCGAAAAAGAAAAATTATCGAACTTTATCTAACACATTTTTTATTGATATCGATCATGTGTCTTTCGTAATACATATCGTTATCGTTTTATCGCCCAGCCCCAATTCACACCCCTACTTTTTATCAATTTACAGTAAATTATGACACTTATTTTAATTATCATTAAAACGGCTGTTATTGAAAAACTAATAATTAAGAAACTTTTTATTATCCTCGTCTTTCGGCTGTTCCCCTTGAGGGGCCGCCCATGGGCGTCGCTAGGCCATTTTTAGGGAGGTTTTAGCCCCCCCTAACATTTGTACTCAGCCCGCCTAAAAATTCTCCATAAACATCACACAAATTGCTGATCACCCATTGTCCCCTTTAAATTTCATATGAAAGCGGGGCAGACTTCGGCTCCTCCCCGTCTTTCAGCGCGGTCTTCAATTCGCCATCATAGAGGGAGGATTAAGGCAAGGTGTGTATTTTTCGATAAATTGTTATATCTGCATCAGTGCAGTCGTTTCTCATAAATACAGTTTACAAAATGTCATGAGGGATTAATCAGTTAAATGCAGAAAAGCTAGTTCATGCATTCATGACCTCCAGACTGGACTATTGTAATGCATTACTAGGTGGTTGTCCTGCATCCTCAATAAACAAGCTTCAGTTAGTCCAAAATGCAGCCGCCAGGGTTCTCACTAGATCCAGAAAATATGATCATATAACCCCAATATTATCATCCCTGCACTGGCTACCTGTTCAGTTTAGAATAAATTACAAAATATTATTACTTACAAACAAGGCCTTAAATGGTTTAGCTCCCACATACCCAACCAATCTTCTTATACGCTATAATCCACCACGCGCCTTAAGATCACAAAACTCCCAGTTCCCAGAATTTCAAAATCTACAAAAGGGGGTAGGGCATTTTCATATTTAGCTCCAAAGCTTTGGAATAGCCTTCCAGACAGTGTTCGGAGAGCAGACACGGTTTTCCAGTTCAAAAGTAGACTCAAGACGCATCTTTTTAATCTGGCATACACATAACTCATCCCATAACCTCATAGTCTAGTACACCTATCCCGAATGGCAACTACGCTAATTCTCCCCATCTGTTCTGTATTTTTCTACCCATCCAGAGGCATCGGGAGATTGTGCCAGCTTCAGTAGACAAAGGCCGACCCTGCGAGGTTCCTGAGGCATCCAGAGAAGGACCAGCTCCAGCTGGATTCAGCTTTATGATGGTTGGAGCTACACATGCTGCTCCTGTGCTTCCAGTGATCCAGACTCCATCTGCCCTCTGCACCTACTGACTCGTCCCTATGCTGAACTGGTCTACATGTCAATTTAAATAATTTCTGTCATATTGAACTTTCACCTGCACAACACACAATATGTTATATCATTTCTATCTGTTATCACCCAGATGAGGATGGGTTCCCTGTTGAGTCAGGTTCCTCTCAAGGTTTCTTCCTAATGCCATCTCAGGGAGTTTTTCCTTGCCACCGTCGCAGTCACCCTTGGCTTGCTCATTGTTTCATTCATCATTCATTCATCTCATTATTATCTAGACACATTTTTATCACACATACACACTTCCAATTATTTTCTTTTCTAAAATGTTTTTCATTTTTGTAAATGTTTTCATTTTTGTGAAGCTGCTTTGAGACAATGACTATTAAAAGCGCTATATAAATAAAATTTAATTGAATCTTCGCTGTGTTCACCCCTCATCACACCAGCTGTTTCCTCCAGTGAAAATGAAGCCCTTAATACATTCTCTATGAACCTATAGTCTACTTTATAAAACAATCTGTTGCTGTTTTAATTGGAAAACCTAACTGTCTATATAAAACATTGCACAGTGCATATGGCATTAACTACCATAGAGTTATGCACATAAATGATTAAAAATAGTGACAGACAGCCTTCAGTGCACTCGTTTTAACTGCATAGCAGTGTGATTTACAGAGATAGAAAAATCATTTTGTAATAAATATTGTATTGTATTAAATAATGTCCCAAATCGTAAAATACATTTATTAGCCTTAGAGTAGGGTTTTTGTCACTTTGATTTAGAAAAACTTACTTTTTTTAATGAATGGATAGAAAAAAAAGAATGATATTAAAGGATGCTTTGTTAAATTACATTAAAACAATGTTTGTCTATATTTAATGAATTTGAATAACCTAGTAGCTATGAAATTTTAAGGGGTTGAATACTGTCTTATGTAGCTAAAATGCTAAATTATACTAGATAAAATGATCAAGGTTTTAATATACATTTAACTGTAGATGGAAGGTTTTTCAAGTCACATGCAAAAAAAGATGTTCTATTCTATGCTCATTTGGAGACCTACTCCCATGTGACTTGTTCTCTGTTCAGTTCTCTGAAAGGGCAGCCTCTCAGGCACATTAACACTGTGTTCCCAATAGGGCTGCACGATATTAGGAAAATATGCGATATTGTTGAATATTGCGATAACGATATTTCTTGCGATATAAAATTTCCCTAGAGAAATGCATTTTTTATTATTATTATTGCCTATTTTTTTTTTTTTATTTATATGTAATGATCATGCTAAACTAAACAGGTAATAGATATTCGTCTGATGTATTCATTCATTCATTCATTCATTCATCATTAATTCATCATTATTCATGTAATTAAATCCAATTCAGGCTAAAAAGAAACTATACGTCAAGGAAGTTGCAAATATTTAGACTTCAAAACACTATGAATGACTTAAAGCCCTCAGCAGACATTTTGACTTCTGGTGTGCTGTTACTATAGACCTGCCAACACAATATGAATTACTTTCAAACATTACTTTTTATTTGCGTGTAACCATACACTCATCAATAGCGTCTTAAAACAAGAGCATCTTTTAAACTAAATATTCTCTTTGGCTTGCCTGTTTTGTTTTTTTAAATAAAAATAAATATTATTAAACAAAAATTTAATAAAAAAATACTATTTGTCTCACACACACGCACGCGTGCTCCGCGACCGGAAGTAGGACTACTCCACTAGGACCCGGAAGTAATGCGGGCGCGAACTCGGAAGTATAAGAGGAGTAAACAAACCGCATAGAGCTTAGTCACTGTGTTCACGCATGTCAGTGCAGATTGTTTACTTTCTGATTCGAGTGTGTGTTTATAGGACGCGGGTTAAATTTGTGTTTTTCCCTTGAGAGTCCTTAAAATAATTTGCGTGGTTATCCTGCCGACTTGCTTGCTTCTGCGTTTGGGTTTATCGTCCACGCTACAAAGGGCTAACGGCTAATCGCTAAGTCTCCTGATCATCCCGGGTTAGTTCGCGACGGAATGAAGTGTGTGTGTATGTATATATATATATATATATATATATATATATATATATATATATATATATATATATATATATATATAGATAGATAGATATAGATAGATATATGCGGGTATAAACATAGTAAGGGCCCATCTGATTGGTCAAATTTGGACACAAATGCTTGGCACAAAGAATTTATCGCAACTCTTAGCGATAAGGTTATCGCGCATGCCATTATCGCGATAACTATTTTTTCGATATATCGTGCAGCCCTAGTTCCCAACATTGATTGAAGTCATTGCAGAAACTATTTTTCACATTTTTTTATGTCTGCCAGTTTCCAACAAAAAGCAGCAGTATTATCAAAGAATTAACAGATAAATGTTTGACATTATTGGCACCCACACAGTTTATTCCATTGTCCAGCCTCATAGGTGTGTTGTTTATATTTCTAATCAATGTAAGTTTAAAGTTAAATGCTGTTTTCTGGTTAAATTTTTCTGATTGTACCTGTAGATAGAAAAACTTTTAAATAAACATCTATGGGGCTGAGCCCCCCCTTAACTGAAAATCCTAGAAACGCCCCTGGAGCCGCCACAGCGAATCATCGTCCTCCATCCCACCCCATCCTTTCGCACCAACTAACTAGGGTTGGGTACCGAAAACCGGTGCCAATACGGCACTGGTACCTATAGAACCGGTATATACCGGACCAAAACAGAACGCGAATTTCGGTGCCTCATTTTGGTGCCACTTAAATGCCTGAACTGTCAATTGAAATATTTGTTCTCTAGATTCATATATTTTTGTAGATTAATAGTTTTAGATTAAATAAAAAAATTTAAAGCACAAATCATCTGGAAATGAGAGACCATCCGAGATGTGCGTGAATGCAGTAACTAACGTTACACTCGCTCTGACGGCAGCAGGCAGTCTACCGATAGCTAAATTAAACAACTTTCATTAAAATGCCTTAAACTAAACGGTCGAAAGTGTGGCTGCATTTCACAAGAAAGGATTCCGACACCGCAACGTGCAGCGAATGTTTTACAGCAGTTGCGTGTAAAGGGGGAAACACATCAAATCTAATGAAACATTTGAGGGCACACGAAATAAAGTTAAAAGCAGAATAAATACACGGAATAAAGTTAAAAGCAGAGGGAGGCACCGTGTTTAACAGCTTGTGGACAACAGCTGGCACTATCAGTGTGGACGACCCCAGCCACAGTCATATCAACCGTAGCAAAAAGGAGTCCACCGATTATGATTACGACAGCGGAAGCAGGTTAGTAGTAGGATAATGTAATGTTAATAGCAAAATGCAAATCTTGCATTCATGCTAACAAATAGACAAACGATTTGTAAAAAACTAATGTAACATGGATTCTGTTTATAATTATGGCTTTCCAGCTAGTACTAGTAGTACCACATCAGTGACCCCATTTACCATTGCAAAGAATGCTATACATGTCCTGTGCAGGGCATGCAATAAGTCAGGAAAGGAGTTTGGAAGAAAAGGCAAATATGGTGAAATTTCTGCAAATGTATTGCTAAAATTTTAAGCTTACATATTCATATATACTTTAAACTTTTAATATATTGTTCAATTTTAAGCATAAAATTTTTTGTTCAATAAAAATTTATTCTTGAGTCATCCACTATAATTTTGTTGCTTAAAAGGTATCGGTTCCGGCACCGGTACCGTTTTCAAAGTATCGATTTGGCACCGGTATCGAAAAAAAAACAAACGATACCCAACCCTACAACTAACTTCATGTCCTCTCTCACTGCATGCATAAATCTCCTCTTTGGTCTTCCTCTAGACCTCTTGCCTGGCAGTTCCAACCTCAACATCCTTCTACCAATATGCTCACAATCTATCCTCTGAAGATGTTAAAAACCATCTTAATCTGGCCTTTTTGACTTTGTCTCCAAAATCTCTCACATGGGTTGTCCCTCTGATGAACTCATTCTTTATCTTATTCATCCTTGTCACTCCCAAAGAGAACCTCAACATCATCTCTGCTACCTGTCTTTTCTTCAATGCCACTGTAGCAAACAATAAGGGGCTCAGAGGCGATACTTGATGCAGACCCACCTACAGCACATCTCAACCACTGTCTTACAGCTCTCATATATATTCTCTTCCTCCCCCTCTTTCTCTTTCCTCTCTCCCCCTGTCTCCCCCTTTCACTCTTTCTCTCTCTCTGTCGACCTACACATGTGGATTCAGTCAGCTGCCAGTGATCCAGACTCCATCTGCCCTCCGGACCTGTCTGATCCATCCTGGTGCCCGGTTTCTGGTTGGAGGTCTCGTCGCATGGATGCCCCGTGTGTCTCTTTAGGATGCGCCTGGTGTCTGGGGATGATTCTATCTACTTAGAAGATGGTTCTGGCCTCGACTGGTGTGGTGAGCTGTTTCTCTGAGGACTTGACAATTCGATAGTTCAGGACTGGAACTTTCTACAAGTCTATCTGAGTCTCGAATAACTACTGGACTCCATTTTACATCAACTATTTTAACATCAATTAACATCAACTATTATAGCTGAACCTAACACTGTATAAATGCAGATCATTTCCTGCCATCTGTTTCACCCAGATGAGGATGGGTTCCCTGTCGAGTCTGGTTCCTCTCAAGGTTTCTTCCTATTACCATCTCAGGGAGTTTTTCCTTGCCACTGTCGCCCTCGGGCTTGCTCACCAGGGACTATCTGAACATTTTATTCATACACATTCACATTCCATACAAACTTAAATAATTCTTTTGATTGTGTAAAGCTGTTTTGAGACAATGTCAATTGTTAAAAGCGCTATACAAATAAAACTGAATTGAATTGAATTTATGTCCAGCACCACTATAACATACTTCTCTGCCACTCCAGACTTCCTCATACATAATCACAGCACCGTTCTCGGCACCCTGTCGTACGCTTTCTCTAAATCTACAAAGAGAAATTAAAAATATTACTGACAAATTAATAACGTGTGCACGCATACTTCTGTAGCGTTTGCATTTAAACTATACAGGCAGTAACTATACCTAAGGAGCTCTCTGCAGACTATTTTTACGCGAGTTCCGGTCGCGCGTGCGCAGATACTAACTTCATTATCACGCGTTATCGTAAACACTGCATACTCACATCTGTGATTGCGGCGAGAAACTGAATTATTACATATGTGAGCTACCGACCGAGCACATTACTTGAAACGGTTAACTAATCTTTACATAAGGTTCGTCAGAAAAAAAGATGTAGAGAAGAAATACCCGATATAGAGAAGAAACTAAAAGAATACCTAAAGGGGCAGAAAAGTCAAATTATACGTTGACAAGTTTGCTACATACAGCACTGACGTTTGCATTAACGGAGACTTTGGAGATATATAAATTTACAGCTGTGACAACAATGATACAGAAAAAAATGCTTCTCTCACTTGTTTTCGGGCAGATTCCTTTCTGTTCACACTTCTTGCTGTAAGTTGATATCGAAATGCTCACTGGCTGATCTCTAACAAGGTGCACTAATTTGTAGAATCTTGTTCTTAACGCAACATTTTGCCTAAACTGAGCCTAGCTGCAGGCTCGTTAACAGCAAAATGACGAAACAAAGCGGCGGCAGCTGTTTCGTCTTCTTTGATTTTAATGACGGATCGCAAACCAACGGTCTTGGGTGCATACCGCCACCTACTGTGCTGGAGCGTATAACAGAAAGGATTTAAGTTCGGTACTAAAGAGGTACCCGTTGTTGACGGGAAAATAGTTTTTACAAAGAATTAAAAGGTCAAAGGTAAAAGTAATCTGATTAGCTTTAATGTAATCAGTGATTATTATTTTTTTCTGGTTGAAGCACACATACAAATATGACTGTCTTTCTATATGGTAGAACTCTCTGTCTAACTTATTAATATAAATTAATTATTCATTTTCTGTACCGCTTTATCCTTATATAAAATACTTAAACCTACAGCATATTATAAAGAAATAAAATGCTGTAGGTTTAAGTATTTTATGTCTTGTTTATGCTAAGTTGTTCTTCTTTCCTCATCAGCTAAATACACTCCCTGTTCGATAATTGGAGAATGAATCACATATGAGAAATCGAAAAAGTAGATTGGATAAATAAGTTTTGTCTTAAAATGGATCCAGTGTGTTAAAATTCACTTATACCACTAAAGCGCTGTTATTCCATCGGTTAATATATTAATGAACCCCAGCAAAATATAAGCTTTTCTAATTAATACCAATTGGTGCAAGTGTTTGTTTACATAACTTATTAGTAGCTTATTTTAAAGTGGATTATTAAACTTGGCACATGGCTGTTCGTAACATTTTTATTTCACTTATAGCGTAGATTTAACTTTAGGCAAAAACCTAAGTAATTCATGAAGATTCATTAAGTACAAAAAAAGAGCTAGATGCTGTGACATAATCTGGCACATAACTGCTTATAACTTTTTGATTGCATTTATGGCACAAGTTTAACTTCAGGCAAAGTTTCATTAAATTCTATCTATCTAGTTTTGCATGATGCTGTGACAATAAGGGAGGGTTCTGTGTGTTTGTGGCGACTTTCACAAACACACACACACACACACACACACAATAACGGCTATACTATGCTGTTGGGAACTGCACAGTGTTGTAATTAACAGTACACACGCACGGATCATTATCTTCCATGCCATAGCTCTCTTCTTTAAATAGTCTATCAGACTGTCTTGGCTCAAATGAGTGCTCAGGATTCTAAATAAATTGTTTCTTGCTCTTACAGTATTTTTATATTTATCTCCATTTTTCTTTTTCTATTTATTGTGCTCTAAGGAACAAAGCAGCAGCTCTTATTGAAACAGCTCTTATTATCATGGATGTCGCTGTTTCTATATAACTATCTACATGTATTACTTTTTTTAAAGAAAGACACAATATAGCATTTCCTTAAATATCCTCAATCAGCTTCAAGAAAGATTTAGATCAAAATTCATAGAGTATAATTACATTCAGGGAGCATAATTACATTATGTTAACATCAGTGATGGACAGTAACAGCATAAATGTAATTTGTTACTTTACATAATTTCACAAAATACATTTTAAAATATCTGTACATAATTATTTCCATTTTGGGGGACTTTTTTACTTTTATTCCACTACATTTCAAGTAAATGTAACGGTTAGTTTTCTATTCTGGTGTTGAGCACCTGTAAAAATGATTTTTTTTTAAAAATGTGTTGGCTCTAAAATGCCACTTCAATAAGCACAACCTTATTTAAAAACTTGTTTTTAAGTTGTGGAATGGAGGAAAGAATTATTGATTTTCAAATACTTCCTCTGTGTGTCTCCATAATTCTCCATTAAATTTGAAGTATATATGAAGTAAGTAAATATGAAGAGCTAAGCCAAGCTTAGCAAAGCTTAGGAGCAAAATCTGCATTGTCTGTTTTGTGCCTTGACAAATTTTTAGCTAAATAATTGTTAAAGAACCTGATGGTTAGTTCCAGTGTTTCTCTGTGGAGAGAGGGAAAAAAAACATCTTGTAGCATCATACTCAAAAAGACTTTAGGCTGTAAATAGGTGATTCAACAAAAAAAAAATGTTTCTCATGGTCTGAGAGTCCTTCAGGTGCCTTTTGGCAAACTCCAAGTGCCTGTCTTGTGCCGTTTACTGAGGAATGGCTTCCGTCTGGCCACTCTGCCTTGCAGGCCTGATACTGTAGGTAGAGTGCTGCAGAGATGGTTGTTCTTCTGGAAGGTTCTCATCTTCTCCTCATCGGGTTCTTGCTCACCTCCCTGACTAAGGCCCTTTTCTCCAAGTCACTCACTTTGGCCAGGCGGCCCGCTCTAGGAAGAGTCCTGGTGGTTACAAACTTGTTGAATTTATGGTTAATGGAAGCCACGTGAACCTTCAATACTGCAGAAATTTTTCTGTACACTTCCCCAGACTTGTGCTTCGATACAATCTTGTCTGAGAGGTCTACAGTCAATTCCTTTGACCTTATGGCTTGGTTTGTGCTCTGACATGCACGGTTAACTGTGGGACCTTATATAAACAGGTGTGTCTTTCCAAATCATGTCCAATTAACTGAATTTACCACACTAGACTCTAATATTAAGAATGACTAGTGGAAGCAGGATGCACGTGAGCTCAATTTTGAAATAGGTTTAAGCCTTTATTTGTCCCATACAGTATACATTACTGCACAGTAAATGTATATGACACATTGTGTCATGTGCCATGTGTCATGGCAAAAAATGTGAATACTTATGTACTGTACGTGATTTTTTTCATTTTTATATATATATATATATATATATATATATATATATATATATATATATATACGTATATATATATATATATATATATATATAAATTTGCAAATAAGGAATTTAATACATTTTGAAATAAGGCTGTAACATAGCAAAATGTGGAAAAAGTAAAGCGCTGTGAATACTTTCCGTATGCACTGTAGCTGCTGCGCTACTATCTTGTCCAAGATCAGCTTTCTTAATTAGTGGTTTAATAACTGCTACTGTAAAAGATTTTGAAACACACCCACTGCTAAGTGAAGAGTTAACTAATTTTAACAGGTGTTCCATTATTGCTGGTGCTATTTGCTTGAGAAAATGTGGTGGTATAGGATCCAATACACAAGTCAATGATTTTGCAGAAGAGATTTGCAGAGAGGTTGAGGCTGATTATCCAATGCTGAATCAATGTTGATAATTCATAGCTTTTCTGTGTTGAAAAGACAAACATTTAATCAATGTTGATTTTTGGTTTTGGAATCCATCCTCATTCAACAATTTAAGGCAAATTAAATTAACCAAGTACATTTCTATAAAATGTGTATGCATGTGTGTATGTGTTTAAAATTTACCGCAAGAGATTTGCCATGGTGCTTAAAAATAAATAAATAAATACACACACACACACACACACAGACTACTGTTCAAAAGTTTGGGGTGACTTGCAAATTTCTTTGTTTTTGTTTAGTGATTTATTTTCTACATTCTACAACAATACTGGGGATTTCAAAACTATAAAATAACACATATGGAATTAGATAATTACGTAACAACAACAAAAACAACAGTTAGTTGTTATTTTAAGACACAGAGGTCAGCCTTTCTGTAATAGTTCTTGCAAGAACGGTATTGTCAAGTGCATTTGCAAAATCCGTTAAGCACCATAATGAAACTGGCTCTCATGAAAGCCATCCCAGGAGGGCGAGATCAAAACCTACCTCTGCCGCAGACGAGAAGTTCATTTAGAGTTATAAGCCTGAAAAATGTTCAATTAACAGCACCTCAGATTAGAGGCGTTATGAATTCTTTACAGAGCATACATAGCAGACACATCTCACCATTAACTGTTCAAAGGAGATTAATGCATTTTTTGGACGCCTTCAGCATTCCTTTACAATGTAGAAAGAAATAAAAATCAGGAACGATCATGGAGTTAGAAAGTGACCCCAAACTTTTGAACGGTAGTATATAGTATTGTCCATATATTATTGTCCATATTTTTTGTTGATAGTTATACATTTCTTTGCTTTTTTTATTTGCGAAACTTTTACTGTATTCTCTTGTGTAGATTATTAAAGGTATGATTAAAAAAAAACAGAAAAAAATGACATAAATGAAATAAATTGCATTAAATTCATAGAATTTTAATTAATAAAAAAAATATAATAATAATAAATCTTTATAGGGAGTAAATTTTAACAGTAACTCATATGTATTTATTTATTTAATAATTCATTCATTCATTCATTCATTCATTTATAAGCATGCCAAAAAGCTCCACTCGAATAAAGCACCAGCAATGACATAATTCAAATTCAAATTTTATTAGTCACATACACAGTCATACACAGTATAATATGCAGTGAAATGCTTATACGACCGCCAGTGACCTTAAAAAAAGAAAATAAAAGCTTGTACGTAAAATAAATAATCAATAAAAAGGAAATACTAAAGAAATAATTTTAACTAGTAAAATTAACTGTAGAATAAGGGCATAATAAAATATTGCAAAAATATAGAAATATAGGGTAGATAGAGTATATGTGTATATAAAATTAAAGTGTCAGTGGTTGTGCAAATATGCATGAAAGGTGACATGTGCAATTGTCCAGATGTATGAGTATTTAGTGCAAGTGTGTATGAATGTGTCCATGATTGTCCAGTCAGTGTTGTGAGCTTAAAAGATGTTATTAGTCCTGTATGGAGGTGTGATTGAGAGACCTTATCGCCTGCGGGAAGAAGCTCCTCCTCAGCCTCTCTGTGTTGGCCTTTAGGGAGCGGAATCTCTTCCCAGACCGCAACAAAGAGAACAGTCCATTACTGGGGTGACTGAGGTCCTTCATGATCTTCCTGGCCTTAGTCCAGCACCGCTTGCTGTAGATGGAGTGCAGGTCAGGGAGCTTAGTGCGGATGATGCGCTCGGCTGATCGCACCACCCTCTGTAGAGCTCGTCTGTCCTGCATGGTGCTGTTCCCGAACCAGGTCGTGATGTTTCCCGTCAGGATGCTCTCTATGGTGCAGGAGTAGAAGTTCCTGAGCACCTTGGAGGGCAGTCTAAAGTTAATTAGACTCTTCTCCCTAACTCTAATTAAGTTAATCACTCTTCTCCCTTTAAATATTAAAATATTTTCTTCCTCTTGTAATAATACAAATATTAGACACATTTTTTCATTTTGCAAGGTAAATATAATATTAATATTAATATTAATATATACAGTACAGGCTAAAAGTTTGGACACACCTTCACTCATTCAATGTGTTTTCTTTATTTTCATGACCATTTACATTGGTAGATTCTCACTGAAGTCATCAAAACTATGAATGAACACATGTGGAGTTATGTACTTAACAAAAAAAGGTGAAGTAACTGAAAACATGTTTTATATTCAAGTTTCTTCAAAATAGCCACCCTTTGCTCTGATTACTGCTTTGTACACTCTTGGCATTCTCTCGATGAGCTTCAAGAGGTAGTCACCTGAAATGGTTTCCAACAGTCTTGAAGGAGTTCCCAGATGTGTTCAGCACTTGTTGACACCTTTGCCTTCACTCTGCGGTCCAGCTCACCCCAACCCATCTCGATTGGGTTCAGGTCCGGTGACTGTGGAGACCTTTTTTTGTTAAGTACTGTTCTGCTGCATTTACAGTGGTGTGACAACCAGACTGCTCATTACCGTCGCACTCACCGCCGTGGAAACGCGGCAGCGGCCGAAATAAACCAGGAGCATTTCAAAATAATTCGTGAAATGACCGCCAGGTGGCGCAAATTGACATTTTCCGTCGTATCGGTTTTTAAATATATTCAGAGCTTAAGTCATAATAAAGTCAAAACAATATGTTGTAGCAAAGTAATACTACAATTATGATAATTTACACATCCAACAAACATGTAAAACTATAAATATAAAAAATATGAGTTAGAAAACGTTGGTTTTATTTTGTTTAGACAGACTCTCTGTTTTTATCTGTTTAGTGTTATTATTAAAGAAAACAGCGCAAACAACAGCACTAGGGCTTTCAAAAAAATTATTTCGACAATACTTACAGTTGTTAGAGTTTAAGACATCAAGATTTAAATATAGAAATAACTAAAACAAATAGAGCAAACTTCCAGAATAGATAATAAAAAATAAATCAATAAAAAAGATGTATGCAGTATAATCGGGGCCTCTCATTACATTATATTTTGGTTCAGTGCCAGACGAAGTGCGAGCTAATATTGTCTTACATTTGTGAATAAAATATCATTGTTTTATTCAGAGATTTACAGTATTTGTGCAAAATAATAGTTATGACATAATTAAATATAAATATAATTACAGGCTCTGGATTCGTTTTTCGTTTGCAGTATAAAACCAAAATACATCTTACTATTTTTGAGAGATTCGTCGTAAAAAAAACTGTTTTTTTTTTCAGATATTTGTCTGTACAAAATAATATTTATGCAATATAATCACGGGCTCTTGATTCGTTATTCGTTTGCAATATAAACCAAAATACATTAACCATATAATATAAACCAAAATATAAACCAAAATATTTAATTTGCTGTATTAAATATTTATGCCGTCTCATCAAGGATCCAAAGATTGCCTTGTACTAAATAATATTTTTGCTGATTTTTTTCTGCGATTCAGTTGTGTGATGTTTTAATGATGAATGATGTTTTACTGTATGTTTACTGTATATAAAAAAAAATATGAGTTAGAAAACATTGGTTTTATTTTGTTTAGACAGACTCTCTGTTTTTTGGAATTTTGGAATCCACAGACGCAAAAGAACATGATAATAATAATCAAAAGAATAATATTAATCTTTTTGCTGTTTATTTCCACCATTTAATAATGTTATAATTATCAATAATTAAAGCTGCTCGTGTCGGCTCATATCGGGAGCATTTTTTATGAAAGATAAACAAACAGCTGTGTGTGAATGGAAAAGAGTGCGCTTTGCCGAGTTTTGATCTACTGTAAAGTCAGATGATCACATTTAAACAATTTATTCATACAGATGTACCTGTTTTACATGGAAAGTTACAGGTTTGGGCTACTGTTATCTACTTCAAATATTTGAAGTTAAAAGCTAAAACTTGAAGATTTGAAGCTAAAACTTCAGCCCTTTTCATATTTTCCCCGTGGTCGTTATTAAAAAATATATATAAATAAAAGTTTTGCCTTCCAAGGCAACAGATTATGGAGCTTCTTGAGCTGCTCAGACCTGCGCGTGCGTCGTACTTACACTCCCCGTCCCGATGTCCAGCTGCTCGCTGCTTTTTGTTTAAAATATGTTTCATTGATCATTAGCCATTATCCATAACTTTATGGGTTTTTCTTTTGACACGTTTTATTTTTATGAAATTTGATTTAGTTAAATGAGAAAATAACCATGGGAGTTTCAAACCCCGCATCCATTCATGTTTCTGTGTGATTGTAATGTTTAATACCCCTACAGTATTCACTTACTGTATGCGGTTTGACTCGCTGTGAGATGCGGTGTGTTATACCCCTATCTCACCTGCTCGGTCTCGCGCTGTGACCGTAGGCTTGATCATGATTCACCCCGAGTCTTTGCGCTGTGATTACGTTTCCATGTTTCCGCGTGAAAAATTCCGCGAAGATCTTCCGCATGTTAAATATGTTTATTTTTTTGCGTGGTAAGATGGAAACGTAATAACAGCACCAAAACTCGCACCGAATCATAATGAACCGCATTTATGGCCCCGCGTGTGAGATAGATGTATTAAACCTCCACTCTGTCATCTCATCGTATTCATTCCATAAGTGCGCTATACAACCAGTGTGTAAGTGTGTAAGTGTGTACAAACAACAGCACAATGCATGTGTGAATGGCTGAAACGTTAAGTCAGATGAACGCGCGCGCCGATATGAGAGATTAGATTTTTCAGCACGCCGATGTCAGTCACTAGCAAGGAGCATTTACTGATCACATTTAAACAATTTATTCATACAGATGTACATGTTTTATAGGTCGTTTTTCGTTTGCAGTATGAAACCAAAATACATCTTACTATTTTTGAGAGATTTGTTTTTAAAAAAATCTAAAAAATAAATAAATAAAAATTCAGATATTTGTCTGTACAAAATAATATTTATGCAATATAATCACAGGCTCTTGATTCGTTATTCGTTTGCAATATAAACCAAAATACATTAACCATATAATATAAACCAAAATATAAACCAAAATATTTAATTTGCTGTATTAAATATTTATGCCGTCTCATCAAACTCGCAACTCACTCCGAAGAGCATCCTTCTCTGCCTTGCAAACTCCCAACTCACTTGAAATTTAATATCGTATATAATATTTAATATTGGCATAATATCCCTGCCCCAATTCTCACAGCTGTACAGTATGAATTGAAATAATAACAGTAGTGTTTTTCTTTACTGAATAGGCAGAGCCTCTGAATAGGCGGAGCCGTTGATGTCTTTGGTTTCGGCTGTGAGTGGATGCGCTGTAGTAATCCACGTTTTATACAAATTACATAACCTTTTTTCAGTCATGATATACTAACATATATTTCAGTCATGATTTCAGTCATGATATACTAACATATTTTTTGCCGTGTAGTGCGCGCGCAACATCTAAAGGGCGAGCGTTCACACAGCTGACCAAATCGTCATTAGCGTGCCCCTCCCCCAAACAGCGCAGCGAGGAGCATTTACATTTAAACAGGTTTTACAGGTGTGCTTTGCAAAGTCAGACACATACAAATGCAAATGATACTGAATAGCTGTTCTCACCTACAGTATACACTCGGAGAAACTAGAATGAGCAAGAATGAGATTTTTCTTACCATAACATATAGTGTTATTAATCACTCTACACTGTTTTTAATTACTTTTAATTTTATTTATAAATAAACAAACCAAATAAAATTATTCCATGTGTATTTACCCTTTGTAAAATAGCATTAAAAATGATGGGTCGTGTATCGAGTGATTAAAAAACAATACAAGGCACGTTATGATAAGGAACCTTTCTACAGTACAGTATCTCTTCCATTTCAGTGATTAAAAAACGGTAAAAATGTCAATTTTGGAATCCACAGACGCTCAAACAGCAAAAGAACATGATAATAATAATCAAAATAATATTATTATTCTTTTTGCTTTTTATGTCCACCATTTAATAATGATTTAATTATCAATAATTAAAGCTGCTCACATCGCGCGCTTTCACTTAAAAAATGCAGTGTTTAATCAGCAAGTATATGTCGCCTCTCTTTATGATTGATAAATATTCTGACTGAAACAAATCTGCTCGTGTCGGATTGTTCATTTTTTATGAAAGAGGAGAGTAGAAGCGGAAACGTTTGCATGATCCTGCGTGTGCGCTCTTTAACTTTGATCTAAAGTCAGATGAACGCGCGCGCCGATATGAGAGATTAGATCTTTCAGCACGCCGATGTCAGTCCCTATAGCAAGGAGCATTTACTTACATCTAAACTGAGTCATTTACATAAATCACTGATCACATTTAAACAATTTATTCATACAGATGTACATGTTTTATAGGTTTGTTACTGAAGAACTGTGGCAGCGGGCACACCTAAAAATAAACGCAGGATTATTATTTTTTTAATAGTTTTATATAAATAAAAAATGCTTTTATAAATGTGGGCTGTTATCTACAGTACTTCAGTACTTATATTTCACGTCTGTGAGGCGAGTATACACGGAGTTTGGGTTCATTTTCTGACGCGCTCAAGTTCACCGAAAACAATACAGAACCCCGTTTAGTGTAATTTATTTCATTTAATAAATCTACTACAAATTTAAAGAACACAAAATATAAGATGACACAAGACCCTGGATTCGTTTTTCGTTTGCAGTATAAAACCAAAATACATCTTACTATTTTTGAGAGATTTGTTTTAAAAAAAATCTAAAAAATAAATAAATAAAAATTCAGATATTTGTCTGTACAAAATAATATTTATGCAATATAATCACAGGCTCTTGATTCGTTATTCGTTTGCAATATAAACCAAAATACATTAACCATATAATATAAACCAAAATATAAACCAAAATATTTAATTTGCTGTATTAAATATTTATGCCGTCTCATCAAACTCGCAACTCACTCCGAAGAGCATCCTTCTCTGCCTTGCAAACTCCCAACTCACTTGAAATTTAATATCGTATATAATATTTAATATTGGCATAATATCCCTGCCCCAATTCTAACAGCTGTACAGTATGAATTGAAATAATAACAGTAGTGTTTTTCTTTACTGAATAGGCAGAGCCTCTGAATAGGCAGAGCCGTTGATGTCTTTGGTTTCGGCTGTGAGTGGATGCGCTGTAGTAATCCACGTTTTATACAAATTACATAAACTTTTTTCAGTCATGATATACTAACATATATTTCAGTCATGATTTCAGTCATGATATACTAACATATTTTTAGCCGTGTAGTGCGCGCGCAACATCTAAAGGGCGAGCGTTCACACAGCTGACCAAATCGTCATTAGCGTGCCCCTCCCCCAAACAGCGCAGCGAGGAGCATTTACATTTAAACAGGTTTTACAGGTGTGCTTTGCAAAGTCAGACACATGCAAATGATACACCCCCCTAAGGGTGAATAGCTGTTCTCACCTACAGTATACACTCGGAGAAACTAGAATGAGCAAGAATGAGATTTTTCTTACCATAACATGTAGTGTTATTAATCACTCTACACTGTTTTTAATTACTTTTAATTTTATTTATAAATAAACAAACCAAATAAAATTATTCCATGTGTATTTACCCTTTGTAAAATAGCATTAAAAATGATGGGTCGTGTATCGAGTGATTAAAAAACAATACAAGGCACGTTATGATAAGGAACCTTTCTACAGTACAGTATCTCTTCCATTTCAGTGATTAAAAAACGGTAAAAATGTCAATTTTGGAATCCACAGACGCTCAAACAGCAAAAGAACATGATAATAATAATCAAAATAATATTATTATTCTTTTTGCTTTTTATGTCCACCATTTAATAATGATTTAATTATCAATAATTAAAGCTGCTCACATCGCGCGCTTTCACTTTAAAAATGCAGTGTTTAATCAGCAAGTATATGTCGCCTCTCTTTATGATTGATAAATATTCTGACTGAAACAAATCTGCTCGTGTCGGATTGTTCATTTTTTATGAAAGAGGAGGGGAAACGTTTGCATGATCCTGCGTGTGCGCCTTTAACTTTGATCTAAAGTCAGATGAACGCGCGCGCCGATATGAGAGATTAGATCTTTCAGCACGCCGATGTCAGTCCCTATAGCAAGGAGCATTTACTTACATCTAAACATAAATCACTGATCACATTTAAACAATTTATTCATACAGATGTACATGTTTTATAGGTTTGTTACTGAAGAACTGTGGCAGCGGGCACACCTAAAAATAAACGCAGGATTATTATTTTTTTATAGTTTTATATAAATAAAAAATGCTTTTATAAATGTGGGCTGTTATCTACAGTACTTCAGTACTTATATTTCACGTCTGTGAGGCGAGTATACACGGAGTTTGGGTTCATTTTCTGACGCGCTCAAGTTCACCGAAAACAATACAGAACCCCGTTTAGTGTAATTTATTTCATTTAATAAATCTACTACAAATTTAAAGAACACAAAATATAAGATGACACAAGACCCTGGATTCGTTTTTCGTTTGCAGTATAAAACCAAAATACATCTTACTATTTTTGAGGGATTTGTTTTAAAAATAAATCTAAAAAATAAATAAATAAAAATTCAGATATTTGTCTGTACAAAATAATATTTATGCAATATAATCACAGGCTCTTGATTCGTTATTCGTTTGCAATATAAACCAAAATACATTAACCATATAATATAAACCAAAATATAAACCAAAATATTTAATTTGCTGTATTAAATATTTATGCCGTCTCATCAAACTCGCAACTCACTCCGAAGAGCATCCTTCTCTGCCTTGCAAACTCCCAACTCACTTGAAATTTAATATCGTATATAATATTTAATATTGGCATAATATCCCTGCCCCAATTCTAACAGCTGTACAGTATGAATTGAAATAATAAGTCAGATGAACGCGCGCGCCGATATGACAGATTAGATCTTTCAGCACGCCGATGTCAGTCACTACAGTAGCAAGGAGCATTTACTGATCACATTTAAACAATTTATTCATACAGATGTACATGTTTTATAGGTTTGTTACTGAAGAACTATGGCAGCGGGCACACCTAAAAATAAACGCAGGATTATTTTTTTATATAGTTTTATATAAATAAAAAATGTTTTTATAAATGTGGGCTACTGTTATCTACTTCAAATATTTGTTAAACAGGCTGGAAACTCACTCTGACCATTTTAATAATTCATTGATAAGATAGTGATTCCTTTGGTTATGGCTGTGCTGATCATGTCAGCTCGTCGTCAGTGAGCGCGCCTATACAGTAATTCACTTCTCATACGAATTACATAATCTAATATTTTTTTTTCATTAGTTTATATTAAAGCAGATATTTCTCTTTCTATAAGTATATATTTTTCACATCTGTGAGGCGAGTATACACGGAGTTTGGGTTCATTTTCTGACGCGCTCAAGTTCACCAAAATCAATACAGAACCCCGTTTACTTTATTTATTTAACAAAATCATAAAGTTTTTTCGTCATTGTGAGTGCACCTAAATAAAAGTAGAGTCTTTGCCGAGTTTTGATCTAAAGTCAGATGAACGCGCGCGCCGATATGAGAGATTAGATATCTCTTTCAGCAAACACATATTAATGGTGTTAAATAAGCGCTATGCGGCGCTGGGAGAAACGCACGCCGATGTCAGTCCCTAGCATTTACTTACATCTAAACTGAGTCATTTACATAAATCACTGATCACATTTAAACAATTTATTCATACAGATGTACATGTTTTATAGGTTTGTTACTGAAGAACTTTGGCAGCGGGCACACCTAATAATAAATGCCGGATTATTATTATTTTTTTTATTTATAGTTTTATATAAATAAAAATGCTTTTATAAATGTGGGCTACTGTTATCTACTTCAAATATTTGTTAAAACAGCGGGGGAAATTCACTCTGACCATTTTAATAATTCATTGATAAGGTAGTGATTTCTTTGGTTACGGCTGTGCTGATCATGTCATCTCGTCGTCAGTGAGCGCGCCTATAATTCACTTCTCATACGAATGACATAATCTAATTTTTTTTTTCATTAGTTTATATTAAAGCAGATATTTCTCTTTCTATAAGTATATATTTTTCACGTCTGTGAGGCGAGTATACACGGAGCTTGGGTTCATTTTCTGACGCACCAAAATCAATACAGAACCCCGTTTACTTTATTTATTTAACAAAATCATAAAGTTTTTCGTCATTGTGTGTGCACCTAAATAAAAGTAGAGTCTTATGAGTCTTATGAAAGCTCTAAGATGACACAAGACCCTACACGTAGCCTTTCTACTATAATTACACAGTTTACAACGTTTACGTTGCTTAAATTCGATCCTAAAAAACTGAATTTAATTTTAATTATAAATTTGTACTGTAATGTTACTACTGTGATTATGAATTCGTTTATTTACAATGTTTCACTTTATTTTATCTGCAACGACGTGCAGCTGTGGACGACCTGCGCCTCATTAAGCCTGGAGAGAACGAGCTGATGCCTGAGGCGTCAGTCTATAGTTATATAGCGCCACTCAGTGGTAAAAGCCAGCAAACGCACAAACCCAAATGCTGACGCCATACGCTGCGACGGTAGAAGTCGCATACTGCCTGTGCACCCACTGTAATAAACATAACCTGAATCACCCGAATAAGGAATGTCTATATGCAAAGGACGAAACATTACCGGTGTCAAATTCTGTAAAGACAAGCGCGTGACTCACTTTAGAAGAGGTCCTTGGAAATGTAGTCCCCGGAACCGTCTGTTCTCGATGCAGGAAACAAACTCACACTCTGGGCACCGTACTGGGGGTACTGGCCTCGCAATGGGTCCTTTTATTATTTCATTTTGCCAAATATTACAACTTAAGCAAATAAAACGAGGTAGATTTTTGGTGAATACAAATAGCAAATACTAACCAAAAAGTTCAATGGAAAATAAAAGAACACAAAGTCTTGCGAACTTAAATTAACAATGTATGCTAACACTGCCCCAAGAACCAAAGAAGAACACCTCTAAAGTCTAACAGAAAGCTCTTATACTTTTGTCCTGTGACTCATGTCCTAGCAGCCTTATGCTTCTTAACCTTAATTAGCAGGCCTGGACCTTATAAGGTAAACACTGGCAATTAAAAAACTAAGCTTATACTGCTGCTTACTGCTCTAACACATTTTGCAGAATACATATTTTTATCTTAGGGCTGGCTTCCTGCCGAACTAGAACATAACGTCCAGTTCTCTCAGACGTGACTCTATACCGCTCCTCTTCCGGTGTGAAGGATATTTCTGTTAACCACCGCCCTGCAGGTGTTGTTCCCTTCTCTTGGTGCATGCGCTGCAACCGTGACCTGTTGAGGGGCCTCTGCATCTGCGCCCCTGGGGGGGCCTCGGCATTTCCTCTTGAGTCTTCGTTGAGCTTTAATCTCTGAAACACATCTAGCTTCATGCAATACATCTCCTAACTTGAGCTGGGACATATGACAGTTTAAAACATTAATCGGTTCCACAACACCCTCTCTTGGCATATGCCCTTACTGTTTTATCTTTTTTACAACTTTAGCTCGGGGAATCACAGGGAAGCATATGTTTACTCTTAGGACTCTTTCAGTAACTAAGAGCAAGTTCTTTACCTTATTAAATAGCCAAATTCGGGCATGAGAACGTTCAGTCTCCTGATCATACTCACTGTATAATTTCGCTTCATAGGCCGGAGCCCCAAGTCGAGGTCTCTCCCTCGTAGTGGTGCTCGCCTTTGAAGAACTCCAATTCGCGCAGGTACCGGCTTCAATGTCAATTTAGCCTCGGCCTCTGGATGAAAGAACAACCTGGTAATAGAGCGGCTGGGACCACGGGACTCTCTTGAGCTGGCGGAGCCGTATAGGTGTCAGACTCCCGCCCATCTCCACTACTGATACCTGCAACAGAGCACAAAGTCACGGTTTCACATGGATTCTTTGCCTCTTACCCGACTTTCCTCCTGCACTCGCTCGGGTCCAGCCGTCCTTTCCATCCTGCTGAGGTATTTCCCCCTCTAGGAGCTTTCCCAGCCCTAATAGGGTTTGCCAATGATAATGGAGTTCTAGCCTTCTGGCTTGGTACCTGAATGGTAATTTAAACTATACTAACCTACCATGGGTTTTCCCTTGACTTGACCATCATGACAGAGGAAGAAACATTTCCAAGTAAAATTTAACATATCTTAGCAGTATATAGATATATTTTTCTTATAACTACTCAATACATGTAAAGCAAGTTTTTTGCTAGCAGCAAACATTGGTTTCTTTATTCTGCTAACCTTCAACAACATCCGTCTTTTAGGCAGCGTACAATTTTTATAAATATTCACTGGCCTCTCTACCGTCCGGCCTAGGCCTGTTAGGAAATGAGGATGAATTCCTACTTGGGATACATTATACCACTGAGTGATATTTCTTTCTTGATCTGTAAGACCACATGTCGCCACATCGTGTTCCTTCTTTTTTTTATTAGGACATTTCATATGTGTAAACAGTTTATTCTGAGATATTATTTTAGAGATGTGGTGCATACTTACCTCGAAGACTGTGCGGTTCCATCTCTGGGATGCTTCGACTGTACAAACCCAGTATTTATCTATATGTTCAGAATTTGCCTGTGCGCAATGGGCCAAACTTTCCTTTATCTGCCCTTTGCCTCCAGTGAAGTAAAGTGTACAATTTGGATTAGAACATTTAGGATAATAAAAGCTCCCCTGAAAACAGGTTGTCCATCCTCAATCCTCATACAGGATATGGGGCTTGCTAAGCCCGGACCAAATTACAATGGTTCTTGAATTATTGTAACCTAATGGATTAGTATGACTACTGTACATCGCTTTGCACACCATCCCTTTTTCTGGGGGTTTTCATGTGTCTGTTGTGCCAAGGGTTTTGGAGGGTCTTCTATTTTACCAGCTAATTTGGGCCCATCTTTTGCATACACCTTGGTCTTTGTTCTCATTTTCTGGCCACAGTAATTACTTGGCTCAATTACTGTTCTACCTAAAGAAATACCCGTCCAGTAAAAAACATTATTAACAAACACGCTACTGCGGGGGTCCGAAACATTCCATTTATGTCTTATGATTTTAATGTGGGTCTCATTTTCCGGATTTATTCTGACAACTCGGCTGATGGTCACATTATCCTCCGTTATGTTAAACAGTTTCATTTTTAACTTTCGGCCCTGCACTGCAGTTGAAGCAGCCTCGCCATATACTCACGTTCACACTTTCTAAGGTGTGGTTTTGCAATGAAAGTAACACCTCAAGCTCACTCTGCCAGACACTGTGGTTCCCCTCTATCTGCTTGAGGCGCCCAGGGCATACAATGCGCTGTATCTCACTGTGAGTTTGACACGGAAACCAGTGAAATACTTGCGCTTCGGTCTCAATTGTAACACCTACTCCGAGTAGAATTATAACTACTGTTAAGGCGGCGATTAAACTTCCCATTATGATTATTGTGTTTATTTTTCTGTGTGCTATACTTCTCTGTTTCTGACGGGATTCCAGAACGTCCAGGAGTTTTTCTTGATCCAGTGATCCTCTGCGAACCATTCTCCTGCTCAACTTCTTTTTGAGCATCTGCAACATATAAGCAAAACATGTCGCACATCTACAGTTTCGGCCCTTAAAGCATTTTAGTATAGTACTTTACTGATCTTTCTGCCCCACTTCCTTTTCTCCTACTATTAGCTCTGATCTCACAGGTCACTCCTTCAATCGCTATGAAAGTTCCTAGCGTGCTTTGAGTCAGGTTTTTCATGATTTTCACCTCTACAGGAAGTACTCTAGACTCCCATTCTTCTTTCAACTCACCATCTTGGTTTTTCATGATTTTCACCTCTACAGGAAGTACTCTAGACTCCCATTCTTCTTTCAACTCACCATCTTCCCCCTCTTGGGAGGTTCGGAGTACACCCACTTTTCTGGAGTGGGTAACCATCCTCTGACTGACAGCCTCAACCGTCAGCGCAGTTTCATGGACCTTCCTGTCCATTTTTTCTTCCCTTTCGCCCATCGGAACATACAAATGTGTGTCCCATGGGCCCTCGGATGTAGCTACAAGGTTTGACAGGTCTGACCATCTAAACTTAAGCCATGCTGGAGCATCCTTACCTGTAACATCCTTGTTTCTAGCCAACACCCAACCAGAGATCTGGTCCAGAGGCCTCACTGACCTGGAGTTTTCAGCCATGACCCCGCTGTGGGTCACCTGTTCTCTCCACGGACCAAAATTAATTTCAGTCTCTAATTCATGTAAGCCATGTGACAAAGGCTGTCCAATATCTAGACTGGCACTTAACAACACTGCTTCATGTCTCGGCATGAGCCCTCTTGGATCGAAATCCAGACCGGCTGCAATGCCTGCACGCTGGGTGACACCTGGGTCATAATTCAGTCCCACGCACCCCGTGCTTTTCCTAGTCTGCCAGACTTCCTTCCGACTGACTACTGTGAGCGTCCCCTCTGCAGTCAACTCGCTACACTTCGGACATAGCTCAACGATTCTTCCATCCCATAAACATTGACACGCTGTGCCCATGAGTCTATACGTATTCCTACATGGCACACACTGCAGGGCGTTCTGGCAAGTACACTTTGCCTGTAACATTTCTTCCATTATCACCACTTTGGGATGTCTCAGGCGACATTCCACACACACTGACACCTGACCTACGGCACAGGCATCGGGACAAAATGGCACATTCTGCCACACTGGCTTCTTAGATGCCTTGTTCCCATACAATCAGGATTTTGGAGGCCTCTGGCTCTCCAATCCCCACCATAACACTTGAGTGCATGCTTTGTCACAAATAACACAATCTTTAGGGTTGTATAGGGTCAGGGTGCTTAATCTATCAGATAGAGTCATCAGACTCCCTCCAGTCCTATTTCCCTCAGCATTTAGCGCTGTAACTTTTCCTAAACTGCCACTTACATTTTGTATTCTTACTAGTCCTCTCTGAGACATTATCGCTGTTAATCTCTGTGCCAGGGGCAGTCCCATGCTCCCTGAACTTCCTAATTCACGTTTTACTGTGAGTGCTTCTGCCATATTAGGTCTCTCAGTGAATTTATACCGTTATTTTCAAGTTCAACTGTATCCTTACCTAGGATAGACTTAACGTTATCACGAGTTCCTAATTTCGCCTTGAACATACCTTTCGTGGTGGTTCGTTGTATGTACACGGTATCTCCTACCGCCGGGCCTGTATAACCTTCAACTTCGCCTGCAGGGTCGCAGCTTTTCGGACCTACCCTGTGATTAATAAAATTCAGGCATTTAGTGATGTTCAAATCCCATGCATTTTTAGTATCTGTGTTCTTTGTAAACCACTCTTTAATGCTTCTTATTTGCCTCTCAGCAAACGTATTAGATTGAGGCTGATATTTCACTGATTTTACCAGCCTTACATTCTCAGCAGTTAGAAATTCTCTGACTTTCTTTCCAGAAATATTATGCGCACCATCCGCACACACTGACTAAGGTTTACCATGATATCTAAACCATTCTTTCAAAAACTCAATCACCACATCCTCTGTGGCTCTTGAACACGGCCAAATCATAGTCACTTTTGTGCAGTTATCAATGGCACAGAGGAAATACAGATTTTTCCTCGCCGTGCTTGGCAAAATAGGACCAGCAAAATCTATGCTTATTTCTTGTCCTTCAAAATCACTAGGGAGGGTCCCCTCCCCGAAATAACGTGACGTCATCGCACGCCTGCAAGATTCACAACTAATTTTTATGCGATGGTATTTTTCTTTGTAGTTAGGTATGTTTAAACCCTGAGCTTTGAGGTATTTACCTAAGTATATTGTGGTACAATGACTGACAGCATCGTGCAGCTCTCTCAACAACTTCCCTTCTTTGTCTATCACAGCATACACTTTACGTGCTAATTTGTCAACTTCCATGTTACCCTGCACAGCAGGTGTCACTTGTTTCGTATGACTGACCTGATGTAATGGAATGATTTCCATTTCTTGGGACAGAGCATTAATCTCTTCCCATTTCTCTTTCTGTTGCAACGGCGCACTTTTTGCGCTGAGAAAACCATTCACACGCCACACTGGGAGGTACTCAGAGATTCCTTTGACTATGTAATCTGAGTCAGACACAAGCACCAAGCGCATCGCTCCGAGTGTCTTGGCTCTCTGTAGCACTTCCGCAACAGCAAACACTTCTGCTTCCTGTGCGGAGGCAACAGTTTCTCCGCGCTCTTGAGCTACAATTTTACCATGTCTTTTTAGAATGAATGCCCAAGCAGTACTGTCTTTTGTCTTAGAACCATCAGTATAAGCCACATACTCATATCCCTTCGGAATCACAGTGACTTTCTGTTTCTTCGGGACTCGTGTCTCGCGAAACTGGAACTGCATGTCATCCAAAATCATTTTCCAATGATTCCATCTGTACTGATGGACTCTAGGTAGGTTCATCACTAGATTTTTCTTCAACCGATTAATCAGTCCTATTTCATTCTCTTTAGAGCCGTCAACTTCGATAATTATGGGCTGATCGCGTGCAAGGTTTTTCAATGCAATAAGCCTTTTAGCAACCGAAGCGAGAATATCACGGTGAGAAAGTTAGATGCACTTTATCTTTAGAGTCTGATAGAAAACCAACTGGCATGTTTTCTGACTCATTCAGCAGTTTAAGCTCAATCTCTTCGCTGCCATTCTCTACTTTAACACAAAGCGGCTTCTCTGCATCATGACGCGCAAGCTGGCCGCTAGTGAGCAATGCCTCGATTAAACTCTGCTGTGCGCTCTCGGCGCGCTGCGTCAAGTTTAATTTACCACCCTTGATTGTGTTAAAAGTGTCTTTAGAATATTTAGCGAAATCGGGAGCATAATTCAATGTACCCATCTGCACCTGCACATCTCTTAGGGTTTTAATCGGCTCTTCTTTGAGCCGCTCCCACCGCTCGCGCATGGTTTCAGACAACTGTTGGGATTTACCTGTGAACTTAAAACCAAGAAATTCAACAGCCTCCTTCCCCAAATCCATCTTTTTCAGGGAAGGCTTCAATCCAGCCTTCACTAGTCTTTTGAGAGTTTTTTCCAAAATCTCAAAATGTTCCTGTTCATTATCGGTTACAATCAGTATATCATCAATGTAAACTTGAACCGTTTTTTTGACTAACGAATTTATGTTCTGTCTTAGCCTTTCGTCCAGGATTCTTCCTTCGAGAATCCTTTCTCTTTACCTTTTTTCTTGTCGGGCTGCTCTTTACGATTTTTCTCTTTAAGCAGCTTAGTTTTCCTATCGTATTTCACGGCCCATTCAATCAATTTCTCTTCTGTTGACTCAGGCCCCATCATCATTACATCACCTAGCCCAGGGAGCAGCTGCAGCGGACAGTAGTCCTGCAATCTTTTAACCATTTCCTTGGGTGACTGTATTTGCTCCATTTCTTCACGCATGGTGGGCCACATGCCTACCATTTCGACCGATTCTTTAAACTCGGCACGTTCCTCGCCCCTGTCATCTTTTACATGAGCTTTGAATATCGCATGAATATCAACCATAGCCTGATTATCTTTTCTTTCGCGACTGCTTTCATGGCTGTTTCCGCGACTGCTTGCCCGTGTTTTAGGCTTTGACTTGGGTGTAGGGGTTAAGCGGAGTGCTTTCATGATTGAAGCTGGGTCATCTGGGTTTTCCTCCTCAGATGAATCCTCCACATCACCACTAGTGCCAGGATGAGGCTCTCTAGGGAGAGGTTCTCGTTTCTCCTCGTAACTTGAATCATCGCCGCTACTTTCAGGGTCCACATAATGACCCAATGCGCGGCTCAGCCTGGTTTTAGGAGTTTCCCAAATTTTGGAAGGCTCCTTCGCGTTTGCATCCGCAGTAAAACTCACCCGAGTCATTTTTGAATTTGATTTATGTATTACTGACGGCTCAGGCAATTTAACAACCGTCAATTTTGGTTTAGAGACAGTATCAGAGACATAAAACATTTCCCTAATCCTTCTTACAGGATTGGGCCGATGATCATCATAAGCCAGATCGTCTAGGAAACGTGCTACCAAATACGGACTCGCTGCTGCTTTCATCATTATCTGCTGATAATTAGCCGGGTGTGTTAAATCGGTGCGACTCATAATTTCATCAACTGTTTCGCTCCCCGCCACCTGCACAGCACCTTCCAGAAGAAAAATTATTAGAGATAAGAAACTCGCTCCCTGGTATAACGATCACACGCGCACCTTAAAACAGACCGCTCGGAAATTAGATCATAAACGGCGTCAAACTAAATTGTTAGTATTTCAAATAGCATGGAAAGAGAGCATCCTGAACTATAGAAAAGCTCATAGTGTAGCTAGATCAACGTATCTCTCCACTCTTATAGAAGAAAATAAAAATAATCCTAGATTTTTATTTAATACCGTAGCCAAATTAACCAGAAATAAAACCACTACAGAAATCTCCACAACAACATCATGCAATAGTGAGGACTACATGAACTTTTTTAATAATAAAATTGTAAATATCAGGCATAAATTTGAGGCTTTGAAACCGAACAATGTAATTGATACAGATGTTAACCTTGTTAGCCATGTCAGATTCAAATCTAGAATACTTTACTCCCCTTGAAGAGAATGAACTAATTTCACTCATCTCTTCTGCAAATTCATCAACCTGTATATTAGATCCTATACCGACACATTTTCTTAAACAGATAGTACCAGTAATAACAGAACCGCTGTTGAGAATAATTAATTCCTCACTCAGCATTGGTTATGTTCCAAAATCTTTTTAAATTAGCAGTTATCAAACAAATAATTAAGAAACCTGACCTCGACCCCTGTCAGCTGTCCAATTACAGGCCAATATCAAACCTCCCCTTTATCTCTAAGATTCTGGAAAAGATAGTAGCGGAGCAGCTATGCTCATATCTACATAGAAATGGCATACATGAACTGTATCAGTCAGGATTTAGGCCTCATCACAGCACAGAAACAGCACTCGTTAAAGTAGTAAATGACCTCCTATTGGCCTCTGATCAGGGTTGTGTAACTATGCTTGTATTACTCGACCTCAGTGCAGCTTTTGACACCATTGATCATGCTATTCTTCTTCACAGATTAGAAAATGTAGTTATGGGTACAGCCCTCTCCTGGCTCAGATCCAATTTGACCGATGGTATCAGTATGTAGACTTAAATGGTGATTATTCTGCATGTTCTCTAGTGGAGTTTGGCGTTCCGCATGGTTCAGTTTTAGGCCCACTGCTTTTCTCCCTTTACATGCTTCCTCTGGGCAACATAATCTGTAAGCATGGTATTAGTTTTCATTGTTATGCTGACGACACACAGCTATACGTCTCAACAAAACCTGATGAGAAAAACCAGCTTACTAAAGTTGAGCAATGTGTGCAGGTCATAAGAAATTGGATGCTAATTAACTTCCTTCTGCTTAATCCGGATAAGACAGAAGTTCTAGTCATAGGACCGCATACAGCTAGAAATAAAATCTTAGATCACACCGTAACTTTAGATGGCCTTTCTGTTCCATCAAGATTTCAAGATTCTGTTCCAGCGTGATTATAGATTCCAGCCTTTCATTTGAAGCTCATGTAGATAATATCACCAGGATAGCATTCTTTCACTTCAGAAATATTGCCAAGATAAGAAATATATTGTCGCTAAACGATGCAGAAAAACTAGTTCATGCTTTTATCACTTCTAGGTTGGACTATTGTAATGCCTTACTGTCTGGTTGTTCTGTTAGGTGCATAAACAAGCTTCAGCTAGTCCAGAATGCAGCAGCAAGAATCCTCACTAGAACCAGAAGATATGAGCACATCACCCCTATCCTATCTTCACTACATTGGCTCCCTGTGAAATTTCGCATTGATTTTAAAATACTACTCTTGACATATAAAGCATTAAATGGTCTCGCGCCGCAGTATCTGAGCGAACTGCTAGTGTCTTATGATCCGCCATGCCTACTTCGGTCAAAGGATGCAGGCTGCATGTCAGTACCGCGTATTATGAAAACTACAGCTGGGGGCAGAGCTTTTTCTTACAAAGCCCCAAAATTATGGAATAGTCTTCCAAATCTATCTGAGTCTATCTGAGTCTCCAATAACTACTGGACTCCATTTTAACATCAATTAACATCAACTATTATAGCTGAACCTAACACTTAACACTGTATAAATGCAGATAATTTCCTGCTATCTGTTTCACCCAGATGAGGATGGGTTTCCTGTTGAGTCTGGTTCCTCTCAAGGTTTCTTCCTATTACCATCTCAGGGAGTTTCTCCTTGCCACTGTCGCCCTCGGGCTTGCTCACCAGGGACTATCTGAACATTTTGATGCATACACATTCACATTCCATACAAACTTACATAATTCTTTTGATTGTGTAAAGCTGTTTTGAGACAATGTCAATTGTTAAAAGCGCATTACAAATAAAACTGAATTGAATTGAATTGAATATCTGTCTGGCTGTCTTTCCCTCTTTTATTGTAGGGTAGTGGATTAATTGGCAGCGGCTGTTGTTCCTCGGGCAAGACCTCATACCTGGGACAGGAGGGGCGCTCAATGTCCCGTGGCAGACTAAACATGGGCTCAGGACCAACAAAGGGGTCATTTAGGTCTGCAAATTCACCTTCCTCTAGCCCACTCCCCTCTGGAGTGTCTTCCCCACTCTTCTCAGTCCGTACTGAGATCACATCATCACGCATTTCGGCATTAGCAAAAGGAACTGTCAAGATGGACTAACCTGAGGTGACCAGAAGACGTAGCTTTAGCGGTTCGCCCAATGTAGCGTGGAGGATAAACCCAAACGCGGAAAGAAGCGAGTAGGCAGGATAGCCACGCGATTTAGTCTAAGGACTCTCACAAAAACGGAGCAAGGGAAAAACACAAATTTAACCCGCGTCCTGTAGATACACACACAATAGCAAAACACAACGGAACCAACATGTGAGTACTCACGGTTTGCTGAAACGACACCTGGAGCTGACATGGGCCGAACTCAATGACTGAGCGGTAAGCCATCGTTTGTTTACCTCTTTTATACTTCCTGGTTTTGCGCCCGTCTTACTTCCGGGTCCTAGTGCCGGGCGCAGATTGAGTGTGTATGACAGTACCCCCCTGTCCAGCACTGGCTCCTGACGGTCCTGGGGTGGAGGATACCCTGTGACGGTAGTCCCGAATTAGCTGAGGGTCGAGAATGAACCGGGCCGGGATCCAAGATCGCTCCTCAGGGCCATAGCCCTCCCAGTCCACCAGGTATTGCGTACCTTTGCCCCGAGGGCGCGAGTCGAGAATTCGGCGCACGGTGTAGGCGGGACCGCCGTCGATGATCCGGGGAGGAGGAGCTGGGAGGGTGGGTGGAATCATGGGTGAGGTGATGAAGGGCTTGAACTGGGATAGGTGAAATACTGGGTGAATCCGGAGCGCCGCAGGCAGCTGGAGCCGGTAGGTGACAGGGTTGATTCTGTGGGTGATGTGGTATGGTCCGATGAATCTGGGGGAAAGCTTCTTTGACTCGGTGTGGAGGTGGAGGTTCTTTGTGGAAAGCCATACCTTGTCACCTACGTGGTATAGTCGTCCCGGAGGATGTCGGCGGCGATGTTGGTGGGTGTAGCGGGCATTGGCACGTTGGATGGCCTGGTTGGTCGTAATCCAGAGCCGCCGACATCTGCGGACCAACTGTTGGGCCGACGGTACATCAACCTCCGGCTCTGGGTGGTTGAACACGGAGGGTTGGAAACCGTGGCATACCTCAAATGGGCTTAGGTTGGTGGCAGAGGAGATGTGGAGGTTGTGTGACAGCTCCGCCCAGATGAGGTAGCGTGCCCAGGTCCGCTACGAAACATCTCAGGTAGCGCTCCAGTTGTTGGTTGGTCCGCTCCGTCTGACCGTTAGTCTGTGGGTGGTATCCGGAGGACAGACTGCAGGTGGAGTCGATCAGACAGCAGAAGGCCTTCCAGAACCGGGCTGTGAACTGGGGCCCTCTGTCCGAGACGATATCCTTGGGGAACCCATGCAGACGGACTACGTGCTCTAATATCAGTTCTGCGGTTTCCTTTGCTGACGGGAGTCCGGCGAGAGCCACCAGATGCACGGTCTTAGAGAACCGATCCACGATCGTGAGGATGGTGTCTTTTCCTTCGGAGGCCGGCAGGCCCGTGATGAAGTCAACGGCAATGTGCGTCCAGGGCCGTCGAGGGACTGGGAGCGGTTGCAGTTCTCCTGGAGATGGTTGGTTGGTGTTTTTTGCCCTGGCGCACACTGGGCATGCCTGAACAAACTCTTGGACGTCCCTCGTCATGGACGGCCACCAGAAGTCCCGCTGGAGGAATTGGAGGGATCGTCGGGTGCCTGGATGGCCTGAAATTGGGGAGGAGTGTCCCCAGTGGAGAACCTCTGGTCTCATCCCCTCGGGCACGAAGAGTCGTCCAGGTGGCACACCTGCCGGTTCGGTCTCTGTACCTCGAGCCTGGCGCACTCTCGTTTCCAGGTCCAGTTGCAGGGGGGCGATGATCTTGGAAGAGGAGAGGACAGACGCGGGGTCCGCCCGGGGGAGATCCACCTCTAGTTGTCGGGAGAGGGCGTCCGCTTTGGTGTTCTTGGACCCCGGGCGGTATGAGAGGTGAAAGTTATAATTCTCGAAGAATAATGCCCACCGCGCCTGTCGTGGGTTTAGCTGTTTGATGGTTCTGATGGTGATTAGATTTTGGTTGTTCCGTCCAGACTATGAATGGCTCACTGACGCCTTGGAGCCAGTGACGCCACTCCTCCAGAGCCCACTATATGGCCAGCAGTTCGCGGTCCCCTACCCCGTATCGCTGCTGAGTGGAGTCAAACTTTCTGGAGAAAAAAACCACATGGGTGTAGTTTTTGGTCTGGACCTTGCTGTGAGAGGATAGCTCCAGCGCCCACATCTGAAGCATCCACCTCTACAACGAATAGTTTATTGGCATCTGGGTGGTAGAGAATCGGTGCAGTGGTGAAGCGGTGACAAAGTGATCGGAAAGCGGAGACAGCTGCCGGGTTGAGGTGAAAAGGGAGAGAGGAGGGACGGGTCAGAGCGGTTAGGGGGGCGGCAACTGTACTGTAGTCCCGGATAAAGCGACGATAAAAGTTCGCAAACCCGAGAAACCGTTGAAGCTGCTTGAGGGTCTTGGGTAGGGGCCAATGACGCACAACCTCTAGTTTCTGCGGGTCCATGGCCACACCCTGGGGCGAGATGACAAAACCCAGGAACGTGGTGGAGCGCTCGTGAAAAGCGCACTTTTCCAACTTACAGTACAGTTGGTGGGCGAGTAATCTCTTTAGAACCGCCCTGACGTGCTGGGTGTGTTCTTCCATGGTGCGTGAATATATTAGAATATCGTCCAGGTAAGCGAATGCCCACCGACCGAGCATGTCCCGAAGGACGTCATTGATGAAGTGTTGGAATGTGGCGGGGGCATTGCACAGTCTGAATGGGATGACGAGGGTTTCATAGTGTCCGGTGGGGGTGATGAACGCCGTCTTCCACTCATCGCCCTGATGCGCACCAAGTTGTAGGCGCTCCGGAGGTCCAACTTCGTAAAGACGGTGGCGCCAGAGAGGGCGTCCACGGCTGAGTTAGTAAGAGGCAGAGGATGTCGGTTTTTGATGGTGAGGTTGTTGAGCCCCCGATAGTCGACACAAGGGCGAAGTTCACCGCCTCTCTTCTTCACGAAGAAGAACCCCGCGGCGGCAGGTGAGGAGGGCCTGATGGTGCTTTGGCGCAGGGCGTTGTTTACATATTCCTCCATCACCTGGGTCTCGGTGGATGTGAGTGAGTAGAGATGGCCGCGGGGTGGGACCGTACCAGGTTGGAGGTCTATGGCGAGGTCGTATGGACGATGAGGAGGAAGAAGGGTGGCTCGTCGTCTGCAGAAAACCTCCGCTAGGTCTCGATACGGCTCAGGGATGGAGTTGGTGTCGACGTCGGGGGCCTCGGACTCCCTAGAGCATGTCCCAGCCGCTGCCCGTAGGCATAGTTTGTTGCAGGTCGCGCCCCACTGGAGGATCCGGTTCTGGGTCCAGGAGATTAGAGGGTCATGCTGGAGCAGCCAGGGATGTCCTAGGATGATGGGAGGTGAGGAGATGGAGGTGACGAAAAATTTTAGCTGTTCATGATGTTGATCAATGGAGACGGTGATAGATTCGGTCCGGGTGCTGATTGGGCTAGTGGATAGGGGGCGACCGTCTACAGATGTGATGCGAACGGGCTGGGATAACGCCTCGAGTTTTACCCCCAGGGTTTTGGCAAATGCGGAGTCAATGAAGTTACCTGCTGCCCCGGAGTCGATGAATGCAGCACTTCGGACTCGTTTGTGGCCAACCTGGAGGTGTACCTGAACCGTGAGACGGGAGGAGTTGGTGGTGATGGCGGAGAGACGAAGGTGACCCGGCGAGTATCTCTCTCCTCTCACCGGGCCTGGGCGTTTCCCGGTCTGAGAGGACAGGTTGCCCGGTGATGTGTGGCTGACCCGCAATAGGCACAGAGTCCTTCATGGAAGCATCTCTCCCGTTCTGCAGTGGTCAAGGAGGCGCGTCCTAGTTGCATGGGTTCCCCGGCTCCTGTGTCAACCACGGCAGGAGGTGGAGAACCGACATATCCAGGGGTGGAGTAGGTGACGGAGTCTGCGGGTCGTGGAGTGGTGACGGTGAAGGCGGGTGCGGGTCGTGGAGTGGTGACAGTGAAGGTGGGTGCGGGTGGCAGGGTGCGAGGGGCTGGCCTCGGGCGAGAGAGGAGGCGCTGGTCGATCCGGAGAGCGAGTTGGATCAGGCCCTCCAGGGTCGCAGGAAGCTCTCGCCCGGCTAGTTCGTCCTTTATTCGAGAAGCCAGGCCTTCGTAGTAGGACGTCCGGAGCGCTGCATCACCCCACGTGGTCTGAACGACGAGGGTGCGAAACTCCGCCGTGTAGCGGCTCACAGGCAATCCTCCCTGCCTCAGGTGATAGAGTCTGGTGTCGGTCTCCACCTCGCCCGCTGGGTGTTCGAAGGTGAGTCTGAGTTGGTGGGTGAACTCATTGTATGAGTGGGCGGTGTCCGTATCTGCTTGTAGAACTGCCGTGGCCCACTCAGCTGCCTGCCCTTTTAGCAACGAGACGAGAAGAGCAATGCGAAGGCGATCGGTGGAGTACTTGGTGGCATTAAACTCAAACACCAGATCGAGAGCTGTCAGAAATACACTGCACTTCCCATCCGTGCCGTTCCACTTCTCTGGTAGAGAAAGAAAAACATCAGAAGGGGGGGGGGGGAGGGGGGGGGAGGGGGGATGATGCGGCGCCGCGGCCTCCGCGGCGTGCGATCGAGCAGTGACGCCATCAACAGCTGCGCGGAGATCCGCATTCTCCCGCCGGAGCTCAGCGACCTCGCGGCGGAGAGAAGCGAGATCCCCGGTTAGCTGATTGATGAGCGCGGCATGCTGATCCACAACGTCGCAGAGACTCGCATAATCCGCTGGGTTCACCGCGGAGGGCTCAGTCATTCTGTCAAGATGGACTAACCTGAGGTGACCAGAAGACGTAGCTTTAGCGGTTAGCCCAATGTAGCGTGGAGGATAAACCCAAATGCGGAAAGAAGCGAGTAGGCAGGATAGCCACGCGATTTAGTCTAAGGACTCTCACAAAAACGGAGCAAGGGAAAAACACAAATTTAACCCGCGTCCTGTAGATACACACACAATAGCAAAAGACAACGGAACCAACATGTGAGTACTCACGGTTTGCTGAAACGACAACTGGAGCTGACATGGGCCGAACTCAATGACTGAGCGGTAAGCCATCGTTTGTTTACCTCTTTTATACTTCCTGGTTTTGCGCCCGTCTTACTTCCGGGTCCTAGTGCCGGGCGCAGATTGAGTGTGTATGACAGGAACATTACATGATTTACTCTTAGGCAACTGAACACCCTCAGGCGTGAGAAATTTCACTTCTTTCCATGCTACTGGAATGTCACTCGGGACTGGCACATGATTTAGAAATACTTTAAACTTAGTACCTGTTGGATATTGATTAAACAACGAGGTTAACCATAACTGGCCATGAGATACTCATTCTCTCCAACTGACTGGGTTGCACCTTGACCCAAAACCCAACAAGATCGCATGCTCTCACATATGGTTTGTGGTGATGGAAAGGCATGGACAACCACCAGTCCTTTTATTATTTCATATTGCCAAATATTACAACTTAAGCAAATAAAACGAGGTAGATTTATGGTGAATACAAATATCAAATAATACGCAAAAAGTTCAATGGAAAATAAAAGAACACAAAGTCTTGCGAACTTAAATTAACAATGTAAGCTAACACTGCCCCAAGAACCAAAGAAGAACACCTCTAAAGTCTAACAGAAAGATCTTATACTTTTGTCCTGTGACTCATGTCCTAGCAGCCTTATGCTTCTTAACCAATTAGCAGGCCTGGACCTTATAAGGTAAACACTGGCAATTAAAAAACTAAGCTTATACTGCTGCTTACTGCTCTAACACATTTTGCAGAATACATATTTTTATCTTAGGGCTGGCTTCCTGCCGAACTAGAACATAACGTCCAGTTCTCTCAGACGTGACTCTATACCGCTCCTCTTCCGGTGTGAAGGATATTTCTGTTAACCACCGCCTTGCAGGTGTTGTTCCCTTCTCTTGGTGCATGCGCTGCAACCGTGACCTGTTGAGGGGCCTCTGCATCTGCGCCCCTGGTGGGGCCTCTGCGTTTCCTCTTGAGTCTTCGTTGAGCTTTAATCTCTGAAACACATCTAGCTTCATGCAATACATCTCCTAACTTGAGCTGGGACATATGACAGTTTAAAACATTAATCGGTTCCACGACAGTACATAACTCCACATGTGTTCATTCATAGTTTTGATGCCTTCACCCTTCAGCTCGCTGTCTCTGTGAGAATCTACCAATGTAAATGGTCATGCAAATAAAGAAAACACATTGACAGATAGATGATAAGGTGTGTCCAAACCTTTGGCCTGTACTGTATGTTAAACAGAAATGTGTGATGAAAAAAAAATAAACTGAAAAAGCGCGCGGGCGGTAATGAATCGAGAAGACTGGAAAGTTGTGTGCTGCAACCTTGCGGATCCATTTTGTGCGAACGAAGCAAGCGAGGAGAACAGAAATGGATTGTCGGTATAAGTGGAGAGGCCGAAGAGTTTTAGAGAAAAAATATAATTTGACGATAAGTTTTGTGTATTTTTCTTGCTGTCTAGTTTACTAACATGCTTAGCTCATCATCACTGTTAATCATAGTTTTACATTGCCATATCAATCATTACTGTTAATGTTGTAGTAGTATTTACATATACAAACCGGATTCCAAAAAAGTTGGGACACTAAACAAATTGTGAATAAAAACTGAATGAAATGATGTGGAGATGGCAAATGTCAATATTTTATTCAGAATAGAACATAGATGACAGATCAAAAGTTTAATCCGAGAAAATTTATCATCTTAAAGGAAAAATATGTTGATTCCAAATTTCACGGTGTCGACAAATCCCAAAAAAGTTGGGACAAGGCCATTTTCACCACTCTGTGGCATATCTCCCCTTCTTCTTACAACACTCAACAGACGTCTGGGGACCGAGGAGACCAGTTTCTCAAGTTTAGAAATAGGAATGCTCTCCCATTCTTGTCTAATACAGGCCTCTAACTGTTCAATCGTCTTGGGCCTTCTTTGTCGCACCTTCCTCTTTATGATGCGCCAAATGTTCTCTATATGGGAAAGATCTGGACTGCAGACTGGACATTTCAGTACCCGGATCCTTCTCCTACGCAGCCATGATGTTGTGATTGATGCAGAATGTGGTCTGGCATTATCTTGTTGAAAAATGCAGAGTCTTCCCTGAAAGAGATGTTGTTCTAGAACCTGAATATATTTTTCTGCATTGATGGTGCCTTTCCAGACATGCAAGCTGCCCATGCCACACGCTCTCATGCAACCCCATACCATCAGAGATGCAGGCTTCTGAACTGAGCGTTGATAACAACTTGGGTTGTCCTTGTCCTCTTTGGTCCGGATGACATGGCGTCCCACATTTCCAACAAGAACTTCGAATCGTGACTTGTCTGACCACAGAACAGTCTTCCATTTTGCCACACTCCATTTTAAATGATCCCTGGCCCAATGAAAATGCCTGTGCTTGTGGATCTTGCTTAGAAATGTCTTCTTCTTTGCACTGTAGAGTTTCAGCTGGCAACGGCGGATGGCACGGTGGATTGTGTTCACTGACAATGGTTTCTGGAAGCATTCCTGAGCCCATTCTGTGATTTCCTTTACAGTAGCATTCCTGTTTGTGGTGCAGTGTCGTTTAAGGGCCCGGAGATCACGGGCATCCAGTATGGTTTTACGCCCTTGACCCTTACGCACAGAGATTGTTCCAGATTCTCTGAATCTTCGGATGATATTATGCACAGTTGATGATGATAACTGCAAAGTCTTTGCAATTTTTCGCTGGGTAACACCTTTCTGATATTGCTCCACTATCTTTCTGCGCAACATTGTGGGAATTGGTGATCCTCTACCCATCTTGGCTTCTGAGAGACACTGCCACTCTGAGAAGCTCTTTTTATACCCACACTGTAAAGAATTACTGTAGAATTTACAATAATTTACTGGCAAAAAAGTTGCCAATAAAATCCTGTAAAATAGCCGTTAATTCCTGGCAAATGGATTACAGTATAATACTGCTTAGCAATTTACAGTAAATTGATGCTTCCAGAATACAGTATTTTTTTGTATTTTTTACAGGATTATAAAATTAAACATGTAAAAAGGCATTACAGGTTTTTTTTGTAATTACGCTAAATTACAGTACTTACCTGGCAACAAAAGTTGCCAATAAAATCCTGTGAATTCAACAAAAGCCAAGATGTAGCTGTAACATTTTTACTATGAAATTCCTGTAAATAACTGTGAACTGTACTGTGCTGTAACCTGTAACTGTACTGTACTATTATACTGATGTAAATGCATCAAAACAAAGATTTTGAAAAATAATCACTCAAATTCAAAGCTGTTGTAAGAAAACTGTTTATTAAAGCTGACAACACTTCAGCACTGTCACTGGTAACATACAGTCATTTTTCTTTTTCAACTACAGAAAAACTTTTTTTTTTTAAATCAGCTATTACAAATGCTACTGACTGTGCTGATTAATCAAACCTAGAATATTCAAATATTTAGCCATTCTTTAACATTTTTTGTAAGTTGACCATTTTTTAAATTAAATACATTTTTTTTACATGACCAAAGAACAAGTCTGAAAGCAAGTGTCATTTTATTGATGGCTTCTCCTGTAGGTGTAGTTTTGATACATTTCATACATTAAACTTACATACTTAACCACTCAAAGTCCATTAGCCTTCTGAGAAGAGAACACACATGAGGATTGACTGTGTTGTTCCTCTTCTCGGAGACCTTCCCACTTTTTTTTGCCCCAACCTTTGATGTGCCTGTCTTGGTGCCAGTTTGTGGGTTGATTCCAACAAAACATCTGCACAAACATCAGTCAGACAAACATAAGCATGTGCAAAATTTAATAAAAACTAGTTCAACAGTGTGACGGTTAACCCCTAGAGGGCGCCTAACGCCCGTTTTTGGTTTTGGTTTGTAGTTTGTTTGTGTTGGTTAGTTTACTTCAATTCCCAGTATGCACCTCGGTCAGGTGACGTAAGAAGCTCACCTGAACCGAGGGAAGACTAATTACGTTGATTTATGTTTCATTATAAATAGCCTGACTGAATAGCAGTCAGGCGTCTAGCTTTAGTTACATTAAGTTTCGGTTTGTGTTTGGAATTTATGTTTGCCTTTTGATGCCTAATAAAAGGACTTTGCAAAACCGTCAGCTCGCCTCCGCGTTCATGCCACGCACACATTCCAAGCGCAGACAGAGAGGGAAACGTGACAAACAGTTCAAAAGTATTTGCTGGACTATAGTAATGCATTACAAAGGAATAATTCATCCAAAAAAAAAAAATTAGGTCAATTTTTAAGAAACCTGAATAAATGTATTTCTTCTACTATAATAAAAGAATATAATAAGAATGTTTAAAAAATTACAATTGCACATAGAGTTCCTTTAATAACTTTCCCATCCATCAGTGCAATGCCACATTCTTCAAGTTCTTTTAGGTCTTTAATCAAATGATTAAAAACAACTTCTTGACCAAAATACTTCAAATCCCGTTCCCTGCAGAGGAGAACAAGCTGCACCTGAACAATACTGGACCTGTTATAGGGTAAAATATCCCCAAGTGTCAAATACACTGCCAAAATCTTGTGTTTCTTTCGGCTGGATCCTAATAGATTTACAACCTCGAAAGCATCTTGATAGAGAACCAAGGCCATAGATGATTTGTCTTTTTGAAATAAGGCATTATTGGCAATATTACATCCATCCCAAATGTCATCAAACACATCCTTGTTTGGTTGGCGAGAATGAGATTGTTCATACTGCTTTCTGAATGCTTCTGATTCAAAAAGGGCATTAAGAGTTTTCTTTATTGGTACGTACTGGGCAAAGCATTCTTTCCCTGAGTCATTAGCACCTAAATACACAGGCACTGGTTCAACATAGTTGAAGGAGTTTTTAAAGACTGTTTTGCGACATTGATCTGTACGCAAGATAGAATTTCCTGCTTTAAGTATGTCATTCTTTTTAAGGTCTTCAATAACGTCAATAATTGCGTCATTAGACAGCCCAAGTTCTGACAATCTGTCCTTTAGATTTGAGAAGATGTGTGCCTGGGTCAGATCATGAATTCCTTGGACTTCCTCTATGATGGTCTGAATTACAGATGAAGGTAAAAGAAGCTTTGCCTGCAGTTTCAAATAAAAGAGTGACAAATTCTTCAAAAAACATCTTCATCTACACTTTCAAAGACCTCACTTGCCTCAGGCCCCTCAGTCTCATCTTGAGATGTACTGGGCTGACACACATGTTGTAATGGGTTTGATAAAACTACTTCGTGTAGAAGCTCAGGTGGACTGTTTTTGTGTGTTCTTGAGATATGAGATGCAAATGTGGACTTTACAGTAAATGTCCTTTCACAACCCTTAAAAGGGCATTTTAATTCTCTACCCTCATCTATGTGGCCTTTTAAATGTCTAATTAGATCACTCAGAACTGTACATGTGAAATTACAGTGCTCAATGTGACAAATCAGTGTTGTGTCTGTTTGCTCAAATCTGACACCACTACGTGACTTCTGATAAGCCTTATGGTCTCTATATAGATGAGACTTGAACGCTGAAAATTTAGTAAAAGCATGGGAACAGTCAGGTACTCCACAGGTGAAAGAGCAGTTTGGAACATTACTGTGTTCTTTTACATGTCTAGTAAAACCTACAATGGTATTGCTCTCATATTGACAGAATTTACAGTGATACATTTCTCATTTAGATTTAGGTTCAAGCTTTATATACAAGTAGGTTATGTGAGAACTTTTTCTCACATATATCTGCTTATATTGTTTGAAGCAAAATTGTTTACATTACGTTTGGTTTTGACTCAGGCATTACACGTTCTCAATAAACCAGCATTTCAGTCTATATGCAATTATTTAAAAAATGTTCTATCGAGAGTAAGGTGTATGAATCGCATAAAAAGCAGCATTCATCAACACAGGCATGACATTCTGTTTTTACCTTTTAGCTCCGTGATGTTTCGGCTTGCCTGACAAAAAATATAAATAAAGAGCTCGAGAGAACTCTTCCAGCAATGGTAATATTATATCAGCAAATATCTATCAGCAAAGACAACTGAGCACTTCATGTAAGGTTAATTTAACATCGATAGCGATGCTGTGCCTGCCAAACTACAAATACTCTCTAGAAAGTAAAGCCAAATAAAGCTAACAAACTGAAGCATATATCAACATTAGCATGACGATAACGATTTATCTTTTAATTTAGGCTGCTTTCTGAAATGGCACTCTCCTTCTCGCCTGAAGCAACAGATAAATAACGTTAACTGCACATCCCTTTACAAAATAGCTAAACATAACTTTTAGAGGGAATATACTGGTAAAACTTATATAACGTTATATGAATTACTTGACATTAAACGAAATAATTATGGAAGTAAATTTAATTGAACTTACCAAAAAAAAAAATCATTTGCCGTTTATCTTCAACTGTTGTCGCTTCACTCTCTCCTCGGTCCACCAGATTTCAAACTATATCAGCCCGTGCAATACCATAATGCAACAGCACAGTAAATTCTTGTAAAAATATTAAAGATACAGTGAAAGCACCTCCTACCTGTAAATTAATTACAGTTAACAGTGAAATATACAGTTAACACTTGTAAATCCCTGTATAACCCATAATGCATTGCAAATTACAGCAATAAATTGTAAAATGGCAAAACAGTAAGTTTCTGTATAATTTTGCTGTAAAAAATACAGCAATTTGTTACAGTGCAATCATGTTGCCAATTAACCTAATTACTGTTAATTGGTCTTCCAGCTCTTCGTTATGCTCAAATTTACTTTTTCCAGCCTCTTATTGCTACTTGTCCCAACTTTTTTGGGATTTGTTGACACCGTGAAATTTGGAATCAACATATTTTTCCTTTAAAATGATAAATTTTCTCAGATTAAACTTTTGATCTGTCATCTATGTTCTATTCTGAATAAAATATTGACATTTGCCATCTCCGCATAATTGCATTCAGTTTTTATTCACAATTTGTTTAGTGTCCCAACTTTTTTGGAATCCGGTTTGTGTATATATATATATATATATATATATATATATATATATATATATATATATATATATATATATATATAATTTTGTAAGCGATCTATGAGAATATTATGATCTATAGTGGTGATCATAATACCACTATAGATGGTGGATGCGCTACAATCCACCACGCGCCTTAAGATCACAAAGCTCCGGACTTCTGGTAGTTCCCAGAATTTCAAAATCTACAAAAGGGGGTAGGGCTTTTTCATATTTAGCTCCAAAGCTTTGGAATAGCCTTCCAGACAGTGTTCGGGGAGCAGACACGGTTTCTCAGTTCAAAAGTAGACTCAAGACGCATCTTTTTAATCTGGCATACACATAACTCATCCCAGTACTCATACTCCAGTACACCTATACCGAATGGCAACTACGCTAATTCTCCCCATCTGTTCTGTATTTCTCTACCCATCCCGAGGCATCGGGAGATTTTGCCAGCTTCAGTAGACAAAGGCCGACCCTGCGAGGTTCCTGAGGCATCCAGAGAAGGACCAGCTCCAGCTGGATTCAGCTTTATGATGGTTGGAGCTACACATGCTGCTCCTGTGCTTCCAGTGATCCAGACCTCATCTGCCCTCCGCACCTACTGACTCGTCCCTATGCTGAACTGGTCTTCATGTCAATTTAAATAATTTCTGTCATATTGAATTTTCACCTGCACAACACACAAGATGTTATATCATTTCTATCTGTTATCGCCCAAATGAGGATGGGTTCCCTGTTGAGTCTGGTTCCTCTCAAGGTTTCTTCCTAATGCCATCTCAGGGAGTTTTTCCTTGCCACCGTCGCCGTCACCCTTGGCTTGCTCATCAGAGAAATTTCATTCAATCGTCTCATTATTATTATCTGCACATTTTTCTCACACATCCACACTTCCAATTATTTTCTTTTCTATAATTATTATTATTATTTGTTTTTATTTATTTATTTTCTATTATTATTTTATTTATTTATTTATTTATTATTATTATTATTATTATTATTATTATCATCATTATTATATATATATATATATATATATATATATATATATATATATATTTTTTTTTTTTTTTTTTTTTTTTTTTTTTTTTTTTGTTAAATTTCTTTAATTTTTGTGAAGCTGCTTTGAGACAATGACCATTGTTAAAAGCGCTATATAAATAAAATTGAATTGAATTGAATAGTGTCAAATGCAGCACTAAGATCAAGCAGGACTAGCAATGAGATGCAGCCTTGGTCTGAAGCTAAAAACAAGTCGTTTGTAATCTTAACTAGTGCAGTTTCTGTGCTATGATGGGGCCTGAAACCTGACTGAAATTCTTCAAGGATGTTGTTATCCTGCAAGAATGTGCAAATTTGAGCTGATACTACTTTTTCTAGTATTTTTGATATGAACGGGAGGTTTGAAATCGGTCTGTAATTTGTTATTTCATTCGCGTCCAAATTAGATTTTTAAAGAAGCGGCTTAATAACTGCTAACTTGAAAGGTTTAGGGACGTGACCTAGATGTAATGAAGAATTAATAATGTTTAGGAGTGGCTCTCCAACCGTAAGCATCACTTCTTTTAAAAATCTGGTTGGGATTGGGTCTAACAGGCACGTTGTTGATTTAGCCGAGGTGATGAGTTTATACAGCTCTTCCTGTTCTATACCTGTAAAGCAGTGAAAATCTAAATGTGAAGCTATAGGCTGAACTGGATCGTGAGATACTATTAGAGGTTGAACCTCCATTATTTTCTTCCTGATATTATTGATTTTTTCATTAAAGAAGTCCATAAAGTCTTCACTTCTAAACTGTGATGGGATACTCTCTGCGGGCATCTTAGGTTTTGTTAGGCGAGCCACTGTACTAAATAAGAACCTGGGATTGTTTTGGTTTCTTGCTATCAGTTGGCTAAGATGCTCGGTCCTAGCAGTTTTTAGAGCCTGTCTATAGCTGCACATACTGTCTTTATACGCAATTCGAAAAACTTCTAATTTAGTTTTCCTCCATTTTCGCTCGAGGTTACGGGTTGCTCTCTTTAAGTATGACCGTTGTACCACGGTGCAAATGTTTTATCTCTGACTTTTTTTAATCTGATGGGAGCAACAGTGTCTAATGTACAGGTAAAAATAGTGCCCATGCTGCTAGTCACTTCATCTAGATCATCTGCATTTAGGGGTCTAATAAGAAATTGGGACAGATCTTTAGTAGTGGGATTCATATTTCTAACAGATTGATAACGTGGGGAGACACAGCTAATCTGTTCTACGGGTAGAGTATATGTCAGGAGGTGATGATCTGTGATATCATCACTTTGAGGTATGATCTCTATATTAGAGACATCTATACCATGGGATATAATTAAATCTAGCGTATGATTAAAGCGGTGAGTTGCTCCAATTATATTTTGCTTAACCCCAAAGGAATTTAGTGAATCCATAAATGTGAGTGCTAAAGTGTCGTTAGCATCATCTACATGAATGTTAAAGTCTCCTACTATCAACACTTTGTCAGAGTTAACCAATAGGTCTGATAGCAGATGTCCAAATTCTTTAAGAAAATCGCCATATGGCCCCGGGGGTCTGTACACGGTGGCCAGGGTAAAATATAGCAAGGGTTTATTACGTATTTCATTTAGTGCAACATTAATGATAAGCACTTGTGGTGGATTTTTTATTCTCCCCACACTGAAGTTGCCCTGGTTTAAAACATTAACCAAATACTGTAACTTTTAGTAAAAGAAATCAAATAAAGACTTCGGACTCTGTGCAGATCTAGATGAAGTAAGGATAAGTTTTTATTGCAGCAATAAAAACAAAGTGAGCCAGCCTAGGTTATGAATCCAGCCATCACCAAGGACAGACTGATCTACTGTGACATCGGTGCCTTCTTTTATACAGTTTTACAGGGGGCGGGACGCTCATCTGGCCCCCTCATTTGCTCATTTTTTTTTTTATGGTTCCTTATCAAATTTTTCAACCAATAAAATTACATTTGCATTATACGTCATATACCTCGTTATCTGACTCCATCTTTTACCAAATTTTGCTTCCAATATAACTTATTTTCCTTTCAAATTAGTTTCCATTTGTCAGGGGCCGCTAGGGGGCGTGAGGGATCCAAGTGCAGGCAGGGTAAATGGGAGACAGTGGTGCTTGTGAACAGTGAAGCAGGCAGGGCAGTGATTAAATTCCGCGTTGCAAAATACCTTATGCAGGCAGGAGGCTTCGCCGAAATGCGGAAACACGGAGTACCAGCTCGTGACTGTGTCGAGATGGGGAGGCGATGCGTGTGACGCAAGCGTAGCGTAAACACGGAAGTGCGCGAGCCGGCGCGAGTGACAGCTGGGATCAATGCAGGCGCGTGCAGCGTGAGCTTGAGCTGTGGCGGCGCGCAGAGCGAGCGCATGCAGAGGGAGAGCTCCGCGATGAGATGCCGGTGTGGATGGAGGGGGAGAGAGCTCAGCGAGCCGCGAGGGCTAATCGTTGTCGTGAAGCAGGCAGAGGTCGAAGCCGGAGAGACGAGAGGGGGTCCGTGATCCAAGCTCGTAGTCGTAAACAGGTAAGAGGTCGGCAACATGAAATATCCAGAGTATAGTATCCAAAAACGAGAGACAAAATCGTGGTCGGGGAAAACAAAGCGTGGTCAAGATCCAATAGACAATGAAGAAAAATCGCTGGAAGATTGGGCTAGTGAGGCACACAATAATCTGGCGACGAGGCAGTGTCAGGGTGTGGTTTAAATAGGTAACAGGGCTGATTACTAATAGCGTCCAGGTGTACAGGGAGGAGAGGGGGCGTGGTGCCATGCGAGAGTTGTTGACAAACATGGATCATGACGGAGCTGTGGCTTGGCGTGTCATGACAGTACCCTCCCCTCTATGAACGCCTCCAGGCGTTCTTGCAGGTGCTTCGGGGTGAAGTCTGTGGAAATCAGAGATTAGAGAACGGTCTAGGATAAACCTGGCGGGTACCCAACTCCTCTCTTCAGGGCCATAGCCTTCCCAGTTCAAGATTCAAGATTCAAGATTCAAGATTCTTTATTTGTCACATGCATAGTTATACAAGTACAACACGCAGTGAAATGTATCCTGAACCGCTCCTACTTTGTGCAAATAACAAGAAACAAAAGAAAAGAAATAATCTATAAATAGAAATAGAAGTTGAAATTTAAAAAAAAAAAAAAAAAAAAAAAGGTGCAAATGTAAACATAATAATAAAGTGTGTATCTGAGCAGGATAAAGATGTTAGTGCAAGTGATGCTTACAGTCCAGACTAAAGTGCAGTGTGCAGTGTGGAATGTCAGCACAGCAGTGTGTGGGTGAACTGTTACCAGTCCTATGAATGGGAGAGTGGCCCATCATGGTTGAGGAGTCTAATCGCCTGTGGATAAAAACTCCTCCTGAGTCTCTCCGTTTTGGCCATAATGACCCGGAACCTTCTGCCTGAATGCAGAAGTTTGAACAGTCCGTTATTGGGGTGCGACAAGTCCTTAATGATACGAGCTGCCCTGGTTTTACATCTCCTGGTGTAGATGTCCTGCATGGAGGGGAGAGTTAACCTGCAGCAGCGTTCAGCTGCCCGGATCACTCTCTGGAGGGCTTTCCTGTCCTGTACACAGCTATTCCCAAACCAGGATGAAATGTTCTGTGTTAGGATGCTCTCAACAGCACCCGAGTAGAAAGCCTTAAGGACAGCAGGGGAAACCCCAAACTTCCTCAACTGCCTCAGGTGGTACAGACGCTGCTTTGCCCTTTTCGTCTGAGCACAGATATGCTCAGTCCATGTCAGATCCTCGGAGATGTGGACGCCCAAGTACTTAAAGCTGCTCACCCTCTCCACTGGAGCTCCATTGATGATGAGGGGTTTGTGGTCCAGTTGTCCCCTTCTGAAGTCCACCACCAGCTCCTTCGTCTTACTGACGTTCAGTCGGAGGCAGTTTTCTTCACACCATAGTGCCAGGTTCTCCACTTCATCTATGTAGGCCGACTCATCGTTGTTGGAGATGAAGCCCAGCACCACCGTATCGTCAGCAAACTTAACGATGGTGTTGGAGTCGAACATGGCCACACAGTCTGAAGTGTAGAGAGAGTATAGCAGTGGAGAGAGAACACATCCCTGTGGAGCACCTGTGTTGATGGTGATGCTGCTGGAGAAGCACTTGCCCACTCTCACCGCTTGAGATCTGTCCGAGAGGAAGTCCAACACCCAGGCACACAAGCGTTTGTTAAGTCCTAGATCTCTCAGCTTTGTGAACAGTCTGTTAGGCACTATTGTGTTGAAGGCAGAGCTGTAATCTATAAAAAGCAATCTCACATAGTTACCTTGCTTCTTGTCCACGTGGCTGAGAGTGGTGTGCAGAACATGGGAGATGGCATCCTCTGTGGATCTGTTGGGGCGGTAGGCGAACTGAAGTGGATCTATGGAGCTGGGGATGGAGGAGGAGATGATGTTTTTTAGCAGACCCTCAAATACCTTCATGACCATCGATGTCAGTGCAACAGGCCGGTAGTCATTCAGGCATGAGGGTTTGTTGGTCTTGGGCACGGGGACAATGGTGGATCTCTTGAAACACGCCGGGACCACAGACTTCGCCAGGGACTCATTAAAGACAGTCTACTAAGTACTGGAGGCCCCGCCCCCGGCGGCGAGACTTGAGGAGCTTGTGAACTGTGAAGGCTTCTCCCCCATCAATGAGTCGGGGGGGTGGGGGGGGCTGGGGGGGGGTGGACAATGGGCAGGAGACTAAACGACGAATCTGGGAAACATGAAATGTGGGGTTGATCCGGCGCATGGAGAGGGGTAGAGCAAGACGGACAGAGCATGGGTTTATGATTCGGGTGATGGGGAAGGGTCCGATGAATCTTGGTGAGAGCTTTCTGGACGTGGTCTTGAGTGGGAGGTCCCGTGTAGACAGCATGACCCTTTGGCCGATACGGTAGTTGGGAGCTGGTGACCGATGACGATTTGCCTGGCGTTGAAAAGTGCTTACAGTGCGTAGGAGCTGCTGCCGGGCGTGTTGCCATGTTCTTTTGCAGCGACGGACAAAGGTTTGGGCTGAGGGTACTGCTACTTCCTTTTCTTGGACCGGGAAGAGGGGTGGTTGATACCCCAGACAGCAGTGGAAAGGGGACATGCCTGTCGAGGAGGTAGGGAGCGAGTTGTGGGCGTACTCGACCCATGGTAGGAAACGACTCCAGGAGGATGGATCCCGCGAGGCCATGCATCTTAAGGATTTCTCCAACTCTTGGTTCACTCGTTCTGTTTGACCGTTGGTTTGGGGATGAAATCCGGATGAGAGGCTGGGGTTGGCGCCGACAAGGTTACAAAAGGCCTTCCAGAACTGGGCAGAAAACTGAGGACCCCTGTCTGAGACAATGTCGACGGGAAGTCCGTGAAGTCGAAAGACATGATTAATTAGGAGTTCGGCTGTTTCCTTGGCCGATGGGAGTTTGGATAGTGGGATGAAATGCGCCGATTTGGAAAAGCGGTCCACGATAGTTAATATGCACGTGTTATTTTGGGAAGGAGGCAGGCCAGTGACGAAGTCGATGGAGATGTGTGACCAGGGGCGGTGAGGGATGGGGAGGGGTCTAAGGAGACCCTCAGGGGAGCGGTTGGTTGTTTTATTTCTGGTACAGGTGTCGCAGGAAGCCACAAGGCTCTTGACATCCTCTTTCATGGTGGACCACCAAAAACGTTGGCGTAGGAGGGAGAGCGTACGTGCGGCCCCAGGGTGGCAAGCCAGTCTGGAGCTGTGGGCCCAGTCAAGCACCTGTGGTCTCACAGAAGCTGGGACGAAGAGCTTGTTGGGTGGAACGGTGCTTGGGCCGGGTTCTCGTTCGAGGGTCTGTTGAACCAGACGTTCCACGTTGAATTGGAGCATTGCTACCAGGCAGTGAGGAGGAAGAATCACCTCCGTCATGGATGAATCCTGAGGGGTGGAGAATTGTCGGGAGAGGGCATCAGGCTTGATGTTCTTGGAGCCAGGGCGATATGACAGTGTGAATCGGAAACGGGAGAAAAATAGTGACCATCGTGCTTGGCGTGAGTTAAGTCTCTTCGCTGTCTTCAAGTACTCCAGGTTTTTATGGTCGGTCCATACGAGGAAGGGGTGGTCCGCCCCTTCTAGCCAGTGTCTCCATTCTTCCAAGGCCAACTTGACCGCCAAGAGTTCACGGTCCCCAATACCGTAATTGCGTTCAGCAGGTGTGAGTCGGCGGGAGAAGAAGGAGCATGGGTGGATTTTAGCATCCTTTGTGGATCTCTGGGACAGGACGGCGCCTACTCCAGTCTCAGACGCGTCTACTTCCACGATAAACTGGAGGGAGGGTTCGGGAAAAATAAGGATGGGTGCCGTAGTGAAGCGGGACTTGAGATCCTTGAAGGCTATGTCAGCCTGGGGGTTCCATCGGAATGGGATCTTGGAGGACGTAAGTGTCGTGAGTGGGGTTGCCACCATGCTGTAGCTTCGAATAAAACGTCGATAGAAGTTTGCGAATCCCAAGAACCGCTGGAGTTCGCGTCTTGAGGTCGGTACTGGCCAGTCCGTGACTGCCTTCACCTTGGTGGGGTCCATCTGGATGCCTGCAGGGGAAATGAAGTATCCTAGAAAGGACGTGGAGGTACAATGAAATTCACATTTCTCTGCCTTGATGTAGAGCTTATTCTCCAGGAGCCGTTGCAGGACCTGGCGCACATGGAGCTTGTGTTCCCTCACCGAACGTGAAAAAATCAGGATATCATCCAGATAAGCGAAGACGAAAACATTAAGAAAGTCTCTGAGGACATCATTGATTAGGGCCTGGAATACTGCCGGCGCGTTGGTTAGGCCGAATGGGACCACTAGGTACTCATAATGGCCGGTAGGTGTGTTAAAGGCGGTCTTCCATTCGTCGCCCTCCCGTATCCTGACAAGGTGGTAGGCGTTCCTTAAATCTAACTTAGTATAGATGCGGGCGTCCTGGAGAAGTTCAAAGGCCGACGACATCAAGGGGAGAGGGTAACGGTTCTTAATCGTGATCTCGTTCAACCCCCTATAATCGATACAGGGTCTGAGGGACTTATCCTTCTTTTCAACGAAGAAAAACCCAGCCCCTGCTGGTGAAGAGGATGGGCGGATGATCCCAGCTGCAAGTGATTCCTTTATATACTGTTCCATTGCCTCTCTCTCGGGGCGGGAGAGGGAGTACAGTCGCCCCTTAGGTGGTGAGGTGTCTGGGAGGAGGTCGATAGCACAGTCATAGGGGCGATGCGGGGGTAGGGAGGTGGCCCGTGATTTGCTAAACACCTGCCGAAGGTCATGATAGTCCGTGGGTAACTTGGTTAGGTCGGGAGTTTCCTCTTGTGGCGTGGGTAAACTTCGGCCCATATGTGCTGAACGTAAGCATGAAGAGAGGCAGGTGGGACTCCAGTCCAGGACTCTCCTTTTAATCCAGTCGATGTGCGGGTTGTGTAATCTTAGCCAAGGGAGGCCCAGAACGATGGGTGCATGGGAATTTTGAACGGTTAGGAAGGTAATCGTTTCAGTGTGATTGCCTGAAAACTGCAGGGTCACGGGGTTGGTGCGATGAGTGATGGGGGAGAGTCTGCTGCCATCAAGAGCCTGAACCGTAAAGGGTTGATGCAGGGGCGTGAGGGGGATCTTGAAGTTTGAAACAATGGAGGAAGAAATTAGATTCTGATCAGCCCCGGAGTCCACTAGTGCGTACGTGGCATAGGATTGGTCGCCGTGGGTCAGAGTTACGGAGAAGCATGATCGCTGGTCCGGGGAAGAAACAGATGCTGGGCCCCCCTGCATCCCCAGAACTACGGGGGGGCCTAGCCTTTTAGTGGACAGGATCGCACAACATGGCCGACCTGGCCACAGTAGAAACAGGCGCCCTCATTTCTACGGCGCTGACGCTCCTCCGGCGAGATGCGTGCACGGCCTATCTGCATGGGCTCAGGGGGTGGCTGGGGTGTGGCCAGGGTGAGTGTTGGGGTGCGTGGTTCGCGATAAGGCTGCTGCTCCTTTCGGCGTGCCCGTTTACGGTCATCAATGCGGGTCGTTAAGTCGATGAGTCCTTGTAAGTTCGAGGGCAGCTCCCGGGCCGCCAGCTCGTCCTTAATTGGGTCTGAGAGCCCATGAAAAAAGCAGTCGAAGAGGGCCCTCTCGTCCCAGTTGCAAGAGGGAGCCAGGGTCCGAAATTCGATGGCATAATCAGAAACGGAACGAATTCCTTGACGTAGCTGAAGGATGTGATCAGCCGCTTGATGTCCCGTAAAGGAGCGGTCAAAGACCTTCCTCATTTCATCCGTGAAGGTCCTATAGGCGAAGCAGCACGGGACTTGGGCATCCCACAATGCCGTCCCCCACTCTCTCGCCTTTCCTGACAGGAGGGTGATGATGTAGGCCACCTTGGAACGCTCCGTGGGAAATGATGTGGCCTGTAGTTCCAGGACGAGAGAGCATTGAGACAAAAAGGAGCGGCAGGTGGCTGGATCTCCATCATAGGTGGGCGGTGCTGGCAGGCGGGGCTCTAGGCCAGGCGAGAGTGTTGGAGGGAGGGGCTGAGGAGTGTGTGCAGGAGGTTGTAGGTTCCCAACCTGAGCGGAGAGAGACTGCAGTGTTTCCGTGATGCTTTGAAGTGAGCTCGTGATCTGTCTTATTTCCTGCTGGTGGGCGCCTAAGAGTACTCCTTGACTCTCTAATGCTCCTCTCAGGTGAGCTGCCTCTGCTGGATCCATTTTAGTATGGCCAGATTATTCTGTCAGGGGCCGCTAGGGGGCGTGAGGGATCCAAGTGCAGGCAGGGTAAATGGGAGACAGTGGTGCTTGTGAACAGTGAAGCAGGCAGGGCAGTGATTAAATTCCGCGTTGCAAAATACCTTATGCAGGCAGGAGGCTTCGCCGAAATGCGGAAACACGGAGTACCAGCTCGTGACTGTGTCGAGATGGGGAGGCGATGCGTGTGACGCAAGCGTAGCGTAAACACGGAAGTGCGCGAGCCGGCGCGAGTGACAGCTGGGATCAATGCAGGCGCGTGCAGCGTGAGCTTGAGCTGTGGCGGCGCGCAGAGCGAGCGCATGCAGAGGGAGAGCTCCGCGATGAGATGCCGGTGTGGATGGAGGGGGAGAGAGCTCAGCGAGCCGCGAGGGCTAATCGTTGTCGTGAAGCAGGCAGAGGTCGAAGCCGGAGAGACGAGAGGGGGTCCGTGATCCAAGCTCGTAGTCGTAAACAGGTAAGAGGTCGGCAACATGAAATATCCAGAGTATAGTATCCAAAAACGAGAGACAAAATCGTGGTCGGGGAAAACAAAGCGTGGTCAAGATCCAATAGACAATGAAGAAAAATCGCTGGAAGATTGGGCTAGTGAGGCACACAATAATCTGGCGACGAGGCAGTGTCAGGGTGTGGTTTAAATAGGTAACAGGGCTGATTACTAATAGCGTCCAGGTGTACAGGGAGGAGAGGGGGCGTGGTGCCATGCGAGAGTTGTTGACAAACATGGATCATGACGGAGCTGTGGCTTGGCGTGTCATGACACCATTATCTTTTCACTTTTGTTGTTCAACTTAAAAAATATTGGGGTGGCGCTTATGTCTGCTATAAATTCTTGGTGCTTCCGCTTTACTCTACAGTTTTCAAGAGACAGGCCATGGGTAAGCATCTTCTACATATTATTTTAATTATTTGTCTAAGTTTGTGACTTTTATTGTATTTACGTATTTTATTTTTATATTTTTATTCTTATAGCTAATCGCATCTGCACGAATGATCACCACGTCGCTTTGGACGACTCGGACAGCCAGAGCAGTCCGGCTCACAGTCCTACTGACTATACTCCTACTGAACCTGTCATGGACCGGGCCTCGGTGAGTTTTACTGAGGATGAGCCCGAGCCATCTGCTTCGTTACTGCAGTTCCTAGAGGAGACAGGGCTCACTTTTTCCAAGAATGTTGATCCCAAACCGGGTCCTTCGAAGAGGCCACGTTCGGATAGCCCTTATCCATTTTCTTTTAGGCCTGTACGGCCTGAATCTACAACGCCAGCTCCGCTACTCTTAAGACCTGTTTGTCACGTAAGTGTTGGCACCCAGACCGATGTTAAAGTGTCTGTTGGTACCCAAACAGATTTTCCTTCCGCACTTGTGCCAAATCCAAATCGCGGCATTTCTGTTTCTATTTCCTTTCACTGATTTTTTAATTAGTGTTGCCCTTCCTCACAGGAGGTTTTGCTAATTGACTTCTTATACATTTTATTTTGCTACTGATGCTTACCCAGGCCCTGTGTGTTTTTATACTTTTTTATGTTGGGCCTAATACTTTGTATTGTACAATATTCACTATGTAGATACACATACTATTTTGTGTCTATTTCTTTATTAAACTTATTATTCAGATCACTGTATGTGTGTGTGTGTGTGTGTTTTTTTGGTTATTTAATTTGACATGTGGCTTGTGTATCCAATGCCTGTTACATCACAGTTAAGTAGCCAATGCCTGTTACATCACAGTTAAGATCACCCCATGTCTGAGATTACATCATGTCTGGGGCTATGTCATATCTGCTGATCTGGTGTCGTTTCTAGGGTTACCATGAAATCTCTAAGATGGCTGCCAGTCTAAGGTTTGTTGGGTACATACTGTATACTGAACATCACATGATGTCTTTGGTACTATGACATCACATTGTCCTTGGCTCAACTCTGCTCACTTCATCTCACATCCATAAGATAAAATTAATAGTTTTCTGTAATATTACTGCATGCACAAATATATGTAATTAAAATATGCTTACATATTTCCCCCTCTGTGACTTTTAAGTCACATAAAAGAGCATAAAGAAAAGTAAAAAGAAAATAATGCTTACTCACTAACTTATGAACATTAACAGAATTTAAACAATGAATTTAAACAATGCTTAACTTATGAACCTTAACCTTATATATTACTACAGAAACAAGAAATAAACCTTACACATCAATATTAATCCTTATAGAATAGGAAAAAACTATGAAATAAACCTTGAACCAGTAACTTTTCATCAAAATTATGACCTTACTCTCTAATTAACCTTTCAGAAATCAATCTTAAAGAACCTTCAAAGAACCTTACTACTAAAGAATAATCTTAAATCATTTTAAATCAAAATCATAGAAAAATCTGATTCAAAGAAATCTTACATATAAAGTCTTACATATTACTTAAAAGAGACCTAAAATTTAAAACCTTACAACCCTACATATTCAACCTAACCTTACATATTACCCCCTCACTAAACCATCCATTTAGGAAAAACAATTGAAAATGAGTAAATATAAGCATAAACATATATGAGAATATAATAAGCATGCAATGGTTATAATATGATGAGTCCAGAGATGGGCGAAAAAACCTTCAGTACAGCCAATTCAGAAGGAAAAATTCCACACCTTGCCAGCTTTTTTGTGCTCGACAGTGTATACATCACCAGGACCTCATCCTGTATAATAATACATATATGACGAACATTGAAAACCATCAAAGCCATTTAAGCAGTCCATTAGGGTCCCTGTAGGTTAAGGATAGTGTGTCAAGATTTTCAGACCCCTCTTCAGTCCAGGTCTTACGATCCTCATCCGTAAATTCGATCACATACAGGTCCTTACAGCTTGCCAGCTGAGATAGTGGAATGCGGTTTATCCTGCCTGTTTCTAAACGCAAAAAGTCTAACCACACTTCATCGGCTTTTGGAAGAGCATCCAGCGCACGTTGCAGGGATATCGGTGTATCTCTCCATAAGATGTCATCCCCCAACATTACTTTGGTTATGGTCTTAGTTGCTGCCATGTACACATCGTCAAATTCAACTATCCCACAGATATCATATGCAGCCCAATCCTCTTCGATCCCAATTCCTCTGTAGATGCCTAGCTTCAGATGTCTCCCAAGCTGATATGAAGTTGTTTCCAGATGAAGTCCTGTGCTCATGTCAAGGTTGAACGTCTCCTGTGTCCTTGCTTTGATCCATTTGAAGTCCTTCGTCAAGACGTTGGCATTGGTGATGAACTCCTTGTTCCCTATCGTGCGTTGTGGATGCCAGTCAACGAGATCATGTCTCAATTCTGCCCATTTTTTCTTCGGGGCCATTTCCGCAACCTCGTTCCATGCGTTACAGCAAACTGTGCAGGAAACTATCCACCTTGGGTCAGGTACCAGTTCCATCCTGCAATACATACGTGTATAGCAGAAACAAAACACAAACACAAAAACAAAACACAAAATACAAGACATACTTCTTCTACTAATACTACTTTTTCTCTGATATAGTTATTTAAAACATGGATTAAATGAGTTGGATTAAAAATATGGTGTTACGCTAGATAAATTTTCAATATACACGTGATCAATAAGGATATAGTCAATTGTCCATTATGCAGTGTAGTTGGTCTTCTTTCACTTCATTTGCATATAAATGGACTCCTCATCCTCATATGGTGTCGTTTGGTCGTGATATTCCACAACAACTGTATACTGTCCTACCATTTTCTGAATGCTTGCTCTTGCCAGGGGAATAACGCAGCAAGATGCAATGAGTAGGGTTCCTAACACTATCAGAACAATTGTGCCTAGTTTCACAAGTAGTCCGTACCAATTAGAAGGATTAAGCCAGTCAAACCATGTGGTCCACGCGGTAGTTTTCTGTACTTCTTGGGTGACTCTAACATGTTCATCTCTCAGATTCCGCATGGCTCTAAGTATTTTGGTTATATTACCATCAGGGCCTGTATGTCTTGGAATGTATGTACAGCAGTCTTCTCCAATTAAAGCGCACACTCCTCGTTGAGGTGCTAACATAGTGTCCAGGGCGAATCTATTTTGCATGGTCATTATTGTTGTTCTGTCTAATTGTTCTTGTACTAATCCTAAAACACTTAAAGTGTGATTCCAAAATCTCTGTTGATTGTACCATAGTAAGTTTATCCACCTTGCGTTTTTAGAAATTTGAACCCATGGGAGAAAGATTGTCGTGAATGCTCCTCCAACTCTGTTTATAACCTCATGTTCAGTTGGTACGCCAAGTGGAATTCCATCCCAACTTACTGTTATTCCTCCCTCTTTATCAAACTCTTCCCATTTCTTTAATTCCCCTTGACCGACCGTGTCCAAGAATTTTATCTCACGTTTGCTTCTTTTGTTTTGCGTGCCATGCAATCCTATTACAATTAGTTCTCCTTCTAGTAATACTGGAGCACAGCATCCGTTCCAGTCTTGTGGTAGAGTTTGTCTAACTGTGGTTCCATCACAGTACCAAAATATGTCAGCTAAGGGTGTTGTACCTAATCTTAGGTCTGGTTGTCGTACGTTGACTATCTCACTGCATGACATATTGCTTGTTGTATTGTCGCATATCTGTTTCATTTTTATGGAAAAACCTGCTGCTGACTGTGTTTCGTTGCAGCTTAATGATAGATTTCCTACTTCTATACTTCCATCTGAACAGATGCATAGAGGATAGGTCTGTTGCACAGGTGTTATTTCTCGTTGGACAGCATCTATTGTTTCTACAGGATGATATGTGCATTTACTTATATTCTGCATCCATTCTGGACCATAATCTATTGCAGCTGAATGTAAAAGACAGCTGATAGGGCATAATCGTGATTCACTATATTCTGGATCATCTATACATTCCTTTGTTCCTTGTGTTATCGCCACTTTTGGGGGCTTATGACTTCTGTCATGGCATATGATGCAGTCCTTATTTGTTAAAGACTCAGCTGTGAATTTCATCCATTGGTAGAACATATCATTTTTCCATGTTTGGTCAGATTCTTTTTTGTTTCCAGGTACCTGTTTTATTATTTCTGGAATTACCGTTACATAGGTTGCTGATTCATCATCTGATATGCTAGGTTGGCCTGGTACTTTTGCCGTACATCCACGCAAATATGGATATGCTAAGCATACACCTCGTATTTTGCCGCTTGCTGACTTATTAAATGCGCACCATTGATTGGATGTTGGTATTGCCTCAATCAATCCGTCTAGCGCAATCTTCATTTTTGATCCAGGGGTTTTCTCTAATTCTACATAAATACGCACTTGATCTTCTTGGGGTCGTGACTTGTCTACCTCTATTTGAAAGGTTCCTTCCCAATTTCCTGTTCTTTCCCACATAGATAAACCTGCTACCATTCTTGCTCTAGTTATTGTAGCTAGTACGCATCGTATTTGTCTCTCTTCAGTGTTCCAGTTTGGTTTGCTCCGTTCACTTCTGACGGCCCAACTACTAGTCAAACCGATCATAAGAAGTATTGTTATTTCCATAGATTTCCTTCTGTTTTTTAGGCGGTAATAAGAGGATGGTTTCTCCATCAGGATCACAACGGTGACACGTGGGATTATGCCCAAATAATCTACACAATATATTTCTTGGGGTGTTTTTTGTTGGGTATGTTCTTTCTACTGTAGTTGGTTTAAATAATTTAATCAGTATCTGAGCCAGTATCAGCTTCTAACTGTCTCCGTGCTGTTTCTATTTTAGTACGTTTGTCTTCTCGCTGTCTAACTTGTGCTCTTGTTCTATGAGATGGTCCTGCTTGTTCCGCTTCTACTTCTTCTTCTTCTTCAAGTTCAGCTTCCCAATCTTGTATATCTTCTTGAGGCCACTCTGGCCAGTAGCCTTGTTCTTCTTCCTGTTCTATCCACAGCAAAGTTTCAGTGCGTTCATATGGATCTGGTGCTTGTTGTCTGGGTCTTTCGTCGTCTCGCTGAGGATCTGATTGCAGACCCGAGGGTCCTGCTCTTGGAGACTCAGTGTCCTCCTGCGGAAACCTGTCTCTTACCTGGTCCGGATTTGGTGCCTTGCAGCAATGATTTAAATGGTACCATACGTCTTTACCTTGAACTTTTACTGCAGTTGGAGTTGCCAACACCACCTTGTATGGTCCTTCCCTTCTAGCTTGGTTCCACCTTCTTTTGAACACTCGGATAAACACCCAATCACCAGGCAGTACAGTTCTCTCGTCTATGTCCTCTGCCTCAGCGTCCTCAGCTTGATCAGCTGCTCTTTGTCTGGTGTTGTCATGTATTGTAGCTCCCTTAACCTGTTGGAAAATAACTTTGTGTATTTCAGATAAGTGTTTCACATAATGATCAAGTTCACTTTGCAGTTGTTCAAGTGTGGGGCCTTTATAGTGCCCGCGGGTAAAAGAAGTAAGCATAGGTCTGCCAGTAAGCATTTCATGCGGGGTTAGATGCGTGTTGCGGTTAGTTTGCGATCTCATGCCCATTAAGGCTAACGGCAAGGCTTGAAACCAATCCATACTTGTATCTGCGCATATTTTAGCCAATTTCATTTTTAGAACTCCATTCGCTCTCTCTACCATCCCCTGAGATTGGGGATGATACACACATCCAAACCTGTGCTTGATGTTCAACCACTGAGTTACTTTTTGTACTATCTTATTTGTGAAGTGTTTCCCATTGTCAGAACTAATTGTGTCTGGAATTCCAAATCTTGGTATCACTTCTCTACACAAGAATTTTGCTACTGCCGTCGCATCTTCCCTAGCTGTTGCTACAGCTTCTACCCATCTGCTAAACCTGTCTTCAACCACTAAGATGTATCGTTTTCCTTGTATCCTAGGTTCTCCCATGTCTACATAATCAAACATTATATGCCTGAATGGCCCATCTGGCTCTGGGATATGTCCTATCGGTGATGTGAAGTGCTTTCTAATGTTAAATCTAGCACAGATGTCGCAAAACTGTGATAATGTTCGATGAACCATTGGACCTAAATAAGGCGACCACCATTCCTTTTGGATTCTTTTTATCACTTCCCCTCTTGCTACGTGATCATTCCCATGAACTTGTTTTATCAGGGTTAAAAGGAAATTTTGTGGTGCTACAAAATGTCCATCTGCACTTCGCCATACATTAGTATCATTATTTTTTGTTGCTCCTCTTTTGATCCATTTACGAATCTCTTCTCCTGATGCTGCTGCTTGCATGTCTGCTAATGAGGTTAAATCTGGTGTGGGAGGCGCATAGTCTTCAGGTATAAGAAATCTTTCTTCTAGCTCTGGACTTGCACCAGGTTCTTCATCAGGACCAACGCTCGACTCTGGTGAGCTTGGTTCATTATCTCTCTGCGGATTAGGTTCTGGTTGTGCTGCTGTTTCTGGCATCATATTTATCTGATTTACTGCTGCTTTCTTTGCTGCTTCATCTGCTGCTTCATTTCCATTACTAACAAAAGTGCCATCTTTTTTATGTGCTGCACATTTAACTATGGCTAGTCTTGATGGTAATTTGATTGAATCTAACAGTTCTGATATTGCTTCTCCATGTACTACTGGTGTTCCATCAGCTCTTTTGTAACCTCTTTGTGCCCATATGGGGCCATACAAATGGCATATTCCATATGCATAAGCTGAATCGGTGTATATTGTACATGCTTTCCCTTCTGCTAGTTTACAGGCGCCTGTCAAAGCGACTAATTCAGCTAATTGGGCAGAACATGGTTGTGGCACATGTTCTGCTTGTGCAATTTTAAATGTTTCTCCATCTAGATTTGGTGTTACTATGGCATAGCCTGCTTTATTACTGTCCCCATCTCTAAAACATGACCCATCTACAAAGAATATACAATCTGGATGTGACAGAGGTTGGTTCTCTAAATCTTGGCGTGTCTTTATATATTCTGCTGACACTAGATGACAATCGTGAGGTGTGGAAAAATTTTATTGAATTATAATTGTAGTCAAGTGTAAGGTACCAAATACCCAGAAGGCCTCTGTCTAAGAGGCCTTGATCCAACTCGCTACAAAAACAGAAAAGGCGCCTGCACGACAAATTGAGGAAGTGAGAAAACACGCAGGCAGGAGGCAAGGCATAGGTAACAGACAAGAAAACTAAAGAAAAATAATATTTACTAACATTTTATCATTATGTACTAATAATATCTACTCGTAATATCTACATGGTTAATGATAATGTTTTAATGATAATTAAAGAAAAAAAAGTATGCAAAGTGTGACCCAAGAACAACCCGTACACACAGAGTGCAAGAAATTAAGGAACTTTATTGGAGGAAAAAATACAGAAAATGCAAGCATTGATAAAAATTATAAAAATAAACTTTCGGTTCTGCTTTAATTGGGACACAAAGTGAAAAAGCCAGACTTCTGCTTTTAAGAAGCAGAAAAACAGCATAAATCATATTTGTTATAAAGAAAAATCAAATTAATCAGTAATTTTCAGCAATATCATCCTCAGAGGTAGGCCCCTCAGAGTTCTAACCAGATGCAAATTGTGGTGGTTCGGTTTGGGTAAGGGAAGGTGTAACCACCTGCTCCCAGAAGGAATCTCAGATGAGAGGATGAGCGAGAAGAACGCTGCCTGCGATCTAGAATTAAACAAAATTAAAGAGAATTTAGTAAACATGGGTTTAGTAAATCTGGGAAAAAAAATGCACTCTGCACATATTAAAAGAAACATTACATTATTTACATTATTGATTTTAGTAGTATAGGATCTAAGAACTAGCAATATAAATAATCATACCAATAATCAGATTAATGTGATTGTCTTAAACTAACCATAGTATAGCAATAGTAGTAGGTAAATGAAAAATAAATATTAACAAACCTAATCAATGAACTGATTTAAGCTGATTTAATTAATCGTTAATCTTAATATCTATCCTATAATAATTAAGTAAATTAAACAAAAGTATACTAATTGATATATATGTTCAAAATCATTAAAATAATCATTTAGTTATATAAAAAGAGATTTAATGTATAATCAAAATGAATAACCAGAATATATTAAAGTACTAATAGATAAATAATCTCTATACAAGTAAATACATAATGGACAGTTAAAGACAAATTAGATCAAATTAACTATGATAAGAACAACCAAAATTATAATACTTACACATCTTGATGAGGAAGATTCTGAAAGATTGCGGCTTCCACAAAAACCCAAGTTACCAACGGTGGTCAATGGTCTGGTCAAGAAAAAAAAGGAATAAACCAAACTTTCTCCAAAAAAGGAGAACGTAAGACCGTCTAACGTCTTAGGCCTGCCCAGATATGAATAAATATGAGATGAGAGGAAAAATTATGCAATTGGGAGGTGCCACATCAATCTAACCTAAGCAGAATTAGCTCACATCTCATGAATATTAAAAAGGTTTCTTGACTTAAGAAGGAGCAAACAATGATGTAATTGTTAAGTGAAGGTATATAAACCCTGTAAAATTAGGGAAGTGAGAGAGGAAAGGAGAGAAATCTTGCAGTTTTTATCTGTTCGTCTTTTGTCTGGCTAGTCCAGTGCCGTCCATTTACTTTTGGTTGCAATAAACTCTTTTGCTATTTCAGTACTTGAGTAGTTATTGATTTTGTTTGGAAAATTTACACAGTTCACAACAAATTTGCCACGACATAATTGGCGTTGTCGGCAGGATACCCACGGCTGGTCGTTGCTGCCCCTTGGGGTCGGCGGCCCTACACGGTCAGCAGAACCGCCGCCGCGGCAATAGGAACAAGGTAAGCAGAAACCTGTTATTCAAATTCTGCTGTAGTTTTCCTGCTGACTGTGGGGGTCGGATGATTCTTGGGGGACGTACTGCTGGCCCCGGGAACCAAATTGAGTAATTGATAATTGAGTAATTTAATGTTTGATGCAATGTTATGATGCAATTTTTATTATTTTGATGAAATAGCAAAAAAGTATGCGCTTGTGAATTGATGTGCTTTTGTGCTTGCTGAGCTTGAGCTTGTTGTTGTTATGTGTATTGTGTAAGAGTGTAACATTTTACAGGTAGGGTTGCCTTCAATTAACAAATAGTGTTGATTGAAAGAGTCGATATAAGAAATGCCGGTAGGTAGGTGTGTGATTGTGTAGGTGTGCGTGCATGCGTTGGCATGGTACAAGTAACCGTGTACTACAATATACCTAGGTACCGTGGTAATATGTAGTATACAACTACGGTGTGAAAGGAAATCTCGTGGATACCGCTACCATCATGATACCATAGTACGTCCAGGTATAATGATTGGCGTGATAGGTAGGTCTGAACGGGGCGAGTGAGAAAATTCCAGCGGAAAATTCCTGTAGAACCGCTGCTCTAGGGACTGGAAAATTCCTTTAGCAGGGCTAGGGTGACAGGTGGAAATTCCTGATCAGGTGGCTGGTGGGGAAATGCATGGTTAGAAAATTAGAATAGATAGTGTTGATTTGTGATTGCAATTTTGTCGGTTTTGTATAATGTCGTGATTTGTATAATGTATGATGTATAAGCGTAATTGTGTTGAATTGAATTGTGGAACGTGTACGGCTAGAAAGTGAATGAAAAACCAGAAAGAGAAATGTAACATAAAATATAAATACTGTCAAATATTGTATATACATATAATTGGATATAAATAATTAAATATATTTAGTTTAGATACTGTATTCCACACTGTATGGTGTTATTTAGACATACATAGACATACATATATACATATATACATGCACCATTGAAGGTAATTAATTAAAATTTAAATATTAACATAAGTAGAATAACTTCCTGCCTGTGGTGGCAAGTGTGGCTATACCACTCCTGGAACATTCCTTAAATGGAATCTGGCAGAGTTGGATAGACGTGCTTGCACACGAGGGCGGAAGTTACATGAGCTCCGGAGAAATAATCCGGAGACGTAGTAGATAGAATAGCTTCTTGCTTGTGGTGACAAATACAGCTATATCACTCCTGGAACATCTCTTAAGTGAGATCTGGCAGAGTTGAATAGAGGTATTTGCGCACGAGGGCAGAAGCTGCATGAGCTCTGGAGAGATAATCCAGAGACATAGAAAAAGACATTAGTATATTAAATGAGCTCTGGAGAAATAATCCAGAGACAAATAGAATAATGAGAGAAAACAGAGCCCAAAATAATCCAAGAAGAAGAGGACGAAGAGTACAGTCACCAAGCATCAACCCTGCACACACACATGCCAATTTTTGGATTCCATATTATTATCAAATGGTTCCCTCACAAGCACCCATGTCCGAACAGCACATGCTTAGAGTTACACGGGGTACAGAGCGGATGATGGAAGAGCAGTTATTTAGGAATGCGCCGTTTCCAGAACGTTTAATAGCTCTTGCATTAACTGCAATGAACGTGGACTTGTTATGCTTGCCGATGCAAATAGTATTTTCAATCCCGCATACTCGGGGTGGGCATATGTTTGTAAGGAGATATTATTTGGGAAGAGAAAGAAGGCTTCAAAAGAAGATGTACATATTAAATGTCGGTGGTAGAACTGTTTAAGTTAAAATACAGAGTAAGAAATGAGGAAGCAAAAATGAGATTAATAATAAAGTACATAAATATTTAATTAATATAAAAGAATTTAAAATAAATTAAATATGCATATATATATAAGTAGAATCTAATCAAAATGATAACCGTTATTGTTATTACATTGTGTTTGAGTGAGTTGAAGCAGACGTGGCTGTGGGTGAATCAGGAAAACAGCAGCGCACACGACTGACTAACATGCACCACAAACATTGAGGAAAAGAAATCTCCTGTGGCGAGCAAAGGAGCGGTCTGGTTGATCAACTTGGACGCCTGGTTGCTGAGGGAGAAGACTCCACATAGTAAAAATTCTTATAAAAGCTATTATTATTACTATAAATATAGATGAAATCTGGACATATGTTAAAACAATATTATAACGATTGCTACTGATAAACCTATATTTACTAGAATTTTTGTCTGTAAATGTTCAAATACAATGTTAAAAACCATTTAAACTAAAGAAACGGAACATAACTGCTCACAAGCAAGCGGCTGTGAAAACATGTGGTAGATCTTAATTTAGAAACGTCTAGAGGCGGAGTAGAGGAAGCACGTGAGGATCTCATAATTCAACGCCATTGTTGTAGTTTCTACTGCTATGTTGTAATTCTCTGTGGCGCCATCTAGTGTACCCTATAAAAATTACATGTCATTGTTAGATTCCAAGGGGAAATGCTTTCATAGTGTGGGGAACATAGGATCCTGTTACCAACAAATAAATAAACAAATACTAGATAATAAAGAATAAATAAGAATTTATAAAATATATTAAAGATAAATAAATAATAATAAGCGGCGCGGTGGTGTAGCGGTTAGCACTGTCGCCTTGCACCTCCAGGGTCTGGGTTCGATTCCCCGGCCAGGCTCGATTCCCGTCTCTGTGTGCATGGAGTTTGCATGTTCTCCCCGTGCTTGGTGGGTTTCCTCCGGGTACTCCGGTTTCCTCCCACAGTCCAAAGATATGCAGGTTAGGCTAATTGGCGTTCCTAAATTGCCCGTAGTGTGTGATTGGGTGTGTGAGTGTGTGTATGTGTGTGTGCCCTGCGATGGATTGGCACCCTGTCCAGGGTGTACCCCGCCTCGTGCCCGAAGTCTCCTGGGATAGGCTCCAGGTCCCCCGCGACCCTGAACACAGGATTAAGCGGTATAGAAAATGAATGAATGAATGAATGAATGAATGAAATAATAATAATTAAATAATTAGAAAAATTTAAATAAAATCTTGAATGAATGAATAGAATCATAGATAGATAGAATCATTCCAAAATGGATAAACCAGTAGAAATTATAATTGAACAACACCATCTACTAGAGAAAGATATCAGAAAGTATATGAAGAAATGGCATGACAAAACAAAAGGATGTTCAGACCAATGGCCTATTAATGGGTCATTCAACTTGGAAATATGTACCCAATTAAAACAGAAAATCATAAGCTGGGGAGCAGAAAAGAAGAAAAAAAGAAATGGAAGAAAAACTCAAACTCAAGTTAAATATAATAGACTATTTTAAAGAAGAAGGACAGCGTAGACGGAAAAAGCAACAGGAAAAAACTGAACAACAAGTGATGAATATAATATTAAAAAGAGAAAAAGAAATCAAGGACACCGAACAGAAAGACAAATGTGAACAAGAAGAACTTACAGAAAGGCAAGATGGACAGAAAGAAACATTTCCGCCATCACCAGAGATGTGCATGAGGCCACCGCCCTACAACACTGAACAATCCCTGGAGAATAAAGTATATCCTACTATCCCGATGATGGGAGTAACAACAATTGAAGATGAATGGACAAATGTAGAATTGCAATTTCATGGAACATTGAATGGAATAGCAAGATCAGCAGATCAGGAATTAAATCTAAATTCTGCTGGTAGACGAGCTGGAAGAAGAGCACACTTTCAAAAAGTATCATCAGATTCAAAAAGCATCTCAGAACGACATGCGACCAAAGGATTACCAAGTGAAGAAAGTTCAATCCTCCCTACAGACCAATCATGGAGAAACGTTATGGATAAGAATGCTCAAACATATTGGAATGAATATCCTAGTACCAGTTCTCCACGAGGGCAAGGCACCATGAAACCTCAATGGATCCCACATCCTGGTGAAAAAAACAAGCCTGGAAAAAGAACTACTCATCCGTCGACAAAGTGAACCAAGTACACGACCAAAAAGTTCTGCCAACCTGCGGTCGGAATTTGAAGAAAGAAAGAACATCAAAGAAAGAGATAAATCTGTAACCAAACAAGGACAATTAGTCAAACTGGAAGGAGAAGTGAAAATCACTCCATTAGAAGAAGAGGATAGATCTCTTCAGAAAATCCTTGAAGATTTCAATGGAAAAACTGTCACTGAATTAACAAAACAAATAAACCTAACTGAGGTACACAGAGAAGCCTTGAAGGAAAGTCAAAGCTTATTAAAAGCTTTAAATGAAATGGCATACAATATGAAGGATATGTCGCAGAGCAATGCAACACGAGAGCAGTGTTCTGCTGTAAACTAAGAGCCCAATGATGAAGAAATATTAAGACACCTAAATGAAAAAGAAGATAGTATTGAACAACAAACAGGAAGAGAGAAACAGCTACATGGTCTACGATCACAGAATCAAGACGCAAATATAACAAGCCGCACAGAAGAAAATATGGATGTGGAAGGGGAAAAAGCCAGCCAAACTATGAGAGTACTGAGAGATAGATCCACTCTGAAACAACTAGATCGATACAGCAACAAGACATGTTTTCAACATGAAGAATGTCAAAGGGAAAAAGAAAGGAGAAGGCAAATAGATGAAGATGAGCCTGCAACCTCCTCATCCCAGTGTCCACTAATAGTAAAAGGAACAGCACTGCACTATGTACCATGGTGTTTTATGGATGTGACTGGTCTCATAGGCAGGCTTCCAGATCTGTGTGAAGGAGCACAAAGATGGATCACCCAATTTGAAGAAAAAACAATGGGCCACCAACTGGCCCTTGGAGACATCAAGGCCATACTAGGTCAAAAGATCGGAAAAAACAAAACCACAGAGGTTCTTCAAGAAGCTGGAATGCCGCCTGAGGCTGAAGATGCCAGATATGATCATTTCCCATTGGGACTCAACAGAAACAATATCTGGGGAGCCCTAAGGAAAATGTATCCCACAAAAATGGATCCAGGACGGTGGGAAACTATCAAACTGGCTGAAGAAGAAAATGTAGTCAAGTTCATACAAAACTTCCAAGATGCCTGGAGAGATGAAACTGGTGGTCATTGGGATGAAAATGATACCAGTAGGGGCTTGTTCAGGATGATGTTAAAGAAAACTTTGCGACTCTCAGTACAGGAAAAGTTGGATGGAGTGATTGGCCTCAACACCATGGCCTGGAAAACATTTCAAGCCCACATAATCCATTTCGTCAATCAATATCGAAAGGCAAAATTAGAAGCAAAAGAAATGTCCACTAATTTGATGACACAACTGTGTAAATCACAACTGGGTGAAATTGTCAGAAACAAACAAGAAGAAAAAGAAAAGAAGAAGGAGAAGGAAGCCGCTGCCAAACAAGCTGCACTTATGGTGAATCCACAATCACCTTATCCTCAAAATCCTCCGAGACAAACGTATACACCAGGACATCGAATGACAAGACCACCCCAATATGGCAGAGGCCGAGGAAGAGGATGTTGGGCTTGTGGTGATTTACGCCACATTAGAAGAGACTGTCCCCATGTCAGTTTCCTGTGGGGAGACAGAGTGGAAAGATCTGAACAGCAAGGACAAACATTAGGACCCTGAGGACCTCAAGGACCACAGTCAGACCAAAATTCGCCAGCTACACAACAATCTGGCTGGTCAAACACATGGAGAGGACAAAACCAACCAAACCAAAGACACGATCAACCACCTCCACCAAGTCAAAGTGGACAATGGGGGGGCCCCTCTGAAGGCCAAAACCCTAACTACTGAAGATGCCCAGAGGAGCCTAATAAGGGGGAGCTTATGCAGTTTGTCACCACATTATATCCAGCTCAAGAACCTACGGTGACAGTGAAAATAGGACAATGTCTAGAAGCACCGTTTATGATTGACACCGGAGCGACATACTCAAGCATTGGACAAGCAGGCTCTAGACTCCCCCTTACCCGTAAAGCAATACAAACAGTGGGCTTCTCGGGAAAAACTCAGACTTTACGGTTTACCGAACCTCAAGAACTAACATTGGATGGGGTAACTATCAATGCTCCACTACTTTATTCCCCGCATGCACCTATGAACCTCTTGGGAAGAGACACATTATGTAAACTAGGAGCAAAAATACACTGTGGACCAACAGGACTCTGGGTTACCTTTCCAGAAACCCTAGCAACACAATGTCTACTCATCCATAATCCAGATACAACACCTAAAGAAGTTAATGTGGTATATTGGTTAGAATACAACCAACCATCTGGTCTCTGGAACACTTATCAAGAATGGAAACCATGGATTACTCATTTACGACCAGATTGTCGGGAAATAGACTTACCACTACATTGCACCATAAAGTATGACTCAAACCATGATGAAGAATTTGCCACATTGTGGGAAGACTTGATAGAAGGCAGTGAAATGGACATGAAAACCATGGAAATCATAGTCGGCCCACAAGGAGTGGCAGCTATTGCACAACTGCCCGAAAAAGTTCAAGATTGGTACCAAGTTAAACATGCGGTGCCACATGTCTCTCTGATGATTGCGGAAAATTGTGAACAAAAAGACCTAGGTAAGATGGTTAAGGAAGCCAAACAAATAAGCGATAGGGAACCAACTTTGAATCCATACATACATCTATCACCTGATAGGAAATTCATGTATATATCACAAGAAAACATAGGCAGTGTTGTTGCCACACATGTAGATATAGAATTACAAGATAAAGATACGGCAATTGCACAAATGTCAGTTATTGAAGATGAAGAAAGGGAACTAGAGGAAAGGATACTTCAAGAAGTTCCAGAAATATTATGGTCTAAACATCATACAGATGTAGGACTAGTCAAATCAGCGGGTTTAGTAAAAGTCCAAGTTAAACCTAATGCCCGGCTCCCATATGTAAAACAGTATCCTCTGTCATCCGAAGCAATTGAAGGCATCAGACCCACAATCACAGGACTGGTGAAAGCTGGAGTGCTTATTCCCACTTCAAGTCCTTGTAATACTCCTATTTTTCCGCTACAAAAGGAAAACTCTAAAAAAAATGGAGATTGGTTCCTGACCTCAGAGCAATTAACAATATAGTAATTGCAGACACTCCTGTAGTTCCTAATCCACACACAATATTGTCCAATATTCCAGAGGGGACTAAGTGGTACTCAGTTATCGATTTATGTTCCGCTTTTTTCAGCATTCCTCTGCATCCCGATTCTCAGTACTTGTTCGCCTTTACTTACAAAGGTCAACAATATACGTACCAATCTTTAGCACAAGGATATGTGGAGTCTCCTTCCCTCTTTAACCAGGTGTTAGCGCGTGACTTGGCTACGCTCTCGATACCAAGCCGTCTGTAAATATACGTTGATGACATTTTAATTTGCAGTCCAACAAAAGAACAATGTCAAAGGGACACAGTGAAAGTATTGACTATGCTGGCAGAAAATGGACATAAGGTAAGCAAAGATAAATTACAGTTCTGTAAGCAGACAGTTGAGTATTTAGGGCGAGTGTTAGAAGGAACCAATAAAAAGATTTCACCTACCCATATTGAGGTCATTTTAAAAGCTCCTCAACCCCAGACAGTAAAACAAATGCTATCATTCTTAGGAATGGCAGGGTTTAGTCGGCCCTGGATATGTGATTTTGCGTCCCAAGTGCAACCTTTAAGAGATCTGATTAAAACTGTTGTTCGAACCAAACCCAACTCGCCACTCATCTGGACACCTGAAGCATTAGCTTCGTTTAATTGTATTAAGACATCGTTAGCTTCAGCACCTGCTCTAGCTAGTCCCGATTATACCAAACCATTTCAGTTATACGTTTCAGAACGACAAGGCTTTGCCTCTGCCGTACTAACCCAAACGCAGCATGGAATGGGCAAGCAACCCATAGCGTATTATAGTACTGCTCTCGACAACATTGAAAAAGGGATGCCCCCATGTTACAGAGGTCTTGCAGCAGCTGCATTTGCTTATAAAAAAGCATCAAGCATCACTATGGGACATCCAACCACTCTGTATACTACGCATGCAATACATGCATTATTAACTAGCCAAATGTTTGTGATAACTAATGCACGATGCTCTGCATATGACGTCATCTTATCAGCATCCGAACTAACCATTGAACGATGTAAAACCGTGAACCCGGCTAACTTAATAGTATTACCAATAGACGGAACTCCTCATGATTGCTCAGAGGAGTCAAACAAATTTGTTAAAGCCCGACCGGACTTAGAAAACCAACCGCTAAAAGATTCAGAGCAGGTATTTTTTGTAGACGGATCGTGTTTCCGAGACCAATGCGAAAATAAAGCTGGATACGCTATAGTGTCGCCATCCGCAGACAATAAAACATATCATGTTGTTTCCTCTGCCTTCATCCCTCAGCCATGTTCTGCCCAACTGGCGGAAATTAAAGCGTTAACAGCTGCCTGTAACCTTGGCGCTGGAAAAATGTGTACTATATATACAGTACTGATTCATCATACGGGTATGGGGTAATTCATATTTTTGGAACAATATGGGCACAGAGAGGATTTTTGCGGACTGACGGATCACCAATTTCTCATGGACAAGCAACATCTGACCTCTTGCACGCTATGACACTCCCAACAAAATTAGCTGTTGTAAAATGCCGTGCTCATAAGTCAGATGGATCATTCATTTCACGAGGCAATGCCGCAGCAGATGAAGCTGCAAAGAAAGCAGCCCTGGGATCTGCTTCTACTTGCGTCATGATCCCAGTAGTTACGGGAGACATAGAACCTGTTGATACTGAATTAACTTTAAAACACATTGCAGAAATGCAAAACTCAGCCCCTGCTTATGAAAAAGCTATTTGGACAAGGCGCGGAGCAAAACTCGATCAAGATACTAACATCTGGCGTAGTTGCGAAGGGCTTTTTGTAGCACCTGCGTCATACCTCCCCATGTTAATAAAGTCCGCCCATGGAATTGATCATTGCGCCAGGGGGGAAATCCTACGTTCAATACGCTCAGAATGGTGGTCACCTTATCTTGCCAGCCAAATCGATAACTATTTATCAGCATGTGAAATTTGTGGTCAATATAACATAAGAAAAGCATCAACAACTCCGCTAGGACATATTCCTCAACCCATGGGCCCCTTTAGACACTTAATAATGGATTTCGTAGATATGATAGATCGCAAAAGAGGGAAAAGATACATTTTAGTCGTGGAAGACTGATTTAGTCGATGGGTAGAAGCTACTCCTACTGCTAAAGCAGATGCAAAAACTGTAGCAAAATTTCTAGTTAGAGAAATAATTCCACGATTTGGGATTCCAGATATATTAAGTTCGGATAATGGATCCCACTTTGTAAATGACGTTATAAAATCCGTCACTGAGGCTTTATGCATAACACACAAATTAGGATGTGTGTATCATCCACAATCACAAGGGATGGTAGAACGCGCCAATGGAGTATTAAAGACTAAAATTCCAAGATTTGTGCAAGTTCTAAATTATCTTGGATGGACGCATTGCCCCTAGCACTAATGAAGATGCGATCTCAGACCAATCGCATGACTCACTTAACTCCACACGAAATGCTCACTGGAAGACCAATGTCTGTTCCCCGCATTCGCACACCATATGATGGACCTGCTCTTGAACAACTTGAAAATGAAATGGAGAGTTACGTCAAACATTTAACGGATATTCATAAAGTTCTATTTTCACAGACTAACGAAGCAACCCATGGAGGAACAACTAACACTAACAAGACTGCAATCAGCAAATATAGGGGACTGGGTGTATATCAAAGTATTTAGACGAAAACACTGGGCACAAGGCCGCAGAGAAGGACCATACAAGGTGGTGCTTGCCACCCCAACAGCCATCAAGGTAGAAGGTAAAGAACACTGGTATCACTTAAATCACTGTTGCAAGGCTAAAGTTCCGAAAGACATTGAGACACCACCAAAGGACATAGAACTCCCTTCGACAGAACAACATTTCGACAGTAATCATTTCAACGATGATGATAGTGAAAATGAAGAACATGGTCCAGCATACCGTACCCGAGCACGAGTAAAAGCTATATAACCAGCAGCTGAAAGAATGAAAACCCTACGAGATGAACACGTAAAAAATACAATTGACACCCATAGAACATGGACACCATGATTCTTCTCAGCTGACTGGAAGGCATACTTAACTAGAATAGGCACCATGATAGGAGCAGTCCTGTTAGCCACCTTACTAATAATCTGTTGTGTTATACCCCTAATAAGAGGAATAATCAGTAAAATCGGAAATAATTTACTAGGACAATATGTAATGCTAATACGTGAAACTGAAGCACCTGAACCAACTGTTGAACATAGCTATGAAACAATACCTACTGTGAGAGCTAGCTTAGTCATGGAAATTGAAGAAGACAGTACTTTATAAATGTTAAAACAAATGCAGGCATGTAAATATGTAAATGCAATCCAGAATTCATATATGCAAAGTATATAACAAATCTAACATTATGAATATTATGAATTGATATAAAATCAAGACTAACAAAATATAGACTATATATATATATATATATATATATATATATATATATATATATATAATGATGATAATTGCTATAAAACTTTGATTTACTGCATTATTATGTATCAGTATGTATGTAGTTTAGTGTGTGCAGGATCAAGACATTACTATGGTGACAGGAGGCAGAGACTACCATCTCACTGTTGACATGTTCATACATGAACTGATCCATAAAGAATGCCAAAAAGAGGGAGGTGGCACAATATGCTACGTCTGTCAGCAAGCAAGTCTTCACCGCTCTGACATAAGCCTTGCACCTTGGATAGGACAGTACATTCCGAATCTTAGCCTTACAGATCTGAAACAGTGGACTACTGTACATGAGCTTCTTCATCCTGCTAAACTCCTACGTGACTTTTCAAATCTAATATTGAATCGAGACACGTGGGTACAAGACAAAACTGAAACAAAATACGTTGCAGATACCACTCCTGAACTGTGTATTACTACAACTCAGTGGTACTGCTTGCGAACATTGTCTGTCTCTGAATGTTATGAGACAGAAAATTATCAAAGATACTTAATCTCAGAAGACATTCTTCAATGCCGAACTTTTAACGTTGTCTCTTTCTCAATCAACGATTTTGAGCTATGGAACTCTAATCCAAAGCAACAAGCCTGGTTAGCGAGTCTGCCAACAACCTCCCCAAATAGGACATTCTCACAAAATAATTCAAATCTGTACTATACCCATAAAAACAAAACGGACTATGGAGGCATAAGAAACATTTGGTCAACGAACGTAAGCAATTTGTCAATATCATTACCAACATGGATACATAGACACTATCGTTACCGACAACTTCGAAAACCATGAACTCCTGGTCCATAAACAAATAGAAAAAATGTTATTCATAGTAATTTCTATGTTAATACTTTAATTAAGATTGATATATTGTATTAATGAGTTCAATTTATGGTTATGTTTTTGATTTTTGTCTTAATGTTTTGTTTATGATTTTGTGTTCATTTTTATGTTCCATAGATCATTACTGCCTTATTGCTGTCGAGTCCTCTGACCAGATGCTAATGCATTGTCGAGTGATAAAACACTGGCAGGGTAGGAATTTTCCCTCAATTTTGAGACCATGAGGGTTTTTTGCCTACCCCTGAGCAGAGAACCTAAGATTAGCTATAATCTCTCCTGATTACAAGGTAGTGACCACAAGGTCAATCCGAGAAAGGGATAGAAAATAGCAATTGTTAAAGGTTCAAGAAATATGTCATTTAATGTTTATATGACTGTTCACAAATGTGGGTATAATCTGTACTTGCTCCTCCTTAAGCATAAGATAGGCGGGACTGTGGAAATTTGAGTAAAGCCATATTTATGGCTTTCAGGGGGGACTGTGGAAAAATTTTATTGAATTATAATTGTAGTCAAGTGTAAGGTACCAAATACCCAGAAGGCCTCTGTCTAAGAGGCCTTGATCCAACTCGCTACAAAAACAGAAAAGGCGCCTGCACGACAAATTGAGGAAGTGAGAAAACACGCAGGCAGGAGGCAAGGGATAGGTAACAGACAAGAAAACTAAAGAAAAATAATATTTACTAACATTTTATCATTATGTACTAATAATATCTACTCGTAATATCTACATGGTTAATGATAATGTTTTAATGATAATTAAAGAAAAAAAGTATGCAAAGTGTGACCCAAGAACAACCCGTACACACAGAGTGCAAGAAATTAAGGAACTTTATTGGAGGAAAAAATACAGAAAATGCAAGCATTGATAAAAATTATAAAAATAAACTTTCGGTTCTGCTTTAATTGGGACACAAAGTGAAAAAGCCAGACTTCTGCTTTTAAGAAGCAGAAAAACAGCATAAATCATATTTGTTATAAAGAAAAATCAAATTAATCAGTAATTTTCAGCAATATCATCCTCAGAGGTAGGCCCCTCAGAGTTCTAACCAGATGCAAATTGTGGTGGTTCGGTTTGGGTAAGGGAAGGTGTAACCACCTGCTCCCAGAAGGAATCTCAGATGAGAGGATGAGCGAGAAGAACGCTGCCTGCGATCTAGAATTAAACAAAATTAAAGAGAATTTAGTAAACATGGGTTTAGTAAATCTGGGAAAAAAAATGCACTCTGCACATATTAAAAGAAACATTACATTATTTACATTATTGATTTTAGTAGTATAGGATCTAAGAACTAGCAATATAAATAATCATACCAATAATCAGATTAATGTGATTGTCTTAAACTAACCATAGTATAGCAATAGTAGTAGGTAAATGAAAAATAAATATTAACAAACCTAATCAATGAACTGATTTAAGCTGATTTAATTAATCGTTAATCTTAATATCTATCCTATAATAATTAAGTAAATTAAACAAAAGTATACTAATTGATATATATGTTCAAAATCATTAAAATAATCATTTAGTTATATAAAAAGAGATTTAATGTATAATCAAAATGAATAACCAGAATATATTAAAGTACTAATAGATAAATAATCTCTATACAAGTAAATACATAATGGACAGTTAAAGACAAATTAGATCAAATTAACTATGATAAGAACAACCAAAATTATAATACTTACACATCTTGATGAGGAAGATTCTGAAAGATTGCGGCTTCCACAAAAACCCAAGTTACCAACGGTGGTCAATGGTCTGGTCAAGAAAAAAAAGGAATAAACCAAACTTTCTCCAAAAAAGGAGAACGTAAGACCGTCTAACGTCTTAGGCCTGCCCAGATATGAATAAATATGAGATGAGAGGAAAAATTATGCAATTGGGAGGTGCCACATCAATCTAACCTAAGCAGAATTAGCTCACATCTCATGAATATTAAAAAGGTTTCTTGACTTAAGAAGGAGCAAACAATGATGTAATTGTTAAGTGAAGGTATATAAACCCTGTAAAATTAGGGAAGTGAGAGAGGAAAGGAGAGAAATCTTGCAGTTTTTATCTGTTCGTCTTTTGTCTGGCTAGTCCAGTGCCGTCCATTTACTTTTGGTTGCAATAAACTCTTTTGCTATTTCAGTACTTGAGTAGTTATTGATTTTGTTTGGAAAATTTACACAGTTCACAACAAATTTGCCACGACAGAGGATCTCCCTCTGCTGGGGTCATTATACGATCTGCTGGATTTACTGTCTGACACCTGCGTATAGTTAATTCAGGTGCAGAGAGTATTACATCATATCCTGTTCTTCTAGCATTTGTAATTACGAACGATGGACTGGTCAGGAGTGCGTGTAATGCGTGGGTGGTGTACAGCGTTACTGGATGTCCCATAGTAATTGAGGTTGCTTTCTCATAAGCAAATGCTGCGGCTGCCACCCCTCTGTAACAGGGAGGCATGCCTTTTTCAATATTATCAAGCGCTGTACTATAATATGCAATTGGTTGTTTGCTAGGACCTTGTTGTTGGGTCAGAACCCCTGTGGCAAATCCGCCTCGCTCTGAGACATACAGGTGGAATGGTTTGTTGTACTCTGGACTAGCAAGTGCTGGGGCTGTACAGAGTTCTCTTTTTAGCTGTTCAAAAGCTTCTAGTGCTTCAGGTGTCCATTCTAACACTGCACTATTTTTGGTCTGTCCAGCTGCTTTGATTAATGCTCTTAAGGGTGCTGTTTTCAATGCAAAGTCACATATCCAGTCTCTGCTAAATCCTACCATGCCTAGAAAGGATAGCATCTCTTTTACAGTTCGTGGTTTAGGGGCTTTTGATATTGCTTCTATATGTTCTGGAGATATGTGCTTAGATGTTCCTTTCAACACTCTGCCTAGATACTCTACTTCTTGTCTACAGAATTGTAACTTTTCTCTACTAACTTTATGTCCATTTTCTGCTAGTACTGTCAAAACTCTTAACGAATCTGCTTCACATTGTTCTCTAGTTGGACTACAAATCAGCAAATCATCACAGTATTGGATCAAAGTACTCTTGATATTTATCGAGGCTAGGTCTTGAGTTAGTACTCGGTTAAATATTGATGGGCTTTCGCAGTATCCCTGTGGTAAGCGACTGTAAGACAGCTGCTGTCCCTCGTATGTAAAAGCAAACAAATGTTGTGATTCTGGATGTAGTGGAATACTAAAAAATGCTGAACATCTATGACAGTGTACCACTGAGTGTCTTCTGGTATATTAGACAGTAGGGTGTGTGGATCAGGCACTATAGGCAATTCTGCTTCTACAATTTGGTTTATGGCTCGTAAATCGTGCACGAGTCTCCATTTATCTGAGTTGGGCTTCCTGACAGGAAATATAGGAGTATTACAAGGACTCTTGGTGGGTATTAATACTCCTGCTTCTAATAACCCATCTATAGTAGGTTTAATTCCCGCTATAGCTTGGGGTGTCAGTGGGTATTGTCTTTGATAAGGCAATTTTGCATTTGGTCTTATTTTTACTAAGGCTTGTCCTCCAGACTTAACTAATCCTACATCTGTGGAGTGTCTTGTCCATAGTTTCTCTGGGATTGTTTTCAGTAGTTCTTCCTCTAATGCTAATTCTTTTTCATCTATCTGCCCTAACATCTTAACTGGCATTTGTGTGTGCGATGACAACGGCATGTTACACATCCCCCTCTGAGGGTGTGTTGACAACGTCATGTTCCCATCTATCTCTGTATGTGTTGCCCTCATTCTATCTGTTCCTGAAAATGTTAATTTCATAAATCTCTGATCATGTGAAATATGTACAGAAGGGTCAGAGGTTCAAGATTCAAGATTCAAGATTCTTTATTTGTCACATGCATAGTTATACAAGTACAACACGCAGTGAAATGTATCCTGAACCGCTCCTACTTTGTGCAAATAACAAGAAACAAAAGAAAAGAAATAATCTATAAATAGAAGTTGAAATTTAAAAAAAAAAAAAAAAAAAAAAAAAAAGGTTTGTTCCCAATCAGTTACTTCAGCTGCTTGTTTGACCATCAGTCCTAATTCTTTGGTTTGTGCGTTCTCCCCCACTAATAAGGAAATGTGAGGTGCTGTGTTAGATACTTGATGCCAATGTTCCATTCGTTCAGTCAGGTGAACAGTAATGGCTGCTCCTGGAGCACCTACGATTATATCTCCTAGTGCCACATCAGTGACTGTGTTTTCAATCACATCTGACCACAATTGTGCATATTCTTCATCTTGACTTCCTTGGTCATAGTACATAGTACAGTGTAGTGGTAAGGTTACTCTTTTGCAATCTGGTCGTCGTTGCATAATCCATTCTTCCCATGAGCTCTGTGCTTGTTGAGCTCCTTTACCAGAACACAATAGCCAGTATACTGTATCTTGTTTGTTGTCGGGTTGTTTAGCAATCTGTAAGAACTGTCCCATTGTTACATACAGTCCTTTAGTATTACATTGAATTTTTGCTTTAAGTTTGCACAACAAATCTCTTCCCAGTAAATTGACTGGAGTAATAGGCGAGAATAGTAAAGGTGCTGTTATAGTGGTGTCTTCTAGTGTTATTATTTGGGGCTCTGTAAAATGCAATATCTGTGAATGTCCCGAGAAGCCTGTGGTTTTTATCGTATTGCTTGAGAGAGGGAGCTGTGAGCCTTCACGTCCTATACATGAGTATGTAGCACCTGTGTCAATCATAAATGGAATTGGTTGTGAATTATTTATAGACACCATTACAGTTGGTTCTTGTTGTGGATGCAGTGTTGAGACGTACTGCATCTGCTCCCCCTCTGGCTCCTCTGGGCCTCGTCAATTCCAGTTCTGTGGTCCCATCCAAGGACCTGCCCACTGATTCTGGGGCTGTCCTTGTGTCCATGGTCCAGGAGGTTGTCTGGGGCCAGGAGGTCCCATATTCCCTCGAGGTGCTTGTGCTGCTCCATATGGCCCCTGAGGTTGGGGTCCATTTTGAGCCCATGACATTTGTGGACAATTTCTTCTAATGTGTCCTGCTCCTCCACACTGCCAACACTGCATGTCTTGTGTATTTGGGCCCATTTGCCCTGGGGCATTCATTCTGAATGGCTGTCTCCTTGGTTGCTGTTGGAATGGTCCCCTTTGTCCCCTGCCTCCATAAGGCCTGGGGCCCTGTCCTTGCCACCTCATGGGTGGATTTTGTCCTTGTTGGTTTCCAGGGTGCACATACGTTGGAGGGGCATTGGCTGCTGCTGGTTGTGGTATTTGCTGCACTGGTCCAGCAGGAGGCGGTGTTATCGGATTTTCAGGCACCATTACTGCTGCTTGGACTTGACCTTTAACTTTCTCTTTTTCCTTTTTCTTTGCAGCTGTGAATTCCCCCAGTTGTATTTTGTGTAACTGGGTTGCGATTGACTCAGCAGTTTCTTTAGCTTCCCTCTTTTTCTTTCGATGTTGGTCCACATAGTGTACAATGTGTGCTTGAAATGTTTCCCATGGCAATGTGTTCAGTCCCACTACCCCTTCCAGGGCTGTTTGGACTTCCTGAGGCATGCACTTTTTCAGCATCATTCTGAACAGGCTCTTACTGGTATCTGTTTGGTCCCAGGAGCCTCCAGTTTCCTCTCTCCATTTTGTCTGGAAGTCATTAATGAATTTTACAACATTGTCATCTTCTTTCATTGCTACTGATTCCAGTTTTCCTGGATCCATTTTGGTGGGATAGGCTTTTCGAAGGGCATCCCATATCCTGTTTCTGAGAGGCCAAAATGCTAGGGTGTCTCCTCTGTTCTGTCCTGTTAATGTGTGGAGGTTTGCTTCATCCAGTATTTCTGTGGTTTTGACTTTCCCAATTGTTTGTGCTAGAATAGCTTTTACATCTCCCAGTGCTAGGAGGTGTCCAGTGGTTTTCTCTTCAAACTGTGTTATCCATCTTTGGGCTCCATTGCACAAGTCTGGTAATTGATTTGCCAGGCCTGTCATATCCATGAATGACCATGGCACATATTGGTACCTACTTCCTTTAACAACAAGTGGGCATTGTCTACCTTCATAGTGGTCTTCTAGGTCTGGCATGTGTTCATTAAAACTGTATCTTTCATTTCCTTCTTCATCATGCCACACGTGTTGTTCGTCAAAACTAGTGTATTTTTTATTTCCTCCTTCATCAGGCCAGGACGAAAGGACCTTCCAGCTTGATGGCATCTCTGATGCAGACAACTCTTTTGCAGCTTTTTTCATTTTCTTTTGTGAGTTTTTTATACGTCTGTCAATTCGATTTTCTATTTGACTGATTGCTTCATCAAGGGCTTCACTGTCATCATCATCTTCCTGTGTACTGGCATCTTCCCATTGATGTTTGCTTCTGTATTGGTCATTGCGTCGTGGTGTGCTTGTTTGTTCTTTTCTTTCTGTTCTCTTTCTTGCTTCTTTTTCAGATTCAATGATCAGGTGCCCTTTAACTTTTCTTTTTACTGGTTCTTGTCGATCTATCTCGATTACGTCTTCTTCAGTTTCTGCTTCATCCCTGTCAGACTCATGAAGGGATGTGTATGATTGTTCAGGATATGACTTTATACTGTTTCCTCTTTGCATGTTCTCTTCTTCCCATCTTTCCCGGGACTGCTTCCTTTTGTTGCGTTCCATCATCCTTCTTTTGGACGTGACTTGTTGTTCATTTCTGAGTCCCTGTATTTCTGACAGGAATTTGACATTTTGTTCTTTCAGTCTTTTCATTTCTCTTCCTCTACCTTGCAGTTCTTTGGTTTCTCTTGACTCATGTGATTCTATTTTTCTTTCTCTGATCCATTCCCTTTCGTCGCCATCACTTTGTCTGTGAGTCATTGATTCTTGTTCTGTTTCTTCAAGTTGTCCATCCATCCACTCAGAGTCACATGACGTCACTTTAATTTGTCCCGTCACTCGTCCTTCAAATCCCCATGCTTTTTTGTCTTGTTCCTGCAGCTTCAGTTGTGGGTACATTCCTCCATCCCTCTGTTGCATGTGTTCCTCAGTGTATGGTGGTGGTCTCTCTAATTCTGAGTTTGCTTTTTCTTTCCTTGCTTTCTGAACTTTTTCTTTCCTGTCTTCACTTTTTTCTGACTTCTGATCCTTTTTCCCTTCTTCAACTTGTTTCTGTCTTTCCTGTTCCTTTCCTTCATTTTCGAACCATTGTACAATTTCTAATTTTTGAGCTAATTTGACTCTTCCCTTGCTACCCTTTTCCTTAGTGGTGTGTCTGAGCATTTCTTTTACTTCCTTACAACATTCTTCATTAAAGGTTCCTTCTTTAGGCCATTGCAAATCTCCTGATGTCCTGTCATGCCATTTTATCATACACTTTCTGATGTACTTTTCATCTTCTTTATGTTTAGCTATAATTGCATCTACAGGTGTCGCTGGCTTTGGCCACGCACCTTTACGGCAGAATAACTTTCCCATCACACACTTCTGTCCTGACTTATAATGTGAATTCTTGTGTTTCTTCTCTCTCTTTTTAACTAAGGTTCTTTTGCTGTGTACTTTGTGACCACTGCCAATTTTCAACAACTGTCTTTTCTCTTTATATTTTTTAAACATTAATTTTCCACTGGTGTCAGTATCAGAGGCGTAACGATTTTGTCAAGGGTCTGAAAAATTATTCTCCTGTCTGGTCCAAAAGGTATTACCGTGAATTCACTATTGTTATCAACCATCCACACACGACTCAGCACTACCGGACCTGTCTCTGTTCCTGATAATCTGTATCTTTTTGCTTTTCGGCCTTCTGCGTCTTCTTCTAAATATAATATATCAAAATCTGGGTATGTTTGCAGCATCGAAATGAGCGGAGTTAAACGTGGAGGTCCACCTAATCCTCCAAATTCAAATGTGCTATTTATTACTTTTAAACGAATCTCTTTAGGAACTAACCCAAGGAAATAACTCATATCTTCATTCTAAAATATGATGTAAGAATTAAAGTGTGCGTGTCACAGTTAAGCTCTAATACGTCAGGTATTAACGACAGCCTAAGTGTCCACTCTCCCTTATCACACTCTTTCACTAAAAGTAGATCCTTTCCTGGATTATTCAACAACCATTTAGTTGTTTCACTCTGATCTGACTCCGAAATTCTAAACTCCCGTTCACACTTATTTAAAACTCCTTCTTCCCTTATCTGCTCGTCCCAGTTAATTACTCTAACTCCACTTATCATCTGATCTCCTCTATTTGTTATATTTAATATTTTATTTTATATTCAACCTAGGTGCATTTATTATTTTATGCACTATATTTTCTGTTAATAATATTGTGTCGTGGCGGCGCGGTGGTGTAGTGGATAGCACTGTCGCCTTGCACCTCCAGGGTCCAGGGTTCGATTCCCCGGCCAGGCTCGATTCCCGTCTCTGTGTGCATGGAGTTTGCATGTTCTCCCCGTGTTTGGTGGGTTTCCTCCGGGTACTCCGGTTTCCTCCCACAGTCCAAAGATATGCAGGTTAGGCTTATTGGCGTTCCCAAATTGCCCGTAGTGTGTGATTGGGTGTGTGAGTGTGTGTATGTGTGTGTGCCCTGCGATGGATTGGCACCCTGTCCAGGGTGTACCGCGCCTAGTGCCCGAAGTCTCCTGGGATAGGCTCCAGGTCCCCCGCGACCCTGAACACAGGATTAAGCGGTATAGAAAATGAATGAATGAATGAATATTGTGTCGTCGACTACACAAAAATGTAAAGCGTACCTTTTATATCTTACTTAAACTTAAGCTTCAATAACTAATCTAAAGAAATTATTATTTAATAATACTACTATGCTGGCACATTCAGCACCTGCACCACTTTCGTGTCACAGGGGAAGCTTGTGTCACAGAGGAAACTTATGTCACAGTGTGTTCACAGTGATGTCCAATAGCACTTCACTGCTTACATCACAGACAAGACCTATGTCACAGTAAGCTCTATGTCTAGTAGCTCGTCACAGTTTATGTCACAGACAAGACCTATGTCACAGTAAGGTCTATGCCTAGTAACACTAATGCTGTATAAATTATAATCTATTCTTTATATTTTACACAAACACATAAATTCAACAACAGACTTTACACATTAATATAACATACACAAACATTTAAAAGACACACATACAAGACGTACAGTACAAGCAACAAATAACACAAGCGCTTTTACAAAAATTTCAAAAAATTTAGAGTACTCACAACAATAAAACAATTTATCACACAACCTGGGCCCAGAAAACTTCAATACCACCTGTAGGAATTTTCAACTAGCAATCACTTTATGTTCCCTAGCGATACCTCATACACATGGGTTCTAGCCCTAGGAAACTCGATTGCAGTACTGCTCCTAGCGATACCTCACACGAGTGGATTCTAGCCCTAGGACTCGAGATTACAGCACAACCACCTACAGGACTTTTTCACAATAAATACTTAAAAATCTGAAAAACACTTGAAAAGAACCTGCCCAGTTCCGCGTCTTGGTACCAGCTCACAAATCAGTGAGTTCTATACTCAGCGTCTTGCTACAGGACTTTTTTACCACCTGCCACGTCTGGGTAACGAATAAAGTTCCCTATTTAGTGATTTGCAGGAATTTTTACCATCTGGGTCCAGCCCCACTTGTTGGCGATTCCTCATATACGGGCTCTAGCCCAAACACAGTGGCGTTACCTCAGATATCACACAACTTATAAAATAATAAAGAAATTATACAACATAAAATCACACACAAAAAATAAAACAAAATGGAGATCTCCTAATGTTTCGTTACTTCATCCAGTCTTTTATATATCAGCAAAAACGCAGCAATTTATTTAAATATATCAATTAATTTGTCAATTCAATTTATCAATTTTGGCAACTTTAAAATAATTGTGTTCAATATACCCTAGGAGTTACCTCTCCAGCTGGAAACACGCACACTAACAGACCATGAACTTCTAATGCAGAAATTTGATCAAACAGGTTTTCTGCTTACCTTTTTTATGCCGGCATAAGTTGATGGTCTGTCAGCCCGCGAAGTCCCAGGTCCCCAGAGGGGCCCTCCGCGATGGCAATCGCAGTCGGGGGTCACCAATAAATGTGGTGGATTTTTTATTCTCCCCACACTGAAGTTGCCCTGGTTTAAAACATTAACCACATACTGTAACTTTTAGTAAAAGAAATCAAAGAAAGACTTCGGACTCCGTGCAGATCTAGATGAAGTAAGGATAAGTTTTTATTGCAGCAATAAAAACAAAGTGAGCCAGCCTAGGTTATGAATCCAGCCATCACCAAGGACAGACTGATCTACTGTGACATCGGTGCCTTCTTTTATACAGTTTTACAGGGGGCGGGACGCTCATCTGGCCCCCTCATTTGCTCATTATTTTTTTTTATGGTTCCTTATAAAATTTTTCAACCAATAAAATTACATTTGCATTATACGTCATATACCTCGTTATCTGACTCCATCTTTTACCAAATTTTGCTTCCAATATAACTTATTTTCCTTTCAAATTAGTTTCCATTATCTTTTCACTTTTGTTGTTCAACTTAAAAAATATTGGGGTGGCGCTTATGTCTGCTATAAATTCTTGGTGCTTCCGCTTTACTCTACAGTTTTCAAGAGACAGGCCATGGGTAAGCATCTTCTACATATTATTTTAATTATTTGTCTAAGTTTGTGACTTTTATTGTATTTACGTATTTTATTTTTATATTTTTATTCTTATAGCTAATCGCATCTGCACAAATGATCACCACGTCGCTTTGGACGACTCGGACAGCCAGAGCAGTCCGGCTCACAGTCCTACTGACTATACTCCTACTGAACCTGTCATGGACCGGGCCGCGGTGAGTTTTACTGAGGATGAGCCCGAGCCATCTGCTTCGTTACTGCAGTTCCTAGAGGAGACAGGGCTCACTTTTTCCAAGAATGTTGATCCCAAACCGGGTCCTTCGAAGAGGCCACGTGCGGATAGCCCTTATCCATTTTCTTTTAGGCCTGTACGGCCTGAATCTACAATGCCAGCTCCGCTACTCTTAAGACCTGTTTGTCACATAAGTGTTGGCACCCAGACCGATGTTAAAGTGTCTGTTGGTACCCAAACAGATTTTCCTTCCGCACTTGTGCCAAATCCAAATCGCGGCATTTCTGTTTCTATTTCCTTTCACTGATTTTTTAATTAGTGTTGCCCTTCCTCACAGGAGGTTTTGCTAATTGACTTCTTATACATTTTATTTTGCTACTGATGCTTACCCAGGCCCTGTGTGTTTTTATACTTTTTTATGTTGGGCCTAATACTTTGTATTGTACAATATTCACTATGTAGATACACATACTATTTTGTGTCTATTTCTTTATTAAACTTATTATTCAGATCACTGTATGTGCGTGTGTGTGTTTTTTTGGTTATTTAATTTGACATGTGGCTTGTGTATCCAATGCCTGTTACATCACAGTTAAGTAGCCAATGCCTGTTACATCACAGTTAAGATCACCCCATGTCTGAGATTACATCATGTCTGGGGCTATGTCATATCTGCTGATCTGGTGTCGTTTCTAGGGTTACCATGAAATCTCTAAGATGGCTGCCAGTCTAAGGTTTGTTGGGTACATACTGTATACTGAACATCACATGATGTCTTTGGTACTATGACATCACATTGTCCTTGGCTCAACTCTGCTCACTTCATCTCACATCCATAAGATAAAATTAATAGTTTTCTGTAATATTACTGCATGCACAAATATATGTAATTAAAATATGCTTACACACTTCAAATGAATTAAACCTGGGCCTTATTTTCTTGGTAACAGTGAGTACATCATTGTAGATAGTGGCGACACCACCACCGCGACCAATTAGACGGGGCTCGTGCTTATAGAAATATCCTGACGGAGTATACTCATTCAGACCAAAATATTCATTTGGTTTAAGCCAGGTTTCAGTGAGACAGAGTGCGTCAAGGCAATAATCTGAGATAATTTCATTAACAATAAGTGCTTTAGGCGCAAGGGATCTAATGTTGAGTAGTCCAAACTTTAGAGGTGGATTTTGTCTACTTATTTTGCCTTTTTCTGGTTTTCTGGTTATCAGATTGTTTCGGGCAAATTTAACAAATTTATTCTTTTTTCTCAGTATTCTCAGTAATCATCTTCTTCGTCCTCGTCCGAGGTGCCTGAATCTCCTCCTGATTCTCGGGAATCACAGTCTGAGCTGTAAATGTCTTTATCATAGGTTAGGGGTATTTTCTCATCTTGCCACTTTAACACCTCCATTTGTTGAACTGTAGCTTTTATGACCAAGGACTTTAATATAGGAAGTACACAACAAAACAATAATCCTCCTATTAATATAGCAAATCCCAAGAACATACCAAATTTAGCAAACCATGCTCCCCAAGTTCCCAGTTTCAGATCTAGCCAGTCCCATATTTTATTATCCCTCCCAGCATTTTCAGTTACTTCCCGTCTCAGATTTTTAAGTTGATTCATGGCTTTAGTAAAAGTCCCATCAGGCGCTGTATTGTTAGGAATATAAGTACAACATTGATCACCAAACAGAATGCACACACCTCCTTTCTCAGCCAATAACCAGTTTAGTGCTTGTCTATTTTGCCAGGTCATTGTACTAGTAGCCACTAATTGCTCTCCTAATGCAGCCAAAGCAACTTCTGTGTAATTAATAAATCTCTGCTGATTATAGTAAATATAATTAATCCATTCAGCATTTTTGTTAGGTGTTATCCATATAAAAATTGACTCAAATCCAGATTTTACCTCATCTCTGGCTTTAAATTCATTAGGTATACCTCTGGGTTGTCCTACTGAGTCTATATACACGTTGGGATCAGGTTGGTAAGCCCTCTTCACTCTATGATTGGCTTCTGAGTTACCCATCACCGGCTGTTCTATGTCCCAACCCGCTATTGACATTTCCTGGATCATCCGGACTCTAGCACAGATACCTTTCCAACGTTTTGGTAATGTTGCCCTCAATAGTGTTCCCCCACAAAGCCAGAAAAAATCAGCTACTGGTACTGATTGGTCATCATACCGGAACTTTAGTGGAAACAATAATGTTTGGTTCATGCAGCTATGTGTTATAGTTGTATTCCCTTGCATTGTGACTGTTGCATGAAGTATTGTTTTCTTATGAACCTCCGTTCGTGTAAAAGAGTCAGTGTCCAAGTGCCACATTATCATACAATTACCTTGAAATTCCCCCACACTATGATTTCCTACTGTTTTATTGAAACATTCATACTCAAGTGTATAATCTATCTCATACTCAGAGGGGAATTCTATCTTTTGTTCTTCAATTCTTATATCCAACTTCTGACACCATTCTCCCCATTCAGGTGTATGGTAGTTATTGAAGTAATCTGGACTACTTAATATTGCCAAACATTCTGCTGGACACAGTGGACGTCGGAAGACATGCAGATGACAAAAATTCTGAGTAAACTCTGCACAATGTCTAAAGTCATATGGATTAGGTACTACTATAACCTTCCCTAATGGGGATGGGGTGCAAATTAAACAACTAGTTATTTTGTTTTCCTTGGCTGTGTAGGCAGCCCATTTATACCACTCATTACTTTGAGCTATGTTTAAGAGTTTTTCTTTTATTTTCCTGCCAACAGTTTTATTACTAAGAACTTTTTGACCAACATTTAATTGAGGCTTTATGGGTGCTAGTTTTAGGTCATTTTGTCTCTTAATGAAAGTTCGAGAAGTTATATTTTGTGTATGGAGAGATACTGTTATCTCGTTAGGCCTAGTCAACTGCTGTAAACTTAATTCTTGGGAAGTCTGATTGGAGCTGTGTACAGGTGAGCTGACCACGGCTTGGTGTAATACCTGAAAGATAATGATCATTAGGTATGCTATCCACTTTATTTTCCCCATTTTTCTGCTTTATTTCCTCCACCCCTTTCACACAGATTTCAAGACCCTGTAGGTTTTCACTGTCGGTGGGTGGGTCCTCTTCTTCTGCACCTGTTCCCTTACTTACTTTAGGGACTCTTGTGCAATGGTTTAAATGATACCAGGTGGTTTTGCCTTCCACTTGGACCGCTGTAGGAGTGGCTGCTACAACATTGTAAGGACCCTCTCTCCTGGGCTCATGCCACTTTCTCCTGAACACTCGCAGATAGACCTGGTCTCCTGGAGTGATGGGACACGGAGCGTCTTTCTCTTCCTCCGTCTCCTTGTTCTTTTCCTGCACAAAGATTGCTTTATGTATGGCAGTTAGTTTCTTCATATATGATCTGAGTTCCAGTTGTAATTGTTCTAGCGGTGGCCCTTTATATGGCCCTCTACAGAATGGCACAGGCATGGGTCGACCCGTAAGCATTTCATGCGGGGTTAAGTGAGTGTTTCTGTTAGTTTGCATGCGATAGCTCATTAGTGCAAGCGGTAAAGCATCAACCCAGTTAAGTTTTGTACTAGCACAAATCTTATTAAGCTTGGCTTTGAGGGTGCCGTTTATTCTCTCCACTATACCCTGGGACTGTGGATGATAGACACACCCAAATCTTTGCAGTACTTGCTTTACAGTTTTCTGAATGAACGCTGATCCATTGTCTGAACTGATTTCTGACGGAATTCCAAACCTAGGTATCACTTCCCTTGTGAGGAATTTGACAACTGTTCCTGACCCTTCATCTGCAGATGGTATTGCTTCTACCCATCTACTAAATCTGTCAATTATCACAAGCATATATCTTTTGCCTCGAGCATACTTTATCATGTCCACATAATCCATAACCAAATGCTTAAAAGGTCCTTCAGGTACCGGTATATGGCCAATAGGTGTCGCTTTTCCCTTTCTGACGTTATGTTTAGCACATATCTCACATGAAGCTAGGAACTCATCAACCATAGCATGCAGATATGGAGTCCAATACCCTTGTTGCTTGATTTTTCTCACAACCTCTCCTCTAGCACAATGGTCAAATCCATGAGCATCTGAAATCAAAATGTTCAACAAAGCTGTGGGTGCTATGATCAAACCTTCATGTGAACGCCAAATACCTTGTGCATCTTTCTGAGCTCCCCTCTGGAGCCACATAGAGTGTTCGTATGGACCTGCTTGATTTTGAATCCGAATAATATCCTCCAACTGTGGCTGCAGTTCTATAAGGACCACGGGCGCTTGCACAGCTAGTTGACACTTCGATGCACACTTTGCTTCTAAGTCTGCTATGTTGTTACCCTTAGTAACATAGTCATTCCCCTTTTTATGGGCCTGGCATTTAATGATAGCCAATCGTTTTGGTAGCATCATAGCAGACATTAGTTTACCTATTTGCTCAGCATGTTGAATGGGCGTTCCGTCACTCCTTTTAAACCCTCTTTGTTTCCATACTGCTCCAAACAGATGACATATACCATGCGAATAAGCTGAATCTGTAAAAATATTTGCCACTAGCCCTTTGGCTAATTGACAAGCAGCGGTGAGCGATTTCAACTCAGCTAACTGAGCAGAACACGGTTGTGAACAATGCTGAGATAGGATAGGTTTAAAATCTTCTCCATCCTTCATCACTACTGAATACCCTGTGTGACTTCCTACATGATCTCTAAAGCTAGATCCATCAACAAAATAAGTCACTTCCGCTTCAGCTATAGGCTTAGATTCAAGATCAGGTCGTAACCGAGTAAATGCCAGTGAATTCGCCACACAATCATGAGGCACTCCTTCGTAGGCTAAAGGAACCAATTCAGCTGGGTTAACTGTGTCACATCTCTTTATGGTAATGTCGGGATATGTGAGCAGTGAAGAATATGCTAGAATACGTGCTTGAGTAAGAACAAATTTTCCCTGTTCTATTAATTCTACCACTTTATGATGCGTGTAGATGGTTACCGGGTAACCCATAGTCAATGTGGATGCTTTGTCATATGCATAATGTACTGCTGCTAGACCCTGTTGGTAGCAAGGTGGGTAGCCTTGTGCTACATTATCTAGCTTAGTGCTGTAGTAAGCTAAGGGCTGTTTTCTTCTTCCACTGCAGGTTTCCTGCATCAACACAGCTGAGGCATATCCATCAGCTTGGTTAGCCACATATAGATGGAACGGTTTGGTATAATCCGGTATACCTAATGTAGGAGCTGTTTGCATTTCTTTCTTGATGGACTCAAATGCTAACCGTGCATCTGTGTTCCATTTTAATGGAGCACTTAAATTTTGCAGTCCTTCTTCTCTCATTATCTCCCTCATTGGAGCAGTTTTTACAGCATATTCCTCAATCCAGTAAGCACTGAAACCTGTTAGGCCTAGGAAAGTCAACTGTTTGTGGTAACGGTGCTTTACTTATGCCTTCTAATTGAGTAGGCGCTATGGCTATTGTACCATGTGAAATTAGCCGGCCTAAATATTCAACTTGAGGCTTGCAGTATTGCAGTTTAGCTTTAGACACTTTATGACCTCCTTGCCCTAGCTTGCTGAGTACCTTAATGGAATCCCTGTGGCATGCATCTAATGATGATGAGCATATTAATACGTCATCCATATATTGCACTAGATTACTTTCTATCATTAAATCTGCCAAATCAGCTTTCAATACCTGATTAAATATATGTGGGGCATGACGATATCCTTGTGCCATGCGTCGGTACGTATATTGTTTACCAGCATATGTAAACGCAAACAAGTACCTACTCTCTTCCGCCACTGGAATACTGAAAAAGGCTGAACAAAGATCGATCACAGTGAAATATCTGGCTTCGGGAGGGACATTGGTTAGCAGTGTGTGTGGATTTGGAACATCTCCTGGATAATCCTCTGTTATATTATTAATTGCACGCAAATCATGCACAAGACGCCATTTATTTGTACCTGGCTTGATCACCGGGAAAATTGGAGTATTACAACAACTCGTTGTCTCTTCCAGCACAGATGCTTTAACAAGACCTTCAATTGTGTTTTTTATTCCAGCTTCTGCCTCAGGTCGCAAAGGATATTGTCTTACTCTGGGCAGCTTTACATTTGGTTTAAGCTGTACTTGAATTGGGCTGGCTGATTTAATTAGGCCTACATCTGTATCATGCCGTGACCATAATTCAGATGGGACTTGACTTTCCATTTGCCTATACAACTCATCTTCAGCCGTCTCAACTACCTCTGATGCTGATGCCATTTGTCTCTGTGACTTGCTGCTAACTACAACTTCCTGAGGAGTACCAATCAAATTATTACCACACAAGATCTTGATGTAGTTCTTATCTGCAGAATGAAAAATCAACGGGTTAATGGTTGACTCCCACTGGACTTCTGTAGCTTCCTTCATCATTGGTCCTAAGTCCTTTGAACTGCAGTTTTGTCATACATACAATGTCACACGAGGAACAGAATCAGTTACATTAAACCACGTCTTTACAAAATCACACTCATCTACACTGATAGCTGCTCCTTGCCTACCTATGATGATGTGTTGTGTAATTAATTCAACCTTGTTCCCTTTTGTCTCTTCTTGCCATTTCCGTTCTAATTCAGTATCCTTAGATTTGTCACACATCATTGTACAGTGAAAAGCCGAACAGGGTAGCTGTGCTTCAGGAATCTGTGCTTTAATGAATTTTCCCCACTTATGAATTATTTGACTGACATCTTTTTCCAGCTGTCCTATCCAATACACATTTGCATGTGGCTCAGACATTACCATTTGATTTTTAATACCTGTCAAGTCGACGTACACCCCTTCTGGAGAACACCATATTTGCAGTCCTAATTTACATAATGCATCTCTTCCTAATAAATTAACCGGTGTCTGACTTGAGACTAATACAGGTATAGTCACACTTTTATTGTTTGTTTGTAGACGGACTGGAGCGGTCATAGGGATCAACTGCTTCTTACCAGAGAATCCTACTGTCTTGGCAAATTTTCCAGACATGGGGAGATGCGGGGCATGACTTAAATTTAAGCATGTATAAACCGCTCCTGTATCAACTAACATGGGTGTACTTTTACCGTCAACCTCAATATGTAACATGGGTTCTTGTTCTGCACTAGTTGTCAAAATAGGCAATTGGTTCTCCCCGGTAGGATTCTCTGGGCACCTCTAACACCCCTGACTCGGGGCCCACGGGTTAATAGGTTCAACTATATCTCGAGGAGGCTGCTGCCACCCGCCCACCGCCGCACCCCTTGGGTTCTGACGCCATGGATGTGAGAGGCAATTTGACCGGTTGTGTCCAGCTTGTCCACACCCCCAGCACACGCCTGGGGGGAAGTTCGGGTTTCTTTGTCTTATTTGCTGCTGATTGGCGTTCCACACTCTATGCCCTGGCTTTTGAGTGAAAACGTTAACGACAGGAGCAGGCATCTGGTTTGAGTTTGGAGAAAATGCAGCTGGTGACATCATCGCAGTGGATGCAGCCTGCTGGACTGTGGGTGTTGGATTACTTAGGGCCCTCACAGACAATTCCTCTGTTCTTAGTGTAGCTTGGACCTTTTTCTTGTTTTTCTTTGTTAGTTCTTCAAGCTGTAATTGAGTCAATTTCCTTTGCAACTCTTTTTCTTGGGCTTTCAACTTCTGCTCATTTTTTCTATACTGTTCAACAGCATGTGAGACGTGATCACAGAACTCTTTGTGTGATTTAGAAGTTAAGCCGACCACATCTTCCAGTTTACTTTTCACTGGTTGAGGCATAGCATTTACTATGGTTTGTCTGAACAGCGTAGACAACAGTGCATCTCCCTCAGGATCACTTTCAGTCTCTTGCTTCCATTTCTTTAACTGCTTCTGAATGTACAGCGTTGGATTCTCTGTGTCTTCTAACTGTTCACCTTTTAATGCTTTTGGGTCAACCCTCGTTGGATACTCTGCACGCAAGGCATGCCACACAGACGGACGATAAGCATCAAAAACAGTTCCATCCATATAGTATGTATCCACGGCCTCTCTCAGGTCAGAAGAATGGAGGACTTCTTCCAATTTTCCTACCCCCACAATCCTTGCCAATAAAGCTTTAATGTCTCCCACCGACAAAAGTTTGCCAGATGTTTCTTCCTCTAAACATCTTATCCATTTACTAGCACCTTCCAGGATGCTTGGCAGGCGGTTGACAAGCCCCTCGAGATCTTGCGTTGCCCATGGAATGTATTGTCCCCGAGCACCTTTAATTAAAATTGGGAATTGTGGAGCTAGGTGTCTAAGTTTACCAGTGTTCCTTCCCTGTTTCCAACTGCCCATGTTAAATGACAGATCCTCCTCCTCTTCATTTTTTTCACTGCACAATGGTCTATGCCCAGTCCTTAATGTTGTACCTATCTGACTTCTTACTGGTGTTTTAACACTCCTGTCTATCTTCCCTCCACTCGCCTGCATCTTTTCCTGTTCCTCTATCGTATCTTCCTTCCCATACACCCTTTTCACTCTCTGTAGATCTGCCCTTACTTCCTTGTAACAATCTAATGGTGTGCTTTCCTCTCTATCCATTTTCCTACCCTGCCTCTTTCTCAACTTCACACCCGACTCTTCATAATCTTCTTCTAATTCTACAGGACCTTCCAATTTCATCTCACCAGAAACTCCCACCATGCCCTTAAGCATCGGAAAATGACCCTCAGTTTGTACATACAGAGATGGTGTAACTACAGCTTCTATCTCGCTACTACGGGCCTCGCTTCCTGACTTTTTAGACTTTCGCCTTACTTGCTTTTTCTGTCTTATCAATTCCTCCCCTTCTTGCTTAAACAAAGCTAGGACTTCTCTCTCCTGCTGACTTTTTAACTCTCTCTGAACACGCTTTTTCTCTCTTGCCGCCGTTTTGTAATTTTTTATCAATGTGTCCATCTCAGAACACAGTGCTAGATCAAATGTCCCCTCCTTTGGCCATTTTGTAATCATATCTTTAGTTCTCTTTTGCCATTTATTTGAGATCTTATTTATGAGGTTTGCACACAACGGATGCTTTAGCACTAAAGTCTCCACCGGAGAGGCTGCCATTATGCTTTAGCCTATGTCACCACTTAGATATTTATTTTTTATTTTATGCCTGTGTACTTACTTAATGGCTAAATTTACTTACAACAATATACACTCTTTTAGAATCACAGAAGTATCCACCTCCACTTACCAAGGCTCATCAATGATAGTCACTCCTTAATCTACACCACTTCACTATTTTCAAATTAACATTTGCCAAAAAGCACAGTATCTTTATTACACAGTGAACACTTTCATCAATTACCGATTAATACCATTTATTAATATAGAATCCAAACACATACACCACTCCACACTATTTATTTATTTATTTATTTATTCATAGGCATACGCATTCAGACTTTATCCCTCTTTTCCTAGAAAATTGGGCTTATTCTCTTCATACTTGTCCCCCTTGCTAATGAGGGCTCATTTCATCCACTCACACGTGTCCCTTTATTGATTATTATTTATCTATTTAATTATTAGGCTAGCTATTACTTAAATAGGGCTCATTCAGACACACACGTGTCTGGTCTGGCAGCAAGCTGCCCCCCCCCCCTGAGGGTTGCACACATAATTCCCTCGGGAGGTCCAGCCCTGTTCACAGCACACAGAGCTTATGGTTCTCATTCAACCAATTCTCTCTCTCTCTCTTTCTCACACACACACACTAGGCGAACATAGAGCTCTCACACACTCAGACAGAAACAGATAGACACAACATCAATTAGACACAAACAATTGCAATTGCATTCAACTTAATGGCACAAAATAGTGCTCCACATACAAAGGATATCAATTACCGCTGATCCTCATACCAATAAAACATAAGGGGTGATTTCTTATGATGTACAATTGTACATTCCACATACGAAGGGTATCAATTAAAAACCACCAAACTCATAACATATAACATTTACGGTGGCTACAAAAATGCTTATGACATACAACAGTATGTTCCTCATCCAAAGGGTATTTTTTATTAATTGCTGGGTAACCTTACACAAGCAATATAAATAATTAAGCGCAATTCCTTATTAACTTGCTGCACTACTCATGCCATCCAATCAAGGCCCACTTGACAATGAGTACAAATTAATATCGAGCTTATCTACCTTTTTCCTGTCCTGTCATCTCTCAAAGCCCACTTGACAAAACAAATAGACACTCAAATGCGCTTCCTCATACCGTCTGTTACTGTTGCCATCAATCAATGCCCACTTGACAACACCCAGACCAATGCAATGCTTATTTTATCAATTTACTATCAGTACAACAGTTAGTAAGTTTGATGCATGCATTCTTTTCTGAAAACAAAGCCCATTTTAAATTACTTGAGTTGGAGAGGTCTTTATCAGTGTCCTTACCACCATGGGGTTTCCCAGCAAACAACACAAACTAAGTATATAAGCAAAAGTTGCTTACCTTTTTTAGGTGGCCACCTATTTGTGCTGCTCGCCCAGGATGCCCACGGTGATCAGCCACACCTTTGCCCCTTCTCCACCCTTGCTCGCAGCGCCAAGATGTCGTGGAAATTAATTGAAGACTCAGGCTTTGGTTTCAGAAGATAACGGCCTTTATTTATCAGGCAATACCGGCCGGGCGAGGCTGACAGAGTCACCCCGATCGCTAGCATTCCCCCATTATATAGGCATCCTAGACAAAGGAATACATTCTACAGTGGTTACAAAATTGGAATGGCGATCTCGCCGCGTATACTGCCGTTTAAAGGCAACAGCGGCCAAAATAAATCAGTTGCATTTCAAAGTCATTCGTAAAATGGCCGCCAGGTGGCGCAAAGTGACGTTTCATTCATCGCAGTAAATACAACAGTGATGGGAATTTCCACAACAAACATGAAAAATCTGAACCAGAGCTATTAATGTGTACTGTACAATAATGAGTAAAAAAAAAATTATAGTAGATTTATTAACTGAAATAAATGACCATATTTTTCAAGAGAATTTTCAAGCCCCACTCATCAAACAAAATTATAACGAAATCGGCCAAGTTTACTATTTATTTAAATATAAATTTATAAACCAATAAGATCAAATAACACCAAGTTATTATTATAACAGGCTTACGTCGTCACTTATCAAAGAAGTACGCTTGCTTTCAAAGAAGTCGAGTGGCTTATTAACGTCTCTGGTGTGCATTGTCTCTAAGTGGCCGCTTGGTGTAGCGGTTAGAACACTCAGCCAGAGATCTGCAAAGCCCCGTTTCGAATCCCGAGTGATGATGTTTTAAAATTGTTTTATTTTAAAACTAAATAAAATGTTTTAAGTGCGCTTAAGATAGAGTCTTATAAAGGCTATGTAGATTTATATAGTTTTATTATATATTTTTTGCACATTAATCTGAGTCCTCATCTGTTAGATCTGTTTAGTTTTTTTTTGCTGGCTTTGCGCGGCTGCGTGCGGGAAGCTGTGAAAATGCCCTTCATTACCTGTAGGGGGCAGTCGTGTTTCAGTCTGAAGTATTGAGTGTCTACTGAAGACGAAAATGTGTCCAAATTAACCCGCGCATGCGTGTTTGGAGACGCTGTGCCCGCGCTGTGTATCAGTCGGTTGTGGATCATCACGGAGCTACAACACAGCGTGGCTGCAGCTGGAGTTTGTCGTGTTCGAGGTAAGTTTAGCTTTCTTTTTTGGATGTGATTCTCACTTTCATGACTCCCAATTAATGTTCATCTTAATCTCAGGACTTACAATTAGCAATATTTCAGTTTTTAATAGTGTGGAGATTCATAAATAAATAAATAACGAACCGAGCACGCGGATTAATACACCGAGATGTGTGTTTCTTACCCCCACAAGTTGTGAAAACGGCGTGTCAATAAGTTACAAGTTAAATTTCAACTGTAAAGAACCTGTACATATGTTCATACAGTATTGACAGCAGCTCTAATTTGTCTAAATCGCATTGCAGACAATAAAAATAAGTCGAGTCATACTGTGACCCTGCATGCTTAATTTTTCCACACATGATTCTTGCTTCTCACTTTTTCCTTAATCCCTCGCTGTTCTATCTTGTATTTTTCTAACGGTGTCAGAAACTTTGTGTTAGTAGCACTGCTTGACATGCTTGATGCCTTCCTCTTTTGTAATTTGCTTTGGATAAAGGCAAAACTTACAAAAGATGAAGAAATGCCTAAATGTAGTTGTACAAATAAAAGATTATGTAATGATATAATGTAAATATTTTCACAGAAACAAAGCGTAAAGATGAGACATGAGACATTTCTTATTAATTATACAATTTATTAATACCTTGAATATAGTGTTTGTTGCATTGGACAGAAGCATATAAATGCAAATGAATATATAAATCTGAGTAATTATTGAACGAATTTTCATGTTTGGACTAACCCTTTAAATACAAACTCAGCATTCATCATAGGATTTCCTGACACTGTAAAGGTGCAGAGTAATCTATGGAGTGTAGCCATCTCATGCCATGTTTTACAATGTTGTATTGATGCAAGATTATTGCTAAAGCAATTTAACCCAAGTTTATGAAGTATCTGAAGTATATGAAGTGATGGTTATTTTTTATCAATTATTTTTATTTTTTTCTCTGTGAAATGAAGTCAGCACAGGTTGAAGCAATTCAGATTTTTTTTTTGTTTCTCAAAATAAATTATTTATTTTCTTGTACATTTTATGCAGGGGGACAGACGAAGTGATGCCAGTATGCACCTTCTTAAAATCCTTGTCGTCCGTGCTGTTGAAGGGGAAGAACCGGTTCGTGTATCCATAGTCCTTGAAGGAGAGGAAATTTTGCAAGAATGTGGCAATAGCTCCGAGCACTGCGCTACACATTTGAGCTATTTTCAGAAAGTGCTTCTAGAACTTGATGGGATTAAGCTATCACCAAAAGTGCAAGCTTTAAAGATGAAGTTATCATCTTAAAACATTTGATTTGGCTTGACTACAAGTCTTTACATGTTGTGTTTACATGTTCAGCTTAAAATGTTTTAATGCGTTATGGTTTCAATGGCATACTTTTAAGTGCACTAGTCCAGAGTGCTAATTTGAATGTTGCAACTTCACTGCTTCAGAGGGCTATTAAGTTTTAACGTTTATTCTACAGTTTGTTTAATGTATTCTCTGCTGTATTTTATTTCTAAATGAATGCTGTATTTTATTTATTATTATTATTATTATTATTTTACACAATTTTGTTTAAAACAATTATTTCAGGCCCTGGTGCCGTGCAGTTGTTTCTATGGATGCAAAATTTAGCTGAATGCACTTTTATTAAAAAGACAACTTGGATCTAGACTGTGAATGTCACAAATATTTGGTAATGTTGGTGAATAAACTGTTTAATTATATTTTAGTTGTGTGATTTATGAAAGATGTTCCTAATGTTACGTCAGAGGACATGCGCCGATGTTTATCACACATTCCAATAAGAGAGAGATTACTCACTCCCAAAGTTTTTTTTGCACCGTATTTCGATTTTTAAAAAAGTTGCTCATTTTCACCACGAACACGGATGAGCCTTCGGGTTTCCTCAGCCGTCCCTATAATATAAATTACAAAACTGTGGTCACGTTGCAGTAAGTAAGAATAGTGTAAGCACCGTTCATTTACATGTACACATATGGCCGTAAGCAAAACAAACAATGCGTTATCAAATGCTCGGCAAACAGCCGTGCTACTGAACTTTCATATTTGTTTGTAGCATGCAGTAAAGTGTATGTGACATAAAACATATATTTGTAATATCGTGCAATCTGTACTATCCGCTAGCAAACTTTAGCAATTTTTTTGCAAACGTTTCTTTACAGAACATCACCATAAACACAAACACAAGACTAAAGGTAATATACATATAATGAAAACTTGTCATAAAAATCTTTATTAATGGTAAACATTAACATTTATGGGTCTGCTTGCTCGAGTGAGCAGCCATGTTGAAAATTTCGTTTAGCCCTTCCTTTGAAGTGAGGTCCCGAAAAACCTTCCCCCCTCCCCCTACACCTCCAACCAAAAGAGAAATGAGACACCTCTACCCCTGCACGTGAACGCGCCAAGTGGAATGGTAGGGGGAAGGGGTTGAAATGGGATTCAGCCTTAATATTGGAGCAATAAAATTTACTTAAAATCTGTGTCCAAATTGTTACGAGGATTTTATCAAGTAAATCTTACAAGTTCTTTTTTTCAGTGAATGGTGAACACGATGATTTAAGAATTTAATTAAACACGAATATATTTATTGTGTGTGTGTGTGTGTGTGTGTGTGTGTGTGATCGGTGCAAGGGCCATTGTCACTCATACTGTCGTAGTTTTTAGAGCCCTAAAAAAGCATTCGCTAGTAAGTAAGTAAATAAAAGACAAATGAATAAATAGTTTTAAATTATATATATATATATATAATGGAAATATGTATAAAGAAAATATAATAAATATTTTCATGTTTAATTACAAAAAAAAACATTTTAATGGTTAGTGATTGTTGCAGACATTTACACTATTTTTGAGAACTATTAAGTTCTCCTTCAATGTGTCATAGCCGATAACTGCCCCTTTGATGTGCTGGGTACGGCGGGGCGTCGAGTGCTGATCAGTGTGTGTAAAGTACGCTACTTTACACTGATCAGCCGTCGACGCCCCGCCATACCCAGCACATCAAAGGGGCACACTCAAACTCTCTGTGTGCACACACACAAACTCTCCGTGCACGCACAAACTCTCCGTGCACACACACACACACACACACACGATTTATAGATAAAATGCAGACATAAACACGCCACCCCCCAGGAAAACAACAAACACAAATATATAGACTACAGTACTCGCTTTTCCAACACGCTAGCGCGCTCCGATGTGAGCCGATTTATTCAAGTCATAATTAGAGAATATAGAGAGATTAATAACAGAGAAAGCATAATAAGATGTCTATACAGTAAATAAAAAGAAAAGTATCAAATCCAACTATTAAGTCTGATTTTATTGCTATCATTAACCATTTATGTTATATATTTATTTTATATTACATTATTTTTTATATATTATATTTACACAATGCTTGCTCTGAAGAACTTTATCTAAAAGCCAGACTGACCAAGTTTCTAATTCACTGCTGAAGTAGTTAAATATGCTTTATACATACGTATAGGTTACATTTTAAAAGTACAATCGCAAGTAAATTACAAACTGAATGTAATGTAAAATATGAATAAACCAGTATTAGACACAGATATACGATATGGTAGTATATACAATGAAAAAGCTATTTACACGAGTGCTCAAATGTAAAGCAAAAGCAATTATTAATTTAACTTCATTCAGCCATTTAAGTTATATGAAGAATAACATTCCTAACCCACTATTATTTTAATCTTAAATAAAGTTGGCCTATTACAATATTGTTTGCAATGCTGAAGCAAACATGATTTTGTTATAGTCTATTTGCTGAATACAACGCGACCCACATCACCTCTTGGTGAAGACCCACAGAAACCGTTACTGTAATCCCCCTTCTCACCTATCCTTGGTGTGAAAGTTATCAAACCGGTTTCACTGATGGGGTAATTCTGCTTCAAGCACTTTCCGATGCTGTTGCTAGGAAATTCCACCCCACAGCCCACAACAACAAGCAAATAAGAGACATAATTAACGAACTTCTTAGAAAGAAAAGATTGAGTTTTCTCTTTTCTAAAAAAAAAAAATTAATGAATACTCTTACTTTTGTAAAGATTTTGAGTGACCATTTGCCATATACAGTACTGCCTGCTTTATTATATATTTAATAAAACTTTATTGCAACTAAATTGTGTGTGTGCCTTATTGAATATTTAATAATGCTTCCGAAACAGTATATTGAAAACAGTGAAACATAAAACACAAACCGAAAGGACAAATTAAGGAATGTACGAAACATTAACACCTTTACCGTGTTCAAATAAATACTGTAGAGTTACTGCATTATGTTTCAAGACATCCTTAATTAAAAAAAAATTCCCTAATTATATGTCCACAAATACTTTGACAACATACACTTATCAACTTATCCACATAAACTTATCAACACAAACTCTCCGTGCACGCACACACAATCTCTAAAAAATTTATATTAATAACATACATATACAAATAAACAAAAATATAAACGTCTATATTGAAGTTTACGGTGAACGCAGAGTCAGCTAAGCACACGTGATGACGCGCGCGCCCTCACCTCTGTTACGGCTGCCTACAGTATTTGGCCAAAAGAATTATAATAATTGAACGATATGCCTGGTCCTGGAAAGAGACATCAACAGTGACATCAAGTGAAACACTGTAGTTGACCGAATTCATAATCACAGTACTATAATTACAGTACAAATGTAGAATTCAAATTAAATCAAATCTTATTAAGATCAAATTTAAGCACAATAAATATTAACACAGTGAGCCTTTAGATTTTATCACGTGTAATTAGAAAAGAAGTGTGTAGGGTTTTATTTAAATATAAATTTCTAAACCAATAAGATCAAATAACACCAAGTTATTATTATAACAGGCTTACTTCATCACTTATCAAAGAAGTACACTTGCTTTCAAAGAAGTCGAGTGGCTTATTAACGTCTCTGGTGTGCATTGTCTCTGAGTGGCCGCTTGGTGTAGCGGTTAGAACGCTCGACCAGAGCGCTCAGGCAAGCCGTGAATAGCTGGCATTCAGTGACAGCCAATGAAATTGAAGCATTTTCCACGTGGTCTGACGCTGCTTAAATAATAGCATAAAATCGTCCAGACACCGGTTCGAATCCCGCTCTGGGTGAAAATGTAATAAATGTGAATCCTTTGTTTTACACTTTTTGCTTATGATTATCATTAAATTATAGCAACTGTGAGGTGAATGCTAATTTTAATGTGTTTCATAGCTTAAGAAAAAAAATCTCAATTGCAAACATGTGTTTAGTACTGAAGCATAACTGGATAATGTAATGGCATGGTTATATCCAAAAACTTGGTTTGTGGCTATTAAATAATAAGACTGACTTCAATTATTCAGCTGAAACACTTTTAATTGAAATTGCAATTAATTGTTACAATCTCTACACTCATTAACTTAATTTACTTCTCACTATACATTATTCACGTTTCTTAATAAAGCATGCAGAAATTATTATATTTTAAACAAACATCGAAAGAACTCTTGCCAACAATAACATAGCAAAAAACTGAATGCTAAATGCTAAAAATTAATGCTAATCATATGTACAAGAAAAATTTGCCTTCTCCTTTTACGGAAGAATGAATGTTTAAAATGAATGGGGCCACCAGAGTGTCTTACAGATTTCAACAGAAAGATAAAAGAGATAAATATATACATGGATACAAAAATAATAGTAATAATAATCAGATGAGTGGACATTTCTAATGGTTCTTTTTTGAGAAAGGGCAGCATTAGTGAAAAAAAAATTATAAAAAACTATAAAGAACAAGAAGAACAAAAAAAAATACACACTTGTCTCCCTCTTTCTTACATTATCTTTTCCCATCTTTGTCTTTTCATCTCATTAAATGTAAAATCCTGAAAAATCCTTCCTTCTCCATGCTTCTAAATATCCTTGTACAAAAAAAATACCTTTGCAGGTCAGTAATCTACTTCCCTGCCATTCTATGGTAACCCCTGTGTACGAGTTGGCTGTTTGGGTTGAGAAGGAAAGATTTAAGTGAAGATTCAGTTTGGGAAAACACTTTGTGGCGCAGGAGGACTTTTGGTTAGACAGCTCTTTCAGGTCCTGAAAAACCTGCATTTTACCTGTTAAAAAGAACAAATATTTTGTTTAATTAAGCATCACAGACAAGCATAGTTTTTATAAAATATGTTGATAAATGCTCAGTGGGCAACAAGGATTATGAAGTTTAAATATCAGCACTGGTACTTTTACTGTCTGCACTGTCTAATTCTAACTGTCTATGTTTCCTTCTGCCCAAATTAAACAAACACACATTATCTGTAATGCTGGCAAAGGCATGAAATCCCTCGGATACATGGGAGCTATCACAAAAACAATACATTTTGCACAATAAGGTTTTACTTACAGTGCACAAACAGAACACTGAAATATCTTAAAATCCAATGAATACAGTTAACATAACATTGAATTAAAACACAACACATAAGAAAATTTACGATGGCATGTAGCATATCATTTTTTCGACTTATTCACTGATATAGAACATGTACTACACTACGGTACATGATTCTGCCATGTTACGTACTTTAGTACACACCCTTGTGTGGAACATGGATGGAGATACCATAGAAAATACGTTCCACATGTTTATGTACGATAGCAATAGTAATATTTACACAGTAACTTCATTTAATATGATACTGCCTGTGCTTTACCACACCAGTATTGTGTACTAACATATCTACTGTGGTACAGTATGAACAAAAATACCATATTAGAGACCTGTTGAACTTTAATAACCACTTGTGGTACACAATAAGTACCAGGAAATTCACCCAAAGTGGATAAATATACTATAGTTTACAATAATTACATTCCTTATGAGGTAAACACATTAGTGTTAGATGTAGCAGAATGAAATGTAGAGTTTTTTCTTTTTTAATGAAATTTATCGTTTTGTCTCGTTGCTACTTCATTTAAATGACCTTTAACTAAATAAATGAATGTTGTGTACAGAGTGTTTAGACGTGAACACAAGCGCCCGTGAATGATGAAGATTAACGCAGACGATAAACTCTGCAAAAGCAAACAGATTACAGCGGAAGAGCTGAGATAACATCTATTCATCTGTTCGTGTCTTGTTTAAGTTGAAATTAATAATAATTAATAATAAAAAAGAACTTACCGATGATCAGCGGGGGTCTCTGTGTAGTCCAAACGCACGCTGTCCGTCCGTCTCACTTAGGTTCTGGCTCAACCAATCAGCACGCAGAACGACTCCAGCGGGGCGGGCGCGCTGAATGGGAAAGCGTTTAGGGAGTTTTAGCTAAAGAATCGAGAGGGTGCTCGCTGCAGAGCCAAATGGGAGGAGCTGGAGCTCCAGCTCCCCCTCGCTGGAGCTCCAGCTCCCCCTCGCTGGAGCTCCAGCTCCCCCTCGCTAGATCTAGTGGGCGGGGCTTCAGACATCATTGGGCCAGGTAGATCGCCGCACAGTTAGAGTCCGTTCGAACTAGATGTACCTGTATCGCACGGTAAGAAAACTGTACTTTAAAGATAAATTTTACATTGAAATGTATATAAAATGTATATCTTACATTTATCGCTGTCTCGACATGACTATGGTTGCTATGTTTTCACACCCTTGAACAGAAACGTTAATTAGTTGTTGTTTTTTTCCGCGTAACTAATGCTAGCATTCTCCCATCTCCCATGCTACATTTTTGCATGTGTAGTAGCACGAGTTAAATCTTTCCTGTTGCTATCTTCCTGTCTCCTCTTACATCAGCTCTTTAAGGTGTGAACGCTCCCACGCTCACCTTCCCATTATCTCATGTCTCTCTCCCCCTCTGTCTCCTTCCCCCTCTCCCCCTAACTCGAGCCAACATCTTGTGATCTGTCTCTGCACGGACACCTCTATCTTCCTCTCCTTTGATTCTTCAGGATCTCACCAGGACATTTACAATGGTTCATGCTCTTTGTAGTAACATATGTTTATGGCCCAGGCGTTTGGTCAAATATATATAAACCCCATCTTTTGCTGTTAATAAACAGAGACCTTTCTGACAGACAACGTGTGTGTGTGTGTGTGTGTGTGTTTGACTGAGTCTCTCCTGGCGCCAGAAAAGCTTACCGAAGCACAGCGGACAGACCGAGCAACTCGCCTCTCCTACTACGTAATTTCAGAAAAACTTTATAGTAGTGTTTATATATAATCTTTTTTTTTTTTTTTCAGATTAACCTGTACAGATGCATCAGGCAATACTTTTGCGAGGACAGGATCCCCTGCTGTCTATCCATAGATGCACAGTATGCTGCCAAAAATACCACTGTACCTACTGTAAATCGGTTTACAACCATTTGCGTGAGCTCCGGAATCATGTAGCAAATCACATGCGAAATGCAGTTCAAGAAGAAGGTATGTGTGTTGTGAATAATTTTAATTGTAGTACTGTGCGTGTGAGAAACACATCATGCTTGTTGAACCTTTAAGTTTTTGCATTGTCATTTCTTCCTAGCATTTAAATCTTAAATATATTGTTCATTTAATATGTTCTCCTGTTGTGAAACTTTTGGGAATTTTGAATTTCACATACTTATGTTTAAAAAAAATTTTTTTTATAGATTTTCTGTATTACATTACTTAATTTCAATCATTATAAATATTAATAACATGTATATAAATACTCTTTACGTGGCAATCAGGCTGCAAGGGCTGGTGTAGAGTCTGTCAGGTATTTGTTCCAGCTGAGTAGTTGCATGTTTAGCTAATAGTTTTTAAATCAGGGCTTTATTTGGTAGAACTTCATGTGTTCTGCTTGGACAGAACAAAACCTTCACATACACTGGCCTTGGTGTTTGGTGGCAGTGTGGTAAAACAATATATAAAAAAAGGATCTTAATGTTGTTGTGCTCTTGAGCAAAGTGTTTCACCACAAAACCTCAGCATAGGCAATGCATTGTATTAAACATGTAAATGAAACAATTGTGCTAATTTTATTCTTTCTATGTTTTAGATTTTGTCATCATCAAGTGTGGTCTAAAGTGCAGGCAATCACCACATTTTCACTGCTGTTACTGTACATCAACAGTAATTAGACGTGACAGTCTTATTACACATTTTAAAATGTGTAAAAATTTTGAATCTGGACAACCACCATCAGCAGCACCACCACCATCTCCAGCATCACCACCACCATCCCCAGCGTCAGTGGCACCACCTCCATCAGCAGCACCAGGACCACCTCCAGCATCGTCAGCAAAAAGAGTACGCGTCCGGCAGCAAGTCAGGGTGACTTGCACACACTATGGCATTAAAATAAATCAAAGGAACTTGCTGGTTCATATCAACCGAAGACATAGGCAAAGGGTAGACGTTATTACAGCAAAGCGGATGACATGATGGAAGTCACTCCAGCTGAGTCAGATAGCATGGAGATCACCCCAACCACAGGAATCTATGTATGTAGACACAATGTTTATGTATTGCTTAAATCGTTTATGCATTTACCTTTTCTGTTTTATATAGGTGTTTATAAGCAGAACTTCACTAATTACATTATTATTGGAATCCTTATCTTGCACACAGGACTCAGCGGTGATGAAAAACATTTTGCTGGCCTGTAAGTGGGTGGAGGAGAACCAACACCAATTTGCTGGGAAAATTGAACTGCCAAAGATCCTGAAGATGAAGGAGGAAGATGCATTGTTGGCTATCACAATGCGAGACTTGTTCCTAAACACAATGTTTTATGAAGGTGAAAGGGATGAAGAAGAAATTTGGGCTCCCTTCAGAGAGTTGAGGACATGGACATTTTCTTGCAGGAAGTACGAGACAAAAGAGACATCCATGTGTCTTGTTTACACAACCCTCACTTGTGAATGTACTAGTGGGGTACTGTAATGTAAATATTGATTTTTGTGTTGTGTTTTTGAAATATATTTATTTATTTTAATATATTGTTATACCATTAAAATCTTGTGTGAAAAGAAGTGTTGTGTTCTTGAAATATATTTATAATTTTATGATTCTTATTATGACATTTTATCTAAATTTAAGATTTATTTTGTGTTTAGATGCACATTTTCCTGTTTTAGGTTAACAGAAACAAATAAATCCAGCAAAAAACTTGTAGGACAGTGGAGTTTGTGACCATTAAATGAAGTTGCATGGCTGGTTTTAGGCTACTGGACTGGTCACTTATTTCCATTTAAAATAATAATAATAAAACGTAAAAAATAGCATAATGTGTAGCCTATCACATAAAGGTGGAGTCTGTTTAAAATTATAGTCAAAATTCAATTTAAATAAACTTCATTATTTATTACATTATTAATCAGATGCTTTAGAATAGTTGATGAATTAAAGAGGGGTGCACAGATAGTTAGCAAACGGTTTTATCCAAAGCGACTTAAAAAGTGAGGAAACTATTCATCCTTATAAGTAGTAAATAAGACAAGCTTACATAAATACAACGTTTAGAAAGTTATTAGAAACACACACATATATAGTGTGAGTAATGTTCGTATCAAGTATTTGCGTAAAACTACACTATTTGTGGGCAATAAAGCATTACTAAAATATTTACGTATTGCCGTTAGTCACAAAAATGGTACTGGCCATGCTGAAAAGAATAAATCCTAATCTTGACAAATATTAGAGAAAGATAAGCATTTACTTCCGTTATGGTTGAACCTGCACTGACATTAACATCCACTTGGTGGCGCTTGATAGCGTCTCAAGCCCCGCCCACTAGATCTAGCGAGGGGGAGCTAGAGCTCGTCTCAAGCCCCGCCCACTAGATCTAGCGAGGGGGAGCTAGAGCTCCAGCGAGGGGGAGCTGGAGCTCCAGCTCCTCCCATTTGGCTCTGCAGCGAGCACCACTTGAAAGAATCCCCGGCTGCCGCGCGGCCCCGCCTATTCAGGGAGCCTACGGAGTGAGCGATTAACCATAGTCGAATCGATTGGTGTGCGTCCAACTCACGTTACTCGTGTGCTATTCATGCCGGCTGGTGATAATTAACGTTAATATGATCTCGGGCTTGCTCACGATGCTCAACATCTATAAAAATAGCAAAGTATTGTGTATAGAGTGATAAAAAAAACTATCTAACGCATGTTAGAAAACATCATTTCCTGCATTTTTTTCTGCTTCAGGAGTCAGTCTGTTCTGAGACAGTAAGAGTAGAGGAAGGGGCAGATTCAGAACCAGGGAGGGAGCCGGAGACAGCAGAACAAAGAGATGATATTGCCAGCACCAGCACAGGGAGCACAGTTTTTAGTTTAGATCTCATGTTTACATTTTATTGTATGTTGATGGCTTGACTGTAAACAACATAAACAATGCAATAAATTTATAAAAATATATATTTATTGTCCCCCCCTGCTGTTAAATGAAATTTACGTTATTTTACGTTAACGTTACGTTATTACATTATTAACGTCGACAGAATAAAGTAAAGTTTTATTTCTGGAATTGATGCACGGGCTTCATCTTAGGCTTTTTTTTTCTTTCGGTTCTTTCGTTTCTCAGCGCCGGACTGTTGATGTCTCTTTCCAGGACCAGGCATATCGTTCAATTATTATAATTCTTTTGGCCAAATACTGTAGGCAGCCGTAACAGAGGTGAGGGCGCGCGCGTCATCACGTGTGCTTAGCCGACTCTGCGTTCACCGTAAACTTCAATATAGACGTTTATATTTTTGTTTATTTGTATATGTATGTTATTAATATAATTTTTTTAGAGATTGTGTGTGCGTGCACGGAGAGTTTGTGTTGATAAGTTTATGTGGATAAGTTGATAAGTGTATGTTGTCAAAGTATTTGTGGACATATAATTAGGGAAATTTTTTTTAAATTAAGGATGTCTTGAAACATAATGCAGTAACTACAGTATTTATTTGAACACGGTAAAGGTGTTAATGTTTCGTACATTCCTTAATTTGTCCTTTCGGTTTGTGTTTTATGTTTCACTGTTTTCAATATACTGTACATACTGTAAAACGTATGGACAATAATGTTCCGGAAGCATTATTAAATATTCAATAAGGCACACACACAATTTAGTTGCAATAAAGTTTTATTAAATATATAATAAAGCAGGCCGTACTGTATATGGAAAATGGTCACTCAAAATCTTTACAAAAGCAAGAGTATTCATTAATTATAATTCTTTTTAGAAATGAGAAAACTCAATCTTTTCTTTCTAAGAAGTTCGTTAATTATGTCTCTTATTTGCTTGTTGTTGTGGGTTGTGGGGTGGAATTTCCTAGCAACAGCATCGTGCTTGAAGCAGAATTACCCCATCAGCGGTTTGATAACTTCACACCAAGGATAGGTGAGAAGGGGGATTACAGTAACGGTTTCTGTGGGTCTTCACCAAGAGGTGATGTGGGTCGCGTTGTATTCAGCGAATAGACTAAAACAAAATCATGTTTGCTTCAGCATTGCAAACAATATTGTATTAGGCCAACTTTATTTAAGATTAAAATAATAGTGGGTTAGGAACGTTATTCTTCATATAACTTAAATGGCTGAATGAAGTTAAATATACACAATAAATTAATAATTGCGTTTGCTTTACATTTGAGCACTCGTGTAAATAGCTTTTTCATTGAATATACTACCATATCATATATCTGTGTCTAATACTGGTTTATTCATATTTTACATTACATTCAGTTTGTAATTTACTTGCGATTGTACTTTTAAAATGTAACCTATACGTATCTACAGTATAAGCACATTTAACTACTTCAGCAGTGAATTAGAAACTTGGTCAGTCTGGCTTTTAGATAAAGTCCTTCAGAGCAAGCATTGTGTAAATATAATATAGAAAAAATAATGTAATATAAAATAAAATAATATAAAATAAAAATATAACATAAATGGTTAATGATAGCAATAAAATCAGACTTAATAGTTGGATTTGATACTTTTCTTTTTATTTACTGTATAGACATCTTATTATGCTTTCTCTGTTATTAATCTCTCTATATTCTCTAATTATGACTTGAATAAATCGGCTCACATCGGAGCGCGCTAGCGTGTTGGAAAAGCGAGTACTGTAGTCTATATATTTGTGTTTGTTGTTTTCCTGGGGGGTGGCGTGTTTATGTCTGCATTTTATCTATAAATCGTGTGTGTGTGTGTGTGTGGGTGTGTGCACGGAGAGTTTATGTGTGTGCACAGAGAGTTTGTGTGTGTGCACACGGAGAGTTTATGAGTGTGCCCCTTTGATCTGCTGGGTATGGCGGGGCGTCGATTGCTGATCAGTGTAAAGTAGCGTACTTTACACACACTGATCAGCAGTCTACGCCCCGCCGTACCCAGCAGATCAAAGGGGCAGTTATCGGCTATGACACGTTGAAGGAGAACTTAATAGATCTCAAAAATAGTGTAAATGTCTGCAACAATCACTAACCATTAAAATGTTTTTTTTTGTAATTAAACATGTAAATATTAATTATATTTTCTTTATACATATTTCCATTATATATATATAATTTAAAACTATTTATTCATTTGTCTTTTATTTACTTACTTACTAGCGAATGCTTTTTTAGGGCTCTAAAAACTACGACAGTATGAGTGACAATGGCCCTTGCACCGGTCACACACACAAACACACAATAAATATATATATATATATATATATATATATATCGTGTTTAATTAAATTCTTAAATCATCGTGTTCACCATTCACTGAAAAAAAGAACTTGTAAGATTTACTTGATAAAATCCTCGTAACAATTTGGACACATAGATTTTAAGTTAATTTTATTGCTCCAATATTAAGGCTGAATCCCAATTCTACCCCTTCCCCCTACCATTCCACTTGGCGCGTTCACGTGAAGGGGTAGTGGTGTCTCATTTCTCTTTTGGTTGGAGGGGTAGGGGGAGGGGGAAGGGCCAGATAGCCCTCCAAACGAAGATTTTTCGGGACCTCACTTCAAACGAAGGGCTAAGCGGAATTTTCAACATGGCTGCTCACTCGAGCAAGCAGAGACATAAATGTTAATTTTTACCATTAATAAAGATTTTTATGACAAGTTTTCATTATATGTATATTACCTTTAGTCTTGTGTTTGTGGTGATGTTCTGTAAAGAAACGTTTGCAAAAAAATCGCTAAAGTTTGCTAGCGGATAGTACAGATTGCACGATATTACAAATATATATTTTTATGTCACATACACTTTACTGCATGCTACAAACACATATCAAAGTTCAGTAGCACGGCAGGTTGCCGAGCATTTGATAACGCATTGTTTGTTTTGCTTACGGCCATATGTGTACATGTAAATGAACGGTGCTTACACTATTCTTACTTACTGCAACGTGACTACAGTTTTGTAATTTATATTATAGGGACGGCTGAGGAAACCCGAAGGCTCATCCGTTTTCGTGGTGAAAATGAGCAACTTTTTTAAAAATCGAAATACGGCGCAAAAAAAACTTTGGGAGTAAGTAATCTCTCTCTTATTGGAATGTGTGATAAACATCGGCGCATGTCCTCTGACGTAACATTAGGAACATCTTTCATAAATCACACAACTAAAATATAATTAAACAGTTTATTCACCAACATTACCAAATATTTGTGACATTCACAGTCTAGATCCAAGTTGTCTTTTTAATAAAAGTGCATTCAGCTAAATTTTGCATCCATAGAAACAACTGCACAGCACCAGGGCCTGAAATACTTGTTTTAAACAAAATTGTGTAAAATAATAATAATAAATAAATAAAATACAGCATTCATTTAGAAAAAAAAATACAGCAGAAAATACATTAAACAAACTGTAGAATAAACGTTAAAACTTAATAGCCCTCTGAAGCAGTGAAGTTGCAACATTCAAATTAGCACTCTGGACTAGTGCACTTAAAAGTATGCCATTGAAACCATAACGCATTAAAACATTTTAAGCTGAACATGTAAACACAACATGTAAAGACTTGTAGTCAAGCCAAATCAAATGTTTTAAGATGATAACTTCATCTTTAAAGCTTGCACTTTTGGTGATAGCTTAATCCCATCAAGTTCTAGAAGCACTTTCTGAAAATAGCTCAAATGTGTAGCGCAGTGCTCGGAGCTATTGCCACATTCTTGCAAAATTTCCTCTCCTTCAAGGATTATGGATACACCAACTGGTCCTTCCCCTTCAACAGCACGGACGACAAGGATTTTAAGAAGGTGCATACTGGCATCACTTCGTCTGTCCCCCTGCATAAAATTTACAAGAAAATAAATAATTTATTTTGAGAAACAAAAAAAAAAATCTGAATTGCTTCAACCCGTGCTGACTTCATTTCACAGAGAAAAAAATTATAATAAAAATAATTGATAATAAAAAATAACCATCACTTCATATACTTCAGATACTTCATAAACTTGGGTTAAATTGCTTTAGCAATAATCTTGCATCAATAAAACATTGTAAAACATGGCATGAGATGGCTACACTCCATAGATTACTCTGCACCTTTACAGTGTCAGGAAATCCTATGATGAATGAGTTTGTATTTAAAGGGTTAGTCCAAACATGAAAATTCGTTCAATAATTACTGAGATTTATATATTCATTTGCATTTATATGCTTCTGTCCAATGCAACAAACACTATATTCAAGGTATTAATAAATTGTATAATTAATAAGAAAACAATGCTTTACCAGGAAATCATCAAAGAGATCCTCTTCAGATTCATGTCTCATCTTTACGCTTTGTTTCTATGAAAATATTTACATTGTATCATTACATAATCTTTTATTCGTACAACTACATTTAGGCATTTCTTCATCTTTTGTAAGTTTTGCCTTTATCCAAAGCAAATTACAAAAGAGGAAGGCATCAAGCATGTCAAGCAGTGCTACTAACACAAAGTTTCTGACACCGTTAGAAAAATACAAGATTGATCAGCGAGGGATTAAGGAAAAAGTGAGAAGCAAGAATCATGTGTGGAAAGATTAAGCATGCAAGGTCACAGGATGACTCGACTTATTTTTATTGTCTGCAATGCGATTTAGACAACTTAGAGCTGCTGTCAATACTGTATGAACATATGTACAGGTTCTTTACAGTTGAAATTCAACTTGTAACTTATTAATAAAAAAAAACGTTTATTGCTAGTGCTCTTTTACCATTTAATGCTTTAACTCAGTTTGTTCAGAAATGGCATCTCACTGGCGAGCCTTTATCTGAACACGCCGTTTTCACGAGGTGTGGGGGTAAGAAACACACATCTCGGTTTATTAATCCGCGTGCTCGGTTCGTTATTTATTTATTTATTTACCACAGGACCCCTGGGGGGCTCCGTAGGTTCAGGTTTTTACACGAAAACGGTGTTTTGTGAATCTCCACACTATTAAAAACTGAAATATTGCTAATTGTAAGTCCTGAGATTAAGATGAACATTAATTGGGAGTCATGAAAGCGAGAATCACATCCAAAAAAGAAAGCTAAACTTACCTCGAACACGACAAACACCAGCTCCAGCCACGCCGTGTTGTACCTCCATGATGATTCCCAACCGACTGATCCACAGCGCGGGCACAGCGTCTCCAAACACGCATGCACGGTTTAATTTGGACACATTTTCGGCTTCAGTAGACACTCAATACTTCAGACTGAAACACGACTTCCCCCTACAGGTAATGAAGGGCATTTTCACAGCTTCCCGCACGCTGCCGCACAAAGCCGGCAAAAAAAAATACTAAACAGATCTAACAGATGAGGACTCAGATTAATGTGCAAAAAATATATAATAAAACTATATAAGTCTACATAGCCTTTATAAGACTCTATTTTAAGCGCGCTTAAAACATTTTATTTAGTTTTAAAATAAAACAATTTTAAAATATCATCACTCGGGATTCGAACCGGCGCTTTGTAGATCCCTGGTCGAGCGTTCTAACCGCTACACCAAGCAGCCAGTTAGAGACAATGCACACTAGAGACGTTAATAAGTCACTCGACTTCTTTGAAAGCACGTGTACTTCTTTGATAAGTGACGAAGTAAGCCTGTTATAATAATAACTTGGTGTTATTTGATCTTATTGGTTTAGAAATTTATATTTAAATAAATAGTAAACTTGGCCGATTTCGTTATAATTTTGTTTGATGAGTGGGGCTTGAAAATTCTCTTGAAAAATATGGTCATTTATTTCAGTTAATAAATCTACTATAATTTTTTTTTTACTCATTATTGTACAGTACACATCAATAGCTCTGGTTCAGATTTTTCATGTCTGTTGTGGAAATTACCATCACTGTTGTATTTACTGCGATGAATGAAAATGTCACTTTGCGCCACCTGGCGGCCATTTTACGAATGACTTTGAAATGCAACTGATTTATTTTGGCCGCTGTTGCCTTTAAACGGCGGTATGCGCGGCGGGATGGTTATTCCGATTGTGTAACCACTGTAAATATATTAGAACATCACAATCAAAAATTCATATGATCATTATCAAATATATTACATTATTATTATCAAATTTACTATTACTATTTATTATTACTATTATAATTAACCCTAGGCACGTAACAAATTAATACACGAAAATTAAGACACGGAATACAAATTCTCATACAGTATAATGTTTATTTTGTGGCACATTTATTTTGCAGGAGTTTGTCATGTAATATAAACATGTTTACACTAAATAAATATTGTTTATGATTGTTTATGAAAATTACATGAAGCTATTTTATTATAAATAAGCAATATAAAAATATACATGTACGTATATGAAAAAAATATATAGCTTATATATTTTTTCCCTATACAACATATCTTTTTTATATTGCTTATTTTATAATCAAATTCGTTAGGTGCAATTTGTAAATCATAAACCTATTAATTTATGTTCTAATATGATATTTGATAGAGGTTATGTAGGGGGGGGCAATACGTTTGTTAGGCAAATGATATCTTTCTCTGATTTTCATAATTAGTAAATGCAAATGACAGTCAGTATAATTTTCTAGTCATCAACTATTAGGGTATAATTTTAATTTTATTGAACAAACCTCATAATGATAACAATATTTATTTTAAAAATAAAAAACTGAAAATGCACTGTTCCAAATTATTATGCACAAAAGAGTTAAAATATTTTATAGGTTGTAAAGAACTGAAAATAGGCTTTTGTTGAATTTGCAGCATTAGGAGGTCATATTTAAAGAAATCAAAAACTATTTCAATCAAAAACATCCTAACAGGGCATGTTACATCTTATCATAGGACCCCTTCTTTGATATCACCTTCACAATTCTTGCATCCATTGAACTTGTGAGTTTTTGGACAGTTTCTGCTTGAATTTCTTTGCAGCATGTCAGAATAGCCTCCCTGAGCTGCTTTTTGGAATCAAACTGCCTCCCACCCTCATAGGTTCTGGGTCAGGGGAGGATGGTGGCCACACCATGAGGTTTCGCATCTTTTATGCCCATAGCAGCCAATGACACAGAGGTATTCTTTGCAGCATGAGATGGTGCATTGTCGTGCATGAAGATGATTTTGCTACGAAAGCCACTGTTCTTCTTTTTGTACCATGGAAGAAAGTGGTCAGTCAATATACTTTGCAGAGGTCATTTCTCACCTTCAGGGACCCTAAAGCGGCCTACCAGTTCTCTTCCCATGATTCTGGCCCAAAACATGACTCCTTGTTGACATCGAAGCCTTGTTGGGACATGGTGGCCATCCACCAACCATCCACTACTCCATCCATCTGGACCATCCAGGGTTGCATGAAACTCATCAGTAAACAAGACTGTTTAAAAACTTGTCTTCATGTATGCCTGGGCCCACTGCAACCGTTTCTGCTTGTGAACATTGATTGGGGTAGCCGAATAGTAGGTTTATGCACAACTGCAAGCCTCTAAAGGATCCTACACCTTGAGGTTCGTGGGACTCCAGAGGCACCAGCAGCTTCAAATACCTGTTTGCTGCTTTGGAATGGCATTTCAGCAGCTGCTCTCTTATCTCTTTATCTGCACGAACCTGTCTGTGCGCTCAATCAGCCACAAATGTCTTCACAGTATGATGATCACTGTAACATCTGGGCCACCACAGCCTCGGAGAGTAAGATCCAGTTCCCCGGACTACTGAGCCGTCGCTTTGTCTAACCCTAGTGTGTCTGCGTGTGTATGTCGCTCACTTTATTAAGTAATGAAAATCACCTGTGTATCCTTCTGTGTCTCCCTATTTATACCAGCCGACCCCATAGTCTTTTGTCCGTCCACCGTCGTGTACGAATGTGTTTTCCCCTGTTGGCTGAGAAAGAGAGAGAGACTCCCGAGTTTTGGAATTTATGTTTGTTTTGGTTGAGTTTCGGAATTTATGTTTATTTTGGTTTTTCTGCCTTTTTGGAGTCCTTTTTGAGTTTTTTGGATAAATAAACGAGTTTTGAGTTCCAGACCTGCATCTGCGTCCGTCTCGTCATTGTGAACCATGTCAATCACGCTTAAGTTTTCATGAAATATCTAATGTTTTTATACCTTCAGGAAGGGCATCTGGCGTAAAACCTGTGCCAAGTTGTAGTGCGGACTGGATATTCCGCTGTGGCGACCCCTTGCCGGGAGCAGCCGAAAGACCTACTAATACTACATCAAGGCATTGCAATATTTGACGCCATATTGCTTGAAACCTGTGGCCTGCTTAATAATGTGGAACAACCTTCTTTTTTCCTTTAATTGGGCTTATCTGCCAAAATAATTATCACACGTGTCTGAGATTAATTTCAATGATCCAAAGAGCCCTGAGGCACAATACTATCCATGAGTTTAATTTAAAAACTAAACATTTAATGTTTGACACTTACATCCAATTTGCATAATAATTTGGAACGCGATGTATAGTTTACTAAATTTTGATCAATATATACCTTCCAAGCAAAAATTTGGACAATTGATGACCGTTTATGACAGCTGTTGTGAATCAGATAATGTCAAACATGTTCGTTCAACTTTCATTTTGGAACTATTTTTCAACCATGCTGGGACATGTAGGAGGGACGTCATTTAAATGGCCTGAATCAAACGTCCGAATATTTCCTGGGATGCTTTGGATCATGGGCATTCCATTCATGTGTCACTTACTGCAAACATTTTTTTAAATCTAGTTATTAAAGGTAATCCTTATGTTTATAATTAGGTTAGTTTGTTTCATTTTTTATGAGCCCCCCCAAATTTGGGTGTGTATGGCTGTAATTCCTGAATGGTTAATGCTACATTTTTGTCACTCTTTGAATTAATTAAATTCAATTCAATTCAGTTTTATTTGTATAGCGCTTTTAACAATTGACATTGTCTCAAAACAGCTTTACACAATCAAAAGAATTATTTACGTTTGTATGGAATGTGAATGTGTATGAATCAAAATGTTCAGATAGTCCCTGGTGAGCAAGCCCGAGGGCGACAGTGGAAAGGAAAAACTCCCTGAGATGGTAATAGAAAGAAACCTTGAGAGGAACCAGACTCGACAGGGAACCCATCCTCATCTGGGTGAAACAGATAGCAGGAAATGATCTGCATTTATACAGTGTTAAGTGTTAGGTTCAGCTATAATAGTTGATGTTAATTGATGTTATAATAGTTGATGTAAAATGAAGTCCAGTAGTTATTCGAGACTCAGATAGACTTGTAGAAAGTTCCAGTCCTGAACTATCGAATTGTCAAGTCCTCAGAGAAACAGCTGACAACACCAGTCGAGGCCAGAACCATCTTCTAAGTAGATAGAATCATCCCCAGACACCAGATGCATCCTAAAGAGACACACGGGGCATCCATGCGACGAGACCTCCAACCAGAAACGGGGCACCAGGATGGATCAGACAGGTCCGGAGGGCAGAGGGAGTCTGGATCACTGGCAGCTCAGGAACCACATGTGTAGCTCGACAGAGAGAGAGAGAGAAAGAGTGAAAGGGGGAGACAGGGGGAGAGAGGAAAGAGAAAGAGGGGGAGGAAGAGAAGAGGAGGAGAGATTGCAATTAGGTATGGTCACAGTCACAATGTCTAATGTGAATGTATATTTACTGTAGAGTGCAAGCAGGGACTCCGGCAGGACTAACTATGACAGCATAACTAAAAGGGAGAGCCAGAAGGAAACACAAACATGAGGGCTCCCTGAGATGTAAAGCAAACAATCACCTCACCGTCAACAAACCTGAGTGATCAAATGAGACCAGTTCACCATAATACTCTACGTCCATGAGTCCCCCAGATCTGCTCCTTTACCTTATGGCAAATCTATTTATAAAAATGCTTGGCTAAATAAATAGGTTTTGAGCCTAGACTTAAACACGGAGACTGTGCCTGAGTCCCGAACACTATTTGGAAGACTATTCCATAATTTTGGGGCTTTGTAAGAAAAAGCTCTGCCCCCAGCTGTAGTTTTCATAATACGGGGTACTGATAAGCAGCCTGCATCCTTTGACCGAAGTAGGCGTGGTGGATCGTAAGACACTAGCAGTTCGCTCAGATACTGCGGTGCGAGACCATTTAATGCCTTATATGTCAATAGTAGTATTTTAAAATCAATGCGAAATTTCACAGGGAGCCAATGCAGTGAAGATAGGATAGGGGTGATGTGCTCATATCTTCTGGTTCTAGTGAGGACTCTCGCTGCTGCATTCTGGACTAGCTGAAGCTTGTTTATGCACCTAACTGAAGAGCCAGACAGTAAGGCATTACAATAGTCCAACCTAGAAGTGATAAAAGCATGAACTAGTTTTTCTGCATCGTTTAGCGACAATATATTTCTTATTTTGGCAATATTTCTGAGGTGAAAGAATGCTATCCTGGTGATATTATCTACATGAGCTTCAAATGAAAGGCTGGAATCTATAATCACGCCGAGGTCTTTTACTGTTGCACTTGACGGAACAGAAAGGCCATCTAAAGTTACGGTGTGATCTAAGATTTTACTTCTAGCTGTATGCGGTCCTATGACTTGAACTTCTGTCTTATCCGGATTAAGCAGAAGGAAGTTAATTAGCATCCAATTTCTTATGTCCTGCACACATTGCTCAACTTTAGTAAGATGGTTTTTCTCATCAGGTTTTGTTGAGACGTATAGCTGTGTGTCGTCAGCATAACAATGAAAACTAATACCATGCTTACGGATTATGTTGCCCAGAGGAAGCATGTAAAGGGAAAAAAGCAGTGGGCCTAAAACTGAACCCTGCGGAACGCCAAACTCCACTAGAGAACATGCAGAATAATCACCATTTAAGTCTACATACTGATAACGATCGGTCAAATAGGATCTGAGCCAGGAGAGGCCTGTACCCTTAATTCCTACTACATTTTCTAATCTGTGAAGAAGAATAGCATGATCAATAGTGTCAAAAGCTGCACTGAGGTCGAGTAATACAAGCATAGTTACACAACCCTGATCAGAGGCCAATAGGAGGTCATTTACTACTTTAACGAGTGCTGTTTCTGTGCTGTGGTGAGGCCTAAATCCTGACTGATACAGTTCATGTATGCCATTTCTATGTAGATATGAGCATAGCTGCTCCGCTACTATCTTTTCCAGAATCTTAGAGATAAAGGGGAGGTTTGATATTGGCCTGTAATTGGACAGCTGACAGGGGTCGAGGTCAGGTTTCTTAATTATTGTTTTGATAACTGCTAATTTAAAAGATTTTGGAACATAACCAATGCTGAGTGAGGAATTAATTATTCTCAACAGCGGTTCTGTTATTACTGGTACTATCTGTTTAAGAAAATGTGTCGGTCTAATATACAGGTTGATGAATTTGCAGAAGAGATGAGTGAAATTAGTTCATTCTCTTCAAGAGGAGTAAAGTATTCTAGGTTTGAATCTGACTAGGTTAACATCTGTATCAATTACATTGTTCGGTTTCAAACCCTCAATTTTATGCCTGATATTTACAATTTTATTATTAAAAAAGTTCATGAAGTCCTCGCTATTGCATGATGTTGTTGTGGAGATTTCTGTAGTGGTCTTATTTCTGGTTAATTTGGCTACGGTATTAAATAAAAATCTAGGATTATTTTTATTTTCTTCTATAAGAGTGGAGAGATACATTGATCTAGCTACACTAAGAGCTTTCCTATAATTCAGGATGCTCTCTTTCCATGCTATTTTAAATACCAACAATTTAGTTTGACGCCATTTACTCTCTAATTTCCGAGCAGTCTGTTTTAAAGTGCGCGTGTGATCGTTATACCAGGGAGCGAGTTTCTTATCTCTAATAATTTTTATTTTAGCTGGAGCTACATTATCTAAGGTACAACGAAGTGTCGACTCTAAATATTCAGTCGCCTGATCGAGTTCTGTGGGGTCAGACGGTGGCCTAATCGAAGTTGGTAACTCTGGGAGATTACTGATAAAACTCTGTGTGGTAGTTGATGTGAATGTACGTTTAATACGGTAGCGCGGTGCTGTGCGTACATTATCACTGTGACACACTTGAATGGAGACAAGATAGTGATCTGAGATAATTTCAGACAGTGGAATTGTGAATACATTTCTTATAATTAATCCGAAGAATATTACTAAATCTAAAGTGTGACCTGCTTTATGAGTGGGTCCTACTACACACTGATTTACGCCTACGGAGTCCAGTATGGACATAAATGCTGTTCTCAGAGGGTCTTCTGGATTCTCAAAATGAATGTTAAAATCTCCAGCAACTAACACTTTGTCTACAGAAACGACCAGGTCTGAGATGAAATCTGCAAATTCACTAAGAAATTCAGAATACAGCCCTGGAGGTCTGTAAATTATAATTAGTGGAATCGACTGAGCTTACTTAATATACTTAAGTATACTTATGTTACTATAAAGAATTTCAAATGAGTTAAATTTGTGTCCGTGTTTTTGTACGATAGACAGATTATCATTATGAATAACTGCGACGCCTCCTCCTCTACCAGTTAACCGAGGCTGGTGTATGTAGCTGTATCCAGGAGGACTAGCTTCATTTAGAGCTACATACTCATCCTGTTTAACCCATGTTTCAGTTAAACAGTATATCAAACGCCTGATCTGTGATAATTTCATTAACAATAACTGCTTTTGATGCGAGAGATCTAATATTTAACAATCCTAGCTTCAGATCAGAGGTGCCGGCTGCGCATTCAGTATGATCCGAGTTTGTGGTCTTTATGTTAATTAAATTATTGAAACAGACTTTCTGAGTCTTTCTACATTTTTGCTTAGATCGGGGAACAGACAAAGTCTCAATATGATGAACCCTGAGTGATGACTCTATGCAGCTAGCAGACGGTTGGTTTAGCCTGTCTGTCTGCTACCTGGCCTGGGCTCTGGATTGTCACCGATTAACTAGACCTCTACTGAGACTATGAGCTATACTACAGGAAATGAGAGCAGCACCTTCCCGAGTGGGATGGACACCGTCCCGCCCTAACAGGCCAGCTTTGCCCTCAAAGGTCTTCCAATTATCTATAAAGCCCACATTATTTTTGGAGCACCACCTGGACATCCAGCGGTTCAGCGACCATAACCTGCTGTAAGCTATATCGCCACGTCTCATTGGGATGGGACCAGAGCATATTACTTTGTGAGTATTAGAGTATTCTCTAATTATTAGAGAATTAAAGCTGGCTCCTTGACTTCACTCACATCTTGAGTATTTCATTTCACAGTGGTGAACAGAAGAAAATTTTCATTCTCTATATCGCTTAATCCTGTGTTCAGGTTCGCGGGGGACCTGGAGCCTATCCCAGGAGACATCGGGCACATACACACACCCCCGGCAATTTGGGACCGCCAATTAGCCTAACCTGCACATCTTTGGACTGTGGAAGGAAACCGGAGTACCCGGAGGAAACCCACCAAGCACGGGAAGAACATGCAAACTCCATGCACACAGAAGAAAATGTTAAAAAGAATAAAAAAATCTGAAAAATGGCTGAACCTGACTCCCTCTCTATAACACACACGTGCACACATTAAATGAGTTTATCAGAGGAGACTCATCCATATTGAAAAGGGAGGTTCATTTTCCATAGGGGTGCCAATTCCATGTAATAAAAATAAGGGATTTTTTTTAAAAAGGAGCCCTCAAATTAATTTCTAGCCTTCATTCAAAAGAAATTAAGTCCCGGTTTGAATTGAACTGTCACGTTCTGTTATGATTTAGGACTGTGGGCTTGGTGTTGAGGCATAAATGCAGAGGGGATGCAGTTAAACAGAAAGTCTTTAATGAGAATCAAACAAAAAGCAAACATGAACAAAACGTGAACTAAGGAAGTTGGCTAAAAACATGGAGCATGCTATCAAACGGAACTCAAAACACAAACACAGACTCGGGATTACACGATCTAATACAGTACAGACATGGGGATACAAACTGGACGAGGCAAGACATAAACAGCCTAGAGGACTAAACACAAGGGACTATACATGCAAGGGATAAACAAACACAAGACAGGCTTGGCTAGGTCTACTGGCTGTGCCCCACATTAGCTGCTAAGCTAGTTCATAGCTAATCAGACTAATGGCTACACAGGCCAGTAACCTGAGACACAAGGGAATGAACAGACAAGGTGCACAGCAGACTAAGAACGAAACAGACTAAGAACTCTAAAGGTTAGTGGCTAAAGATGTTAGTACCTAAACAGACTAAGAGAGCTAAGCAGATGATGAGACTAGACAGACACGAAGACTAGACAGACTAAGATCTAGACATGTTAGTATCACCCTCATTAGTATTGAAACAGACTAATAACTAAACAGGCAATGGGGGTTACTTACACAAAAGGGTAAACACAAAGGGCTAATTCTCCTAGAGGTTAATCCTGCTAGGAGACACAAAGACAGACATCTCAATATAAACCAACTTAACTTAAAGTGCTCCTGAAACCAAAAGGCCAACTATCATCAAACCAAACAAAACAGAACAGAAATTATATCACTTTAATGCTCGACCCAGTTTCCCAGAACAAACAGGTATTTATAACAGTGCTAATGAGCCTCCTCAGTTCAGGTGAGCATCCACATCACCTGACTGAGGAGGCTTCTGGGAAACTGGGTCTAGAAACCAAAACTACAAACTAAAAACACCGCCCTCTAGTGGGCAACCCTCACATGAACACCCAAATTTATTCCATAGTAGACTTGTTTAGCTGTTTAGACTTACTGTTTATACCATAAATATAACATTATAAACTTTTACATTTGTAACATATATATTAACATTGTATATAGCATATATGTATTGTTAGAAATAAAATAGTTAATCTTTTTGGAGAGGGAGTAAAATCTTTCCGTGCCACGGGCATATGCCACTCCACATGTCACCTCTGTGTGCGCATGGCACTGGCAGCTGCCATTCCACATGTCACCGCTACGTGCGCATGGCACTCCACATGTCACCGCTGTGTGCGCATCGCACTGGCAGCTGCCACTCCACATGTCACCGCTACGTGCGCATGGCACTCCACATGTTACCGCTGTGTGCGCATGGCACTGGCAGCTGCCATTCTACATGTCATTGATACTTGTGCATGGCACTCCACATGTCACCGCTACTTGCACATGGCACTGGCAGCTGCCACTCGCACACTACCAGTACAGCAGCTGCCACTTGTATGTCCATCTGTCATCGGTCTCAACGCGACTATACATGTCTGTATACACCACTGGACTCCTCATGATTAAATACGTTGGTCACATGACAGCTGTATAAGGCGGTTACGGGACTCATTATGTGTAAAGTTATTCTAAAGTTGCGTATAGACGAAGCGAGTTGCTCGGTCTGTCCGCTGTGCTTCGGTAAGCTTTTCTGGTGCCAGGAGAGACTCAGTCAAACACACACACATGTTGTCTGTCAGAAAGGTCTCTGTTTATTAACAGCAAAGATGGGGTTTTTATATGTTTGACCAAATGCCTGTGCCATAGATATATGTTACTACAAAGAACATTAACCATTGTAAATGTCCTGGTGAGATCCTGATCATGTGAGATCATGTGAGATCAAAGGAGAGGAAGATAGAGAGGTGTCCGTCCAGAGACGGATCATAAGATGTTGGCTCGAGTTAGGGGGAGAGGGGGAAGGAGACAGAGGGAGATAGAGAGAGAGGGAGAGACAGAGACATAAAGAGAGAATGGGAAGGTGAGCGTGGGAGCATTCATACCTTTAAGAACAGATGCAAGAGGAGATAGGAAGATAGCAGCAGGAAAGATTTAACACGTTAATATCAGATCTATGAGGAAGATAGCAAAAGAGTAGAAATAACTCCTTTATATATAAAATTATTCTAACATTATGGTTGTATATCGTGCTCTGAATAATAAATGTTCTGTTATGTCTTCAATCATTGTAATTTGACATTTTTTTGTTTGTTTGCTGTTTTTTTTATAGTACTGTATGCTGCAAGACCGGTTTCTACAAGGGGGGGCAAGAAGGGGCAGCGCCTCCTCATATAAATGTCTTGCCCCCTCAAATAAAAATTTTGAAATGTTGAGAAAGCACATGTTAATATACTCACAAAATGAATATATTACAAGTTGATAAAATGATCTGCCGTAGCGGAAAAATCCGCCTAAAAAGCGACACTACACAATACGGTATTAGATTTCCCTCAAGTTTCTGTCCCTCTGCTGTGTGTATTCATTCACAGGCTGCAGCGCGCACATACACACACACACCTCCCCTGAGCCCTCGGTAAACATCTAATCACCATCCGTATGCAAATGAGTCAAGACATAGCCTAATTTTGTGTCGTGTCAGATTTCAGCGGTCACGGAGTGGAAAGACTGAAGAAGAAGCTGCAGCGTTTTTTCAGTTACAACAAGCACAGCGATGAGTCCATGTCCGCTGAATTTGACAGAATGAAAACAAATTACCGTTGTCTGACAGACCCCTAGGTAAAGCCCCGCCCCACACTGTAGTCCATGGATGAATTTGTGAAAGTTTTCCCAAAGGGAAATATGAGACTGTTGTTGTAGAGTGGATTGGAGAGAAGAGAGCTGGGGGCTGTTCCAGAAAGCAGGTTATGTGACATACCCGGATAAGTTTGAGGGTAAGTTAGTGGATAACCTCAACTTCCGGTTCCAAAAACGGAGGTAACTTTCTGGGTATGTATGTAACCATAGCAACTTACTCTCTGAAGATAACCTGCTCGGTAGCAGGTTATGTTCCAGGGTAAGTTTGTTCCAGAAGGTTATTCAGCATGCCGCGCCCCTTTGATGAGGATCCCGTGGACGCGGAGGCACAAATTATACGAGGCTTTTTCGCCGGGAGAGAATTATAAGACCTCGTATTGATGTTTTTTTTTCTTCTTTTTTTCTAATGATTATTTGAAAGAGCGTTATTGGTTTTCAATGGAATTTAATTATTTAACACATCTCTTGAAACCGCATATTGCAAATGGCGGGTCTGCGCTTAGTAAACATTCCATGTATATCACTTTGTTTTTTTCCAGGGCATTTTTTGTACAATGTGGGGCATGTGGGAAAGGCAACTGTATGTCTGGCACTTAAACACTTCTTACACACATGTGTACAGGTCCCTGGCCATAAACCTCTGTGTGGTATTAAAGAGGAATTCCACAGTGTGGCAGGTTTTGTCCTTTGTAGTAAAATTGATGACACATATTTAATATGTAGTCATACTATTTATATACATGTATTCATCCTGCACACACACACACACACTTGATCCTCCCATATATGACTTTCTATTTCAGGGTTTTCAAATGTAATTGGGTGCATTGATGGCACCTACATTTCTATTAAAGCTAATGCTATAGCTTCAATAAATGAGGGAGAAGTGGACAATGCTGGTAGATCCACCGAGGTGGGATGCATACCATTATAATGCAGCGCCCCCTTTTTACATTAGAGTAACAAACTGTCATTGTTCTTTCACAGTACATACCTGGGGATTTCTTCACGGATGAAGGTCCTTCAACCTCAATGCACGATCTAAGCGGTGTAAGAATTTGTGTGCAGTTGTCCATATTTACATTTTATTTTCTGACAGAATCTCAGAATTTATTTAATTATTTTTGAATAATAATTAATAGTTTCCTTCCTACTGTAGTTGCCAGGAGCTGTATAAGGTCCATCATCAAAATCAAATAAGAAAAAGTGACATGGAGATGGACCTTATACAGCTTCAAATGGAAGAGAAAAGGCTATCCATTAAAAAAAGCAACACTAGAAATTTAATTACTGGAGCATCGCCTTAAGGTGAGAACTTGTGCGTATATTAATCTGTTGCGTGTTAAAAGTGTTGTGTATATAAAGCTATATCATAAAAAAAACCACACATTTTATTTCATTTTACTTTCATTGTTTTTCAGGAAAAAAAGACATGAACTGTACAGCAGACCAGTGCAAACTATTTAATAAAAGTAATTTTGACAAATCCTGTCTCTCAAAAGTCTTCCATCTCTGTTGTGTGCAAAAATCTGTAGAGGTTCCTCTGGGCCATCTTCTTCAATATAAGGAGGGTGGCTCTCTCCTCTTATAGTGGCAATGTTGTGAAGCACAACACAAGCCATTATGATGTCACATGCCCTCTCTGGACTGACCCAGAGCCCACACTGAGCTACACTGAAACCTAGACTTGAGGATCCCTATGGTCATCTCCACCTTGGCCCGTGTTCGACTGTGAGCCAGGTTATAGCGTGTCTATGGTCCAGGATCAGGTTCAGGGTAGGGTGGCATTAAATAGGGCAGACAAGGGTATCCCTTGTCCCCCAGCAAGTAACTACTGTACTGTCCTGTAATGATTCAAGTGTACAATACAAATATAGTAAAAAGAAAAAAAAAACATTGTATGAAGAAAAACATACCCTGCTGAAATGTCTGGCATAATGATGACACAGATCCTGGCCATTTTGTCTTATCATTAGTAATGATGTGGGTTGCCTCACATATGTGTGAAAAAAGTAATGAGTTTAATGAGTTTAACAAGGCAAAAAATTAAGGACGCAAAATTAAGTTGTTACCTGTACATTGATACTATGAATAGATTTCCTATTAACATCGTCTCCCTCATTTATTGAAGCTATAGCTTTAGCTTTAATAGGAATGTAGGTGCTATCAATGTACCCAATTACATTTGAAAAACCTGAAATAGAAAGTCATATAGCTATGGGAGGATCAAGTGTGTGTGTGTGTGCAGGATGAATACATGTATATAAATAGTATATCTACATATTAAGTATGCGTCATCAATTTTACTACAAAGGACAAAACCTGCTACTCTGTGGAATTCCTCTTTAATACCACACAGAGGTTTATGTCCAGGGACCTGCTGTACACATGTGTGTAAGAAGTGTTTAAGTGCCAGACATACAGTTGCCTTTCCCACATGCTCTGCATTACCCACGTTGTACAAAAAATGCCCTGGAAAAAAACGAAGTGATATACACGGAATGTTTACTAAGCGCAGACCCGCCGTGTGTGACATTTGCAATATGCGCTTTCAAGAGATGTGTTAAATAATTTAATTCCATTGAAAATCAATAACGCTCTTTCAAATAATCATTAGAAAATATTAATAAAAAAAAAACATCAATACGAGGTCTTCTAACTCTCTCCCGGCGAAAAAAACCTCGTATAATTTGTGCCTCCGCGTCCACAGGATCCTCATCAAAGGGGCGTGGCCTGCTGAATAACCTTCTGTAACAAACTTACCCTGGAACATAACCTGCTGCCGAGCAGGTTATCTTCAGAGAGTAAGTTGCTATGGTTACATACATACCCAGAAAGTTACCTCCGTTTTTGGAACCGGAAGTTGAGGTTATCCACTAACTTACCCTCAAACTTATCCGGGTATGTCACATAACCTGCTTCCTGGAATACCCCCCAGGTCTAGAGAGGAAACAAATAAACTTTAAGAAACGAACTCTGTGTGAATAAACCAGCGCGGTGATGATGGTGCACGGACAAAACCCTATGGGTTCGACTGGCTTATATAGAGACACACGAGGAGGGAAAACAGGTGCATATCATTAGTGCAGGTGAGACATACTTACATTCACACACTAGGGGGAGACAAGGCGGCTCAGTAATCCGGAGACCCAGATCTTATCTCCCCAGACCGTGGTGGCACAGATGTTACAATAGTGTGTTAAGTCTTACTTCAGGTTAAATGTTTTTGAGAATTTGACCATCCAGCTTAGATAAATGTTATGTCATTGATTGATAAAATCTGGATTAATATTTTATTTTATTTAGTTTTATTTATTTTAGTTTTAGTTTTAAATTTCCCCCCTGAGGGATTGCCACATTATTGTGGTCAGGGGGTTTGCGCGCCTCAGTGACCTTAAGATCTATACCAGCAGGATCTTAGTCTTCAAGTGGGACACCCAAGTTAGACAGGTGTGAAGGTAGAGGCCTGACAAAGTGCAATCCACTTCTCCAGGCTTTGGATGCAGCTAACAAACACAATTCAGCAAGGACAATACTGTTACTGTAAGCACAGGGGAAAAAACAGTGCTCGAACATGACGTGTACACATGATGCCCCCTTCACATTTCTCACTGCCCCCCATATGGTCTGGTCTAGCCCTGGTATGCTGAGCAAAATTAAAATAAAACTTGAACGTGCAATCAATGATTCAAAAAGGCTGCATAAAGACATAAAAGGCTGGCACTAAAGAATAAATCCATACATCCATACATGTTCATATGACAAGAAAAATACAACACAGTAGGCCAATTAATTAAGCCTTGTGAGGCTTGGGGAATTGGGGTTATGAACGGGGTACAAAGGTTTGCTACACACACACACACACACACACACACACACACATTTATAACGGGTGTAGACTATACTTTCTGTGTACGTCAGTGGATTGTTCTTATTTTTAAATTAACCTCACGGGGAGAAAATGTATATTGAGAATGTGATGGTGGTCTTTGGTTAATGGAGGATACACATGCTATATCCACTGCACTAATCACAGTACAGTACACAATTTCTTTAAGTTCATGAGCCATGTTCAAGCAGATCAGATGTATTTGTCATTGTGGATGAGGTGGAAAGATGTTGGTTGGGGGGGATTTGATTACATCAGATGAAAAGGGTAATGTACTTATTTACAGAGATGTACTCCTAATATGATCATTGAAGTTAATCGTCGCTGCCTCCAGTGTTGTTGATGTCGATGTTAGACCAATCAAATCGCACTGGTCAATTCACTTACACCAATCAAATAACTAGCTTACATGGTACTGGAGGTCACAAAAGGTGACAAAGGTACATTTGGGTGAAGGGTGTCGGCACTTGACGACTGGTGACTTATGAAGATATTTGGGGGTGGGTTACGGTACGGGTACGGTTTGCAGACAATTTGCGTGTGTGTTAGGTGGTGTGAGAGTGCATTTTTCAAACTTGCAGTAAAACAATTTGCGGGCAGTTTTTGAGTACTGTAAATACTTAAACAGTCTTGCGTTAAAAAGTCGGCCTTTCAACACGCACCCCCACCCCCAAATATCTTCATAAGTCACCAGTCGTCAAGTGCCGACACCCTTCACCCAAATGTACCTTTGTCACCTTTTGTGACCTCCAGTACCATGTAAGCTAGTTATTTGATTGGTGTAAGTGAATTGACCAGTGCGATTTGATTGGTCTAACATCGACATCAACAACTCTGGAGGCAGCGACGATTAACTTCAATGATCATATTAGGAGTACATCTCTGTAAGTAAGTACATTACCCTTTTTCATCTGATGTAATCAAATTTGATAATTTGTAATTTCAGGATTTGACACTTTAATATGTAGAATAAAATTTGATGCAAAGTTTAATGAATATAACAAGTAGCTCATGCCGATGTCTTTGGTTTCTTTGGGTTTTTTTGTAATAGGTGACACTTGTTTAACTCAACAATGGAAGGTAAGATATTCAACATTATTATTTGATGAATATTTTATTCTGAAACATATTTCACAGTGTATTCGCAGATCCTTTTTTGTTAAAGACTTAAATATTTTGGTCAGTGATTTCTGAAAACATTTTTAGCCTACACGATGTAATGCAGTAGTTCAACAGCATCCACCGGAGGTCGCATCTGTTGGCCATAAACGTACAAAAAAGTATAAATCGTTTCGAAACAGTAACCATTATATAATTGACCATTACTTTTGAGTGTACCGCAAATTCTTTGTGAATTGTAAGTATAACAACACTAGTACATCGATTGGTCAAGGTTCTTTTAGGAGGGGAGGGAGGAGGGGGGTGTCGATCTCTGTGAACCATTCAGATTCAGATAATTAATATATTACTTAATGACATTAATTGATAGCAATGTGCCAATCAATCCATCTATCTTCTGTTGTTATTTTACAGGAAGATTATTTGAGTTTCTCAGCAAAGAGGATTTTTTGGATCTTGGAGGTGATCATGATTGATGACTGCTCTTCTTCAGTTACAGCCTCGAAAAATCATTATTTAGTGAAGCATCTGAGATTTGTCATATACTTTAAAGAGGGTGTCACAAGTAAATAATATCATGAACATTGAGTCTTGCAAATCCTAGAAATCTATTAAATGTGTCATGCACACTCAATCTACGACCGGCACTAGGACCCGGAAGTAGAGCGGTTGTGAATCAGGAAGTATAAAAGGAGTAAATAAACCATAGCAGAACGCTCAGTCATTGAGTTCGGCCTATGTCGGTTCGTGCTGCGATCAACCAAACCGTGAGTACTCACCAATTTTGGGTTATTGCTTTCTGCTATTGTGTGTGCATTTACAGGACACGGGTTAAATTTGTGTTTTTCCCTTGCTCACCCTTTGTGAGAGTCCTTATACTAAATCGTGGGGATATCCTACCTACTCGCTTCTCTCCGCATTTGGGTTCACCATCCACGCTATATTGGGCTAACCGCTAAAGCTACGTCTTCTGGTCCGTCAGGTTAGTACATCCGTGACAGAATGACTGAGCCTTCCGCGGTGAACCCAGCGGATCATGCACGCGTTGTCTCTGCGGCGTTGTGGATCAGCATGCCACGCTAATCAATCAGCTAACCGGAGAGCTCGCTTCTCTGCGCCACGAGGTCGCCGAGCTCCGGCGGGAAAATGCGGATCTCCGCGCGGCTGTTGATGGCCCGGCGAGTGGGTGACGACTCGGCGGCATACTCGTTCAGCCAAAGCTAACGCTAAGGCTAGCCCACCGGAGCACACCTCCTCTGCGCTTCACGTGTCCAACAGGTTTGCTCTCCTCAGTGCTGCACCCGCTGAGAAACCTGAAAGAGCTCTGGTTATAGGAGACTCTATACTGAGGCACGTGAAATTAGCTAGACCTTTAGGGGCGCCAGCGGCAGTGGTTAGGTGTATCCCGGGAGCCAGAGCACCGGACATAGCAGGTAATCTTAGGGCTCTAGGACAGCACAGGTTCTCTAAGATAGTGGTACATGCTGGAGCTAATACGCCTTCGTCAGTCAGAGGTTAGTAAGAGTAACTTTACAGAGGTGTTGAAATTAGCGAAGGTGATGTCCGATGAAGTAATATGCTCTGGTCCCATCCCAATGAGACGTGGCGACATAGCTTACAGCAGGTTATGGTCGCTGAACCGCTGGATGTCCAGGTGGTGCTCCAAAAATAATGTGGGCTTTATAGATAATTGGAAGACCTTTGAGGGCAAAGCTGGCCTGTTAGGGCGGGACGGTGTCCATCCCACTCGGGAATGTGCTGCTCTCATTTCCTGTAGTATAAGCTCATAATCTCAGTAGAGGTCTAGTTAATCGGTGACAATCCAGAGCCCAGGCCAGGGAGCAGACAGACAGGCTAAACCAACCGTCTGCTAGCTGCATAGAGTCGTCACCATATTGAGACTGTGTCTGTTCCCCGATCTAAGCAAAAATGTAGAAAGACTCAGAAAGTCTGTTTCAATAATCTAATTAACATAAAGTCCACAAACTCCGATCATACTGAATGCGCAGCCGGCACCTCTGATCTGAAGCTAGGATTGTTAAATATTAGATCTCTCGCATCAAAAGCAGTTATTGTTAATGAAATTATCACAGATCAGGCGTTTGATATACTCTGTTTAACTGAAACATGGGTTAAACAGGACGAGTATGTAGCTCTAAATGAAGCTAGTCCTCCTCGATACAGCTACATACAGTACCTCGGTTAACTGGTAGAGGAGGAGGCGTCGCAGTTATTCATAATGATAATCTGTCTATCGTACAAAAACACGGACACAAATTTAACTCATTTGAAATTCTTTATAGTAACATAAGTGTACTTAAGTATATTAAGTCAGCTCAGTCGATTCCACTAATTATAATTTACAGACCTCCAGGGCCGTATTCTGAATTTCTTAGTGAATTTGCGGATTTCATCTCAGACCTGGTCGTTTCTGTAGACAAAGTGTTAATTGCTGGAGATTTTAACATTCATTTTGAGAATCCAGAAGACCCTCTGAGAACAGCATTCATGTCCATACTGGACTCCGTAGGCATAAATCAGTGTGCAGTAGGACCCACTCATTAAGCAGGTCACACTTTAGACTTAATATTTTTCGGATTAATTATAAGAAATGTATTCACAATTCCACTGTCTGAAATTATCTCAGATCACTATCTTGTCTCCATTCAAGTGTGTCACAGTGATAATGTACGCACAGCACCGCGCTACCGTATTAAACGTACATTCACATCAACTACCACACAGAGTTTTATCAGTAATCTCCCAGAGTTACCAACTTCGATTAGGTCACCGTCTGACCCCACAGAACTCGATCAGGCGACTGAATATTTAGAGTCGACATTTCGTTGTACCTTAGATAATGTAGCTCCAGCTAAAAGAAAAATTATTAGAGACAAGAAACTCGCTCCCTGGTACAAAGATCACACGCGCATTTTCAAACAGACCGCTCGGAAATTAGAGCGTAAATGGCGTCAAACTAAATTGTTAGTATTTCAAATAGCATGGAAAGAGAGCATCCTGAACTATAGGAAAGCTCTTAGTGTAGCTAGATCAACGTATCTCTCCACTCTTATAGAAGAAAATAAAAATAATCCTAGATTTTTATTTAATACCGTAGCCAAATTAACCAGAAATAAGACCACTACAGAAATCTCCACAACAACATCGTGCAATAGTGAGGACTTCATGAAGTTTTTTAATAATAAAATTGTAAATATCAGGCATAAAATTGAGGCTTTGAAACCGAACAATATAATTAATACAGATGTTAACCTAGCCATGTCAGATTCAAACCTAGAATACTTTACTCCCCTTGAACAGAATGAACTAATTTGAAGAGAATAACTAACTAAGACTCCCTCTGCCCTCCGGACCTGTCTGATCCATCCTGGTGCCCCGTTTCTGGTTGGAGGTCTCGTCGCATGGATGCCCCGTGTGTCTCTTTGGGATGCGTCTGGTGTCTGGGGATGATTCTATGATGTTAGATTCATTCTATGATTCTAACAGTGGTTCTCAGTGTGGGGCGCGCATCACTAGTGGGGAATACAGACATGACAGGTGGGGCGCAATGAATGGGAAATAATAGGAAAGTACCTATTCTAATTCATGCTTTTCTTTATTGATAATGAAGAGCGTACGCTCAAAACTAAACAATCACACACAAATAAATGGATCATTAATACAAGTAAATTGAATTGAAACCTGCGCGACCCACTGGGCAGCGCTGCGACTCTGACAGAAATAGACCGCGCCGACCATCAAAATACATTTTACCCCGCTGGGATGCGCACGTACAAACCAGGCATGGCAAGGCGAAAACAATATTAAACTGTCCTGACATTTTAAATAAATTGTTTTTAAATAAAAACACAGTGAGTCGCACAGGTTTGTGATTCGAGCGGCGCTGCGTGATCCACCGGGCTGCGCGAATAAACCAGTTCATCACTGCGCTATCCAGATAGTCGCGCTGCGCTGTATTTTGCGCAGATATTTTGTTCAATCGGGTGCCGCGGTTTTGTCCCACTTTTGATGTGTTTTGCTTCACATACACTTCGACAATGGAAGAAGACGGTGCAGCAGCAGTGAGTTTGCTTACATGTGACAAAACCAACAACGAAGAGATTGTAAAGAAAAAAGGTGCATCATCTGTGGTGTGGAATTGGTTTGGGTAGAAGAAAAGTGATACGAATGAGATGAATGTGATTTGTGAGGTACGCAAGTGCACTGTTTTAACAAGTGGTGGAAACACGTCAAACCTTTTCTATCATCTGAAATCCAAGCATCCAAAGGAATATGGCCAAAGTAAAAAAAAATTCAGTTTCTTTGTGTTTGAATTTTTATTTATGCATTTTCAGATACAAATTGTTATATTGTGATATATATCGTTATCAAGGTAGAAGGCTATCGCCCACCCCTAATGAAGCCTACAGTATCTTGAGCATGGATTCATGTTTTGTGTCTTATACCGCTGGCAGCAGACCACATGAGATCCAACAAATTAGGAAGACACTTAGAGACAACACACTCCAGTCACGTTAATAAGCCACTAGACTTCTTTAAAAGAAAGCTGACAGAATACAGACAGCAGGATAATCACATGGTAACATCTGAATCAGTGAACAGCAAAGCACAAATGGCTTCATTCAAAGTTGCATACAGAATTGGCCAAAAAACTATTGCTGATTGCTGAGCATTGCTGAGCAGCTAATAAACATGGGGTCAATTATGCATAGATAAGTGACAACGTAAGCCTTGTATAACAATTGCACGTGCATTTTGTCTATTTTGAACTTGGTGGAGTTTGATCTTATTGGTTTAGAAATTTATATTTCAATAAACAGTAAACTTGGCCGATTTCGTTCAAGTGGGGCTTGAAAATTCGCCCACCCCCTTAAGTGGGGAATGACAGAAAAAGTTTGAGAACCACTGACTTAGAAGATGGTTCTGGCCTCGACTGGTGTTGTCAGCTGTTTCTCTGAGGACTTGACAATTCGATAGTTCAGGACTGGAACTTTCTACAAGTCTATCTGAGTCTCAAATAACTACTGGACTCCATTTTACATCAACTATTATAACATCAATTAACATCAACTATTATAGCTGAACCTAATACTTAACATTGTATAAATGCAGATAATTTCCTGCTATCTGTTTCACCCAGATGAGGATGGGTTCCCTGTTGAGTCTGGTTCCTCTCAAGGTTTCTTCCTATTACCATCTCAGGGAGTTTTTCCTTGCTCTGGCTTGCTCACCAGGGACTATCTGAACATTTTGATTCATACACATTCACATTCCATACAAACTTAAATAATTCTTTTGATTGTGTGAAGCTGTTTTGAGACAATGTCAATTGTTAAAAGCACTATACAAATAAAATTGAATAGAATTTTAAAGAGATTACTATGGGAGAATTTTTTATTTGATTTCATTTGATTTTACTTACTTTTGGGGGGCTAGAAGATACCTTATCAGTATATAATCGTGGATGTGTGTGCAAGCTGGGACATAGGCTTCTTTGTGTGCATTGCATATAGGAAACCCGAGCTTTACATTGGGGGGGCTAAAGACGGCCCTTTAATGAAACCCAGATGTTGCAGAGAGGAGGGGCAGGCGCTGCATATGTACTATAGCACACAGCAAGAGAATTCAGTTGCTCCACGGACACAGCTCCGGCCTTGTTGTTTGATAATAAAGGTCGTAATCTTCTGTAAGCAAAGCCCGACTCTGAGTATTTTTCCACAACATAATGGCGCTGCGAGCAGGGTGGAAAAAGGGCAAAGGTGGCTGACCGACGTGGGCTTCCTTGGTCAGCAACACAACCAGGTGGCCACTTACAAAGGTAAGCAACTTTTGCTTATATACTTAGGTTGTGTTGTTGGCTGGGGATCACCCATGGTGGTAAGGACTCCTAATAAAGGCCTCTCCAACTCAAGTAATTTGAAATGGGCTTTGTTTCCAGAAGAGAATGCATGCATCAGATTACTAACAGTTGTACTGATAGTGAATTGAGAAGATAAGCATTGCATTGGTCTGGGTGTTGTCAAGTGGGCATTGATTGATGGCAACAGTAACAGACGGTATGAGGAAGCGCATTTGAGTGTCTATTTGTTTTGTTAAGTGGGCTTTGATAGATAACAGGACAGGAAAAAGGTAGATAATCTCGGTATTAATTTGTACTCATTGTCAAGTGGGCCTTGATGGATGGCATGAGTAGTACAACAAGTTAATAAGGACTTGCGCTTAATTAGTTATATTGCTTGTGTAAGGTTACCCAGCAATTAATAAAAAATACCCTTTGTATGAGGAACGTACTGTTGTATGTCATAAGCAATTTTTGTAGCCACCGTAAATGTTATATGGTATGAGTTGGGTGGTGTGGTATTTAATTGATATCTCTTCGTATGTGGAATGTACAACTGTACATCATAAGAAAACACCCCTTATGTTTTATTGATATGAGGGACAGGGGTAATTAATATCTCTTCGTATGGGGAGCACGATTTGTGCCATTAAGTTGATTTAAGTTGAACGCAATTGCAATTGTTTGTGTCTAAGTGATGTTTTGTGTCTATCTGTTTCTGTCTGAATGTGTCAGAGCTCTATGTTCGCCTAGTGTGTGTGTGTGTGTGTGTGTGTGTGTGTGGGTGTGTGTGAGTGAGAGAGAGAGAGAATTGGTTGAATGAGGACCATAAGCTCTGTGTTCTGTGAACAGGCTGGACCTCCCGAGGGAATTGTGTGTGCAACCCTCAGAGGGGGGCAGCTTGCTGCCAGTCCAGAGACGTGTGTCTGAATGAGCCCTATTTAAGTAATAGCTAGCCTAATAATTAAATAGATAAATATTAATCAATAAAGGGACACGTGTGAGTGGAACAATGAGCCCTTTTAGTAGGGGGACAAGTATGAAAAGAATAAGCCCAATTTTCTAGGAAAATAGGGATAAAGTCTGAATGCATACAGTAGGCCTCTGAATGAATAAATAAATAAATAAATAGTGTGGAGTGGTGAATGTGTATGAACCCCATATTAATATTGTGGCATTACACACTTACTGATAAAAGTGTTCACGGTGCATAAAAGCACTATGCTTTTTACCAAGTGTTAATTTGAAAATAGGGAAGTGGTGTAGATTCAGGAGTGATTATCATTGATGAGCCTTGGTAAGTGGAGGTGGATACTTCTGTGATTCTAAAAGAGTGTATATTGTTGTAAGTAAATTTAGCCATTAAGTAAGTACACAGGCATAAAATAAAAAATAAATATCTAAGTGGTGACATAGGCTGCAGCATGATGGCAGCCTCTCCGGTGGAGACTTTAGTGCTAAAGCATCCGTTGTGTGCAGAACTCATAAATAAGATCTCAAATAAATGGCAAAAGAGAACTAAAGATATGATTGCAAAATGGCCAAAGGAGGGGACATTTGATTCAGCACTGTGTTCTGAGATGGACACCTTGATAAGAAAGTTACAAAGCGGCGGCAAGAGAGAGAAAGCATGTCTGGAGAAGTTGAAAAGACAGCAGGAAAGAGTGGTCCTGGCTTTGGTTAAAAAAGAATCAGTGAAGTTGGTAAGAAAGAAACAGGAAGTGATGGAAAAAGTTAAGAAAGTCAGGAAGTGAGGCCGAAGTAGTAGAGAGGAGTTAGTTACACCTCCCCCATATAGTAGGTACAGGAAGACAGTCGAATTCCTAAGCGTAAGGGAATGGGGGAAGGGTCTGGTGAGATGGAGAAGGAATATTATGCAGAGCGGTATAAGGAAAGTGGGGGTAGATTTACAGAGAGTGGAAAAGCTATGTGTAGAGACGGATGTAGAGGAACAGGAGGGGGTGCAGACATGTGGAGAGAGGTCAGACAGAAGTACTAAAACACCAGTAAAAAGCAGATAGCTACACCATTAAAGACTGGACATAGATCTTTGTACAGTAGAGAGGATGGGGGTGAAGAGGATTTGTTATTTAATATGGGCAGTTCCACAATTCCCAATTTTAATTAAAGGTGGGGGCATGAGGGTGTTGTCAACCGCCTCCCCAGCATTCAACGAGGGTGCAGGGACATGGTCTTAGACGAGCAGACCTCAGGCAAGCTTTTATCGGTGATTGATATAAAAACTCTATGGTGAAGACTTTGTGGAGAGGAAAAACGTGCTTCTGACTCGAGTGAGGCTGTACATACATACCACATAGATGGACTGTCTTTGAGGCTTTGAGGCTGTTGTATGGCAGGCCTTGCACGCAGAGTGTTGACCCAAGGACATTAAAGGGTGACCTGGAGGCAGTTACAGCTTGAAACCTTACAGAGCGAACCAAGAAAAAAGCTCAAGCTACTCTGATTACCAGAAAAAACCAGAGAGGGCCACAAGCAATCCTCCATCAAAAATCCAGCCAGCTTCAGTCAGTGATGACATCACCAGCAGCATTTTCTCCAAACTCAAGCCAGATGCCTGCGTCTGTCACCAACGTTTTCACTCCAAGGCCAAGCATGAGGGGATATGGATTAAATTGCCTCGCATAGCCATTGCCCGGCCCCGAGGGATGAGGGGGGGGGGGAGACAACATCCCAGGTCCGATAAGTCATGCCTCTCACATCTGGAAAAGTTTGCCAGAACCGTAAGATTCTCGGGAAGAAAAAGTAGTTACTACAACCCAACAATAAGAGTGTGACTATACCTGTATTAGTCTCAAGTCATATTAGTCTCAAGTTAATTTACTAGGAAAAGAATTATTAGGTGAATTAGGACTGCGAATATGGTGTTCTCCAGAAGGGGTGTATGTTGAACATAAATTCCTGAAGCACAATTACCCTGTCAGACTTTCACTGTACAATGATGTATGACCCATCACAACACATCATCATAGGCCGGCAAGGAGCAGCTATCAGTGTAGAGGAGTGTGATTTTGTAAAAAGGTGGTTCAATGTAACTGATTCTGTTCTTCAGGTGACGTTGTATGTACTGCAGGATAGAATTGCAGCTCATAGGATTTATGTTGATTTTCATTCTGCAGATAAAACCTGTGTAAAAATCTTGTGTGGTAATAAATTGATTCGTACCTCTTAAAGAAGTTGTAGTTAGCCACAAGTCACAAACACAAATGGCATCAGCATCTGAAATCGACTATGGGAAATTAGCTATATAGGCAAATGGATAGTCAAGTCCCATCTGAATTATAGTCTAAACATGATACAGATGTAAGCCTACTTAAATCAGCCAGCGAACTTCAAGTACAATGTAAACCAGATGTAGAACCGCCCAGAGTAAGACAATATGCTTTACGACCTGAGGCAAAGCGGGTATATAGAACACTATTGAAGGCCTTGTAATCTGTGCTAAAACAGACCAGTTGTTGCAATACTCCTATTTTCCCCAGTGATTAAGCCAGGTACAAATAAATGGCATCATGTGCATGATTTACATGCTGTTAATAGTATAACAGGAAAGTATCCAGCAGAAGTTCCAAATCCACACACACTGCTGACTAATGTCCCTCCCTAAGCCAAATATTTTATTGTAATGATATTTGTTCAGCCTTCTTCAGTGTTCGAATGGCAGAAAAGAGTAAACTACTGCATTTATTTGCATTTACAAGAGCAAGTTGACAAAATAGATACCAAAAATGCCACGGTGGTTCAAACATTCACTGTATATATTCAACCAGAGGTGGAAGCTGATTTAGGAGGTTAAAGGATAGAAGATAGCCTGGGTCAGCATATGGGTGATTGTTTAATATGTCTATCATCATTAGAAACATGCCAGAATGATTCCATTAAGGTACACCGTAAGCTAGTAAGGAGGTCATAAAGTGTCATAAACTAAACTACAATACCGTAAACCTCAAGTTAAATTGTTAAGGTGACTAATTTCACATGATACGACAGCCGTAGTACATACATAATTAGAAGGCATAAGTAAGGCACCAGTGTCACAGCCTGATAAACAGTGATGGCTTTCTAGGGTTAACAGGTTTCATGCTGACTGGAGTAAGGAATATGCAGGAAAAACAGCTCCACTAAGGGAGATAATAATGAGAAAAGAAGAACTGCAAGATCTAAGTGCTCCCTTAAAATAGAACACCGATATACTGTTAGCATTTGAAGCCATCATAAAGAAATGCAGACTGCACCTACGTTAGGTATACAGTACCAGATTATAGCAATCCGTTCTATCGATATGTAGTGAACCAAGCTGATGGATCTACCTCAGCTATACTGATGCAGGAAACTTGCAGTGATAGGAAAAACCAGTCCCTAGCTTACTACAGCACTAAGCTAGATAATATAACTCAAGGTGACCCAACATGCTACCAACAGGGTTTTGTAGTTGTACATTATACATATAGAACAGCATCTTCATTGACAACATGTTACCGATAGATTGTATAAATTGATAAAACAAGGGGAAGGTGTTCTAACCCAAGCTCGCCTCCAAACATATTCTTCACTGCTCACACATCCCGACATTAATATAAAGCGATGTGACACAGTTAATCCAGCTAACTTAATCACTTAAACCTATAAAGGAGTGACTCATAGTTTTGTGGCGAACTCATTGGCATTTACTCGGTTATGACCTGATCTTGAATCTAAGCCTATAGCTGAAGCGGAAGTGACATATTTTGTTGATGGATCTAGTTTAGAGACCAGGTAGAAAGTCACACAGGGTATTCAGTAGTGATGAAGGATGGAGAAGATTTTAAACCTATCCTATCTCAGCATTGTACACAACCGTGTTCAGCTCAGTTAGCTGAGTTGAAATCGCTCACCGCTGCTTGTTAATTAGCCAAAGGTCTAGTGGCAAATATTTTTGATTTTTGAATTACAGATTCAGCCTATTCCATGGTGTATGTCATCTGTTTGGAACCGTATGGAAGCAAAGGTTTAAAAAGCATGAAGGAACTCCCATTCAAAGTGCTGAACGGATAAGTAAACTAATGTCTGCTCTGATGCTACCAAGATGATTGACTTTCATTAAATGTCAGACCCGTAAAAAAGGGAAATGACTGTGTTGCTAAAGGTAACAACATGGCAGATTTAGAAATGAAGTGTGCCTCAAAATGGCAACTAGCTGTGCAAGCACATAGTCCTTATAGAACCACAGCCTCAGTAAGAGGATATCATTTGTACTCAACATCAAGCAGGTCCGTACGAGCACTCGATGTGGCTCCAGAGGGGAGCGCAGGAGGACACACAGGGTATTTGGTGTCCACATGAAGGTCTGATTATAGCACCCATAGCACTGGTGAATATTTCTGGTTTAAATGCTCATGGACTGGGCCATTGTGTAAGAAGACAGGTTGTGAGAAAAATCAGGCAACATGGGTATTGGTCTTTATATCTGCATGCTATGGTTGAAGAGTTCCTAGCTTCATGGAAGATATGTGCTATGCATAATGTCAGGAAGGAAACAGAGACACCTATAGGCTATACACCGGTACCAGAATGACCATTTAATCACTTAGTGGTGAACTATGTGGGTAGGATAAAGTGGTGCTCAGGGCGAAAGATACATGCTTGTAATAACTGATATATTTAGTAGATGAGTAAAAGCAATAATATCTGCAGATGAAGAGTAAGGAACAGTTATCAAATCGTAAGGGAAGTGATATCTAGATTTGAAATTCCATCAGAGATGAGTTCCGACAATGGATCAGTATTCATTCAGAAAATGTAAGACAGGTGCTGCAACGGTTGGGGAAAAGCTAAGATTTGTGGATGTCCACAGTCCCAGGGGAAGGTAGAGAGTGTAAATGGTAATCTCAAAGCCAAGGTTAATAATAATTGTAGTAGTACAATGCTACACTAGGTTTAACTGATGCTGTACCAATGAGCTAACAAGCATGCAACCTAACACAAATGCACATCTAACCCCGCATGGAATGCTTACGGGTCGACCCATGCCTGTGCCATTCTGTAGAGGCCATATAAAGGCCACCGCTTAAACAATTTGAAAATCTTATATGAAGAAACTAACTGCCGTACATGAAGTAATCTATGTGCAGGAAAAGAACAAGGAGGAAGAGACGCTCCGTGTCCCATCACTCCAGGAGACCAGGTCTATCTGCGAGTGTTCAGGAGGAAGTGGGACAAGCCCAGGAGGGAGGGGCCCCGCAAAGTGTGGCAGCCACTCCAACAGTGATTCAAGTGAAAGACAAGACCGTGTGGTATCACTTGAACCATTACACGAGAGTCACAAAGAGCTATGGGTACCGAAAACGAAGGAAGAAAGAAAGAAGAACCTAACATCAGAAAAATACAAAGAAATGAAATCATTATTGGAAAATAACCAACTATTGGCACAAGTTGGATACCAAATTGCACAGCGTTGAACACTCCGCTGCTCCAAATTAAGAATGAGAATCTGCTTAAGAGCCGCATCCACTTCTGATACAAACGAGACTGACTGACGGACTGACTTCGACCAGGTTTCTCCTGACACAATTAACAGGACAAACAATTGTACAGATTATATGTGACAACTAACTGTGTCCTTTACATTGTATAAATGCATTTCTGTTAAACTAACACTATATTGCTTTTACAGATAAAACAGCAGCAGCGACAACTAATTTTAATTTCCTCCACAGGAAAAATGCACGAGAAGGAAGCAAGCCTTAACCAGATTATGACAATATGTAATGCCACTAAACACAGTTCTCTTTTATTCCAGGTGCAGAAATTTAATTAAAGCAGTTAATGGGTGACTTTACTGTGTCAAGTAAATTTATGAATGTGATTTATGAATTTATTAATCAAAGGTTTCCTAAAATTAACAGCATTTCCCAGCAACAACAGACAAGGATGAATTTTTGGACACAGTCATAGAGGATATCCCGAACGCAGCCATATATATCTCTAACAAGAGACTTTACTGGTTCATAGATTGAAGTGTACAGTATCTTCCACGGCATGAGCTCACAATGACGTGCTGGCAACCTCTCTTGTGGGCTCCAACTGACTCCCTGCGGTGTGCAAAGCACCTGAGTTGAAGACTATTATATTACGACAAGGCTGTTTAAATGTATATCCATTCTTACAAATTGTATTGTGTTATTGTGTAATTGTATGTTCCATTGTAGGTTATATGATTTATCCAATTGATGTAATCCTAGAAAATCACTGTATTAAGTACATGTTCATGCCATGTTATTGAGTAATGGGAAGTACGATGTCATGGAGGTCGAGTCTTTTACTCCTATTCCTAGTCAAGGGTGGAAGGAGAGGTTTGGCCGAATCTCCACTAGAGGGCGAGTCCATGGGTCGGTCATTGATAAAAGTCCAGTGATTTAATTTAATCACCAGTTAGTATAAGGAAGACTGACGCACGGAGTCGCACTCTAGATTAACCAATTAGTGTGGGACTTATAAGTCCCAGAGGGGGGGATATATGGGAGAATTTTTTATTTGATTTCATTTGATTTTACTTACTTTTGGGGGGCTAGAAGATACCTTATCAGTATATAATCGTGGATGTGTGTGCAAGCTGGGACATAGGCTTCTTTGTGTGCATTGCATATAGGAAACCCGAGCTTTACATTGGGGGGGCTAAAGACGGCCCTTTAATGAAACCCAGATGTTGCAGAGAGGAGGGGCAGGCGCTGCATATGTACTATAGCACACAGCAAGAGAATTCAGTTGCTCCACGGACACAGCTCCGGCCTTGTTGTTTGATAATAAAGGTCGTAATCTTCTGTAAGCAAAGCCCGACTCTGAGTATTTTTCCACAACATTACACGCCCATCAACGGTACTGTAAGTTGGAGACGTGCGCTTTTCACAAGCGCTCCACCACGTTCCTGGGTTTTGTCATCTCGCCCCAGGGTGTGGCCATGGACCCGCAGAAACTCGAAGTTGTGCGTCATTGGCCCCTACCCAAGACCCTCAAGCAACTTCAACGGTTTCTCGGGTTTGCGAACTTCTATCGTCGCTTTATCTGGGACTACAGTACGGCTGCTGCCCCCCTAACCACTCTGGCCCGACCCTCACCTTCTCCCTTCACCTTAAACTCTGTCGCCATCTCAGCCTTCCAAAGACTTTGTCAACGTTTCACCACCGCACCAATTCTTCTTCACCCAGACTCAAGCAAGGTGGACGCCTCAGATGTGGGCGCTGGGGCTGTTCTCTCCCAGCGAGGTCCAGACCAAAAACTACACCCCTGTAGTTTTTTCTCCAAAAAAATTGACGCCACTCAGCAGCGATACGGGGTAGGGGACCGCGAGCTGCTGGCCATAAAGTGGGCTTTGGAGGAATGGCGTCACTGGCTCCAGGGCACCAGAGAACCATTCATCGTCTGGACCGATCATCAGAATCTCATCACCATCTGCAATTTAAAACAGCTGAACCCGTGGCAGGCGCAATGGGCACTATTTTTCGAACACTACAATTTCCATCTGTCATACCGCCCGGGTTCAAAAAACACCAAGGCCGATGCCCTCTCCCGACAACATGAAGAGGATGTTACCGGGGCGGAGCCCGCGCCTGTCCACCCATCATCCAAGATCATCGCACCTCTCCGCTGGGACCTGGAAACACGGGTCCGCCAGGCACAGGCCACGGAGAACGAACCGGCAGTTGCGCTGCCTGGACGTCTCTATGTGCCCCCTCCCATGAGACGGGACGTCATTCAGTGGGGCCACACCTCACTCCTCTACTGGATGTACACTCTGCTACATCCAGGTAGCAGACGCACGACCCAATTCATCCAGCGCGCTTTCTGGTGGCCCTCCATGACCCGGGACATCGAGGAATTCGTACAGGCATGCCCAGTGTGTGCCAGGGCAAAGGACATCAGGGGATTTTGGGTTTTCATGAGCTGTATGCCACAATCATCAATATTAAAACAATAAAAGGCTTGAACTACTTCAGTTGTGTGTAATGAATCTAAAATATATGAAAGTCTAATGTTTATACTGATAAATAATAAACATTACAGAAAATAATGAACTTTATCACAATATGCTAATTTTTTTAGAAGGACCTGTGTATATATATAGAAAAGGTGAAATAAAAAAAAAAGTGTTTTAAATGTGTGTTTTTTCATGTAGGAATTACAGTTTATGGAAATGACTGCCCAGTGTGCCGAAATAGCCTTATGTTCGTTTCTGACAACCGGCCTTTCGGTGAGTAGCTGATTGTTATAACTGGGATGTTTATTTGTACTAAATTACTAAAGCACATACAAAAACTTGAAAAATATGTTTGGAAACATCCTCCTTTTTATTTTTTGCAGAATCACATTGCTGTTGGGCGGATGCTGCGCACAATTGAGTCACATTCAGCAACTACAGTGCCACACAACTCACTCAGAAAAGCGTTTTATCACTTTTCTGCTCTCTGGAGGTATTCTTACAGCTACTTCTGTTACCGCTGTGGACACCACCCATCTGTTGTCATTGCTGATACAAACTGAAGGTTGCATTTGAATTGCCAGGTGAGAATTGACAAAAAATGTATTTCAAGAGTCCTAGCATAATTTATCCAGCATTAACATACTATAATGTAATTTCCCCTTTTTTTGCCACACAACTATCAGTTCATCTTTTGAAACGCCCAGAAAAACATAATGACACATCCCAGGAAACTGTCATAGAACTAACCTGAGTTGATCAGAAGGCGTAGCTTTAGCGGTTAGCCCTTTGTAGCGTGGTTGGTAAACCCAAACGCGGTAGCAAGTGAACAGGCAGGTTAACCACGCGATTTAGTCTAAGGACTCTCATGAAAGCAGAGCAAGGGAAAAACACAAATTTAACCCACGTCCTATAAACACACACTCGAATCAGAAAGATAACCCAAGAAAGTGAGTACTCACGAAGTGATGGACGAACAGCCTGAACTGACATGGGCGAATTCAATGACTGAGTGCTGTGCCGTGGTTTGTTTACTCCTTTTATGCTTCCTGTTTAGCGACCTGACTACAAACCGGATCCCAAAAAAGTTGGGACACTAAACAAATTGTGAATAAAATCTGAATGCAATGATGTGGAGATGGCAAATGTCAATATTTTATTCAGAATAGAACATAGATGACAGATCAAAAGTTTAATCCGAGAAAATGTATAATTTTAAAGGAAAAATATGTTGATTCCAAATTTCACGGTGTCAACAAATCCCAAAAAAGTTGGGACAAGTAGCAATAAGAGGCTGGAAAAAGTAAATTTGAGCATAACGAAGAGCTGGAAGACCAATTAACAGTAATTAGGTTAATTGGCAACATGATTGGGTATAAAAAGAGCTTCTCAGGGTGGCAGTGTCTCTCAGAAGCCAAGATGGGTAGAGGATCACCAATTCCCACAATGTTGCGCAGAAAGATAGTGGAGCAATATCAGAAAGGTGTTACCCAGCGAAAAATTGCATAGACTTTGCAGTTATCATCATCAGCTGTGCATAATATCATCCGAAGATTCAGAGAATCTGGAACAATCTCTGTGCGTAAGGGTCAAGGGCGTAAAACCATACTGGATGCCCGTGATCTCCGGGCCCTTAAACGACACTGCACCACAAACAGGAATGCTACTGTAAAGGAAATCACAGAATGGGCTCAGGAATACTTCCAGAAACCATTGTCATTGAGCACAATCCACCGTGCCATCCGCCGTTGCCAGCTGAAACTCTACAGTGCAAAGAAGAAGCCATTTCTAAGCAAGATCCACAAGCACAGGCGTTTTCATTGGGCCAGGGATCATTTAAAATGGAGTGTGGCAAAATGGAAGACTGTTCTGTGGTCAGACGAGTCACGATTCGAAGTTCTTGTTGGAAATGTGGGACGCCATGTCATCCGGACCAAAGAGGACAAGAACAACCCAAGTTGTTATCAACGCTCAGTTCAGAAGCCTGCATCTCTGATGGTATGGGGTTGCATGAGTGCGTGTGGCATGGGCAGCTTGCATGTCTGGAAAGGCACCATCAATGCAGAAAAATATATTCAGGTTCTAGAACAACATCCAGTCATCTCTTTCAGGGAAGACCCTGCATTTTTCAACAAGATAATGCCAGACCACATTCTGCATCAATCACAACATCATGGCTGCGTAGGAGAAGGATCCGGGTACTGAAATGGCCAGTCTGCAGTCCAGATCTTTCCCCTATAGAGAACATTTGGCGCGTCATAAAGAGGAAGGTGCGACAAAGAAGGCCCAAGACGATTGAACAGTTAGAGGCCTGTATTAGACAAGAATGGGAGAGCATTCCTATTTCTAAACTTGAGAAACTGGTCTCCTCGGCCCCCAGACGTCTGTTGAGTGTTGTAAGAAGAAGGGGAGATGCCACACAGTGGTGAAAATGGCCTTGTCCCAACTTTTTTGGGATTTGTTGACACCATGACATTTTGATTCACCATATTTTTCCCTTAAAATGATACATTTTCTCAGTTTAAACTTTTGTTCCGTGATTTATGTTCTATTCTGAATAAAATATTGACATTTGCCATCTCCACATCATTGCATTCAGTTTTTATTCACAATTTGTTTAGTGTCCCAACTTTTTTGGAATCCGGTTTGTACTTCCGGGTCCTAGTGCCAGTCGCGGTGCGAGTGTGTGTGACAGAAATAGAGATCAAAGTGGCTGCAAGGTGGGAGAATTTGGAGAAGGAAATTATAGATTCTGTGATGGTAAGCATAATATACTGTAAAATCTGACAAATGATATTCTGGAAATTTTTGTTGATATTTAGCAACATTAGTATTCTATCAGTAATGTTAATATTAATTAATATTAATTGTATTAATGTAGTAAATGTATTAATTGCAGTCAGCCATGCATTTACAGTACTTAAAATTTTAACCATACAAATTCCATATGTTAGATGCATCCAGCAATCCATTTAATAGCATTTATAATAATCTGGCTTTGCTCCATGGATGATGCAACAAACGAGAAGGACCAAAGCCCTGCCCAAAACAGAGATTTTCAAAGGGCTATCCCAAAGGGAAAGGACAAATGGAAAGGACATTGACGAGGACCAGATTTTTCACGTGCTTGATTCAAAATCGGTACATTACAGAAAACATGACTTTTTTTTACATTCATTTTAATATGCAACATAGTAGTATACAATTATTTTACTAAATATTTTGAATGTTAATCATCTTTTCATCAGGCTAAAAAAGAAGACCTGACTAAAGCCTGCAATATTCTGGGACTGTCTGCCAGTGGATCCATTTCCGACATTATAAACAGGCTTGAGGAGCTTCTCCTGTATGAGAATGTTTATCCTAAGATGTTTGTAAAACTCAAAAAAGCTGGAGGTAAGATGGCATGTATATTACTTACAGTACTGAATCATTAATTGGAATTTAAATAGATTTAATTTAATTACAATCATATTTGTTCTAACACAGGTGGAGTCTTACACATGGGATGCACACATGGAGTGGTGTATTATGCATCACCATTATGGTGGCAGGAGTCCGCTCAGGATCATGGAGATGCCCTGCTCGGTTTTAACTACCCCCCCCCCCCACCGTGTACATTTGTGACGTTGCTGGACGTGTTGCCAGACGTCTAAACAATCGCACACAGCAAATATTTTTCCAACCACACGATGGGAGGGTATGTGAGCCAAATGACAAGAACATATCTTTGAAAATGAAACAACATCAAAATGAAAACCCGGCACCCATAATCCTCAGCAACTGACAGAATATTAGGTCCACATCCAGAAACTGGAACATCAGACCGCTTTTGCTTTTACGATAGGTTCCATCAAAAGAACCAGAAATGACCAGAGGAAAAATTGCGCAGTCTAATACTAATCCCTGAACTGGCCTCTCTAGTCAACTCTGCAAAAGCAGAACAAGTAAATAGAAAGCTTTCTTCAAGCCGATATTCGTTGTGCCAAATGAAAGATACTAACTACATGTTTTTGCTGCGTCTCTACTTCCATCTTCATAATGCCAAGAAGAATTCTGCATTTTTTAAAGAAATGCTGAGGCATGCAGCTGAGAACTTACATATAGGACTACAGGGCAAACTCATTTATGGACAAAAATGTAATGAAGTGAAGGTTGTGTTAATGTCTGCAGTTAGATATGCCAGTTTTTTATGATATCTATTCTGTAGTATCTGCTGTCGAGTAATGTAATTGCAGAAACAAACACACAGCCTAGAGAAGTACAGAGCAAAGGTCCAGATGTCACAGGAAAATTGGATAGCACGCCAGAGGAAGGGAAGAAGTTTTCAGTGTCAATGTTCCCAATTGAGCAGACACACAAGGTAAACATTATGGAATTTGTACACCACAGACAACCAATTACAGCAAGAAATAAAACAGTAATGTCAGCATTTACAATCATTTTTAATTAAATGTACTTTTGCAACATTAGGAGACAATCTCCAAACTGTACACAAACTGTAGAAGAGAAACGATGATGATGTCATTGCCAGAATTTCTCACTATGCCGTTTTGTATCTGCGGGACCTGAAATCTGTTCTCCCCCCACATCTGTTGAGTGACACAAGCAGTACAGCAATGCCTTGGCTAACTGATAATGTAAGTTTGAATGCTGTAAAGCAGTTGTCTTAAAAAATTATCTTATTTATACATTTAAAATATACATAATTAGAATCACCTCAGTTATGGTTATTTATGAGTATTTACAAACATCTGCTTATTTTGGTTTAAAGGCTGTTAATTGTCGCATTGCTCAGATTGCCGGAGACACTAATGATGTAAGTTATTCACACACAATTCATCACTGACCTATGACTTTTTTAGTTTGTTATGTAAAGACTAAAACATGTGAATTTGGGTTTCAGGTTGTGGCCTTGAACACTGACAAATTCATTTTGTGGCACAGGGATTGGCAGAGAGATGCAACAGTGTCAGATGAGCATTTGAAAGGGCTTGAGGTATATTAAAAAGTATAATATTTTATTCAGCATATGCCTCAAGCCAGTTTAAAATAATAGTCTCATAAATGTCTTAGACGTCAGTGTTTCCTGTTTGCTTAATTTCAGAAAACCTCAGAATTCCTGAAAATACTTTTACCAAAGACTGTTGGACCTGGTGATAACCCAGAGCAGGGAAACCACTTCATTCTTTGGGTAACAAGAAATTATGAAATGTAAGTAATTGTTTTTTCTTCGTTCTCAAACTTCTAACAAGGGCTTGAGTCTGCTTCAGACTGAACCACAATTTCATAATGCTGTAGCCACTGCTTTTGAATTAGAAAAATTTTATTATTATTTGGATTTTACAGGTTTTTGACATGAGTACAAAAACCATCAGAGTTTATGACAACACTGATCAGTATGTGACAATCTCAAACCGGGACATGGACGTTCTGAAGTAAGACTTTACATTTTTATTGTAATTGTTATTGTAATCACAAATTGTGTCCAATACATATACAGTATGAATGAAGATGTATAAATATTAAATTATTGCAACATTTACGTTCTATACTAAAATCTTCTTCTTCTTTGTCTTTCGGCTGTTCCCTTTCAGGGGTCGCCACAGCGAATCATCTGCCTCCATCTAACCCTATCCTCTGCATCCTCTTCTCTCACACCAACTAACTTCATGTCCTCTCTCACTGCATCCATAAATCTCCTCTTTGGTCTTCCTCTAGACCGCCTGCCTGGCAGTTCCAACCTCAGCATCCTTCTACCAATATATTCACAATCTCTCCTCTGAACATGTCCAAACCACCTCAATCTGGCCTCTCTGACTTTATCTCCAAAACATCTCACATGGGTTGTCCCTCTGATGAACTGATTCTTGATCCTATCCATCCTTGTCACTCCCAAAGAGAACCTCAACATCTTCAGCTCTGCTACCTCTAGCTCTGCCTCCTGTCTTTTCTTCAGTGCCACTGTCTCTAAGCCGTAGAGCATATTATATTATTACATACTATACTAAAATATTTGTTTTTATTCAGGGTTACTTTTCGAAATATTGCCTCCCTGAACAGTTGGACTGTGTGCAGTCCACATCAATGGCAGAGAGATGACAGAAGGAACTGTGGTGTTTTTAGATGCACAGTGAGTTTACCATTTTTATATTTATATGTACATATTTATTTTATATATTTTCATGTTGATGGTGTATATATAATTAAATAAAAAATGTTTGGTGCATATACCTGATTCTGTTAAATCCTTATTTGAACAGATGGCAGAGATGGAGGCTAGAAATATTCAAATGTGCCATGAAGTGCTGCACAATGAACAGATGTGTCACCATCGGCTCTACCATGCCTTATGCATGGTGAAAAAACTGCATCCGCTGGTAATGCTGGGGTTTAAAAACATTGTAGGTTTACAGAATATGCAAAGCTTGACATGAACATTTTCCCTATGATTTTCTACTTAAGGTTAAAACAGTGCAGAGTGCAAAACAAAACACCTATATGGCCCAGGATGCTGGAGTTTGCATTTACCAAAAATATAATTCAAAGTATGTAATGGCTATTGAATTTCCACATTATCTATAATTTTGCAGTTACATTTTAGTTGTAAAATGAAATGTTATATTTTTCTTTTTCTTTTTTTTTTTTTTTACATATTTTTTTATATAATATATTATATATTTATCTGTCTGCAGAGTAATGCACCCAAATGTTATGTCACTGAACTGGATTCAGTGTGATTTTTGCAAAAAATGGCTGCATGCAGTCTGCGCTGACATCAGCCTTGACACAGTCACAGAGGATACATTCTGTTGTGGATGTGATACTAAACATATATATTTATATATATAAATATATATATATATTATATATATAAATATATATATATATATATATATATATATAGTAGGTGGACAACCAGACTGCTCATTACCGTCGTGCTCACCGCCGTGGAAACGCGGCAGCGGCCAAAGTAAACCAGGAGCATTTCAAAATAATTCGTGAAATGACCGCCAGGTGGCGCAAATTGACATTTTCTGTCGTCTCGGTTTTTAAATATATTCAGAGCTTAAGTCATAATAAAGTCAAAACAATATGTTGTAGCGAAGAAATACTACAATTATGATAATTTACACATCCAACAAACATGAAAAACTATAAATATAAAAAAATATGAGTTAGAAAACATTGGTTTTATTTTGTTTAGACATACTCTCTGTTTTTATCTGTTTAGTGTTATTATTAAAGAAAACAGCACAAACAACAGCACTAGGGCTTTTTAAAAAAATGTATTTCGACAATACTTACAGTTGTTAGAGTTTAAGACATCAAGATTTAAATATAGAAATAACTAAAACAAATAGAGCAAACTTCCAGAATAGATAATAAAAAAATTTATCAATAAAAAAGATGTATGCAGTATAATCGGGGCCTCTCATTACATTATTTGCTCGCACTTCGTCTGGCACTGAACCAAAATATATTGTCTTACATTTGTGAATAAAATATCATTGTTTTTTTCAGAGATTTATTTGTGCAAAATAATATTTATGCAATATAATTACAGGCCATGGATTCGTTTTTCGTTTGCAGTATAAAACCAAAATACATCTAACTATTTTTGAGAGATTTGTTGTAAAAAAAAAAAATCAGTTTTTTTCAAATATTTTGTCTGTACAAAATAATATTTATGCAATATAATTACAGGCTCTGGATTCGTTATTCGTTTGCAATATAAACCAAAATACATTAACCATATAATATAAACCAGAATATAAACCAAAATATTTAATTTGTTGTATTAAATATTTATGCTGTCTCATAAAGGATCCAGAGATTTCGTTGTACTAAATAATATTTTTGCTGTATAACCATCTTAATTCGTTAACCGTAGATTTTTTTCTGCGATTCAGTTGTACTGAATGATGTTTATGCAGTATAATCAAGCTCTCTTATTTCGTTATTTGTTCGCATTTGGCTTGCACTTGCTGCATTGCACACTACTGAGCATCCAAGCGTGGCAACGCATGCTTGGTTTAAGTTGGACATTGACGCACATATTGTAAATGAATGTGAATCGTAGGGCATTATATTCCTGCCACAATTCTCACAGCTGCACAGTATGTATTGAAATAATAACAATAGTGTTTTTCTTTACTGAATAGGCAGAGCCTCTGAATACAGTGCGCCGTTCTAACGGGGGTGGGGATAAGAAAACAGCAGGGAAACTGACTGGCCATTTTAATAATTCATTGATACGTTGATGTCGTTGGTTTCGGCTGTGAGTGGATGCGCTGTAGTAATCCACGTTTTACACAAATTACATAAGATGATTTTCCCCCATTAATTTATATAAAAGCAGACATTTCGCTTTCTGTATCTGGATTTCAGTCATGATATACTAACATATTTTTGCCGTCTAGTGCGCGCGCAACATCTCACGGGCGAGCCTCCACACAGCAGACCAAATCGTCATTAGCGTGTCCCTCCCCCAAACAGCGCAGCGAGGAGCATTTACATTTAAACAGGTTTTACAGGTGTGCTTTGCAAAGTCGGACACATACAAATGCAAATAATACACCTCCCCAAGTGAATAGCTGTTCTCACCTACAGTATACACTGTAGAGAAACTAAAATCACCACTGTTCATGGACTCACCAAGATGGCGCCGGTGAGGTCGGCTGCCGTCACGACTGCTCCGACCACCTTCTCTTTGTTTTTGTTCTTTAAGTTAGTTTTCAGTGTTTTAAAATCGGCAAAATCATCACCATTGAGTACATTAGGTATGATAGAGACACTCTTGTTTCTATTGGTATACAATGTACTCACAATTCGACGTTTTTAACTCCGGATCCGAGCTGGCCGAGTTAGATCCTGAGGGAGAACAATGGACGCGACGCGAAGCGGAGGCCTCGAGGCAGACGAGCTGGCGTGAGGAACCGGCTCAGAGCCCGTGCACACGAACACCTCTGCCTAGTATCCTGCTCGCCAACGTCCAGTCACTGGAAAACAAACTCGATGACCCCAGGGCCAGGATATAGTTCCAGAGAGACATTCGGGACTGCAATCTCCTCTGCTTCACCGAGACATGGCTGAACCCAGCGGTGCCAGACCATGCCATACAGCCGACCGAGTTCTTCTCGGTTCACCGCATGGACAGGACGCGGGACGCGGGGAAGTCAAGGGGAGGCGGCGTGTGCTTAATGGTGAACAACAGCTGGTGCAACAGCGCGAGCGTTGTTCCTCTTACACGCTCCTGCACACCAAACCTGGAACTACTGTCCATCATGTGTCGTCCTTTTTATCTTCCACGGGAGTTCACATCGGTCATAATCAGTGCCGTTTACATCCCACCACAAGCAGACACTAACACTGCCTTATGCGAGCTGCATGAGGCGCTGACACAGCACCAGACACAACACCGGGACGCTGCGTTCATTGTGGCGGGGGACTTTAATAGTGCCAACCTCAAACGCGTAGCGCCGAACTTTTATCAGCACATGACCTGCCCCACCAGGGGCGAAAGGACACTGGACCACTGTTATACCACGGTCAAAGACGGTTACAAGGCACAATCTCGTCCAGCGTTTGGTAAATCCGACCACGCCGCCATCTTCCTCATGCCAAAATATAAACAAAGGCTGAAACAGGAAGTTCCGGTTCAGAGGGAGGTCGCGCGCTGGACGGACCAATCGGTGGCCGCGTTACAGGACGCACTCGATGACGCAGACTGGGACATGTTCAGAAACAGCTCCGATGATGACGTCAGTGTGTTTACGGAAGCGGTTGTGGGATTTATTGAGAAGCTGGTAGACGATACGGTGGAGAAAAAGACTATCAGAACGTTTCCCAACCAGAAGCCGTGGGTGGATAAAACCATCCGCGACGCTCTGAGATCTCGCACCGCTGCCTACAACACGGGACTTGCGTCGGGGGACATGGAACCGTACAAGGCTGCGTCATACAACGTCCGGAAGGCGGTGAAAGAGGCGAAGCAGCGCTACGGGAGAAAACTAGAGTCACAGCTTCAACAGAGTGACTCTAGGAGCCTGTGGCAGGGACTGAGAACAATAACGGATTATAAAGCACCAACATCCGGTATGACGAACGCGGACTCGACTCTGGCAGACGAGCTCAACACCTTCTATGCTCGCTTCGAGGCTGCAGCTAAAGACGCTAGCGTTGCTAATGCTAACGGCGCTAATGCTAGCGGTGCTAATGCTAGCGGCGCTAATGCTAGCGGCGCTAACGGCTGCAGATAGGAAGACACTGTCAGCACCGGGAACGCGCTCATCATCTCCGAGCACGACGTGAGGAGAGCCTTCAAGAGAGTGAACACCAGGAAAGCAGCAGGACCACACGGCATCTCAGGCCTTATCCTCAGAGCCTGCGCAGACCAGCTAGCACCTGTGTTCATTGAGATATTCAACATCTCTCTATCTCAGTCGGTGATCTTCCTGTTGGTGACGTAGCTTCCTGTTTTCGTATCGTTGCCGCGAAAGTTTCGCAACGCGCGAGTTTTCTCGTCTAAGAACAACAAACGGAATTCATCTCCAAACAACTAAAACTCAGACACAGAGGTACGTTATAATGTCTACCGTTCAGTTTGTTCAGTGTGTGGAGTGCAGGATGTTTAGACATTCTTCCTCCGTCATTAGTGATAATTTTATTTGTGATAGGTGTGTGTGATAGTGAGCACTCTGACGGAGAATATATCAGCATTAGAGGAGCGCATCCAGACTTTAGAGAGGGTTAGACAGTGTGAGAGCAGCGTTATTCCCGTAGCGGACAGTCTGGGTGCCACAGGCGGAGATAAACAGCCCCCGACTCCGGCATTAGAGCCCTCACAGCGGGGCGAGTGGGTGACGACTCGGCGGTATACTCGTTCAGCCAAAGCTAACGCTAAGGCTAGCCCACCGGAGCACACCGGTGCACACCTCACGTGTCCAACAGGTTTGCTCTCCTCAGTGATGCACCCGCTGAGAAACCTGAAAGAGCTCTGGTTATAGGAGACTCTATACTGAGACACGTGACATTAGCTAGACCTTTAGGGGCGCCAGCAGCAGTGGTTTGGTGTATCCCGGGAGCCAGAGCACCGGACATAGCAGGTAATCTTAGGGCTCTAGGAAAGCACAGGTTCTCTAAGATAGTGGTACATGCTGGAGCTAACGATATACGCCTTCGTCAGTCAGAGGTTAGTAAGAGTAACTTTACAGAGGTGTTTAAATTAGCGAAGGCGATGTCCGATGAAGTAGTATGCTCTGGTCCCATCCCAATTGTCACGGACGCAGGCAGAACGGTATGAATCCAAGCGCGGTTACTGACTGTATAGAGATGTGGGGGCGTGGTCGGGGGCGTGAGCAAGGGTCGAAAGCCATGAGTCCGTCAGCGAAGCGTCCAAAGCAAAAACACTAGACTAGAGCCGTAATCAAAAAGGGAAAGCGTGAGGTCAAAACCGGGAGATCAAAAGGGCAGGCGAACAATCCAAATCGGCAAGCAGAAGATCAAAAACGAGAAAAAACAAAGCGAGGTCGTAACGTGAAAGCTAGAGAAAAGAGAACGCGAGAGAATCGAGGTAAAACACTTAATGGGCATGAGATGAGGCAATGTAGCTGGGACACGTGGAATGTGGGATTTATTCGTCGCATCGTAGAGGGAAGCAAAAGTTTGACCGCGCAGGGATTGACAATCTTGGTTATGGTGAAAGGGCCGATGTAACGGGGTGAGAGTTTGCGGGACAGGGTCTTAAGAGGGAGGTCTCTGGTGGAGAGCATGACTCTCTGCCCTATCCTGTACTTGGGGGCCTGAGAGCGTCTGCGGTCTGCTTGCTCCTTGTAAGTTCTGCCTTGTCGTAGCAGCGTCCTTCTGGCCTGAGTCCAGGTCCTCCTGCAGCGGCGAATGAAGGCTTGGGCAGAGGGGACGCTGACCTCCTCTTCCTGAGAGGGGAACAAGGGTGGTTGGTAACCCAGGCAGCACTGGAAGGGGGACAGCCCAGTAGACGAAGAGACTAGAGAGTTGTGGGCGTATTCGACCCAGGGCAGGAATCTGCTCCACGAGGTGACATCCCGGTAGGTCATGCATCTCAGGGCGACCTCGAGAGCCTGGTTCTTCCTCTCCGTCTGCCCATTGGATTGAGGGTGGAAACCTGATGACAGGCTTGGGGTGGCCCCGATGAGCTTACAAAATGCTTTCCAGAACTGAGAGGTGAACTGTGGGCCCCGATCAGACACAATGTCCTTAGGCAGGCCATGGAGCTTAAATACATGATTGATCATAAGTTCTGCAGTCTCCTTGGCGGACGGGAGTTTTGGTAGGGGGATGAAGTGAGCAGCTTTAGAGAACCGATCAACCACGGTCATGATGCAGGTGTGGCCGGTGGGGGGGAAGAGAGACTGCACGTGATTTGCTAAACACAGTCCTGAGGTCATGGTATTCTGGGGGAACACAGGTGAGGTCCGATGGCTCCTTTGTGGGGGTAGGGTCGAGGCAGGGCGTAGTGGCGGCGCGTAAGCATGACGTAGAACATGACGGGCTCCAGGCTACGATCGAGTTCCTGACCCAATCAATGTGCGGGTTGTGTTAGATTAACCAGGGGAGGCCTAGGACGACCGTGGCATGTGACCCCTCCATGATGAACAGCGACGTCTGTTCTGAGTGATTGCCGGAGACTTTTAGACCAATGAGAGGGGTTCTGTGGGTGATAGGTGGGAGCGGACTCCCGTCGAGGGCCTGGACCTTGAGGTGGTTCTCCAAGGGCAGCGCAGGAATACCCAGGATTTTGGCTGAAGCCGCATTCAGCAGGTTACGATCTGAACCCGAGTCGACCAGTGCCTGCACTAGGTGGGTCTGTTGCTCATGGATGAGGAGGATGGGAAGCAGATGACGTTGGTCTTGGAGCCTTCTTGGAGTCTCGCCCTCTAGTGCTCCCAGCTGAACTAGAGGGCGCCCCCTTTTGCTGGACAGATCTTGAGCAGGTGTCCTGGTTTCCCACAGTAGAAGCAGGCCCCCTCCACTCGGCGGCGGTGACACTCCTCTGGGGTGATGCGGGTTCTGCCCAGTTGCATGGGTTCCTCCTGGGGTTCAACTCGTGGAGGTGGGAGTCGCGGTAGAGCTCTGGGTGGAGAAAACCGGGCTGACCTACGAAGACGGAGGCGGGCATCTACTCGACCGGCCAGGTCCACAAGCTCTTGGAGAGACGAGGGAAGCTCTCGTGAGATTAGCTCATCTTGGAGCTTCTCTGTCAGGCCCTCCAAACAGACGTCGCATAGTGCTCGGTTGTTCCAACCGCTGGGAAGGGCCAGGGTCTGGAACTCAATGGCATAGTCATAGGCCGAGCGCGAGCCCTGGCGGAGATTCAGCAGCCTTCGGCCCGCCTCTCTGCCATGGCATGAGCGGTCGAACACCCTCTTCATCTCCCTGGCGAAGTCCTCATAATTGGAACAGCAGGGGTCGTGGGCATCCCAAAGCGCGGTGCTCCATTCCCGGGCGCGTCCAGACAGGAGCGTGATGACGTAGGCCACCTTGGAACGTTCGGTGGAAAAGGCGGAGGCTTGGAGCTCGAAGATCAAGGAACACTGAGACAGAAAGGAGCGACAGGTGCCTGGATCTCCCTCGTAGGTGGGAGGGGCGGGGAGGCGTGGCTCCTGTTGCGTGTGGGAGCTTGCTCCTTGCGGTAGAGAGAGTTGGAGTCTCTGAAGCTGAGACGTGACGTCGGCGAGAGACTGCTTTGTACTGAGCAGTTCCTGTTGGTGATTTCCAAGCAGGGCACCTTGGCTCTCCAATGCCGTTCTCAAATGGTCAGAAGCCGCTGGATCCATAACTGGCTGGATTATTCTGTCACGGACGCAGGCAGAACGGTATGAATCCAAGCGCGGTTACTGACTGTATAGAGATGTGGGGGTGTGGTCGGGGGCGTGAGCAAGGGTCGAAAGCCGTGAGTCCGTCAGCGAAGCGTCCAAAGCAAAAACACTAGACTAGAGCCGTAATCAAAAAGGGAAAGCGTGAGGTCAAAACCGGGAGATCAAAAGGGCAGGCGAACAATCCAAATCGGCAAGCAGAAGATCAAAAACGAGAAAAAACAAAGCGAGGTCATAACGTGAAAGCTAGAGAAAAGAGAACGCGAGAGAATCGAGGTAAAACACAGACAATAATCCAGCGATCTGAGCAGCGCGCCGCGCATGCTTAAATCGCTGGAGTAATCAGTCAGGGAATGAGAAACAGGTGAGCAGACGGGGCGGAAACGGGGGCGTGAGAGCGCACGTGACGGCTAGACAAAGCTTACAGCAGGTTATGGTCGCTGAACCGCTGGATGTCCAGGTGGTGCTCCAAAAATAATGTGGGCTACATAGATAATTGGAAGACCTTTGAGGGCAAAGCTGGCCTGTTAGGGCGGGACGGTGTCCATCCCACTCGGGAAGGTGCTGCTCTCATTTCCTGCAGTATAGCTCATAGTCTCAGTAGAGGTCTAGTTAATCGGTGACAATCGAGAGCACAGGCCAGGGAGCAGACAGACAGGCTAAACCAACCGTCTGCTAGCTGCATAGAGTCGTCACTCAGGGTTCAACTTATTGAGACTGTGTCTGTTCCCCGATCGAAGCAAAAATGTAGAAAGACTCAGAAAGTCTGTTTCAATAATTTAATTAACATAAAGACCACAAACTCAGATCATACTGAATGCGCAGCCGGCACCTCTGATCTGAAGCTAGGATTGTTAAATATTAGATCTCTCGCATCAAAAGCAGTTATTGTTAATGAAATTATCACAGATCAGGCGTTTAATATACTCTGTTTAACTGAAACATGGGTTAAACAGGATGAGTATGTAGCTCTAAATGAAGCTAGTCCTCCTGGATACACCTACATACACCAGCCTCGGTTAACTGGTAAAGGAGGAGGCGTCGCAATTATTCATAATGATAATCTGTCTATCGTACAAAAACACGGACACAAATTTAACTCATTTGAAATTCTTTATAGTAACATAAGTCTATTTAAGTATATTAAATCAGCTCAGTCAATTCCACTAATTATAATGTACAGACCTCCAGGGCCGTATTCTGAATTTCTTAGTGAATTTGCGGATTTCATCTCAGACCTGGTCGTTTCTGTAGACAAAGTGTTAATTGCTGGAGATTTTAACATTCATTTTGAGAATCCAGAAGACCCTCTGAGAACAGCATTTATGTCCATACTGGACTCCGTAGGCGTAAATCAGTGTGTAGTAGGACCCACTCATAAAGCAGGTCACACTTTAGATTTAGTAATATTCTTCGGATTAATTATAAGAAATGTATTCACAATTCCACTGTCTGAAATTATCTCAGATCACTATCTTGTCTCCATTCAAGTGTGTCACAGTGATAATGTACGCACAGCACCGCGCTACCGTATTAAACGTACATTCACATCAACTACCACACAGAGTTTTATCAGTAATCTCCCAGAGTTACCAACTTCGATTAGGCCACCGTCTGACCCCACAGAACTTGATCAGGCGACTGAATATTTAGAGTCGACACTTCGTTGTACCTTAGATAATGTAGCTCCAGCTAAAAGAAAAATTATTAGAGATAAGAAACTCGCTCCCTGGTATAACGATCACACGCGCACTTTAAAACAGACTGCTCGGAAATTAGAGCGTAAATGGCGTCAAACTAAATTATTGGTATTTCAAATAGCATGGAAAGAGAGCATCCTGAACTATAGGAAAGCTCTTAGTGTAGCTAGATCAACGTATCTCTCCACTCTTATAAAAGAAAATAAAAATAATCCTAGATTTTTATTTAATACCGTAGCCAAATTAACCAGAAATAAGACCACTACAGAAATCTCCACAACAACATCATGCAACAGTGAGGACTTCATGAACTTTTTTAATAATAAAATTGTAAATATCAGGCATAAAATTGAGGCTTTGAAACCAAACAATGTAATTGATACAGATGTTAACCTAGCCATGTCAGATTCAAACCTAGAATACTTTACTCCTCTTGAAGAGAATGAACTAATTTCACTCATCTCTTCTGCAAATTCATCAACCTGTATATTAGATCCTATACCGGCACATTTTCTTAAACAGATAGTACCAGTAATAACAGAACCGCTGTTGAGAATAATTAATTCCTCACTCAGCATTGGTTATGTTCCAAAATCTTTTAAAGTAGCAGTTATTAAACCAATAATTAAGAAACCTGACCTCGACCCCTGTCAGCTGTCCAATTACAGGCCAATATCAAACCTCCCCTTTATCCCTAAGATTCTGGAAAAGATAGTAGCGGAGCAGCTATGCTCATATCTACATAGAAATGGCATACATGAACTGTATCAGTCAGGATTTAGGCCTCATCACAGCACAGAAACAGCACTCGTTAAAGTAGTAAATGACCTCCTATTGGCCTCTGATCAGGGTTGTGTAACTATGCTTGTATTACTCGACTTCAGTGCAGCTTTTGACACTATTGATCATGCTATTCTTCTTCACAGATTAGAAAATGTAGTAGGAATTAAGGGTACAGCCCTCTCCTGGCTCAGATCCTATTTGACTGATCGTTATCAGTATGTAGACTTAAATGGTGATTATTCTGCATGTTCTCTAGTGGAGTTTGGCGTTCCGCAGGGTTCAGTTTTAGGCCCACTGCTTTTTTCCCTTTACATGCTTCCTCTGGGCAACATAATCCGTAAGCATGGTATTAGTTTTCATTGTTATGCTGACGACACACAGCTATACGTCTCAACAAAACCTGATGAGAAAAACCATCGTACTAAAGTTGAGCAATGTGTGCAGGACATAAGAAATTGGATGCTAATTAACTTCCTTCTGCTTAATCCGGATAAGACAGAAGTTCTAGTCATAGGACCGCATACAGCTAGAAGTAAAATCTTAGATCACACCGTAACTTTAGATGGCCTTTCTGTTCCGTCAAGTGCAACAGTAAAAGACCTCGGCGTGATTATAGATTCCAGCCTTTCATTTGAAGCTCATGTAGATAATATTACCAGGATAGCATTCTTTCACCTCAGAAATATCGCCAAAATAATAAATATATTGTCGCTAAACGATGCAGAAAAACTAGTTCATGCTTTTATCACTTCTAGGTTGGACTATTGTAATGCCTTACTGTCTGGTTGTTCACTTAGGTACATAAACAAGCTTCAGCTAGTCCAGAATGCAGCAGCGAGAGTCCTCACTAGAACCAGAAGATATGAGCACATCACCCCTATCCTATCTTCACTGCATTGGCTCCCTGTGAAATTTCGCATTGATTTTAAAATACTACTCTTGACATATAAGGCATTAAATGGTCTCGCCCCGCAGTATCTGAGCGAACTGCTAGTGTCTTACGATCCGCCACACCTACTTCGGTCAAAGGATGCAGGCTGCTTGTCAGTACCGCGTATTATGAAAACTACAGCTGGGGGCAGAGCTTTTTCTTACAAAGCCCCAAAATTATGGAATAGTCTTCCAAATAGTGTTCGGGACTCAGACACAGTCTCAGTGTTTAAGTCTAGGCTAAAAACCTATTTATTTAGCCAAGCATTTTTATAAATAGATTTGCCATAAGGTAAAGGAGCAGATCTGGGGGACTCATGGACGTAGAGTATTATGGTGAAATGGTATGTTTTAGATGCTGTCTTCCTCAGTCTCATTTGATCACTCAGGTTTGTTGACGGTGAGGTGATTGTTTGCTTTACATCTCAGGGAGCCCTCATGTTTGTGTTTCCTTCTGGCTCTCCCTTTTAGTTATGCTGTCATAGTTAGTCCTGCCGGAGTCCCTGCTTGCACTCTACAGTAAATATACATTCACATTAGACATTGTGACTGTGACCATACCTAATTGCAATCTCTCCTCCTCTTCTCTTCCTCCCCCTCTTTCTCTTTCCTCTCTCCCCCTGTCTCCCCCTTTCACTCTTTCTCTCTCTCTCTCTGTCGAGCTACACATGTGGTTCCTGAGCTGCCAGTGATCCAGACTCCCTCTGCCCTCCGGACCTGTCTGATCCATCCTGGTGCCCGGTTTCTGGTTGGAGGTCTCATCGCATGGATGCCCCGTGTGTCTCTTTAGGATGCGTCTGGTGTCTGGGGATGATTCTATCTACTTAGAAGATGGTTCTGGCCTCGACTGGTGTTTTCAGCTGTTTCTCTGAGGACTTGACAATTCGATAGTTCAGGACTAGAACTTTCTACAAGTCTATCTGAGTCTCGAATAACTACTGGACTGCATTTTAACATCAACTATTATAACATCAATTAACATCAACTATTATAGTTGAACCTATCACTTAACACTGCATAAATGCAGATCATTTCCTGCTATCTGTTTCACCCAGATGAGGATGGGTTCCCTGTCGAGTCTGGTTCCTCTCAAGGTTTCTTCCTATTACCATCTCAGGGAGTTTTTCCTTGCCACTGTCGCCCTCGGGCTTGCTGACCAGGGAATATCTGAACATTTTGATTCATACACATTCACATTCCATACAAACTTAAATAATTATTTTGATTGTGTAAAGCTGTTTTGAGACAATGTCAATTGTTAAAAGCGCTATACAAATAAAACTGAATTGAATTGAATTGAATCCCCACATGCTTCAAAGAGTCCATCATTGTTCCTGTCCCGAAGAAACCACATCCTGCTTCCCTCAATGACTATCGCCCTGTAGCCCTCACCTCAGTAGTGATGAAGTGCTTTGAACGCGTTATCAGAGACTTCATCATTTCTTCACTACCCGACACACTGGACCCACTACAGTTTGCATACCGTCAGAACCGCTCCACAGACGATGCAATCTCTCATCTCCTCCACACATCACTCACTCACCTGGACACTAGGAAAGGGAATTATGTTAAAATGCTCTTCATCGACTACAGCTCTGCTTTTAATACCATAATTCCCTCCACACTCACCACCAAGCTGGAGCACCTGGGACTCAGCTCATCTATATGTCAGTGGATCTCCAATTTTCTGACTGGCAGACCACAGGCAGTAAGGATGGGCGGTCATGTCTCAGCTACACTCACTCTCAGCACTGGAGCCCCCCAGGGTTGTGTTCTGAGCCCCCTGCTGTACTCTTTGTACACCCACGACTGCGTGGCCACTACCAACTCCACCTCCATCACCAAGTTTGCTGACGACACCGTCGTGGTCGGACTGATCACAAACAATGATGAGTCGGACTACCTAGAGGAGATTGGAAATCTGGAGAACTGGTGCCAGAGGAACAATCTCCTCCTGAACGTCAGTAAGACAAAGGAGCTGATAGTGGACTTTAGTACAAAGCAGGAGAGGAACTACCAGACCCCCGTCATCAACAGGAGCCCAGTGGAGAGAGTGGACAGCTTCAGATACCTCGGTGTTCACATCACGCAGGACCTGTCATGGTCCTGTCACATCAACACCGTGGTGAAAAAAGCCCGGCAGCGTCTCTACCACATCACATCGCTTGAGAGACTTTAGACTGCCCTCCAGGGTGCTCAGGAACTTCTACTCCTGCACCATAGAGAGCATCCTGACGGGAAACATCACGACCTGGTTCGGGAACAGCACCATGCAGGACAGATGAGCTCTACAGAGGGTGGTGCGATCAGCCGAGCGCATCATCCGCACTGAGCTCCCTGACCTGCACTCGATCTACAGCAAGCGGTGCTGGACTAAGGCCAGGAAGTTCATGAAGGACCTCAGTCACCCCACTAAAGGACTGTTCTCTTTGTTGCGGTCTGGGAAGAGATTCCGCTCCCTAAAGGCCAACACAGAGAGGCTGAGGAGGAGCTTCTTCCCGAAGGCGATAAGGTCTCTCAATCACACCTCCACACAGGACTAATAACATCTTTTTAAGCTCACAACACTGACTGGACAATCATGGACACATTCATACACACTTGCACTAAATATTTATACATCTGGACAATTGCACATGTCACTTTCATTAGTCACCTTTCATGCATATTTGCACAACCACTGACACATTAAATTCTATATACATATACCCTATATTTCTATATTTTGCAATATTTTATTATGCCCTTATTGCACAGTTAATTTTACTAGTTAAATTTATTTCTTTAGTATTTCCTTTTCATTGATTATTTATTTTACGTACAAGCTTTTATTTTCTTTTTAAGGTCACTGGCGGTCGCGTAAGCATTTCACTGCATATTATACTGTGTATGACTGTGTATGTGACAAATAAAATTTTAATTTGAATTCATTCATATTATTTGCTTGCCTAAAAATGTATATACTATGAATAACTTTGTGTTCGTTTAATTTGCTGTATATAAATGTTTATATAGGTCCTTCTCAAAAAATTAGCATATTGTGATAAAGTTCATTATTTTCTGTAATGTACTGATAAACATTAGACTTTCATATATTTTAGATTCATTACACACAACTGAAGTAGTTCAAGCCTTTTATTGTTTTAATATTGATGATTGTGAAAACCCAAAATCCCAAATCTCAAAAAATTTGCATATCATGAAAAGGTTCTCTAAACGAGCTATTAACCTAAGCATCTGAATCAACTAATTAACTCTAAACACCTGCAAAAGATTCCTGAGGCTTTTAAAAACTCCCAGCCTGGTTCATTACTCAAAACCGCAATCATGGGTAAGACTGCCGACCTGACTGCTGTCCAGAAGGCCATCATTGACACCCTCAAGCAAGAGGGTAAGACACAGAAAGAAATTTCTGAACGAATAGGCTGTTCCCAGAGTGCTGTATCAAGGCACCTCAGTGGGAAGTCTGTGGGAAGGAAAAAGTGTGGCAGAAAATGCTGCACAACGAGAAGAGGTGACCGGGCCCTGAGGAAGATTGTGGAGAAGGACCGATTCCAGACCTTGGGGGACCTGAGCAGTGGACTGAGTCTGGAGTAGAAACATCCAGAGCCACCGTGTACAGGCGTGTGCAGGAAATGGGCTACAAATTTTGCATGTCATTCGGAAATCAAGGTGCCAGAGTCTGGAGGAAGACTGGGGAGAGGGAAATGCCAAAATGTCTGAAGTCCAGTGTCAAGTACCCATAGTCAGTGATGGTCTGGGGTGCCATGTCAGCTGCTGGTGTTGGTCCACTGTGTTTTATCAAGGGCAGGGTCAATGCAGCTAGCTATCAGGAGATTTTGGAGCACTTCATGCTTCCATCTGCTGAAAAGCTTTATGGAGATGAAGATTTAATTTTTCAGCACGACCTGGCACCTGCTCACAGTGCCAAAACCACTGGTAAATGGTTTACTGACCATGGTATTACTGTGCTCAATTGGCCTGCCAACTCTCCTGACCTGAACCCCATAGAGAATCTGTGGTATATTGTGAAGAGAAAGTTGAGAGACACAAGAATCTGCAAAAGGATTCCCGACCAAGTATTGAGTGCATAACTGAACATAATTATTTCAAGGTTGACTTTTTTTGTATTCAAAACACTTTTCTTTTATTGGTCGGATGAAATATGCAAATTTTTTGAGATAGGGATTTTGGGTTTTCATGAGCTGTATGCCACAATCATCAATATTAAAACAATAAAAGGCTTGAACTACTTCAGTTGTGTGTAATGAATCTAAAATATATGAAAGTCTAATGTTTATCAGTACATTACAGAAAATAATGAACTTTATCACAATATGGTAATTGTTTGAGAAGGACCTGTATATACAGTGGCTTGCAAAAGTATTTGGCCCCCTTGAACTTTTCCACATTTTGTCACATTACAGCCACAAACATGAATCAATTTCATTGGAATTCCAAGTGAAAGCCCAATCCAAAGTGGTGTACACGTGAGAAGTGGAACGAAAATCATGATTCCAAACATTTTTTACAAATAAATAACTGCAAAGTGGGGTGTGTGTAATTATTAGGGTTGTTACCAGAGTCAGAGTTGATGGGAAGATGGATGGAGCCAAATACAGGGCAATCTTGGAAGAAAACCCCTTGGAGTCTGCAAAAGACTTGAGACTGGGGCGGAGGTTCACCTTCCAGCAGGACAACGACCCTAAACATAAAGCCAGGGCAACAATGGAATGGTTTAAAACAAAACATGTACATATGTTATAATGGCCCAGACAAAGTCCAGATCTAAATCCAATCGAGTATACAGTATGTGGCAAGATCTGAAAACTGCTGTTCACAAACACTGTCCATCTAATCTGACTGAGCTGGAGGTGTTTTGCAAAAAAGAATGGGCAAGGATTTCAGTCTCTAGACATACCCTAAAAGACTGGCAGCTGTAATTGCAGCAAAAGGTGGTTCTACAAATTATTGACTCAGGGGGCTGAATAATTAAGCACACCCCACTTTTCAGTTATTTATTTGTAAAAAATGTTTGGAATCATGTATTATTTTCGTTCCACTTCTCACATGTACATATACAGTATATACACGCTGCTACAGACAGACAGGATCATTAAAAGGTTACACAATTGCCTAGAGTTTCCCTGGAAAGCACAACCTACATTCTTGAAGTTTTGACCCCTGAGGTAGATATACAGACACTTTGATACAGTACATGAGACAATATCAATAAATGCACTGTGCATACTTCTCATAAAGTCTCCTTCTTTTAAAGCGTACATTCATAATTCTGCACAAGACAGAGGGATTTCACAGATTCCAGGCAGAAATGGCTTTACAATCAAACACTGCTCTGGAGTAGGTCTTACTTTTGCTGACTTGTTTTTGTCCTGCTTTAAACATGTCTGTTTTACAGTACATTCCTAGTGGTTGAAGTTAAATAATTTCACTGACATTCAAGAATGTATGTAAAAATTAAGTATTTATTTATTTACATGTTTATGCATAAATTAAGTAAATGTCATTTATTTTTGATCATAGAAATGTAAATAGGGAACATTGTAGAGGTCTTATTAAAGGAAGTGATTGGTGTGATTATTTATTTATATTGTGTTTCTTTTCACTTTATTTCTGTCACTTTCGGTTGCTGTTACTATATATTAAAAGCAATATAGTATTATAATTTAGATTGAAACGTATTGCTTAATTTAGCCTTGACAGTAGTCTTAATATTAATGACAGTTTTTATTTTTCTTGATCTTCTTTGGTTGTTTAATATTAATTTGAGAGAATGCTGTGACAGGTGCATACAGAGAATACCAGATCAAGCGACTAGTGTACAAATGAACGGTGTAGGAAATGGGGCCATTATAGGCCTCTGAATTTGTAAAATTTTATAAAACACTGGTGCTTAAGGTATGAACAGACAAATGGGTGAGGGATAATTAAAAATAAAGGGGTATACAGAAACAATTTAAACGTTATGCAGATTTGCAAATAGTTGGTGTAACTACATAAAATAATGTATTGAAATGTGATCAAAAACAAACAATACTCAAGGACATAAACACATGTCAAAGATAACATGCGTGTGAATTCCCATCTCAACAAAAATACATAGAAAATTATGTTTTTATATAGTCTCTGACTATATTGGGTAATTTACAAGTGCTCTGAAAGCGCATTCCTGCTAATCCTCTGCTAACCTCCGAAGTTACAAAAAAATAGCGTGCCCACCACCACGCAGTCATTTTCGCCTCGCGCACCTCTGCGAGTATAAACTAAGCTTTAAGTGGTGACAGTCGCACGTAGTAGTGGCAGGTCGAATGATAGCCGATATGTGAAGACACCATGTCGAGTGACAGGTTTCTATGGCCGTGTCGTGTCCCGTGAAATGCGCGCATGGCCGTGCCGGTGTTATGCCCTAAAACGCCCCCCTGCCGCGGATTGCCCCCCATTACGCAATCGCTATCTTCAAAGAAAGGCGCCGCCCCTTTTCTTTCGAACGCATTAGCGAGTGTTTTTCTTTCCCTGCGCTCGGTTTTGTGAACACAGTTGCGTTCAGTAACACGATGGAACCAATTACCTTAACAGCAGCAACAACAACCATTATGATCACACTTTGTTGAATTTATATTGCTTAAATATTTCGCTCCTCTGTCCTCTTTGCATTACTATGTGTTTATTTACTTCCTTTTCGCATCGCACATATAATGCACTCTAAAATCGACACTATCAAACTTGGAAATTATATAACATCCAATCAAACGTCACGTTATTAAAAGTAACGAATTTGTCACGACTCTTTTCTTATGCAGCACGGCTAAAAAGATAATAAAAAAATTACCCCAATCCTGCCATGATGCTCCCCTGCCCCTAACCAACACTGGCTGGGAAGATGAACCCAGACTTTCCAAAACTTACTATTATTTCCACAGATGAAATTAAGCTCGGATGATGAGAACAGAAATTAACTCCCCTCTCTGCAATATCTAAGTAGAGTGTAACTGGAGCAGCCACAAAATGCCCCCTCCCCCCCTGTCTAACTGATGAGGAAAAGGTCACAAACACCAAACCTGCTGCACTTACTGTTATAAACCCTGTGTTTATGTGGCTCAATTTATATGCTGCTGGGACAAAGTGTATAACATCTAGGAAGGGGGGCATTTCATGGTAAACAGCTGTGCCACGAAATGCCCCCCCTGTCTATCTCTGCTTAGGAAAAGGTTACAGACACCAAACCTGCTGCACTTACTGTTATAAGCCCTGTGTTCATGTGGCTCAATTTATATGCTGCTGGGACAAAGTGTATAACATCTAGGAAGGGGGGCATTTCATGGTAAACAGCTGTGCCACGAAATGCCCCCCCTGTCTAACTCTGTTTAGGAAAAGGTTACAGACACCAAACCTGCTGCACTTACTGTTATAAGCCCTGTGTTCATGTGGCTCAATTTATATGCTGCTGGGACAAAGTGTATAACATCTAGGAAGGGGGGCATTTCATGGTAAACAGCTGTGCCACGAAATGCCCCCCCTGTCTAACTCTGTTTAGGAAAAGGTTACAGACACCAAACCTGCTGCACTTACTGTTATAAGCCCTGTGTTTATGTGGCTCAATTTATATGCTGCTGGGACAAAGTGTATAACATCTAGGAAGGGGGGCATTTCATGGTAAACAGCTGTGCCACGAAATGCCCCCCCTGTCTATCTCTGCTTAGGAAAAGGTTACAGACACCAAACCTGCTGCACTTACTGTTATAAGCCCTGTGTTCATGTGGCTCAATTTATATGCTGCTGGGACAAAGTGTATAACATCTAGGAAGGGGGGCATTTCATGGTAAACAGCTGTGCCACGAAATGCCCCCCCTGTCTAACTCTGTTTAGGAAAAGGTTACAGACACCAAACCTGCTGCACTTACTGTTATAAGCCCTGTGTTCATGTGGCTCAATTTATATGCTGCTGGGACAAAGTGTATAACATCTAGGAAGGGGGGCATTTCATGGTAAACAGCTGTGCCACGAAATGCCCCCCCTGTCTATCTCTGCTTAGGAAAAGGTTACAGACACCAAACCTGCTGCACTTACTGTTATAAGCCCTGTGTTCATGTGGCTCAATTTATATGCTGCTGGGACAAAGTGTATAACATCTAGGAAGGGGGGCATTTCATGGTAAACAGCTGTGCCACGAAATGCCCCCCCTGTCTAACTCTGTTTAGGAAAAGGTTACAGACACCAAACCTGCTGCACTTACTGTTATAAGCCCTGTGTTCATGTGGCTCAATTTATATGCTGCTGGGACAAAGTGTATAACATCTAGGAAGGGGGGCATTTCATGGTAAACAGCTGTGCCACGAAATGCCCCCCCTGTCTATCTCTGCTTAGGAAAAGGTTACAGACACCAAACCTGCTGCACTTACTGTTATAAGCCCTGTGTTCATGTGGCTCAATTTATATGCTGCTGGGACAAAGTGTATAACATCTAGGAAGGGGGGCATTTCATGGTAAACAGCTGTGCCACGAAATGCCCCCCCTGTCTAACTCTGTTTAGGAAAAGGTTACAGACACCAAACCTGCTGCACTTACTGTTATAAGCCCTGTGTTCATGTGGCTCAATTTATATGCTGCTGGGACAAAGTGTATAACATCTAGGAAGGGGGGCATTTCATGGTAAACAGCTGTGCCACGAAATGCCCCCCCTGTCTATCTCTGCTTAGGAAAAGGTTACAGACACCAAACCTGCTGCACTTACTGTTATAAGCCCTGTGTTCATGTGGCTCAATTTATATGCTGCTGGGACAAAGTGTATAACATCTAGGAAGGGGGGCATTTCATGGTAAACAGCTGTGCCACGAAATGCCCCCCCTGTCTATCTCTGCTTAGGAAAAGGTTAAATCCGCCAATATATATATATATATATATATATATATATATATATATATATATAGAGAGAGAGAGAGAGAGAGAGTATATATATACTCGATTTATCCCTGAGCCAATCAGGTAACCAATTAAGGGGCGAGGTAGATGACGTAGCCAAAGTGGAGCTTTTCTTATAGCTTACAAGTGGAACAAAAATAAAAAAAGAGCTGCAATGGATCCCACACTTTATAAAAACATTGTGGCCTATAAAAGCCATAATAAATACCCTGAGGGCTTTTTAAAGTCAGAAAAAAGGGAGCTAAGACGTATAGCTTTGCGCTTTCTTCTTGAAGGTAAGTTCAACTCGCATCGTCGGTTCAGCATGGTGCAGCATGACTAATTAACATGGCGTTAGCAAGAACGAAAAAAAGATGTGCATTAATTGGAATGGGTGGACAACCACCGACTTGAAATGGTGATGCATAATTATGGAATAAATAGTAGTAGTAACAATGAATGTCGCATTCGCTTCCTGTTTAATTGGTTTTTATTTTCTACATATTTGTTTCTTATATTTGCGTCGTCAGAATAAACCTCAGCAGTAATTGCGCTCTGTCTGTAGTGCGTGCGCACTTGCTTGCCGTTTGCTAAATAAAATTTTCAATTAAAAGTACATACAATATGTGGTCTTCATATCATATAGACCATCTAAACATGTTTTTAAATTTATGCTTACAGAATTAGTTAATTACAGAGCATTGTGTGTCTTACTCCAGTAAGGTGGCATTAAACATTTATTAATTTTGACAGGAGACGTGTTATTCAAGTTAGGTGGCACTAAGGGTGAAAGTAAAGCCAAAGTGGTTTGTGGAGCTGAAGAAGCCAGTTCAATTTTTAAAGACTTTCATTCAAGTCCGATGGGAGCCCACACAGGTCAGAAAAAAACCAGAGATGCAATTGCTAAAAGGTTTTATTGGCCTGGTATGACTGATGACATCAACAAATGGGTAAATATCCAAAGAAAATTGTTTCTATTACTTTTAAGAAATCTCTTCAACACATTTTGACTGTGAACTTTAACATTACAACATTAGTTACAACTGTAAATCTTATTTGTTTAATGCTGATAAAAAATTTATAATATTTGTTTAATACAGGTGTCCGAATGTTTACCCTGTCAGGCTGCACAACGGATTATTAAACAAGAAGTGAAGTACACTCCTATAAAGGTATTTTAGCATTTATTAATAAATTGTATTTCTTGCCAATCTGTTGTATAACTGTTCTTGTGTAGGCAGGAAAACAAATAGTAATAATAAAATAAAAAAAAACTTATATAAGAAAACCTGCATATGATATGAAAGTTACAAAACTGTTCTTTTTAGGTTACACACCCATTTGAGTTGGTGGGCATGGACCTAATAGGGCCACTGATGGTCACCAAGAGTGGGTACAAGTACATCTGTGTGATGGTCGATTATTTGACTAAATGGCCACAAGCTTACAGCTTAAGCTCAAAACGAGCAGAAGAAGTTGCAGCGTGCGTCCTTCATTTTGTGTACCAGTTTGAGGTTCCAAAAAGAATCCTCACTGATCAAGGAAAGGAGTTTGTTAATTCGGTATGGGTGCACAAACACACACACACACGCACTTATATATATACTTATATATGTGTAAGCACAAGGCGAATGCACAATATTGGTCATAATGTTTTGCATGGTTATGGTTGATCATGTGTATAATTTTGGCCTCAATTTCTTAGGTGTGTGTGCATCCAAATTTCATTCAAGGAATTGTAATCCTTTTCACATTTTTGCTCATAGATAAACAATGGTCTGTGTGCCAAGCTTGGCATCAAGCGAAGTCTTTGCTCCCCTTATCATCCCCAAACAAATGGCTTGGTGGAAAGATTAAATGGAACTATTCAAAGGTAAGTAAAGTGTGTGTTACAAAAGTTCTACTGTGTCAATTATTTGTCTTTGCAAATGATAAACATATACATCTTAATAATGCCTTTAAGATGTTAAAGTTAAGATGTGCATAACGTATTGATATAATTTGTCATAAGTGTAACAAGTGCACACTGTGTGTGTACGAGAGGGATTTAGAGATTAATGCCTCTAGGCATTGGGCTTGTATGTCTAGCACATACCACAGATGCTTGATTGGATTCATATCTGTGGACTTTATTAATGTACCTTAAATGCCCATAACACTATTAATCAATGTTAATCATTTCACCTGTAAGAGCTCTGTTATGGTTGATTGCTGTTTTTTTTATGTATTTAAAAGTTTTATTGTGCCATTGTGATGTCTAAAATGTCTTTCAGAGCACTTGGAAAACTGGTGGAGGAAAGAATAGACACATGGGATGAGTACTTGGATGCCGTGATGTTCGGCCTTCGAACTAAAACCCAGGCTACCACCAAGTACTCCCCTTATTTTTTAATGTTTGGGAGAGAGGCTCGGTATCCCTCTGAAGTGCCACAGGATTATTTGGTTAGTAAAGGGATGTGTGCATGTGTGTGTGCAGGTATTATTTACGTTTTTAATCCTTAGGACTTCTACTCTATTATTTACAGATTGACAGTAGCGTGGAAGCAGTCATTGCCGAGGAAGCTGTCTGTGAGGACATAAAAAGACTCGACTCAATCAAACAAATTGTACAAGCAAATGTAAAAAAACAACAGGAGCACGTACAACGGAGAGTCAGGTCTGGTGCACCCATTATCGACTTTAAGGTTGGGGACCAGGTGTGGAGGCAGAACAAGCGTAGTGAGCAAAGGAAGGGGGGGAAATTGGAGCCAAACTTTCTTGGTCCTTTTACAATTTTGTCCCTGGATGGAAAATGCGCTGACATTCTTGGACAAAATGGCACTGTGCACAAAAAGGTTAACACAGATCATTTAAAACCTTTGATTACAGGTGATTCCCGTGTTCCTTTACAAGTCAAAGTTAAGACATTGGCTAAAACAGCTGCTCCAATAACTACATGTGTGGGTACATCAACTCCCAAGCCGTCTGTTATTTTTTATGCACCTCCTGCCAGAGCAGCATCACCACCACTGAACCCTCCATCACCACCACTGAACCCTCCATCACCACCACTGGACCCTCAGGCAAAATCATCACCACCACTCGACTCTCAGGCACAGTCATCACCACCACTCGACCCTCAGGCACAATCATCACCACCACTGGACCCTCAGGCACAGTCATCACCACCACTCGACCCTCAGGCACAGTCATCACCACCACTCGACCCTCAGGCACAATCATCACCACCACTCGACCCTCAGGCACAGTCATCACCACCACTCGACCCTCAGGCACAATCATCACCACCACTCGACCCTCAGGCACAGTCATCACCACCACTGGACCTCCAGACAAGATCAGCGAGATACAGTGCTTGTAATGCAACCACGGAAAAAGGTGACCAGGGTTAACTATCTTTCCTTTCAACTGCTGGTAACTGTTACAAGTAAATAGGGGACAATTTTAAGAGGATAAAATGTTAACAGTGATAATGTTTAAACTTAAAACTAACATTAAACAGTAAACTGTGACATTAACATTGTTTAATACTGTCACAGATCTGCTTGATGCTTGGGCAGGAAAGGATACCCATATTATCCTTTCAAAAGTGGGACCGTACAAGCTATATTATTGGGACATTGGACGAATAGGTCCTAAGATGGAACTGGAGAGTGAGGTATTATTGAAATAGGTTTTAGTTCTCTGTAATTTGTGAATTGTTAGGAGTAATTGTTTATGAATCACATTTAGCATTCCAAATGTTGTCCAATAATGCCATGTGTCGACACATTTGAAATATTGCACCCATTTAAATACGCTGTATTGCACCAAATGTTTCCTTTCATTTTTATTCACAGGTAATAAATGCATACCTTACAGTACTTGTGCGGGAGCACAATAAGGACAAACTGCACAGTGCAGCATTAATTGACTCCTTTGCCATGACCGCAATATGGGATCGCAAAATACCCAGAATCCGGGTACTTCATGCTACATGATTGAAAGCATACCCATTTTTTTCTTAATGAGGGCAAAACTAATTATTTTTACTCATTTATTGTTTAGATGGACCCAATGTCATATGATATTGTTGTGGGTATTATAAATAAGAGCGGTCACTGGATTCTGAGTGTAAGTATGTAATGTTTTGTAAAAAGCTTATAAATCATGTCCATAAAGACACACAAGCTGATCATTTGAAAGACATGCAGACTAGATTTCCTATATATATTTGTTAGTAATTATTTACATTAAACAAAACCTTGGATAGCCTCCACAGTGAGTGTCTTTTGCTAAATCATTCACTATTTTTAAGATAAACACTGCACCGAAATGATAGCAGTCTTTAACCCATTGTATTGTAGGAAGATAGCTTTACCCCAAACTCCTAAAAAACACATTAGACAGTTAAGATGCTCTATAATATGGTTATGATTGCATTCATGATTGACAAGTTTATATTTAAATTTGACTATTATATAGGTTCTGTATCCTCATGAGAAGCGGTGCCTGCTTTTGGATCCCCTGGGAGAATCTCAGGATGATCGGAAAAGATGTCAGGAGACCACAAGGTAAATTTGCCACTGCCTGTATCTTACTGACAGTCAAAAGAACAAATATCCATTTAATGCTTTAAATCACATGACAGCATTTTAAATGTTAAAATTTTTCTCTTTGTATGCAAGGGCATTTATCCGAAAGTGTGGCCACAATATTTTAAGGTGGTCCTGTAGCAGCCTGCCTCACTCTCTGCAGCAGGACTCTGTATCTTGTGGTGTCCTAGCATTAAAAGTTAGTGCATGATCCTGTGCTAAGAGTGTTTTAAACTGTATCAATGTTACTTGTTTAACTTAAAAAAATTATATAGTCGTGTTGTCCAGTTTTTAAGTTCAGGCAATCTACTATACAATTTTTTTTTCAGTTTGCAGAAAAGATTCTTCGTGGTGAAAATTTGAATTTCACCACATCAGAGAAAGAGGTGAAAAAAATGAGGCTCGATATAGCCACCACCCTCCTCCAGAATTCAGGTGTGTATCTTTTTTTGGTAAACAAACCATTCCTTTTTTTATTGCTAGACATTACGAAAACTGAACTCACAGTGGAAAGAATATATCTTTTAAAATAGTTTGTGGAAATAGTATATAGAATGTATTTATTTTTGTGTTTACAGAAGATCTCAGCAACTTGTGCTACTATTGTGGTAGTGGCGATGAAGACACACAATGGGTAACTTTGAATTAAACATGCCCTCTTTTGGGGGGGGGGGGGGGGTTGGAGGTGGGGATAAGGTGCTTCCGTTGGTTGTTACCAAGGTTCCAGCCCTGGTTACGTGACCCTTGTTGCATGTCATGTCCCTATTCTCCTATGCTAGTTAGCACTGTGGCCTCGCACCTCTGGGGTTGAGGGTTCTGTTCTCACCTCATTTCTGTTTGCATGGTGTTTGCATGTTCTTCTCGTGCTTGGTGGATTTTCTCGTGTTACTCCAGTTTCCTCCCAAAGTCCAAAGATATGAACATTAGGTTAATTGGCATAGTAAACTAGTTACATACTTTAATCATTATGGTAGTTAATGATAATTCAAAATAATGTTGAGAAACATTATTTTACTGTTACACTGTGCACAGAATAAGCATGTTGGAAAGGGTTTGTGTGTAATTATATATATTTTTGTTCCCCCAGATTTGCTGTGATGGCTGTGACCGATGGTTTCACATCAGCTGTGTTCAATGTCCTGCAGTTGAAAATGAATACTTCTGCCCAGCCTGCATGTAAAATACTGACTGGAAAAAAAAAATCATGGTTTCTTTTTTTATTGTTTGGGTTATTTTTTTGACATGATTATTTTATTCAATTATTTTTATTTATTTTTTTATTGTATTTTTTTATTATAACGTTGTTACTATTCTTTGGTATTGTAGTTCAAAATAGGTTTTAATATTTAAAGAGCTGTTTGTTAGTTAAATTTTAAATAAATATAAAGAGCTGTCTAAAGAATTTAAATCCATTTGAGGTGTTTGTTAACTTTTAAGGTTTTTTTTTTTGTGCAGCAGGTTTGGTGTCTGTAACCTTTTCCTAAACAGAGTTAGACAGGGGGGGCATTTCGTGGCACAGCTGTTTACCATGAAATGCCCCCCTTCCTAGATGTTATACACTTTGTCCCAGCAGCATATAAATTGAGCCACATGAACACAGGGCTTATAACAGTAAGTGCAGCAGGTTTGGTGTCTGTAACCTTTTCCTAAGCAGAGATAGACAGGGGGGGCATTTCGTGGCACAGCTGTTTACCATGAAATGCCCCCCTTCCTAGATGTTATACACTTTGTCCCAGCAGCATATAAATTGAGCCACATAAACACAGGGCTTATAACAGTAAGTGCAGCAGGTTTGGTGTCTGTAACCTTTTCCTAAGCAGAGATAGACAGGGGGGGCATTTCGTGGCACAGCTGTTTACCATGAAATGCCCCCCTTCCTAGATGTTATACACTTTGTCCCAGCAGCATATAAATTGAGCCACATGAACACAGGGCTTATAACAGTAAGTGCAGCAGGTTTGGTGTCTGTAACCTTTTCCTAAACAGAGTTAGACAGGGGGGGCATTTCGTGGCACAGCTGTTTACCATGAAATGCCCCCCTTCCTAGATGTTATACACTTTGTCCCAGCAGCATATAAATTGAGCCACATGAACACAGGGCTTATAACAGTAAGTGCAGCAGGTTTGGTGTCTGTAACCTTTTCCTAAGCAGAGATAGACAGGGGGGGCATTTCGTGGCACAGCTGTTTACCATGAAATGCCCCCCTTCCTAGATGTTATACACTTTGTCCCAGCAGCATATAAATTGAGCCACATAAACACAGGGCTTATAACAGTAAGTGCAGCAGGTTTGGTGTCTGTAACCTTTTCCTAAACAGAGTTAGACAGGGGGGGCATTTCGTGGCACAGCTGTTTACCATGAAATGCCCCCCTTCCTAGATGTTATACACTTTGTCCCAGCAGCATATAAATTGAGCCACATGAACACAGGGCTTATAACAGTAAGTGCAGCAGGTTTGGTGTCTGTAACCTTTTCCTAAGCAGAGATAGACAGGGGGGGCATTTCGTGGCACAGCTGTTTACCATGAAATGCCCCCCTTCCTAGATGTTATACACTTTGTCCCAGCAGCATATAAATTGAGCCACATAAACACAGGGCTTATAACAGTAAGTGCAGCAGGTTTGGTGTCTGTAACCTTTTCCTAAGCAGAGATAGACAGGGGGGGCATTTCGTGGCACAGCTGTTGACCATGAAATGCCCCCCTTCCTAGATGTTATACACTTTGTCCCAGCAGCATATAAATTGAGCCACATGAACACAGGGCTTATAACAGTAAGTGCAGCAGGTTTGGTGTCTGTAACCTTTTCCTAAACAGAGTTAGACAGGGGGGGCATTTCGTGGCACAGCTGTTGACCATGAAATGCCCCCCTTCCTAGATGTTATACACTTTGTCCCAGCAGCATATAAATTGAGCCACATAAACACAGGGTTTATAACAGTAAGTGCAGCAGGTTTGGTGTTTGTGACCTTTTCCTCATCAGTTAGACAGGGGGGGAGGGGGCATTTTGTGGCTGCTCCAGTTACACTCTACTTAGATATTGCAGAGAGGGGAGTTAATTTCTGTTCTCATCATCCGAGCTTAATTTCATCTGTGGAAATAATAGTAAGTTTTGGAAAGTCTGGGTTCATCTTCCCAGCCAGTGTTGGTTAGGGGCAGGGGAGCATCATGGCAGGATTGGGGTAATTTTTTTATTATCTTTTTAGCCGTGCTGCATAAGAAAAGAGTCGTGACAAATTCGTTACTTTTAATAACGTGACGTTTGATTGGATGTTATATAATTTCCAAGTTTGATAGTGTCGATTTTAGAGTGCATTATATGTGCGATGCGAAAAGGAAGTAAATAAACACATAGTAATGCAAAGAGGACAGAGGAGCGAAATATTTAAGCAATATAAATTCAACAAAGTGTGATCATAATGGTTGTTGTTGCTGCTGTTAAGGTAATTGGTTCCATCGTGTTACTGAACGCAACTGTGTTCACAAAACCGAGCGCAGGGAAAGAAAAACACTCGCTAATGCGTTCGAAAGAAAAGGGGCGGCGCCTTTCTTTGAAGATAGCGATTGCGTAATGGGGGGCAATCCGCGGCAGGGGGGCGTTTTAGGGCATAACACCTGGTCGGTTGCCATGCGCATATAATAGTGAAAGATCGAGTGCCATGCTCATGTGGCGTGGCAGCTGCCAGTGCCATGCGCACGCAGTGGTGACATGTGGAGTGCCATGCGCAAGTAGCGGTGACATCAGTTATTGCAGACTGATTTGCCTGATCACACAGCTTCTCTTCTGTGTTTTGACTGTGATTATTGTAATTTTTGCTCTGGTGCTGTGCCACCACAATTTCCCCATCAGGCAATAACTGAAGCATGTACTGTTTGGTGCCCTGGTTGAACTCTTGTTTCAGTGACCTGTAGCAACAACAACAAAAAAATCTTCTGCTTTATTTACCTTTTATTGGAATCAGTATTAACCTTTTTCTCAATTTGAGCTAATGTAGCTATTCTATTGGATCGAACGACATGGGACAGCCTTCAATCTCCATGTGCATCAATGAGCCACGGCCATCCAAGTTTTCCTTCTTTGGATCACTTTTGGTATGTCCTGACCACTGCACCATCCCAGAAGGGCTGCAGCTTTGGAGTTGCTCTGAACCAGTTGTCTAACCAGCAGAAAAAAATAGCCAAGCATAAGCATTTAAGTGACTTTGACAAGGAACAATTTATGATGACTGCGCCAGAGCAACTCCAAAATTTCAGCTCTTGTATGATGTTCCTGATCTGCAATGGTCAAGAATTAAAGCTGCACATGGGGAGCGATGGCTGGCCTGTGTAGTCCGATCCAATATTATTAGTGCTAGTGTACAGTAGATCATTTGAGGAAAGGGTTGTGATAGAAAGGCGTCAGAACACACTGTGCATCATTGTTATGGTGGCATTATTAGGTTATGGTATTAATTCAATTCAATTCAATTTTAAAGCGCTTTTAACAATTGTCATTGTCGCAAAGCAGCTTTACACAATCAAAAGAATTATTTAAGTTTGTATGGAATGTGAATGTGTATGAATCAAAATGGTCAGATAGTCCCTGGTGAGCAAGCCGAAGGCGACAGTGGCAAGGGAAAACTCCCTGATTAATGTGTTCTTAACGATTTAACACACAACAAAGTCTGAATGAAATATGGTTGTGAAACTCTACAGTACATTAGATATTCACAGCATTATGAATGATCTGTGGTTTGTTTTGCGGTATTTTGTAGTGTGGGTGATTTTAAAAATAGTATTGCTGTGCAAAGTTAGACGTACGCTTTTTCCCGCTCGCCCGCAGTCGGCATGAGGTGATGCCCACTTAACCCCCTCCCTCACTCCCAATCTCCTACCCGAGTGAGACCTCTACACAGTCGGTCCCTGTCTTGCTCACAAATTAGAAACGGTTCCACACGGTGATATGAAAAAAAAGAAGCGATTTGCAAACGAGCGATATAAAACCGATCAAGCAATGTTAGCATTCTGAACTTTTCCTTCCTTTATATTCCCCTCGCGCTCAGTGATAGAAGTATGCCCAAGTCAACGAGAAGGGCATTGTGATCTATGTTTTAGTAGAGAACATGCCGACAGAAAGGCGTGGTTCTGTTTTATAATTTTTTTTCTCCCCCATAGATTTCACACAAAAATACGAAACAAAGAGCGACCCGTATCGGCTTAATAAGAACATATTTTTTTCCTATTTAATTCTTTCGCGATTTGTATATTGGAGCGTTAAGAAAAGCAACTATTCGTTTTGAGTATACTAATATGGCGCCCGGGAGTATGTATTGTTTATGTACACGCATATTTGGTATTGACTGGTTGTAAATCCTTTTTCTACGTACTTCCGCTTTTACTTGCGAAATGGCCTATTGAAAACTCCCACTTCCTTTCTGTGGGACGACTCTGTGAATCATGGGGCGAATCAGAAACGTCAGCAGGCGGAACAGTCATGGCTCTTGTTTGACTAATATGGTAAGATTTGGGTGAGATTTTATGAGTCGTTCGTATTTTCTTTTGATTTTATTTTATTTTATTACGTGTGTTTGTGTAAACGTGAATACTGGCTAAACGTTCCTAGTCGTATTTTAAAGTGAATGCCAAGAATAATTTTTTTTGTATTCAATATAACCATCCGATAACGACACTTGGAATTCTTCCACAGCAAAATTTGTTTACGATAAAAGAAAAAACCCAAACGAGTCACTGACTAAATAATTAACGGACACACTTACTTACTGGGTAACTAACCAGTTAACTAACATCCGCCTGTTGAATCAGATTTCTAACTCCGTTATTTGTTGTAAATCTGCTTTGTGTATTACATGATCCACATAACTAAATTCTCAAAACACGTTGTTTATTAAGGGTTATAGTAGATAAGATTGAATGACGTATACGCTCGCCGAGCGCTTTTTTTAAGGAACACTTTTAAACCACCTAATTCACGTAATTATCTAATCAGCCAATCATGTGATGCCTTGCATTGCAAAAAAACTAATCAAAAACAATACACTCCGGCAGCTTCGGGAATTGTTCACAGCAACCATTCGAATAGGTGTAACTGTAAGTCTGATTTTAGTTTTAGACAGACTTGTTTGAGTATTTCTGAAAGTGTTGTTCTCCAGGAATTTTCACACCAAATAGTCTAAAGGCTTTACACAGAATGCTACAATACGGGGAAAATAAAATGAGCAGCAATTTTATAGGGAAGAATTGAGCCATGGAAGCAGAAAAGTATCTTGGCACACTACAACAGCAGGAGGCCATAGTTCCACTTTTAGCCAAGAACAGGAAACTGACACTGCATTGGGCACAGTCTCAACGAGGTTTGGGTATCGTCTGGTTTTTTTTCGATACCGGTGCCAAATCGATACTTTGAAAACGGTACCGGTTTGTTTTAAGCCACAAAATTATAGTTTTAAGCCACACCGATAGTGCCAGCTGTTGTCCACAAGCTGTCAAACACGGTGCCTCCCTCTGCTTTTAACTTTATTCCGTGTATTTATTCTGCTTTAAACTTTATTCCGTCTGCCCTCGAATGTTTCATTAGATTTTGACGTGTTTCCCCCTTTACACGCAACTGTTGTGAAACATTTTCTGCACGTCGTGGTGCCGGAATCCTTTCTTGTGAAATATAGCCACACTTTCGACCGTTTAGTTTTCGGCATTTTAACGAAAGTTTAATTTAGCAAGCTAAGATAGCGGTAGACCGCCAGCTGCCGTCAGAGCGAGTGTAACGTTAGTTGCTGCATTCACGCGCATCTCGGATGGTCTCTCATTTCCGGATTATTTGTGCTTTTAATTTTTTTATTTAATCTAATAAACGATTAATCTACAAAAATATATGAATCTAGAGAACAAATATTTCAATCGACAGTTCAGGCATTTAAGTGGCACCGAAATGAGGCACCGAAATTCGCATTCTGTTTCGGTCCGGTATATACCGGTTCTATAGGTACCGGTGCCGTATTGGCACCGGTTTTCGGTACCCAACCCTAGTCTCAACAAACCGGAACAGTTTAAGGTCTAATTCCTTCTAATTCCAGGGTTTCATGCTTTTGGTGCCAAGGTTTGGGTTGGGTCCAGGTTGGGACCAAGATTTCATGCTTTTGGTGACTAATTCTGACCTTACACTCTATGCGCTTTAGTAGAACTCAAGAATCATCAGACTAAGTAGGCATCCTCGGGCCTAGAGAGCCACAATACTGCAGAGTTCAAATCCAGAGTGGTCTAGTCTGATGATTCTTGAGTTCCTTAGAGTGTAAGGTCAGAATTTGTCACCACAAGCATGAAACTTTGGACCCAACCTGAATGGTGTCAACAGACTGGTGAAGGTGATGTGAAGAAGGAGGACCTATCCATTAGTATAGTGTTCCTAAATAAGTTTTTAGTAAGTGTGTATAAAACAGTAGAAAATGTATATTTTTAAGAGCTTTTTAATCACCTAACCATATGTGAGTGTACTGGAACCCATGTGTGTGTGTGCGCTGCATTTATATAATATGACCATCATGAATCTTGGACTATAGATTAGTTGTCTGATGACAGTGCTTTCCTAAAATGCTGTCATTACAGACAGACAACCAACCTGGAGAAATAAGTGTTCTAGGAAAACATTCAGATTTACCTACAATAATAAAATCTAAATTATTCTCTGACAGATTTCCGGACATTGAAGCTGTAGTGCTGAATTGGTGAAAGCTGCGTTTGAAGCCAAATCTTACAGCATCCATTATCAACGTTTGGGTTTGTTAATAACACCATTTTTTTTTCTCAAACCTCTTCTATGGATTGGCTTTTGAAGAACGTGATTTGAAGTCAGCAGAACTGGGTACTTCATAAATAGTACGGGACACTTTAAGATTTGAAGGGGAACTTTTCCTCAAAAATGGATCAGCAAGGAAGTGGTACAGAGGACCCCAATAAGCAACTGAAAAAGAAATCAAATGAGGATGAGAGTAAGAACAAAAAGCTGGTATGTACACATCTTGGACTTTTATTGTGTTTTCTTAAAACTGTGTTAAAATGCTCACTCACTCACTCACTCACTCATCTATACCGCTTTATCCTGTATTCAGGGTTGCGGTGGTCCTGGAACCTATCCCAGACTTAGAGCACAAGGCGGGGTACACCTTGGACAGGGTGCCAATTCATCACAGGGCACACACCCATTCACACACTATGGGCAATTTTTGAGCATCAATTAACTTTACCTACATGTCTTTCGAATGTGGGAAGAATCCCACCAAGCATGGGGAGAACATGCAAACTCCATGCACACTGAGACCGGAATTGAGCTGGGAATCGAACCTGAACCCTGGAGGTGCAAGGCGACAGTGCTAACCACTACACCACCGTGCCACCTGTTAAAATGCTACACTTATTTAACTGTAAATTGTGGGGCTAGGTAGTTGGTTATCTTTGTGGCAGTTTTAGTATTTTGCCCTGCTCATGTAAACTATACATTTATTTATTATTATTATTTACTAGAAGTAAATTATAAGCAGTTGTCTGCACAACATGTAAGTTGTTTTTACCCCTGATGAATTTAATTCTCAGTGTGGCACTTCATGCAGTGAGTGTGAGCATGGTCTTACATATGACCTCTCCTACCCCTACTTCGCAGTTTGTTTTGCATGACTCAAAAATGCTTGGATTCTGACCAATGTAGCTATGTAGCTTAGTGTTAAATGTAAGCTTGTATGTATCTATGTACAGGTTCATCTCAGTAAATTAGAATATCATCAAAAAGTTGATGTATTTCAGTAATTTAATTTAAAAAGTGAAATCCATATATTATAGATTAATTACACACAGAGTTTATTTCCTTTAATTTTGAATATGGCTTATAGATGATAAGATACCCAAAATTCAGTATCTCAGAAAATTAGAATATTGTGAAAAGGTTCAATATTGAAAACCCATGGTGTCGCACCCTAATCAGCTAATTAATTTAAAACACTTGCAAAGGTTTCCTGTGTCTTTAAATGGTCTCGCAGTCTGGTTCAATAGGTTGACTGTTCACAGAGTGCCGTTTCCACCACATTAATGGAAAGTTGAATGACAAAAAAACAATGGTGGTAGAAAAAGGTGCTCAAGCAATAGATAACTGTTAGGGACACTGGACCCAACAATGCAAAAGAGCTGAAGGCTGCTATCAGAGCAACCTGGTCTTCCATAACACCTCAGCAGTGTCCGACTGATCGCCTCCATGTCATGCTGCATTGCTGCAGTAATTCATGCACCAAAAAAAATAAGTGTGTGTGTATATATATATATATATATACACACACTTTAAAATTAAAATTTTTTTTTTATAGATTATAAATTTGTCTGTGTATAATGAAAATATAATGAGTTTCACTTTTTGAATTGAATTACTGAAATAATTAAACTTTTCAATGTTATTTTAATTTATTGAGATGCACTTGTATGTATTTACATAGAGTAAGAGTCAAAAGTTTGGACACCCCTTCTAATTTCATGGGCTTTCCTGTTTTAGGTTATTTATGATACCGGTGCCGAATAGATCCTTTTTAAATGGTACCGGTGCCTGACGCAAAAAATGGTGCATAACGAAGAATAGCTTTTTATTGAAAACTTTTTAAAATAAACAATATATTAAAAGTTTGAAGTATACATGAATGTAAGTGAATACAAAACATAACTAATTTACTACCCAACTGAACTACAATAAATTAACACCAATGACTGCAAAGTAGTTGGTGTTATTCGTATGCTACAAATCAGCTTCAAGTTTCAGTAATTCTTTTGCAGAAATATGACCATATTTGCCTTATCTGGAAAAATACAACACCCCTCCTGACTTTGCTAGGGGTTGGTCTGACTGAGAACAGGGGATGCACACAATACCAGCTGATGTCTGCAAGTTATTAAACACTGTGCATCCCTCTGCTTTTAAATTCATCACGTTTCCTCAAATGTTTCATTACGTTTGATGTGTTTACTCCTTTAAATGCAATTGTTTTTAGACAGTTTTTGTTGTTTAGCTTCAGGCATTTAAATTTAACTGTGTTTTGCTTGACAAGCTAATGCTACCTGCTGCCAAGCAAGTGTTGTTATTGCCTTCACATGGAGGGTCTCATTTCCAGAGTTTTAAGTCAGAATGTGACAACAGCATGGAACTTAGTTGGATTTGTTTTATTAAGGCTTTCCTTCTTGCGCTCATGTGCGATCAGGCTGATGCTGCTTATGTTTGTTTCAGGGAACCAGAGAACAAATATTTAAATCAATCAATCAGGCATTTAAGTGAGGCGCCAAGATCTGTGTTCTGATTCGGTTCTAGTGCATGCTGGTTATATAGGCACTGGTGCCTGGGTCCCACTCGTTTCCACCAGTTCTTTGTTGATGGCACTACTGTACATCATCTGATGTCAGAGGGAAGGAAGCATGATATGCCTTTCATGTGCTTCATTAAATTTCTTTGAACCCCTAGTTTGCATTGAAATTGTGGTATGGAACAGATCTTGCTGGTGCAGTATAATTACCTTATATCTTGTTGCTGTATAACTACCTTGTATCTTGCCGTGGTGTCTAACTTGTAACATGAAACTGTCTCCCACAAACTTACCAGAGTTTAGCTGTTCCTCATCCAGTTTTAAATCTCCAAAACAGCTGTATGTTTTAGGTATTGACTGCATTTCAACTTACGTATGATATTAATAATGGAACCTGCTTGGTATAATTGGTTAATCATACACCTGATCCTGATCCTACAAAATCCCTAACTTTGTGCAAATATGCAAGAAATATTAAGGAAATATTAAGGGTAGTCACACAATATAGTAATTTGATTTAGATTTTTTCTTCTGGTCATTCACTTTGCATTTTGTAATTGCATAAAAATAAACAGTTAAAATACAGTTGACTATGACTATGAGCATAATTAATTACGGATACATGCTTGCATATCAAAGCACTTGTATATCAAAGTGAATTTCCCCAATAAGAAATAATGGAAACTCCACAACCCAAAATATTAATATAAAAATGATTGATGCAAAATGTAGTGTAAAAATAAAACAAATCTGCACTTTACCTTTTGAAAAGAATCATGGTTCTACTGATGAGGAAGGCAGGGGGCTATTGTGTGGGATGACTCTTACACACACAGAGTACCCATAATGCTGCTCGTATTTCAAGACCTCACTTGTTTATGGAGTTGAAATTTATTTAAATTGCTTGCTCATCTTGCGAAACACTCGGTATTTGCAATCCAAGGTTCTTCTGTACATATTTTTATAAGCATTCGTACTTGTACTCTACTTTCTAAAGTGTTTTTTCTTTATTATTGAATATTATTGAGTTGGGTGATTCCATCTCAAATCAACCAGTGGAAGAGAAATTTTCCAACATCACTTCTCAGATTTTGCTGATTTTTTTTCACCAATTGTTGGTATTGGCATGAAAATCAAAAACCCCAATTTTTTTGTCCCAACTCCTGCTCGTTAAAAAATGGCAGCCATCTTGATTTTTGGCCTCGATGCGCTTCGAGACATGCCACGCCCTTTTTTGAAATCCTCTTTTCCTTGATAACTCACTTGCTATATGTCATATGGAGATGAAACTGGCTATATGTATGTAATTTTTCTTGTAGATTCAGATTCTGCAATCATAATTTGGCTATCTCTTGTGATTATGGAGATATTTATGAAAAAACGATTTTTGGGGGTACCCCTTTTCGACCCCCCAGAACGCAAGGTCTGCATGTATATATGTTACTCAAAAAAATAGGGGTTACTTCACATCACCTCATCTTGAAAATAAATAAAAACCAGGGGTGTGTTATGCCCTGTTTTATAGAAATCATCCAAAAATTAATTGTCCATGTTTTGCAAGAAAAAGAAAAACCATGGTGTGCTTGGTTTTAACGTAACTTTATTCTTTCATGTTATTGTAACTTATTATTAATTATTATTGATGCATTATTAACTTATTATTATTATTATTATTATTATTATTTAATGTTAGTTAACTGTAGCATGGGGGATGGGTGGTCTCGTAGGGTGTCTTGCATTGAAATCTGCTACAATGACCCAGTTACTGCGTTCACCAGACATCAACACAATTTCTATCCGCTCCTCACGTGTTAACCTCTGCGAAATGTCAATGACTGTAAACAAAGAGAAACTTGTAAATAACTCATTAAAGAATAAAGTTACATTAAAACCAATCACACCATGGTTTTTCTTGTGAAATTCCCAATAAGTTTGATGTGTCACATGACCCTCTTCCTATTGAAAAAACAAAAGTTGGATCCAAAATGGCCGACTTCAAAATGGCCACCATGGTCACCACCCATCTTGAAAAGTTTTCCCCCTCACAAATACTAATGTGCCACAAACAGGAAGTTAATATCACCAACCATTCCCATTTTATTAAGGTGTATCCATATAAATATAATATGGCCCACCCTGTATATACAGACAATGCACATGGATCTACACAATAGGCCTTATCTACCAGTAAATGTGTCATTTTATGGTGGTACATGTAAGATACATTTACAGTATCACTGTCAAACAGTATCCTGTAACTGAACCCCACCTGAAAAAACCCCATCAATTTATTTTCAGTTAACAAGCAGTTGTAGCAGTTGTTTGTATGTGCATTAAAGCTATATAAAATCTTAACAGTGCAAATGCAAATTCCTTGCTGACAATTTAACCAAAAGGCATTTCCAGTGGATATCCTGATCATAAACCATGTATAATATCCACAAAACTTAAAGAGTTGCTTTGCCACATGAAACTGCAGTGTGGCAAATAAAAAATCAAATAATAAAATTGCAGAAACTCTTGAATAAAAACAAAACAAGCAAGCAAAAAACATGGATGAATTATGCTACTGCTCATTAGGGTTGGGTATCGTTTGGGTTTTTTTCGATACCGGTGCCAAATCGATACTTTGAAAACGGTACCGGTGCCAAAACGGTGCCTGAACCGATACTTTTAAGCCAAAAAATTATAGTGGGTGACTCAAGAATGAATTTTTATTGAACAAAAAATTTTATGCTTAAAATTGAACAATATATTAAAAGTTTAAAGTATATATGAATATGTAAGCTTCAAATTTTAGCAATTCTTTTGCAGAAATTTCACCATATTTGCCTTTTCTGTCAAAATACGACTCCTTTCCTGACTTGACTTATTGCTCTGCACAGGACATGCATAGCCTTCTTTGCAATGGTAAATGGGGTCACTGTTGTAGTACTAGTACTAGCTGGAAAGCCATAATTATAAACAGAATCCATGTTACATTAGTATTTTACAAATCGTTTGACTATTTGTTAGCATGAATGCAAGATTTGCATTTTGCTATTAACATTACATTATCCTACTACTAACCTGCGGAAAGGCTGCTGACGTCATCATAATCGGTGACTCCTTTTTGCTACGGTTGGTATGACTGGGACTGGGGTCGTCCACACTGATAGCGCCACAAGCTGTCAAACACGGTGCCTCCGTCTGCTTTAAACTTTATTCCGTCTGCCCTCGAATGTTTCATTAGATTTGACGTGTTTCCGCCTTTACACGCAACTGCTGTAAAACATTCGCTGCACGTCGCGGTGTCGGAATCCTTTCTTGTGAAATACAGCCACACTTTCCACTGTTTAGTTTTAGGCATTTTAACGAAAGTTGTTTAATTTAGCATGCTAAGCTATCGGTAGACCGCCTGCTGCCGTCAGAGCGAGTGTAACGTTAGTTGCTGCATTCACGCGCATCTCGGATGGTCTCTCATTTCCGGATGATTTGTGCTTTCAATTTTTTTATTTAATCTAATAAACTATTAATCTACAAAAATATATGAATCTAGAGAACAAATATTTCAATCGACAGTTCAGGCATTTAAGTGGCACCGAAATGAGGCACCGAAATTCTCATTCTGTTTCGGTCCGGTACATACCGGTTCTATAGGTACCGGTGCCGTATTGCCACCGGGTTTCGGTACCCAACCCTACTGCTCATGGAGGTTTTTCATGTGCTTTAACAGCTTTGTTGTACTCCAACAAGTGCTTCTGCTTTAAATCATGAAATAGGTTTGTGGTGTTTCCTCCCTTCGCCATAACGACCCGCTTGCATGTTCTACAAAAAATTGTGCTTTGTTGGGTATCTGACGGGCGAAAACCAAACCAGTTCCACACCACTGAAGTTGCACCGTTTTTACAAACCAATTCTGATTCCTCTGTTTCATCCAACGATCCGCTTTCGCCCTTCTCATTCTGCGCCGCCGCCATGCTTTTTACGCCATGAGCGTATGAAAAAAAACGCGTTTTTGGATTTTGCCGAAAGCCATTCTTTCATTTGTCAGGATGCTGTTCAAGGTTTTCATTGGGATACATCCCAGGTGATTCTGCATCCCTTCGTGGTTTACTATAGGGATGGTAGTGAAAACGATGGTTCACTAAGTTGCAAAAGTTTTTGTGTTGTCAGTAATGAAAGGAAACACAATGCTATTGTTCAAGTTTATTAAGATTCTAATGAATCCACTGGAAGTTCTTCTACCAAATTTAAATCATGTGCATTACTTCTCAAATGGTGCAGCCAGCCAGTACAAGAATTATAAAATCTTTACAAATTTGTGGAGGCATTTCCTATCAAAATTACTTTGGTAGCTACAAAGTGCATGCCTTTCCTAGTTGATATTATTTGTGTCACTGCAACTTGACAGGTCTCCTACATGTACATGTACCCTTTTGGTCTTATTTCATGAACTCATTTTTGTGGGCTTTGTTCTTCTAGAATCAGATTCCCAGGGTGATAAAAACTGTGATTGGTCATTTCAGTGATTGGTCATTTCAGAGAGATGAATAACTTCATTATCAGTCTTTGACTAGATATGCATTACAGAAGAATTTGAGGTAACTTTCACGTTGAAAAGAGCAGATTTTATGAGTATGCATTAAGTATTCTACAGATATTGCTGTACATTTCTGTGTGTCAAATCATAAAATGTTGCAAAACCTGGACAATTAATTGTTGTTGATTTCTATTAAACAGGGCGTAACACACCCCTGGTTTTTATTTATTTTCAAGATGAGGTGATGTGAAGTAACCCCTATTTTTTTTGAGAAACATGTATACATTCAGACCTTGGGTTCTGGGGGGTCGAAATGGGGTACCCCAAAAAACGTTTTTTCATAAATATCTCCATAACTAGAGATGTTCCGATACCATTTTTCCCCTCCCGATACCGATTCCGATACTTGGGCTCAGGGTATCATCTGATACCGAGTACTGATCCGATACGTGTGTGTATGTACGTACATACGTACATACACAATCCTCCACAATCTAAATCTAAATCCAATGAATATTATTCGGAATGAGTTGGTCAACAGAATGAAGGAAAAGCAGCTAAATAGTCACCACCTGTGGGAACTCCTTCATAATTGCTGGAAAAACAAGCTAGGTGACTCCCTCTCATAAGCCCGGATGAAAGAATGCCAAGAGTTTGCTAAGCTATCATCAAAGCAAAAGATGGCTGCTTTAAAAATTTGAAAATTTAAAACATTCTGGGTTATTTAGCACATTTTTGTTGACTACACAATTCCATGTACGTTCTGTCATTTCACTATTAATGTACACTGAAGAAATTTTCTTCTTCTTTGTCTTTTGACTCTTCCCTTTCAGGGATGTCAAAGGCTTTTATTCACAATTAAAAGTGAATAAAATTCACAAGTGACGTATCAAGATGGCGCCAGTGTTTGTGGCTTGTCGTCTGTCTTACTTGTGTGTTTATTATTACTTTTAGCTTCACAAAATATCTTCTCACTACTGGTGTATGATCGCCAATCACTACTGAATCTTCGTTGGTCTGCAGTGGATTGGGGGCAATTTGACAATGACGTACGTGATTCTCTCCCACCACTGTTATCGGGGATACCGGCTTTCCTCTACCGGGCCCCACGCTCACCTCGCCGGAGAAAGCGTCACAGGCGCCGAGGTAAACGCGGTGGGCGATTAGTGAAGTTGAAGGCTTTTCTGGCTCAACATGGATCGAGTACTTGCCTCTCTGTTTCCTGGCGATTCTGTGATGAGGTCGACTCCTGGTTAGTGCCTGTTTCTGGCTCGGATCAGTGGAGTGAAACACCGCAACCCCGCCCACTCTACCTGCGCCAGCGAGGAGTGAATCTCCAGAATCTGCGGCCTCTGGCGCGCGCTCCCCTCGCTACTGCTGTATCAGGTCCGGCTCCCATCAGGATGGGCCTGGTAAACGCCAGATCCGTGATGAACAAAACATTTATCTTATAGGAGTTTTTTACCTCACAGGAATTGGATTTCCTCTGTGTGACTGAAACCTGGCTTTCTCCTGGTGAGTCCAGCGCGATCTCTGAACTCCTGCCATTTGATTGCCGGTATTTAAATTCTCCGCGGTCCTCCGGTCGTGGAGGAGGTCTAGCGACTGTTTTTAAATCGAAGTTTGTCTGTAAACAGTTGTTTCTCCCGGTCTTTTTCTCCAGCTTTGAAATAAGCCTTTTTGAGCTGGCCCAGTCTCCTGCGCTGCTGTGTGCTGTGGTCTACCGGCCGCCTAAGTACAATAAGGACTTCTTAAGTGACTTTGCTGATTACTTGGCTGAATTTATGCCTAGATATGATCAAGTGGTAATTGTTGGGGATTTTAATATTCATGTGTGCTGTCCTGACAAGCCTCTGGTAAAGGACTTTTTAGATTTAGTGGACTCTTAACTTTATTCAGTCTGTCAATGGTCCCACTCAGAAATGTGGGCACACATTGGATCTTGTACTGTCTCGTGGCTTATCTGTCCTCAATGGTGGAAATTGGGGATGCTGTGTTTTCAGACCATATGCCTGTTTTATTTGATTTTATACCTTTCTCTCAACCTGCTAAAACGTGTGATTCGGTTCGTCACTGCCGTGTCTTTAATCCCACCTCCGCCACTCATTTTTCTGCAATTTTCAATTGTGACTGGGATTTACAATCCTCGGCGTCGCTCAGCACTGAGGAGCTAATATTCCAGTTTGATTCTGCCTGTCAAATCGCATTGGATTCGGCAGCTCCCTTAAAAATCAGACGATCAAAGGTTAGATCAGAGCCATGGCTAAATGATGTCACCCGTGCTGCTAGAAGGGAATGCCGGAGAGCTGAACGGAGGTGGAAAAAGGACAGGTTACAGGTGTCATTGGAAATGTTAAGAGGAAGCTGGTGTCATTATCAAAAAGCTGTGAAAGCCGCTAAAACAATTTTTTTTCTGATCTTATTGTTTCTAATTCTCATGACTCTCGTGTTCTTTTTAACACCTTGAACTCTGTTCTTAATGCTCATGAACCTGTCCCTTTGAAGGCTTCTATGGAAACCTGTGATGAATTTCTTCACTATTTTATGGATAAGGTTAAACACATCAGGTCCCTTATTTTACCATCTGTTAGCGACCCACCAATTTTAAGACCTTGTATGAATGTGTTCGAGCATTTTGAGGCTGTTTCCCTTACTTTTTTAGGGGATCTGGTTTCCTGTAGTAAGCCATCTGGCTCCCCTTCTGGTATTACCCCTCCTAATTTTGTTAAGGAAGTTTTCCCCATTTTGGGTCGTTTTTATGGAACGATATCGCGGACAATATTCAAATGCAATTGCAAATAGCATTTGCAATTGCGTTTCCCATATGTAGACGCACAAAGTGTGCCATAATTCAAATGCAATTGCAAACTTTGCATTACCGTTTGCTGATTCGCCTTTGCGAGCGCACACTGACTGCCAAATTTCAAATGAAAAAACAAAGTCCATTTGCATTTGTATTTCCCAGGTCTTTACACGTCATGAACCTGTCATATTTAAATAGCAAAATCAATCACCACGTTTGCTTTTTCACTTTCTCTGCGCCGCGCGTCAAGCCGGCCAAAATTCAAACGCAATCGCTAATCCATTTGCAATTGCATTTCCAACACGTTACACAGAAACCTGTCAATCAGCGTCAGGGGCGGGTCTATACTGTGGGGCGGGATTGTATGGGGAGTGACGTCACTCGCACTCGTCGACCAAGAGGGGGATATTTGAGCACTGGAGGTGAACCGAGATTATCTCATTTGTTTATCAAGAAATAAACACACAAAAATGACAAATCGCATATTTTCTTGCTCCGGAGTGGACAGAGAAGTTTTTACAAATAAAAATATTTTTAGATCTTCTCCTGTTACAGCCTGCTGGAGCTAAATCTTTCAGAAACGCTGCGTACCGGTGTTATGCGCTAAAATGCCTCCCTGCCACTGATTGCACCCCCACAAAATCTCTGTCAAATATATGAGGACATCACAATCAAATATTCATATTATTATTATCAAATATAATATATGAGTATTATCACGAAGCGATTTTTATTATAAATAAGAAATATAAAAATATACATGTACAACCCCTGGCAAAAATTCTGGAATCACCCCTCTCAGAAGATGTTCATTCAAATGTTTAATTGTGTATAAAAAAAAACAAGCACATACATGCCACAAAACTATTTTTACTCAACAATCCAAACTTCTGGCTGTATAAAACACTTAAAAAAAAAAAACAACGAAAGATAACTATAGTCAATGACAACTGTTTTAACAACTCAAACAGAGGAAAAAAATATGGAATCACAAATCTGAGGGAAAAAATATGGAATCACCATGCACTTTGCATTTCTACAACTGCTAATTAGTCTACAGTTAAAAAAGAGTGCTTGCACACATTAGGGATGTGTTGAACCAAGATGATTGACATAACTCATAGCTCCAACACGAGAGATGTCAGTTGACAAAGGAGAGAATTATCAAACTTCTTGAAGAAGGTAAATCTTCATGGAATGTTGCAAAAGATGTTGGTTGTTCCCAGTCAGCTGTGTCTAAAATCTGGACCAAGTACAAATCAAATGGAAAGGTTGTAAAAGGTAAGCGTACTGGTAGACCAAGAAAGACATCAAAGCGCCAACACAGAAAACTTAAAGCAATATGCATTGAAAACAGAAAATGCACAGCAAAACAAATGAGGAACAAATGGTCAGAAAGTGGAGTCAATGTCTGTGACCGGACAGTAAGAAATCGCCTAAAAGAAATGGGATTTACATACAGAAAAGCCAAAAGAAAACCATCATTAACATCTAAACAGAAAAAAAACAAGGGTTCAGTGGGCTAAAGAAAGACAATCTTGGACTGCGGATGACTGGATGAGAGTTAGAGTCAGTGATGAATCACGAATCTGCATTGCGCAGGGTGATGATGCTGGAACTTTTGTTTGGTGCCGTTCCAATGAAATTTATAAAGACAACTGCCTGAAGAAAACATGCAAATTTCCACAATCATTATTGATATGGGGTTGTATGTCAGGTAAAGGTATGGGAGACATGACAGTCATTACATCTCCTATAAATGCACAAGTTTATGTTGAGATTTTGGACACTTTTCTTATTCCATCAATTGAAAGGATGTTTGGTGATGGTAGCATAATTTTTCAGGATGATAATGCATCGTGCCATAGGGCAAAATCTGTGAAAACATTCCTACAGGAAATACATATAATGTCAATGGCATGGCCTGCAAATAGTCCGGACCTTAATCCAATTGAAAATCTGTGATGGAAATGAAAGAAAATGGTCCACGACAAGGCTCCAACCTGCAAAGCTGATCTGGCAACTGCAATAAGACAAAGCTGGAGACAGACTGATGAAGTATACAGTTTGACATTAGTTAAATCCAGGACTCAGAGAATTCAAGCTGTTATAAAAGCCAGAGGTGGTGCAACAAAGTACAAGTAGTGTTTTTATTTGGTGATTCCATATTTTTTTCCTCTGTTTGAGTTGTTAAAACAGTTGTCGTTGACTATAGTTATCTTTCTTTGTTTTTTTAAGTGTTTTATACAGCCAGAAGTTTGGATTGTTGAGTGAAAATAGTTTTGTGGCATGTATGTGCTTGTTTTTTTTTCTACACAATTAAACATTTGAATGAACATCTTCTGAGAGGGTGATTCCAGAATTTTTGCCAGGGGTTGTATGTGAAAATAATATATAATTAATATATTTTCCCCCTATACTACGTGTTTTTTTTAATATAGATTATTTTATAATCAAATTCGTTTGGTGCAATTTGTAAATCATAAACCTATTAATTTATGTTGTAATATAATATTTGATAGAGGTTATGTTGGGGAGGGGGGGGGGGGCAATCAGTGGCAGGGAGGCATTTTAGCGCATAACACTAAGATTACATAAAAAGATTTAGCTCCAGCAGGCTGTAACAGGAGAAGATCTAAAAATATTTTTATTTGTAAAAACTTCTCTGTCCACTCCGGAGCAAGAAAATATGCGATTTGTCATTTTTGTGTGTTTATTTCTTGATAAACAAATGAGATAATCTCGGTTCACCTCCAGTGCTCAAATATCCCCCTCTTGGTCGGCGAGTGCGAGTGACGTCACTCCCCATACAATCCCGCCCCACAGTATAGACCCGCCCCTGACGCTGATTGACAGGTTTCTGTGTAACGTGTTGGAAATGCAATTGCAAATGGATTAGCGATTGCGTTTGAATTTTGGCCGGCTTGACGCGCGGCGCAGAGAAAGTGAAAAAGCAAACGTGGTGATTGATTTTGCTATTTAAATATGACAGGTTCATGACGTGTAAGACCTGGGAAATACAAATGCAAATGGACTTTGTTTTTTCATTTGAAATGTGGCAGTCAGTGTGCGCTCGCAAAGGCGAATCAGCAAACGGTAATGCAAAGTTTGCAATTGCATTTGAATTATGGCACACTTTGTGCGTCTACATATGGGAAACGCAATTGCAAATGCTATTTGCAATTGCATTTGAATATTGTCCGCGATATCGTTCCATACCTTTTATTCTTGCTATTATCAATAGCAGTTTAATTTCTAGTGTGATGCCGAAAAATTTTAAACATGCTGTGGTGCAACCCTTGCTAAAAAAGTCTGGCCTGGATCCTTCTGTTTTGTCAAATTTTAGGCCTATCTCCAAACTACCTTTTTTGGCCAAACTCCTGGAAAAAATTGTCCATTTGCAATTGCAGCCCTTCCTTGATGAACAGGCAATTTTGGAAGTTTTTCAGTTTTTCAATTTTGGAAGTTTTGAGTCTGCTCATCTAAGAGTTTTTAATGACATTTTCTTAGCAACCGACTCCGGGGACTCTGTATTACTTGTGCTTCTAGATTTAACAGCGGCTTTCGACACCATAGACCATGAGATTCTTTTATCCAGGTTGGAACAGTGGGTGGGCATTACAGGCTCAGCTTTGCAGTGGTTTAGGTCCTACCTTTCTGATAGAACCTTCTGTGTCAGTGTAGATGGTTTCATTTCCAAATCTGCTGCCCTTCCTTGGGGGGTACCACAGGGCTCCATTCTTGGTCCACTTTTATTTTCCTTGTATTTGCTCCCACTTGGAGCTATTTTCCGGAAATATAACATCTCCTTTCATTTTTATGCAGATGACTGTCAGGTTTACCTCCCATTAAAACACAGTGGTGCATGTTCTGTCAAGCTTCTTCTGGACTGCCTTGTTGATGTTAAAAGATGGTTGGCGTTAAATTTCTTGAATGTCAATGAGGGAAAGACCGAAGTTATGTTGTTTAGACCCAATGGCTCCTGCAAATCTCCTTGCTTTGACCTCTCCTCCTTGGCCCCATTTGAGAAAGCCATGATTACAAATTTGGGTATTAAAATGGATCCTACTCTAAAAATGGATAGTCAAGTAAATGCTGTTGTAAAATCCATTTTTTTCCATTTGAGGCGAGTAGCAAAGATTAAGCCTATATTGTAAGGCGGGATCTGGAATCGGTTGTCCTCTCGTCTTGACTACTGTAATGCTTTATTCTTCGGAATCAACCATACCACTATGGCTCGCCTACAGTTGGTGCAAAATTCCACAGCTCGTTTCTTAACTGGTACAGGCAGACGGGAGCATATTACCCCAATCTTGGCTTCCCTTCACTGGCTTCCAGTGTATTTTCGGATCCGTTTTAAAATTCTTTTATTTGTATTTAAGTGTTTAAATGGTCTTGCCCCTGCCTATCTGGTGGAATTGCTGCACCCAATATGTTCCATCTCGCTCCCTCAGGTCTACTGACAAGCTGCCTCTCCAAATTCCAAAATCCCGATGCGAACTTCGAGGTGATCGAGCCTTTTCAGTAGCTGCTCCTCATCTATGGAATGAGTTACCCTTACTCATTCGACAAGCTCCCTCAGTGGCTGTTTTTAAATCTCGTTTAAAAACTCATTTCTACTCTCTGGCCTTCAACCCAGTGTGAAGTATTTTTATTGAGATGTTTTGTGTTTTATTTCTTGCTGCTACTTTTATAATCATTATTTTTTAATGACTATTATAATTAGAAGTATGTTATTTGGTTCGCTATGTTCTTAGTTGCTTCTTTTCTTGTTACCATCATTTAAATTTTTTTATTTATTTTTTTATTTATTTATTTTTATTATTTTATATTATCGATTTACCCTGCTGTTTTATGGCCTAAATGTTGACTTTTGTACAGCACTTTGGTCAGCTTTGTTGTTGTTTTAAAGTGCTTTAGAAATAAAGTGGTATGGTATGGTACAATTACAATAATTATATGTAAATCAATATTGACTCTTGGGTGAGAAGCAACCCCACACATGAATGGTCTCAGCCGGTGAGAGTGTTCACACGGGCTTTGGTGACGTGTACGTCACCAAAGCCCGTGTGAACACTCTCACTGACTCCTATGTGAAGAAAACCCTCGGCACTTCATCCGTGCTCACCGGACATTACGACCGGCAGAAAAACGGTCGATTTTAACGCCCGATAAGAGGTGTTTAATGTAAACTGCTCCCATACCTTGGAGGACTTGGGGCGCGCGCTTTTTCCTGCAAACGCTTGTGTAACCTCCATTGCGCGAGCGACTGTGTATCTGTGTGTGTACAGTGGCAGCCACGTCAAACAGCCGCCTGGAGCATGACGGCTCCGTGGCAGTTCCATGAAGGGTTAATGCAGGCTTCGTGCATGGAATGTGATCCCCCGCGATGACGCAGTTAACGATGCCCCGCCCCATAAACGCCCCCATGCGCTTTCTAAAAAGATGGTTGCAATGCCGTATAATTCCGCCAGATGGAGCATTGACTGGCACAGTTAACTGCAGTGTCCAGGAAGCCCAATACCGTATCTTTAATATACAGACAGTTCTTGCATTGTCAACATAGTTTCATAAATAGATGAAAAAACAACAACAACAAACCGATTAATAAAACAGATTTGTTAAATCACTCAATACACAACCCATGATGATTATGCTATTTATTATTTAATAATGAATTAATAAAATTAGTTAGTGAAATATTTTTTAAGACATCCTGAAATGATCCTTAAAGACACGGTAGCGGCTGTAATTTGTCTATACCGATCATTGTAGGTACGGAATAAAAACGCAGGCTATGTACAGTATTTTATATTACGGTGTATTTTACCTCGTTCCATTTAATATACTGATAGATAATATTTTGCTGCAAAGTAAAGCTCAAAATGTAACGTCTGCTTGGGTTTGTTTTCGTTATATTTTTGATGATGTTTTCGCTGATTTTTTTTTTCACTGATAGTCTACAAGTGGCATAAAAAAGCCAATTAATGGCACATGCAACCTGGAATAAATATCTGCCCATATGGATCAGTATTTCTTTAGTCATTTAATCATGCATAATGCTCCCCCGTCAAAAGATCTGATGGGGCATTAATCACTTCTCACAACTGTGAATGGATGCGGCAGCAGAGACACATTAAATCCCCATAAACACTTGGAAACAATAGTAAAAAAGTTCCAGAGGGTTAGCGCCTGTTATACTAATGTATTTTTACAGATTTTTTTTTTACTGCTTATATTTCGTTGGTTTTTACGCAATTTCATATATGTGTGTGTGTGTGTGCACGAGAGAGAGGATACTCTGACAAGACCAAGTTCCATATGGCTCCAGTGGCGCAATCGGTTAGCGCGTGATACTTAAGCGGTCCGGGTGAAGCAATGCCGAGTTCGAGTCTCACCTAAAGCACCCAAAGTATTTTACTGCATATCGCGCTGTGTATTTGACAAATCAAATTTGAATTTGAAAGTAAAGCTTAAAATGTAACTTCTGCTTTGGTTTGTTTTCGTTATATTTTTGATGTTTTCGCTGAAAGTCAAATTGGCATAACAAATTGATTAATGGCGCATAATATCTGGAACAAATATCTGTCCATACGGATCAGTGTATCTTTAGTCATTTAACCAGCATAATGTCCCACATTAAAGATCTGATGGGGCACAAATCACTTATCACAACGGTGTATAGATGCGGCAGCAGAGACAGATTTAATCCCCATAAACATTCACACTTGAAAACAAAACTAACAGAAGTAAACCGGTCTAGAGTGTTAGTGCCTGTTATCACAGGACAGGAATCACCTACAGGATACTACTGTATTTTACTGCTCATATTTTTTACCCTAGTTTCATTTGGTTTTACGCGATTTCATGTATTATTTGTGTCTGTCTGTGTGTGTGTACTGTGTGTGTGTGTGTGAGTGCGAGAGATAGCGTGAGAGCGCGTGCGCGAGAGAGGGCTTTCATGCTGATTTATCCAAGGTTACTAAAACCTGGCTTACTACCTATAAAAAATATTTCAATTTAACTCATGGGTCTCAATCACAGATGACACGACAAATTATATACTCTGAAACGTTCATTTGAACATTTAAAAATATATACAAAAACATGAATACTAATGTTATCATGGTGTAAATTATTAACATTAGGTTAGGTCCTGCCCTTAATTAATTCATATTATAATTACTTTTACATAGTATAGTTACTGGACTGACATCACCAAAAACTAGCTATTTCATTTAGCCTTTCTAAAATTCAACCCACATATAATTTGTAATCAGAAAACATAAAACATATTATGATCTGTTCAATAGCCCATCTGTTTTAATTTAGTTTGTATTTTTTATCATTCATAAGACAACCTTTCAGTTTTGTAAATATTTTAGTTATAGTGTGTTAAGTCTTACTTTAGGTTAAACGTTTTTGAGAATTTGACCATCCAGCTTAGATAAATGTTATGTCATTGATTGATAAAATCTGGATTAAGGATATTTTATTATATAATTATATATATATATATTTTTTAGTTTCCCCCTGAGGGATTGCCACCTTATTGTGGTCTGGGGGTTTGCGTGCCTCAAAACAATTCAGCAAATACAATACTGTTACTATACAGTAAGGCCAGGTAAAAACAGTGCTCGAACATGATGCCCCCCTCCCCCCACCCCGTGTTGTCTGGTCTAGAACGGCGCTGCCTCTGACCGTCTTTTGTCTTGTAAATGAGTATTCTCACTCACCTTCCAATCCCCCCAGCGCACACACTCTGTTTGTACTGTAAACTGTACTGTAACTGTGTTTGCTAGGGCACTTGGTTATACACAGTACTTTAATGTATGGAACACTTACTTAACTTACTGGGTTGGTTTAAACATCGCTTATTACCTTATTCAGCAAAATAAATTCATTATTAACGTATTGAAGTATTTTAGTTAAGGACAAAAACTGTGCTTGTGTTTAGAACTGCTGAACAGCCGAAAACACACACACGCACCCATCCCCCCGCCAAAAACAGACACACACAGAGCAATTAACCACTCCTGTCCTACTCAGGAGTGGAAGGTGAGAAACCGCAATGGAGAATACCAAGTTTGTCGTTGCTCTTTTGGAGTTCTTAAAACCTAAAACATTTATTTATACTGAGAAAAAATTATTATGGGTCACATAATCACAAACACAAATACATATAATCAAGTGTTTAACTGGTTTCATTTGTTTCTATGATCAATAATTATTATTATTTTCAGCCCAACTCTTTGACTATTTAAAAAAAGTTGTGTCCCATTTTTTGCCCATTGAAGTTGTTGGTTCAACTAAACAATTTTTAAATACCCAAACAATCCCCCAAAATTAAAACACGCAAACATGACTTAATCAATTCAATTTATTCTTCCAAAACTAGTCAAAGTTAAAACAGTAATTTATATAAAACAGATGAATACATGTTGTCTTTTTGCTTAAAGTTCATTAAACTACCCGGATACACCAGCTGCTTATAAGTCTCTATCTACAGTCCTTTTACATTAAAATATTAATTTTTCAAATATCAAAACTATTAAACATGGAACAGTTGAAGTCTTTATTTCCCCCAAAGTACTGTATCAGACATTTTGCTGTTCTATGTTCAGAATATACAGTAGACCTGATCAAACATCATTCTAAAGCTGTCGGACTGTGACGTCATCCCTCCTACAGCTCCCTCAACAGCTTGTTCAGGCTCCTCCAGTCCTGTAGCTCCAAAAGTCCAGCCGTCAGCCGTCTGACCCCCCAATCCTCCACAGCGGAGCTCTGCTTAAAGACAACAGGAGAATTTAGTCAAGACAAAGATAAATAAACTTTACAGAACATATAGTTCTAATAAAAATAAAATATATTAATAAACCTATTTACCACAGAGTGTGTAAAATACTGTTTTGGGGATTCTGTAATGTAAATAAACTGCCTGTGCTAATGTTATCCAGTGAACAGTGTTAGTGTTAACCAGTGACTGACTGTATTATCGTCTGCATTAAATTAAGCGAGAATTTACTTAATGCGCTTCTCATACAAATAAGTTAAGCGATATAACACTCGTTCGTATATGAGCATTAGTTCATCTCTGAAGCCAAACTATAACTTACTGAAGCCCCTCACACCCCCCCCCCCACACACACACACACCTCCCCCCTCCTCCTTAACCAATAAACACTTCTGTGTTGTTATTCAGCTCGTTAACTAAGCGCTCGCGCTACCGCGGAAAGTCCCGGACAAAGTGTATAAAATATAAACCGGGTTATGAGCGTTACTAGCTCCTGTACAGCTCCCCTCAGTCTGTGTCCCTCATCAACTGCATCACATTATATTACAGTCACAGAAATAACCTGCAGATTAACTCTTAACCAGAGAATAAATAAGCGCTGAATTTATCCAGACAACACGCGGTGAGATTCTCTCAGTATTTACAGAGAACACAAACACTCTTCATCGGGTAGTGCAGCTCTTGTAATAGGGACATTAATAGTATTGTCGAAGCTTGAGCATGTTTTTGAGTTAAAGTGGAGTGACATTGTGAGTGTGTGACACTGACAGTAAGCTGTAATATTAACTTCAGACTTGGTAAACAGATCATTAAGTTCTCTAAAGTCACATCTGACCGCTGCTGGTGCTGCCAGTGATATTTAAAACGGCCAATAAAAAACTAAACTGGGAAATAAACTGTAAACTACCCCGAACACATTTTATAAAATAAAACATCACTTACCACGAATAGTCCGTTAAGCCGCCATCTTCATCTCTGTAGTTTGGTAGCGTCAGTTCGGCGGGGGTGGAGGCGGGTTGTTAAAATCACGTGATTGCAACTCAGAGCAGCTGGCTTGTTTTAACGTGTTATTGAGAACGAAGCGCCATCTAGTGGTGGCACCAGGTAAATGAATAAATAGGGCTTGAATGGGCGTGTTTACTGTGAAATCTTGACACGCCTTTCGGCCAGAAAAGGGAGGGGGGGATTACGGCGTGCAAAGGCCATTCACACGCCATTCACACTTCAGCCACACTGTCGCGGCTATTTGGCGTGGCTCCCACTGTATTTGTGCATCTTGTGGTCGCGCGCCTCAATAACGTGAGCAGCCCAACTAATCGATAACGGCATTCGTTGACAACGAATTTCATTATCGATAATTATCGATTTTATCGATTAGTTGTTGCAGCCCTAATTATATATATTATATATATTATATAATATATTGTATTATATATTTATATAATATAGTTATATTTAACTAACATCTATGATGTACTGAATGTTCACTTACTCGTGGGTCTCCAGTGAACTCGAAACTGAACGACACTTGCGTGTCTTTCTTGTGCATGGCGCCGGTGATGCAGCCACAGTCCTAAACAAAAAAGAAAATTGAAACTTGAAGGATGGACGCGCATGCAATCATTCGCAGACAACAGCTGGTGAACAATTTGCCCATTTGAAACACGATCTAAACAATACAAAACATGTGTATATATATAAATAAATAAATATAAACTTTAGACAGATCGTAATCAGATTTTATTGCGGGCTTGTAAGCATGCATATTTCATATTTTAACCAATTTTACTCTTGCTGGCATTTAGTATTTTCCAAATGTACATATAAAATATAGAGCAATGATGGTGAGAATAAAAGACTTACTCGTCAGGAATTACATCCTCCGTTGAGTCCAGATGATGTTCAAAATGAAGACGTTCCTCGTCTGAGTCTTGCTCTTCCTCTGATGAGAAAGTAAATTCTTCATCGCTGCCCAGAACCATCTGAAGCGCTTCTTCACCCGTGTAGCGTGACATCATTCAAACGCGTAGAAACAGTAAGTAAGTCTATGATGAAGCTTGTTGTTTTATGCCATGGGGGCGTATAGATGATTACCTGGCGCACCTCAGTTCATTTCCATATGAACAGCGCGCGCGCAGGGAGGCGGGAGCACATTAGCTGTAATGAGCCGATACAGGAGAATCTGTACCACTCCTTACTTTCATACGGATTACATAAAAACAGATTTGCTTTCACTGTGACTTGCATCATTTAAAAGTAGACACTTTAAGCTTTCTATGGATATATTTCTCATGTCTGTGTGTGCAGTATTCATGTAGTTTCAGTTCATTTTAGTGACGTTTCAAAAAGATTTTCGCGGAGACTGAGACGGCTGAAAGCGCACCCGGTTTATTTAATTTATTTTATTAATGCACAAAGTTTTATTTTTAACATGTGTGCATACAAATAAAAGAAGACACTTTACAGATTCGATTAATATATAGATCTTGTCTGTACGATGAAAACTGAAAGTGTAATTTAAGTTCTTATTGGCGTCATCAGGGGAAAACACCTCAAAACGCATATATGCGTTTGCGGACCTCAGAGGGTTAACAATAACTGCTTCAGTTGTGAACGATCTAATATCAACAGTCCAAGCTTCAGATCAGAGGTGCTGGCTATGTATTCAGTGTGCTTTGAATTTTTTGTCTCTATATTAATAAAATTAGTAACTACAGATTTTCTGAGTATTTCTACATTTTTGCTTAGCTCGGGAAACAGACACAGTCTCAATATAGTGAACCCTAATTGATGACTCCGTGCAGCTAGCAGACGGTTGGTTTTAGTGATGCTCCGATTTATCAGCTAATATTGGCTAAAAACAGCTTGATCGGCGAACCCCAGACGGAAATTACTTGCGCGACTTTTTCACATGTGCATGCACGCCGCACAGGTAAAAAACAGCAGTGGTAACTATCTGCTTGGCCTCCTTGTTTTCTCCTTGTTTTTCTGCCTTGTTATTTAGGAAGGAGGGAATTGGCTTACAGTAGCTTGCATTATTTTATTTTTTGGATCTGATGTAGTTGGTTCCTCAACTACATCAGACGTTCATAATAATAACAGAATAAAAACACTTGCCATAGTTTTGTCCATTGTGGCAGCAGCCAGTTTTGGTGTAACAAGTTTTACATTTTGCTGCCAATTATAAAATGTAATCAGTGTATTAAGATTACATCCCATTAAGCTGATATGAAGTGTGTTGGTCTGCCTGATCCTCTTTGTTTCCCATTGCTGATCGGAGCAAATGCTGATCTCTAGTTCATTTAGCCCATTTGTATACTCCCTGGCCTGAACTCTAGGTAAAATGATTGCCCTCAAAGGTACTCCAATTATTTGTAAAGCCCACGTTATTTTTGGAGCACCACCTGGCCATCCAGCAGTTCAGTGCCTTCACATGTTTCCACGTCTCATTGGGATGGGACCAGAGCATATTACTTCATCAGACATTGTATTTGCTAATTTAAACACCTCTGAAAAGTTATTCTTGCTAACCTCTGAATGACGAAGGCATATATAAGCTCTAGCATGTCACGCTATCTTAGAGAACCTATGCTGTCTTGAAGCCCTAAGATTACCTGCTATGTCCGGTTCTCTTTCTCCCGGGATACACCTAACCACTGCTGCTGGTGCCCCTAAAGGTCGAGCTAATTTCACGTGCCTCAGTATAGAGTCTCCACAAAGAATATTATCACTAATGACGGAGGAAGAATGTCTAAGCGTCCTGTACTCCACACACTGAATGAGCTGAATATTAGAAATTATAACATACCTGAGTCGGAGTTTTGATTATAAGACAAAGATAAAAAAGGAAAAAAAGGCAAAAGTTCAGTAGTATTAAAATGTAAAAACTAGTTATGATTATTATTTTGTATAAATGGAAAATGCAGTACAATTTAAACTCTAAATACAAATGAGGAACTTGTGGTAACAATACGAAATCAGGAAGCTACATCACAGGAATGCATCAGATGGCAATCAGGAGCAATGACATCCTCACCATCTCATTGTTGCTCTCATAATGCTGTTTTAATAGTGCTGATGTCATAAATGTGCAGGGGCCCTATTGTTTTCCTAAGGATTATTATTAGGGCCGAACCACTAGTGTGTGCAGGGACCTCTAGTTTTCCTAAGAATTATTTTTTTAGGGCCCGATCACTAGTGTGCACAGTGCCCTATTGTTTTCCTAAGGAATATTATTTAGTTTTTCAAACATTTGGAGCTTTTTGGGGGTCTTAACATGCTCAAAAACCCATGAATATTGGCAGACATTGGTTAGAAAATTGGTTGGAATCTGCTGCCATTAGGATGCCTGAGAGTCCCTCCCACACGATTTTGCTGCATAGCTCATACACACTTGCACGTATGCACGCGAAACCGGGTATACATTTAGAGCTCATTGAGCTGAACAACGTTTCATGTTGCATGTCATGGGCTCAACTCAATAGGACGTCAGTTTTGGGTCATTTGCAAAACGCATCCATTAGAGTTTGAAATACTCTTCTTAGAGAATTTATGCGATCGCCACCAAGTGATCTCAAGACGTTGAGGATACAAAATTGTTGAGGGATTTTTGATATCTCCAACAGGTCAGCCGTGACGATACCTCACACTTGCGCTAAAATGTGGTTAATAACTTTCTGTGTAGCATTATATTGAGTGACATTACATTGAGTAACATCATAGTGTAATACTTTTTTAAGCACATCTCACACACAGACATACGCACACACACACACACACACACACACACACACACACACACACACACACACACACACACACACACACATCACAGGAAGTTCCAGAAGCGGAATATATCAAAACACTTGTAAATCAATGCGAATTTTCCCATAAGAAATAATGGAAACTCAAATTCTTCGTTCCATAGCCCCAAAAAATAAATACATAAATATTTTATACAAATAATAAAGTAAAAACAAAATAAATTATTATATTTTATAAAATATACTTTTATTATACTTTTAAAAAAGTAAAAATTAATCCCGACAGATGTTTCCGCTGTGTATGTTTGTGTATGTGTGTGAAGCTAAAGTAAGAGGAGAGGAGGAATGAGACCCTCCCCTCTCCCACTCCTCGCCTTACACAGTAAGATTCCTCCTCTCTTATTTGAGACACACACACACACACACACACACACACACACACACACACACACACACACTAATGCAGTGGTTCTCAAACATTTTCTGTCATTTCCCACTTAAGGGGGTTGGCGAATTTTCAAGCCCCACTTGTCAACAAAATAATAACGAAATGGGCCAAGTTTACTATTTATTGAAATATCAATTTCTAAACCAATAAGATCAAATAACACCAAATTCAAAACAAATCAAATACACGTGCAATTGTTATAACAGGCTTACTTTGTCACTTATCTAGAGCTTACTTTCAAAGAAGTCGAGTGGCTTATTAACGTGACTGGGGTGTGTTCTCTCTTAAGTGTCTTCCAAATTTGTTGGGTCTCATGCTGTCTGCTGCCAGCAGTTTAAAAGACAACAAACACACGCAGGTCTCTCCTCTGCCCCAACCATTCCCACCATGAATCAAAGCGCAACATAGGCTTCATCATGTTTTCTTTTCGGCTGGCTTTTTGGTTGATTAAGCTGATTGTGCTGAATCACCTGCTTTTTTGTGGTCCATGTAACAAATGTCTCCAATAACGTTATTATGCTCACTACATACAGTACGCTACTAACCCGGTTTGTGTCCGCGGTAAAGTTAGTTTCATATTCGCATCACCGAATTCAATAGCTGCGTAAATAAACCCGCAAATAAGATACCCACAAATATTTTTACATTGTCTTTAAGCTACATCCGCCTTAAATTATACATGTTTAAGAGCACAAACACTGTTATTCTCTACGGCGCAATGAATGATTTAGGGATCATCGCAAAATGCCGCACACCAACAAAAAGCATAGAACGATTGGAAATCTTCCCTTCTGTTCAGCGCCTGAAGGATCAACAAGCAACTCTGTTGCCACACTGGAAACTAGAAATGCCAGACTAGTACTGCCTGATAAAAATATAAAATTTTAACAAAAATACAGAAACATCAGCATGCACATTGGAATAAATGAAATGACATATATAATACAGGATATTTCCATATATATTGTTCCACTGCAATTAACATGCCGACGTTAAACCGTTATTGTTGCACTATGGTTCCACTTTTTCTCTGATGTTATTTTAATTTACAGTACTTGATTTCTTTGCGTGTGATTGTTTACTTTCGAGTGTCAGATCTTTGTCAGTAAAGAAAAGCATGAATTAGAATAGTTACTTTCCTATTATTTTCCACTAATTTCCTCTCGTTCATTGCGCCCCACCTGTTATGTCTGTATTCCCCACTAGTGGGGCGCGCCCCACACTCTGAGAACCACGGCACTAATGGATTCACTGCCTTACAGGTAGGGCTGGGCCGATAAACGATATATCAAATTGCGATTTATTTGATTTTAAAAACAATGAAAAGCTCTAGACATTTTTTGCTCGATATGGATTAATCTAAGAGCCAATCACACAGCAGAACAATACGACGACAACCAATCAGCGTGCAGCTTGCGCGTGCCGTGCAGGTCAAAGTTAATTTCCTACCGCACTTTGCAAAGCAAAAAAATGAGTGGAAGCAGCGACGAGAGTGAATCTAACCTCAAGTTATTATCCAAAGATGTTGAAATTGTCGACAAAAAAGGTAGCACGAACTCCGTTATATGAACGCATCACCCAAACGACCACACTGAGAGCATGAAAATGTGGGCCGTTGGTACAGCCCTACTACTAGCCCTGCTAGTTGACGGAGTAGCATCGGCCCACATTTTCATGTCGTTTCTTGTCGTCATCGGCCCGATCGTGTCGTCTTTCGTGGCCATTACACCTTATGAAAGGTGTTCCAAAAGGAGCAAGGATATAACCAGGGCCGTTTCTAACTTTCTAGCGAAAGATATGATGCCCCTAAGCACACGAGGCTGAAGTTAGCTCCTTATTCGAAGCTTCCGATTCGTTTGGCTCCTTATTGCGCAGCATCTCATTCTGAGGCTGAAGTTAGCTCCTTATTCGGCCCGTTACTAACGGGAGTGTTCACGTTGGCTTAAACCATTCTGGCCAAGCAAATATGTACTATACAACACACAAAAATCTCAAAACATTGTCACACGATACTTTTTATTATCACAAACAAGTATTTTTTATTTTTTTAATCTTTGCCTTGTAAAGATTCTGAGCATGTGCCTATAGTGTCTTAATTTTTAAGGCAAAATTGGTCATCTGTTTTTGTTAATAAACTATACTTTAAAATGTAATTTATTGAACCCTTTAATTTTTGTGGCTTCAGTCATTGTTGGGATACTCTTTTAAAGCTGGCAGCATTAACAGCTTATATCGAAATATATATTATCGTTCAATATGGGCCAAAATTATCGAGATTACTTTTTCTGCCATATCGCCCAGCCCTACTTATAGGGACAGTTAACAAGGAACATATCTAATGACACTCGAGTGAGCGCACACTAACGGAATCAATGCTGTAAAGTAATTTAATAAATTAAATTAACTTTACCTTTGAAAAGAAGGCTGACGCAGAAAGAGAGAGAGAGAGAGAAAATGGATCTTTAACCTCTCTAATTACACTTGCTTTTGTTTTACATGTGTGCACACGTGTGATGATATACAGTACACACGCGTTGTACACACATACAAACACAAAATAAAAGGTGTTTTACACACACACATGGTCACAATGTTGTAGTAAACAGTACATGCATGCATGGATGTTGATTATACCAGTGAGAAACGCGCACTAAGACAGAGCAGGGGAGACGATTACCCACAATTAATTTTTTTTCCAATCGTCCAGGATATGTTTGATGTCTTAACATGCTCAAAAACTCTTGGAAATCGGCACACAGGTTGGGAGTGCTGCCTTTAGGAAGTCTGCGAGTTTCATAGGAGATTTTGCTGCATAGCTCATGCACACTTGCACTTATCCATGTCATACTTGGTATACTTCTAGATCTTTTCACTAAGCTGAACAATTTTCACTATGGGCTCAACTCAACAGGAGCCTTTGGGTCATTTGCAAAATGCACATTAATAACATCAGCACTATTAAATAAACACACTACACATCCTATTCACACATACTACACGCACACTACATACTACTACAAATAATTCTTTTGATTGTGTAAAGCTGCTTTGCGACAATGACAATTGTTAAAAGCGCTATAAAAATAGAATTGAATTGAATACTACACACACACTACACATCCTACACATGCTACAAATCCTACACACACACTACACATCCCATGCATGCATGCTACCAATTTACGGGCGTGCACACACACACTACACATCCTACATACAGTCGTGGCCAAAAGTTTAGAGAATTACATAGATATTGGAAAAGTTGCTGCTTAGGTTAAGCAAAGCATCCTGAGACCATTCATGTGTGGGGTTGCTTCTCAACCAAGGGAATCGGCTCACTCACAATTTTGCCCAAAAACACAGCCATGAATAAAGAATGGTACCAAAACACCCTCCAACAGCAACTTCTTCCAACGATCCAACAACAGTTTGGTGAAGAACAATGCATTTTCCAGCATGATGGAGCAAGTGATAACTAAGTGGCTCGGGTTCCAAAACGTTGAAATTTTGGGTCCATGGCCTGGAAACTCCCCAGATCTTAATCCCATTGAGAACTTGTGGTCAATCCTCAAGAGGCGGGTGGACAAATAAAAACCCACTAATTCTGACAAACTCCAAGAAGTGATTATGAAAGAATGGGTTGCTATCAGTCAGGATTTGGCCCAGAAGTTGATTGAGAGCATGCCCAGTCGAATTGCAGAGGTCCTGAAAAAGAAGGGCCAACACTGCAAATACTGACTCTTTGCATAAATGTCATGTAATTGTCGATAAAAGCCTTTGAAACGTATGAAGTGCTTGTAATTATATTTCAGTACATCACAGAAACAACTGAAACAAAGATCTAAAAGCAGTTTAGCAGCAAACATTGTGAAAACTAATATTTGTGTCATTCTCAAAACTTTTGGTCACGACTGTACACACACCCTACATACATTACACATACACTTACACATTTGAGATTTTCTTTTTATAGCCACCATGTCTTTGTTACACAGAGAGTTGGTGAATAAGCTGGTTCCTGAATGTGTGGTTCCCGTTGTGAAGCTTGGATGAGGAAGCATGCTTGTGTGGGGGTGCTTTGCTGGTGACACTGTTGGTTGCAAAATTGAAGGCACAGTTGGTTGGGATGAGATGGACCGCTGAGGGAAGGAAAAACAGCCAACAAGTACTCAACACCTCTGGGAACTCCAAGATTGCTGGAAAACCATTCCAGGTGTCTTATCACTCATTAGCTTACTATTCAAATGTGACAAGTGAAATCTCCCGTCGCAAGCTTAAACATGTGATAGAGGTTGATTGCGCAGGGAACTTAAAAAATAGCTGACCATTATGTGTGTGAGTGTGTAAAAATTTATGCAGGTATTTTAGTTCTGCTTAGCCAAATAAGACCAGTCAGAGTGAAGAAGGGACAGCCAAAGAAAAGCCTACCACAAAGCGGAAATTTATGACAGATCAGACATTAGGCAAAAAAAACGCAGCTTTTTGGTTTCATGGACAAAATTATTTTTGTGGCTGGAATATGACAAGCTAAACAACAATGTTCTGCCGGGTGTGTCGTGAGTTTCCCTCGATTTCTGACACTGCAATAGCTGCAATGTATCCTGCACACATACTAGCTCTGTTAAGCAGGATACACACATACTAGCTCTGTTAAGTAGGATACACACATACTAGCTCTTTTAAGCATGAAACCCACACTGGCGCTCCTCCGACATTCACCCACTTGCGCTCTTACGAGCGGCATACCATACATACACGCTCTTACGAGCGACATTCACCCACTTGCGCTCCTACGAGCGGCATCCCACACATACGCGCTCGAACCTTACCCGGACTATGAGCTTACGCGGGCCATGTATGAGCTTACGCGGGCCATGTATGAGCTTACGTGGGCCATGTATGAGCTAACACAGGCTATGAGCTAACACAGGCTATGAGCTAACGAAAACACTAACGACCGGGGAGACACTAGAGACCAGGAAACCCAAATAAAACCAAGTGAACAGGACTTACCCTGCATAGCTGCAAACTAAGAATTACCCTTAAATACACAAAACAACTTAAACATAACATTAGAGCCCATGATAAAACAAAACCAAACAAAGGAATGCCCACTAGACATATTTAATGCTCGACCCAGTTTCCCAGAACTAACAGCTTTTTATATAGTCTTTAATTAGTTATCTCGGCTCAGATGAGCTCCTTCCTCACCTGACCGAGGTGCCTTTTGGGAAACTGAGTCTTCCAACAAAACTACAAACAAAAAATAATCACAGCCACAGTGCCCTCTAGGGGCAGTTCCTTACAGGTTTGCATGATTACAGTGTGCACAGGAAATTAAATATCATGAAAATCAAAAATCCAATATTTCCTAAGATAGTACAATACATAGATACAAGGATTTAATACAGTACAAAAATGTCCAATGTTTCTGAAAAGCTATTCATGCATGTGTATACCAGAATGTTCTAGAGATGCATGTGAGACCATTTGTATGACATCTAAAACTTTGTCAAAATTGGGTCATGCAACAGGATAATGATCTGAAGAATCAAGTTTTTGGAATGGCCTAGCCAAAGTCCAGACCTCAACCCAATTGAAATGGTGTGGCAAGACGTTACCAGAGATTGGCTTAAGTAAATGGCCAAAAACGTTAATGAACTGAAACAATGTTGTAAAGAATAACCCAAAAGGATGTGAAAGACCAATCAAGTCATAGAGGGAACAATTACTACGGTTATTGATCCTAAAGGTGGATCTACAAGCTGTTGAAGCATGCAGTATATTCAGTATTGTAGTATGGTTTTTTTTTTTTTTTTTTTTTTTGGCTTAATTTTTTAAATAATGCCATGGTGAAAAGAGTTATGTTATGATGTTTGTCTGAGATTGTAAGTGCACTCTAAGCAGGTCTGATATATACTTGCAGTTGTGGCCAGATGAATGGGCCAACAATACCTGCTAGCACTAAAATGGTCTACTACATACAACAAACAAATACATGAGATCTTTAATGCAATATTTTGATTTATTTTATATTTCTATTTATTTCAGAGATCTAATTATTGCTTCCCTCCATCTACCTATATGTGAAGAGTAAGACACAATAGAATGTTAATGTTAAACTCTTTTGAAAAAGATGGCTGTTTATCATTGTTTTCGGATTTAAATAAATATATGGGGTCGGGATTGTCCAATATAGAGTGACATTTCCTTTTATTCAGAACAATCTGGGCAATAGATCAGTGGTTCCCAAACTTTCAAGCCCGCGACCCCTAATTGAAGATCGACAAGATCTCGCGACCCCCACTATCAAAAACAAGCAATAAACATAAGCTGTTCACAGTATTTTGACTACATTTAAATCGAAATAATTTTGGCGTACCGTTCAATGGGAAGGGTGTACTTGTTTTTGGCTGCACAAAAGCTTCATTCGTGGCCTGATGGTGGATACAGCAACCCGCATATCATCTTCGACATCATGACGTGAGCTGTATTTATTTTTTATATGTAACAGCGGAAAAATCCTGCTCACACAAATATGTAGATCCAAATTGAAGCAGTACATCCATTGCTACACAGGACAACTCGTGTATTCGGTTGCTACTGCAATTTACTGAATGCTGATACTGACTGCACTTTATGAATTCTTCCTCATATTTCCGACGTTTCCTACTTTGGTCTGATGGGGTCTTGCTCTTTTGCTTGGTCGATGTACATGGTTCCGATGACTCAGACAAACAATTTCCTTAACATTTTTAGATTTGCGAATAACAAATGTATCCATCTCGGCAGTTGCGGTTTTTACGTGCAGTTGTGCGCTGTAGCAATAACTAGTGAGCCAGTCGCTGCACAGTGATGTCATATCTATGAGTCGCAATTTTTTTAACACTCAATTTAAACACTCAAACTCAATCAGTAATATCTTTACAAATCAGAAAATATTTATTTATTGCATTTACTTGTAATCAGGCCTGTACTGACCATAGGGCATACCGGGTAATGCCCGGTGGGCCGACGCACATCGCAAAATGATAAGCAAGCTGATGAACTGATGAGCAAGCCGAGGACGACGGCGACAGTGTCAAGGAAAAACTTCCTGAGATGGTAATAGGAAGAAACCTTGAGAGGAACCAGACTCAACAGGGACCCCATCCTCATTTGGGTGAACGGATAGCAGCGATTGATCTGCATCATACTGTGTGAGACAGGAAGTTCATTATAACAGGAGATGTGTTTAAGTTAAAATTGAGCCCTGTTCGTTATTGGAGGTTTGGGTAGACTGTAGAAAACTCCAGTACTGAACTATCGAGCGACTATACAGACATGACTGAACTTTGCAAAGAGTAACCCCTTTTTTGTGTGCAAAATTTGCAAATGTGCGTTAATGTGTAATGTGCATTGTGATGAGTAGTGAGTTAGTTATTATGTGAGAAAGCAGATCAACGTGTTAAGTCCTATGTGGTATTATGATTGAGAGTCTGTATAGCCTGCTGGAAGAAGCGTCTCCTCAATCTCTCTATGTTGGCCTTCAGGAAATGGAAGCGCTTTCCTGACTTTGTTGGGGTGGCACAGTCTTCCTGGCCTTGGTCCAGCACCACTTGCTGTAGATTGAGAGCGTTTGATGTGCTCAACTGATGGCACCACCCTCTGTAAAGCTCGTCTGTCCTACATGGTGCTGTTCCCAAACCAGTGTACTGTCAGGATGCTCTCTATGGTGCAGGAATGAATCTTTCTAAGCATTTTAGAGCGCAGTCTAAAGTCTCTCAAGCGTCTGCCTCTACCTATTGAGTAAACAGGTACAGGATCGGTAGCGCGAGAGGGAACTGTCTGCTACTAGTTCTACTAGTTAATGGATCAGAAATTGCACATATTTTTAAAATGTATGAGCAAATATACTTGGGTGGACTGCCTAGATATACTGCTAAGACCCACTATGATGTGTGTGTGTATTAGGGCTGGGCCGATAAACGATATCATATCGAATCGCGATTTATTTGATTTTAAAAACGATGAAAAGCTCTAGACATTTTTTGCTCAATATGGATTAATCTAAGAGCCAATCACACAGCAGAACTACACGACAACAACCAATCAGCGTGCAGCTTGCGCGTGCCGTGCAGGTCAAAGTTAATTTCCTGCTGAACTTTGCGAAGCAAACTTGACACCAGGACGACAAAAAAAAAAAAAAGCAGCGACGAAAGTAAATCTAACCTCGAGTTATTATCCAAAGATGTTGAAATTGTCGACAAAAAAGGTAGCACGAACTCCGTTATATGAACGCATCACCCACACGACCACACAGAGCATGAAAATGCGGACCGATGCTACTCCGTCAACTAGCAGCGCTAGCAGTGGGGCTGTACCAAAGCAGATATCGATCGTGTCGTCTTTCGTGGCCATTACACCTTATGAAAGGTGTCCAAAAGGAGCAAGGATATAACCAGGGCCGTTTCTAACTTTCTAGCGAAAGATATGATGCCCCTAAGTGCACGCGGCTGAAGTTAGTTCCTTATTCGCAGCTTTCGGTTTGTTTGGCTCCTTATTGCGCAGCGTCTCATTCTGCGGCTGAAGTTTAGCTCCTTATTCGCCTCGTTACTAACAGGAGTGTCCATGTTGGTGAAAGCTGCGTAGTTTATCAATAAAAGCAGCTTCCGATTCGTTTCGCTCCTTATTGCGCAGCGTCTCATTCTGCGGCTGAAGTTTAGCTCCTTATTCGCCTCGTTACTAACGGGAGTGTTCACGTTGCCGAATGCTGCGTAGTTTATCAATAAAACGTTATTTTGGTGGCTTAAACCATCCTGGCCAAGCAAATATGAACTATACAACACCTAGCAGGTACCCAAGTATATAGTAAAAGTGAAATTGTCCTGGTCCAGATTGATAGCTGCATAATTCATTCCATTTTTGTTGTCATTGCATGCTTAAGCCATTATGTCAGTTTATTGGGGCCGTGTGAAATAGCCTTCATTTAACTCTGAATTGTGGGATAAAAAGACAGCCCTAGTGTGTGTGGTCTAAATGTTGTTTCTCATTATTGTTTAAAAATCTCAAAACATTAATATATCATCACAAGATACTTTTTATCATCACAAACAAGTATTTATTTTTTTAAATAAAAATCTTTGCCTTGTAAAGATTCTGAGCATGTGCCTATAGTATCTTAATTTTTAAGGCCAAATCTGTCATCTGTTTTTGTTAATAAACTATACTTTAAAATGTAATTTAATGAACCCTTTAATTTTTGTGGCTTCAGTTTAAGTTGTTCAACATTGATGTTCAATAAATAATCATAGATAGTAGATAGTGTGTGTTGCCTTCAATTAATCAATCAAGTAATGCACCCTTCATTCAAAAATCTCTCACTTGTGAGCATATTTACTGTACAAAACTTGTCTGAACTATGAGGGCAAAAAAAATTAAAAATCGTTTATTAATCGAAATAGAGTTAAAATGTTCAATTAATCGAGATTTTGATTTTAGGCCAAATCGCCCAGCCCTAGTGTGTATTAAGAAGTGTGTGTGTGTGTATATATATATATATATATATATATATATACTACCGTTCAAAAGTTTGGGGTCACTTGCAAATTTCTTTTTGTTTAGTGACTTTTATTTTCTACATTCTACAACAACATGGGGGTTTCAAAACGATAAAATAACACATAGGTAATTACGTAACAACAACAAAAACAACAGTGAGTTGTCATTTTTAAGACACAGAGGTCAGCCTTTCTCCTCAATAGTTCTTGCAAGAACAGTATTGTCAAGTGCATTTGCAAAATCCATCAAGCATCATAATGAAACTGGCTCTCATGAAGACCATCCCAGGAGGGCAAGACCAAAACCTAACTCTAAATGAACTTCTCATCTGCGGCAGAGGTATCAGCCTGAAAAATTACCAATTAACAGAACCTCAGATTAGAGGCGTTATGAAGTCTTTACAGAGCATAAGTAGCAGACATTTCTCAAAACATTTCTGTTCAAAGAAGATTAATTCATTTTTTGCATGGTGTTGACCCCAAACTTTTGAATGGTAGTGTATATACATACAGTACTGTGCAAAAGGCTTAGGCACCATATTATATGCTGTACCAATTTTGTTATATATATGTTTATCATGTCTGCATAATTATGTACAAAATCATTCAGTATTTCCACATATAACTTACTAATTTACTTATAAATAAATAACATGACAGGAGAATATATGCATGGCTGTAAAGAAATAATAAGTGTTGCATAAAAGAAACTTCTATAAAGAGCAATAAAGAGTAATAAAAGTCAATATTTGGAGTGAAAACTGATTGCTTAAAATCAGGAATTTCAGACACAGATTTGTGCAGTTTTATAAGAAAACAGCTATTATGTTTTACAGTGGATTTTATTATGCAGTGTGAGTGCAACAACGCGGAAGTGTGGCATGCAAGCGGGGCAAATGGAACGCGCCCCAGGGACTTCAAAGAACGAGAGGTGGGAGGGGCCGGTCCGGCCATCCGCGGAGAGCAGAGCCAGCGCGAGCGGACGGAGGCGGGAGCTGCTGTCCGCGGATGGCCGTCGCACTCTCACCACGTAGTAAAATCCACTGTAACCCAACAAACCCCAAGTTTTTTATAGCGCGGAGTGCAAGCCCGGGATCATTAGCAAGGATAGCTCACCAGCTGTGCCTAATTCCACCATGTCATGTGGGCATATTAAGATTTGTTTTGAAAATTTCTAAATAAAAAGTGGCAGCTGGCACACATAAAAATAGACGCAGGTATATATTTTTTATAGTCTAAATAAAAATCCTCCTCCTTAATTTCCTATAGTCTATTCAGTGCTCAACCACATGCATAGTTTTCCAGAGCGCGGAGGAATTTGGTTAAAAAATAAAAAATTTTATGCAGTATAACCAGAGCCTTCTATTCCTATTAATCCTGGGTTGTTCTTTTAGTGTCACCGTCTGTGCTTTACAATGCCAGACAATATTCAAATGCAAATTATTCACTCTCCCCAGGTGTGAATCAGCTGTTCTCACCTATACATTCAGAGAAACTGAAATGCACCTATCCACACTGTAAAAACCTCTTGAATCTGAGGCTCTTCTGGAGACAGTGATTTGAGTAAATTTTATCTTCTGGATTCTAGATTCTAAAGTTGACATTGTTACCGTTTTTAATCCTTATGATAGCATAAATTGCATTGTTTTTAAATCAGTCTATACACAATAATATTCTTTGATATTTGTATAAAAAAAGCGGGTATGGGGCTATCTTGGTTTATTAATCCTCGTGCCTGGTTTAGGTTTAGTATTCAGTGCGCACCGTTTGTACGTCAGTTATTTTACAACTATATCATAACACTCAGAAAGACCTTTTAGTTGGGGTTAAATGACTGATGTGCCTGACATTTATCAGCTGAGCCTCTGTTTCACTGAATAATCCACGACTTTTCATGAGTATGTAAAAATCTCTCTCTCCCTCTCTCACTCACTCACTCACTCACTCACTCTCTCTCTCTCTCTCTCTCTCTCTCTCTCTCTCTCTCTCTCTCTCTCTCTCACACACACACACACACACACACACACACACACACACACACACACACACTCACTCTCTCTCTCTCTCTCTCTCTCTCTCTCTCTCTCTCTCTCTCTCTCTCTCTCTCTCTCTCTCTCACTCACACACACACACACACACACACACACACACACACACACACACACACACACACACACTCTCTCTCTCTCTCTCTCTCTCTCTCACACACACACAAAACAGCAGACTAAATAATTAGCACGTCCCTCCCCCAAACAGCACATCCATTTACATTCTTTCCATTTACTTTCATCTGAACTGAGTCATTTACATAAGTCACTGATCAATAGCTCATCATATCAATTTATTCATACAGATGTACCTGTTTTACATGGAAATTTACAGGCTTGTTATACTGAATGATTTACTCTGACAGAGTCATAAGAACAGTGGCAGCTGGAACACCTAAAACAGATGCAGGATTATTTTTTATAATCTAAATAAAATGCTTTTCTAAACGTGTTATTTACTTACAATATTTGTTAATTTAATTTAAATGGGGTTTGGGCTCCGGGATGTTGAGCTTTTTGTGAGCCTCCTCTTTATTTTCCTAGGTAGAATCAGCGCTTAACCACACGCATAAAGGTTTGTAAATTTGTTTAATGTTTAACTTGTATTTCATAAGGGTTTGCCAGCGGTGGTACAGCGCAACAGGGGTCATTATATACTATTAAAGAAAATTATGATGATCTGTCACGGCGTGCACCTGTGAAGTGTGTGCGCCCAAATCTACTATCGCTACTCGCTCACTCCGTAGGCTCCCTGAATAGGCAGCAAAGTGACGGAGCTGGCTGGCGATAATTAACGTTAATATGATTATAAAAGCAAGGCGCGGAGTTTAGTCCGAGGTCCGGGACTATGTGTTGTGGTGGAGAATAGGAGAGTGGTATGTGAATGGGGCGATGTGACACGCCCCAGGGACTTTAAACAAGGACACTGGAATTCCATCCTTTAATCCCAGCACTGAGGACAGTGCGAGAGAGCTGCGCGAGCTCCTGTGGCAGTTTCACTCCCGCACCGTGCCTGCCTTCGCAGCCTGCTGCCGAAGAGGAAAAAGCTGCGAGGACATTTGTGTTAAGTTTTAGCGAGGACTCGCGTGCTCCATTCTGCCACTCCGCCCACCGCCATTTATCGTCAGCTGTGTGCCCGCATGCCAGTGTGGCACAGCCCACGGAACTGCACATGCACAACCTTTATCCCTTTCCCTTTCTTTCCATTCTCCCGCCTTCAACCCTTTCCTTCCCCATTTTACCTAAATAAATTACTCTTTTCCCGTAAGACCTCGTGTCCGTGCTTTATGGTTTACTTGATTTTATCCGCTACTACGTGCAGTTCTAAAGGAGCACGGCTCATTAATCCTGCAGAGAATGAATTAAGGCATGAGGCGTTAGTCTGTAGTTATATAGCGCCACTCAGTGGTAAAAGCCAGCAAACGCACAAACCCAAATGCTGCCGCCGAGCGTCGTGATGGCAAAACCAACATTCCGATTAGGTAACCACTGTACAGCCGAAGCCAAAGCAATTAATTTTCCAAGTGGTCAAAGACAGTCTCCATGCTGTTTTTCCCCTGACGCATTCATAATAATTGGTTTACTTGTGCCGATGAGCTCTGGAAATCTTTATGCGCGCAGTTGAGCGCTGATTAGACCACGTAGGAAATTAAAAAGGAGGATTGTGATGTTGGCTCAACACCCCTGAGCCCAACCATCATTTAAATTACATTTTTAAATGAACAAATATTGTAAGTCAACAACAATAGCCCAATTTTAGATTATATAAATAAATGTGCCAATGTAAATGTTGCGGGGCAGACAAAGTGTGGGATCAGTGGTAGTATAGTGGTATATAAATATCTAAATAGATGCTGCCTTTTGAGAGTAAAATAAACATAAATAATAGTACAGCAAAAATGCAACAAAACACAAATATATACTCGCGTACTAAGCACTGCATGTGTGAGGAATCTGAATGTATAGGTGTGAACAGATGACGCAGCAATAGTCCTGGTGTCACCTGATCTATCTTACATAGTCATGTATAGTCGAGGAAAAGGTCGTGTGACATAATTCAACTGCAGTTGCAAATTTTGCATTGCCGTTTGCTTTTTTGCTTTTGCAATTTCATTTGAATTATGCAGTTGCATTTGAATTATGAACTTTATGCTTCCACATATGGAAAACGCAATAAAAACCTTTGGAAAAATGTCTGGGATTTCCCTCCATAGTATTGTTTTTCATCACTCTATACTCAGCTTATTTATGCAAAGATTATTCTGCTTCAGATTATTTATGCAAATTTACAAATGGGTTAATTTTTTTTTTTTAATAGATAATTTTAATTTTATATTTTATACAAATGGTCCAGGGTTGGTAACAATGCCAATTTTAGAATTTATAATTCAGAAAATTTTAAATTTACACAAATTTAAGAGGTCGTGAAGCACCTCAGGTCTTCGGAAAGGCCTCAGACCCCAGAGGGTTAAAAGTGATCCTTGTCCCAGGTTCACACCTGGGGGATTGGGGTGCATTTGAATGTCGTCTGACATTGAAAAGCACAAGCAGGAACACTAAAACAACAACAACCTAGAATGAATAGGAATCAGAGTCTCTGATTTATACTGCATAAATATTATTTAGTACAATTTATTTTTTGAGTTATTGGAATGTTCTATTTTGAAAGTCTATTTTTCCAGTTATTTCTATATTTAATGTTTGATGTCTTTAAATGTAACATTTTGTAAAATAATAATAAACCGATACAAACAGAGATAGGCTATATAACAGTTCATTCTTTGTACAAATAAAATTGTCAGCTAATGGACTTCGTTATTGTCTGTCTGAACAAAATGTATTTTTTTAAAACTTATTATTGTACAGTAAATAGCTCTGGTTCTGATTTTTCATGCTTGTTGTATTTGGATGTGGAAATTACCATCACTGTAGTATTTCTTTAATACACCATATTATGACTTTTTTATGACTTAAGCTCTAAAACCTGTGGCAACTGAAAACCTGTGCCACCTGACGGTCATTTCACGAATGACTTGAAATGTGACTGATTCTATTTTGGACTATTTTTAGTCGTTTTGCGACGGCGGTGACCATGGCGGTACTGCCTACTGTACACACACACACTATATGGACAAAAGTTTTTGGCCAAACCTATTAATTATTGGATTCAGTTGTCTTAATCAGGCCCCTTATTTCCACTGAAGGGCAATGCTATGCTTCAAACTTTCTTCCAATAGTTTGGGAAAGTCTCTTTTAATCAATTTTAAAATGTTTGGGGCATAAAATCCAGAAATATCAATACGATGTAACCAATAAATAACCAAACACATAATTGTGCTTTCTTAAAAATATTTATTTAATAATAAATTAGTAATTAATTAAATTTAAATCAATTCAATTTTTTCTTAAATTTATTTAATTTGTACAGCAATAAACATTGGTTTACAGCCTTACAGAACATAAACAAAATACAAAAAAGGTCTTTCGCTGTTGAGCACACATAATACATCCTTCCAAATACAAGCTGAATTGTGAGAGCTTTTGTATACTGTTTTTTTTTCTTTTTTTGGACTAAGTAATATCTCTGTCTATCTTTGTTTATTCTAACTTGGTCTGCGAGCGTTTTGCAATACCAGCTAATTTTTTAAAATAAATTTTAACTTAATAAACAAGCGAGGGCTTGATATACGAGTAGTACGCATGTGTGAATATACTGTTTATTATGACATTGTGACCATGTGTGTGTGCGCGCACACATAAAACAAAAGCAAGTGTCATGAGAGAGATTCCTTGTTCCTCGTAGATTCCTACGAGTCTACCTGAGCCTCCAATAACTACCTGGACTCCATATTTAACATCAGTTAACATCAACTGTTATAGCTGAACTGCCTGCCGCCTAAGACACAGTATGAATGCAGATCAATTCCTGCTTTGTTTCACACAAATGAGGATGGGTTCCCTCTTGAGTCCGGTTCCTCTCAAGGTTTCTTCCTATTGCCATCTCAGGGAGTTTTTCCGTTCCACTGTTGCCCTCGGCTTGCTCATCAGGGACTGTCTGACCATTTTGATTCATACACATTCACATTCCATACAAACTTAAATAATTCTTTTGATTGTGTAAAGCTGCTTTGCGGTGCCTCCGAGTGTCGCAGTGGTAAAGTGCTCACCCTATCATCCGGAGAGAGCTGGTTCGGTTCCCGGGTGATGCTGTAACCTCTCACACCCGGAAGACTAGAGAGAGTTGATTGGTCGAGCTCTCTCAGAGGGGAGTGATGAGAGGTACTTAGTGCTCCCACAATAATTACGGCTAAAAAAAAAGCTACTTTGCGACAATGACAATTGTTAAAAGCGCTATACATATAAAAATGTAATTGAATTGAATTGTTAAAGAACCAAAATCACTTTCTCTCAGAAAGCAGTAATTCTGTTAGTGTGTGCACGTGCGTGTGCCATTAGAGAGGTTCCTTGTTAAAGGAATTTTCTGACAGAACAGTGTTTCCATTAGTGTGTTTGTGCGTGTGTGGGTGTGAAAGTCGGCCGAAGTCTCCTGTCCTCTCGTCTTACTCCAGCTTTACACATATACACACACACGCTAACGGGAACACTGCTCTGTCAGGATGTATAAAATCATACTAATACAGGTCTATAACTTACTGAATGCTTCCTTCAGACAAAAGAAAATGGAAACAAAAAAGGTGATCTCAATGGTTTGTGACGGGCACTCTGGTTCAGAACTTTCTAGCCATTCTATTCTGACCTCTCAGGAACAATATTTTTTATTTTACTTTATTTTATTATCTGACAAACAGTATGCTTCTCAAGGGTCTCACTACATGATATTTTGGTTTTCATATAGTTTTGTTTAAACGCTAGTGAATGTTGTATATAGAAAAGCACAGATTAGCATATACTGAATTTGGTCAAACCAGTCCATGTGTCCCTAAAAATCCATTAAAATATTCATTTATAATATCCATATCTCTGAAGTGATATATGGTTCCATGTCACTGAGATTTCACTTTGATTTATGGTGTTCTGATGCATACTGAAGTTGCCCTGTATTTGTATTGTGCTACTGCTACATTAGCCAAATGGATCCCTGAGCAGGTGTTTTTAATAAATTGGAAGATGTGTGCAGTTTTCAGTCTATCATATAGTTTCCAATAAGGACTGCGCTATTACAAGGTACATACAAGGTTTGTACCATTTTCTGTGTGACAATCTTGACATGAAAAAAAACCCCAAAAAATAAGCATAACTTATGTTTGTTTGATATAACTTTTCCCCACAGCGTGACAGGATTACAAGCTTTCGAAAGCAAGCTGTAAAGAAAGAGAAGCCTGTTATCCAGCACCCAACAGACCCCATCTCCACACTTTCTGAACTACCTATACCGCAGCCACTTTTTGATGAGCGTTCATTGAATCTTTCTGAAAAAGAGATTGTTGACTTGTTTGAGAAGATGATGGTGAGTTACAGTTTTCATATTTTATTTATATTTTTTAGAATGTAATGAAGGGCAATATTATGTTATTGTTGTGCAGTCTGTGTTCATACCTCAATGCAGTATCAAGTGCGATCATCATATAAGTAAGGTAAAAAGTGGTGTTTCACCTCTGTTGCTCATGTACCCTTTCCTATGTGAGTTTATTTTACTGACTGTTATTGTTTCAGTAAGCACACTCTCTGTTGAAATCTTACACTTTTTTCTTTCTCAGTCATACACTCGTGGAAGTGAAGACATACTTCCATCCACAGTAATGTTACAGTGGATATTCTGTATAAAATTTTACACTTCTTACAGCATTGTGGCTTCAATTGCTCTTTATGATCTTTCCATATATGGTTTTAATGGTTTTAATTTCCTTGACAGGAAAAACCTGTGGTATTATTTCAAATTTTGCGTTCTTCCCTGTTTATAGAGTGAGGTCTAATCAACATGGCTGTGCATAGCATCAGAAATAAAGTAATATCTCACCATTAAATTAATTATACTGTATATACAAATTAGGTTTAGCTTAGGTTTAGATTAATCAACATGCAAATTAATCTGGGAAAATCCAAAACACTGACTAGACAGTGTACTGTTTGAGACAGAAAACATACATTCACACAATCGTGTTGAGTGCCTACCTTGTTGTTGGCAAAATACAAACATGAGTGCATCCAATGTTCCACTTTGTATACTGAACATACTGAGGTAAAAAAATGACCTCAGTATTGATGGATTACCGCTAAAATTAATTGCAGCATTATATTTTACTTATTTATATGACTTTTCAAATGTGTACAAATACAATATTGCTGAAGTGATTTAAATATTCAAGTTGTGGCGAAGTACTGCCTGTTTATGTTGCCATGCCCCCTTCTGAATTTGGATATAAATAAGGGAATACTTAATAGCCTTTGATTGAAGAGTTGAGGGAGTTCCTTCAATAGCCCTGTCTTAAAGATGCATCCCATACCCAAATAATTTTTTTTTACTTTTTCTAAAGGGTCAAATTCCTGGTCTGCATCAAACAAACAAAACAAAAAACATCTACAGAGATCGCTGAAATTGTAAGGGACTGCCCCTAGAGGCCACTATGGCCGTGTTTGTTTTTGTTTGTAGTTTTGTTAGAAGACCCAGTTTCCCAGAAGGCACCTCGGTCAGGTGATGACGAAGTTCACCTGAGCCAAGGTGGCTCATTAGAGATCGTATAAAAAGCTGGTAGTTCTGGGAAACTGGGTTGAGCATTAATATTGTCTTTTGGGCATTTGTTTTGTTTGAAAACCGTTTTATGTTTGTACTGGCTCTGAGGGGTTGTTTTCTGGCTTTGGTGGGATTAAGTGTATCTTTGGTTTTACCTTTGTGAGTATGAGGTATGTGATTATTGTCCTTTTGTTTCCAGTCACTCCTGTTAGTTTCTTCTGTGTGTATCTCCTTGTGTTTGCTCAAAGCTCTAGGCCTAGGTATGCTCTACGAGTGCGTGAGTGTGTGTAAGTCGCTCATAAGAGCAGGTGTGTGGATGCAGCTCATAGGAGCTTGTGTAAGTGAGCAGCTCATAGGAGCTTGTGTAAGTGAGCCGCTCATAGGAGCATGTGAGTAACTCGCTCATAGGAGTGAGTGTGTGTGGTTCGCTCATAAGAACTAGTGTGTGTGAGGTGCGCTCATAGGAGCAAGTGTGTGTGAGGGTCGCTCATAGGAGCGAGTGTGTGTGAGGTTCGCTCAGAGGAGCGAGCGAGTGTGTGTGAGGTTCGCTCAGAGGAGCGAGCGAGTGTGTGTGAGGTTCGCTCAGAGGAGCGAGCGAGTGTGTGTGAGGTTCGCTCAGAGGAGCGAGCGAGTGTGTGTGAGGTTCGCTCAGAGGAGCGAGCGAGTGTGTGTGAGGTTCGCTCAGAGGAGCGAGTGTGTATGTGGTAGAGACCTGCACTCCCGCGGGAGTACCGCGGGACAAAATTTGATGGGTGAATGCGGGTGCGGGCAGGAAGGTCCTCATGTATGTGCGGGATGCGGGAGAATAACATTAATCGCGGGACTCCCGCAAAATGAAATTATCTTAAAATTTATTTATTTTTAAACAAATACTGTATTATTTATCTACTCAGTAGCGGTTCTATACTCAGTTGCTCCCCGACCCCCCCCATCAACCATTTGCAATTGCGTTTCCCATATGTGGACGCACAAAGTGTGCCATAATTCAAATGCAATTGCAAACTTTGCATTACCGTTTGCTGATTCGCCTTTGCGAGCGCACACTGACTGCCAAATTTCAAATGAAAAAACAAAGTCCATTTGCATTTGTATTTCCCAGGTCTTACACGTCATGAACCTGTCATATTTCAATAGCAAAATCAATCACCACGTTTGCTTTTTCACTTTCTCTGCGCCGCGCGTCAAGCCGGCCAAAATTCAAACGCAATCGCTAATCCATTTGCAATTACATTTCCAACACGTTACACAGAAACCTGTCAATCAGCGTCAGGGGCGGGTCTATACTGTGGGGCGGGATTGTATGGGGAGTGACGTCACTCGCAGTTGCCGACCAAGAGGGGGATATTTGAGCACTGGAGGTGAACCGAGATTATCTCATTTGTTTATCAAGAAATAAACACACAAAAATGACAAATCGCATATTTTCTTGCTCCGGAGTGGACAGAGAAGTTTTTACAAATAAAAATATTTTTAGATCTTCTCCTGTTACAGCCTGCTGGAGCTAAATCTTTCAGAAACGCTGCGTACCGGTGTTATGCGCTAAAAAGCCTCCCTGCCACTGATTGCACCCCCCCCCCAACATAACCTCTATCAAATATTATATTACAACATAAATTAATAGGTTTATGATTTACAAATTGCACCAAACGAATTTGATTATAAAATAATCTATATAAAAAAAAACACATGTAGTATAGGAGGAAAATATATTAATTATATATTATTTTCATATACAACCCCTGGCAAAAATTCTGGAATCACCCCTCTCAGAAGATGTTCATTCAAATGTTTAATTGTGTAGAAAAAAAAACAAGCACATACATGCCACAAAACTATTTTCACTCAACAATCCAAACTTCTGGCTGTATAAAACACTTTAAAAAAAACAAAAAACAAAGAAAGATAACTATAGTCAACGACAACTGTTTTAACAGCTCAAACAGAGGAAAAAAAATATGGAATCACCAAATAAAAACACTACTTGTACTTTGTTGCACCACCTCTGGCTTTTATAACAGCTTGAATTCTGTTACAGCCTGCTGGAGCCAAATCTTTCAGAAACGCTGTGTTATGTGCTAAAATGCCTCCCTGCCACTGATTGCACCCCCACAAAATCTCTGTCAAATATATGAGGACATCACAATCAAAAATTCATATTATTATTATTATTATTATCAAATATAATATGAGTATTATCAAATATATTATTACTATTATAATTAACCCTAAGAACGTGACATGGAAATTAAGACACATAATACAAATTCTCATATAATGTTTATTTTGTGGCACATTTATTTTGCAGGGGTTTGTCATGTAATACAAAAATGTTTACACTAAACAAATATTGTTTATGATGAAAAATTACACGAAGCGATTTTTATTATAAATAAGAAATATAAAAATATACATGTACAACCCCTGGCAAAAATTCTGGAATCACCCCTCTCAGAAGATGTTCATTCAAATGTTTAATTGTGTAGAAAAAAAAACAAGCACATACGTGCCACAAAACTATTTTCACTCAACAATCCAAACTTCTGGCTGTATAAAACACTTTAAAAAAAAAAAACAAAGAAAGATAACTATAGTCAATGACAACTGTTTTAACAGCTCACACAGAGGAAAAAAATATGGAATCACACAAATCTGAGGAAAAAAATATGGAATCACCATGCACTTTGCATTTCTACAACTGCTAATTAGTCTACAGTTAAAAAAGAGTGCTTGCACACATTAGGGATGTGTTGAACCAAGATGATTGACATAACTCATAGCTCCAACACGAGAGATGTCAGTTGAAACAAAGGAGAGAATTATAAAACTTCTTGAAGAAGGTAAATCTTCATGGAATGTTGCAAAAGATGTTGGTTGTTCCCAGTCAGCTGTGTCTAAAATCTGGACCAAGTACAAATCAAATGGAAAGGTTGTAAAAGGGAAGCATACTGGTAGACCAAGAAAGACATCAAAGCGCCAAGACAGAAAACTTAAAGCAATATGACTTGAAAACAGAAAATGCACAACAAAACAAATGAGGAACAAATGGGCAGAAAGTGGAGTCAATGTCTGTGACCGGACAGTAAGAAATCGCCTAAAAGAAATGGTATTTACATACAGAAAAGCCAAAAGAAAACGTCTCGGGTTACTTTGCAGTAACCCTGTTCCCTGAGAGGCGGGAACGAGATGCTGCGTTAGAACGCTTATGGGGGAACTATCTTGTCGCATTGCCGGCCATGAAGCATGTGTGGAAAAACGCCATTATCTGGCTACATATAACCTCGGTCAGGTGACGTCATCTGATTAGATCAGGTGGAGGTTATAAATACCGGAAAGCCGGCAACAAAACCTCAGATTATTTGTCTGAATGGACGTCCGGTCACATGGTAGTGCGGCGTTCGGACGCAGCATCTCGTTCCCGCCTCTCAGGGAACAGGGTTACTGCAAAGTAACCCGAGACGTTACCTTTTCGAGGCTTCACTCAATGCTGCGTTAGAACGCTTATGGGAACTAGAATACCAACGCCGCCGCACTACAGGTGTCTGGACCCCAAGGTTGTGTAGCGTGTGCGCACAAGGCCGAGAAGGTCTCAGATTCATGTCCGGGAAGCTGAACCGAGGACTCGTGAGCCTGGGGTGGCATGGACATCCAGACTATAAAATCTTATAAATGTGTGCGGAGAGGACCAACCCGCTGCATCACACACTTGTTGCAGGGGAGTACCTCTTGCAAGAGCAATAGATGAGGCGACCCCTCTGGTTGAATGAGCCCTGACTCCTAGGGGCGAAGTGTGTCCACGCGCCTCATAGGAGAGGGCAATAGCATCTCTCACCCAGTGTGACAGAGTATGTGTGGTGGCGGCCGCCCCCCGGTTGCGGCCTCCATAACATATAAAGAGTTGCTCTGACTTACGCCACTGGCTGGTGCGGTGGACATAAGCCTGAAGAGCACGTACTGGGCACAGTAGGTGAAGTTTCTCCTGCTCCGAATCCGCAAAGGGCGGAGGACAGAAGGCTTCCAGGATGACAGGGTGCATGGTAGAGAAAGGAACTTTCGGTAGATAGTTTGGGTGAGGATGCAGAATGGCCTTGACTAGCCCAGGGGCAAAGTCCAGGCAGGATGGGGAGACTGACAATGCACGCAGGTCTCCGATCCTCTTTAGAGAGGTGATGGCCATAAGAAGAACCATCTTGAGAGTCAGAAGCCTGTCGGGCGCTGACTCTAGCGGTTCAAAAGGAGTCTCGATCAAACCTTCGAGCACGATAGATAAATCCCAAGAGGGAGCCGTGACTCTAGTGGGTGGCCTCAACCGTTTAGCTCCACGAATGAAACGGGCAACTAAAGGGTGATTTCCTACAGTAGCCCCTTCAGACAGGACGTGGCAGGCTGAAATAGTGGCCACGTACGTTCTGAGGGTACTAGGGCACAAGCCCGAGGACAATTTCTCTTGCAGGAATTCCAGCACTGAAACAATTCGGCAGTGGACTGGGTCCACCTGCTTAGCCATGCACCAGCTCTCGAATACCTTCCATTTGAAGGCATAAATCCTTCTAGTGGAGGGAGCCCTAGCACTTAGGATGGTGTCAATTACGCCGGCTGAAAGGCCGGCTTGACTCAATTGGTCCCGTTCAGGGGCCAAGCGTGAAGGTTCCAAAGCTCGGGCCGGGGATGAAATATTGTCCCCTGCGCCTGAGATAGAAGATCCCTCCTCACTGGAATCATCCAAGGTGAGCCGTCGAGGAGTGATATTATTTCTGAGAACCATACTCGGGCCGGCCAACGGGGCGCTATCAATAAGAGGCGCAAACCGTGTTGACGGACCCTCGCCAGGACTCCCGGGAGCAGAGCTATCGGAGGGTACGCATAGAGGCGTAAATTGGGCCACGTATGGGCCATCGCGTCCAGACCCAGGGGAGCTGGATGAGTCAGAGAGTAGTAGAGGGGACATTGTGCAGTCTCCTGTGAGGCAAAGAGGTCCACCTCCGCTGTAGAGAATCTCTCCCAGATTTGAGTGACTACTTCGGGGTGGAGTTTCCATTCCCCGTGATTCACAGCTCGTCTGGACAGAAAGTCTGCTCCCACATTCCTGTACCCTGGAATGTGAATCGCCCTGAGGGACAGGAACTTGTCCTGAGCCCAGAGCAGAACCTGATGTGCTAGCTGGTTCAAGCGTCGCGAGCGCAGGCCGCCCTGGCGATTTATGTAGGAGACTACTGATGTGCTGTCCACCCGCACTAGGACATGGTAGCCTCTCAGCTGCTGGAGGAAATTCTGTAGAGCTAAAAATAGAGCCATCATTTCGAGGCAATTGATGTGCCATGCGAAAAGGTGGCCTCTCCAGACCCCTTGGGCTGGACGGCCATCCAAGACCGCGCCCCAGCCGGTAAGGGAAGCGTCTGTCGTTAGCATTTTGCGAAGACAAGACGGACCTAGAGTGGGACCCAAGGCGAGAAACCGGGGTCTGAACCACATAGAAAGGGTACGAAGTCCTTTGCGCGTAACCCTTATCCGCCTTCGGGGATTTGTTCTCGTGTGAACTCCCCTGGCTCTTAACCACAGCTGAAACGCTCTCATGTGCAGGAGACCCAAGGGTATCACCATGGACGCACCTGCCATGAGGCCTAAACATTTTTGTAAGTGATGTACAGTCACTTCTTGGTCTAGTCTGATTTCCTTCAGAGCGTTGTTTATGGATTCGACGCGAGCAGGAGACAGATGTGCCTGCATAGCGATCGAATTCCACCTGACGCCCAAGTAGGTTGTCACTTGTGCTGGAAAGAGAACGCTTTTCGTGGCGTTGAGTCTCAATCCCAGCAAGTGAAGATGAGCTAGGACGACATCTCGGTGTCGAAGTGCTAGCTGCTGAGACTGGGCCAGTATTAGCCAGTCGTCTATGTAATTCAGAATGCGGATGCCCTGGAGTCTCAAAGGAGCCAGAACTGCATCCATGCATTTTGTATATGTGCGGGGTGATAAGGCTAGACCGAATGGAAGAACCCGAAATTGGTAGGCTTTTCCCCCAAAAGTGAACCTCAGGAACTTCCTGTGCTGTGGCAAAATTTCTATGTGGAAATATGCGTCCTTTAAATCTACTGTCACAAACCAATCCTGTGGTTGGACTTGTGAAACAATAGTCTTTATGGTCAACATTTTGAAGTTGCATTTTTTGAGATAGCGGTTCAAACCGCGAAGATCCAGAATTGGACGCAGACCCCCGTCCTTTTTGGGGACCAGGAAGTACCGACTGTAGTAACCTGACTCCATGTCTGGAGGAGGAACCTGTTCTATGGCTCCCTTCTGCAGTAATTTCTGGAGTTCGGAACTCAGAAAACGCGCCCTTTCCGGTATCACGGAAGTGGAGACCACGCCGTTGAAACGCGGAGGGCGATATGCAAACTGGATCCTGTATCCTTTCTCTACAGTCTTTAAAACCCAGGGGGATATGCCTGGCAGTAGCTTCCATGCTGCCAGCTTCTCCGAAAGGGGTGCAAGTACTTCTACTGGGCTGGGGGGTGTTAGTGGTTCGGTGTCCTGGAATATAGCAGGATGCGACCGAAGGACTAACGTGTCGGAGACCGGTGTTGTCCGAAACACCAAAGGCGGCGGAAACTGAACATCGATCTCCTGGGGGTGCCCAGGGGGGCATGCTCCTATGTGCCCGTCCCCAGGGGGGGTCACCCCCACGGTCCTGAGCTCTGCTATCAGGGACGCTTCTTCGCGAAGAAGACAAAGCAGTCTATTTTTTTGGGGGCGGCCTGAGGGGGGCGCCGAGCCGTACCCCAGTCCTTACGGGGGGGTGCGCGGCTACTGACGCTTTCCTTCTGCGCCTCTCGTCTAGCGAGACTGAGATCGGGTCGAGGTTGGGTGGCCGATGGCCTCGACACCTGGGCACGGCGTGGGATAAATTTCCCAAAAGCTTGTTCATAGAGACTGGCCTCTCTAAATCTGGTAGCGACAGTATTTACAGCTTCGCCAAATAGGCCTGAGGGTGAGATGGGAGCATCGAGAAGGAATGCCCGATCTTTGTCCTTAATGCCAGTTAGATTTAGCCAGAGGTGCCTCTCTGCAGACACCAGGGATGCCATAGAACGGCCAATAGCACGGGCTGTCTGTTTCGTCGCACGCAGGGACAGATCAGTAGCCCGGCGTAATTCTATGAACGCTTCCTGATTCATATTGCCGCTCGTGCTCAGATCATTCAGCAGGTCGGCCTGATACGCCTGCAAAACCGCCATGGTGTGCAAGGAAGCGCCGGCCTGACCAGCTGCTTGGAACGCCTTCCCTAACAGGGTAGAAGAAGTTCTACATGCCTTGGAGGGAAGGGTTGGCTTTTTTAATGAAGATGATGTTCCAGGAGCGAGATAGCCCGCGAGCGTCTCCTCAATCTGGGGCATCATCACATAACCCTGTGCTTTTGCATCAACAATATTCGAATAAAATGAAGTTGAAGGTACAAAAATACGGGAAGAAAAGGGACGTCTCCATGAACGAGATAACTCGTTGTGGAGATCATCAAAAAAAGGGGAGAGAACGGCGTTGTGACGCCATCTCCTGGCCACCCGATAGAAATCTGTCATCCAGTTTGGAACGTTTTGTATGAGCTTGCTCTTGTGGCCAGTCAATATGTAAACGTTCAACTGCGCGTGTTATAACCTCAATTAATTCCTCATACTCTCTATCATCCCTAGAGGATCGTTCTGAGGTAGCTACATCCATTTCAACTGAAGCAAGAGAGTGAGTCTCCCTCAAACACTCCCGAGAAGCACCGAAGTGCGCTCGCGAAGTTGGGGGGGAGAGAGAGAGATCGGGGGAGGAGACGAGAGAGAGAAGGGGCTCCGTCTCTCGTGCCTCGGCCAAATCAACCTGTGAGCCCCAGGAGTGCAGAGCGGCTCGTGGCTCCCTAAAGAACGCAAGACGCACTCGTAGCACTTTCATCTGGAGATTATCACAGTGCTCACACTCTCCTTCAAGTCCAAGGAGAGCGTGGCTTTCACCCAAACACTCAAAACAGAGATTATGGCTATCGTCTTGAGAAAGACGGTTACCGCACGGGCATGATACACTGAACTCGGCCATTATATCTGGTGAGTTTTTTTTTTTTTTTTTTCTCTGTTAAGAATGGTTTCTTATATATCCTTTTTTTTTTTTTTTAAATGCTTGCTGCACACACGCGATCACAAGTCGGCATGAAGACAAATGATCTGAGGTTTTGTTGCCGGCTTTCCGGTATTTATAACCTCCACCTGATCTAATCAGATGACGTCACCTGACCGAGGTTATATGTAGCCAGATAATGGCGTTTTTCCACACATGCTTCATGGCCGGCAATGCGACAAGATCGTTCCCATAAGCGTTCTAACGCAGCATTGAGTGAAGCCTCGAAAAGGGAACCATCATTAACATCTAAACAGAAAAAAACAAGGGTTCAGTGGGCTAAAGAAAGACAATCTTGGACTGCGGATGACTGGATGAGGGTTAGATTCAGTGATGAATCATGAATCTGCATTGCGCAGGGTGATGATGCTGGAACTTTTGTTTGGTGCCGTTCCAATGAAATTTATAAAGACAACTGCCTGAAGAAAACATGCAAATTTCCACAATCATTATTGATATGGGGTTGTATGTCAGGTAAAGGTATGGGAGACATGACAGTCATTACATCTTCTATAGATGCACAAGTTTATGTTGAGATTTTGGACACTTTTCTTATTCCATCAATTGAAAGGATGTTTGGTGATGGTAGCATCATTTTTCAGGATGATAATGCATCGTGCCATAGGGCAAAATCTGTGAAAACATTCCTACAGGAAATACATATAATGTCAATGGCATGGCCTGCAAATAGTCCAGACCTTAATCCAATTGAAAATCTGTGGTGGAAATGAAAGAAAATGGTCCACGACAAGGCTCCAACCTGCAAAGCTGATCTGGCAACTGCAATAAGACAAAGCTGGAGACAGACTGATGAAGTACACTGTTTGACATTAGTTAAATCCATGCCTCAGAGAATTCAAGCTGTTATAAAAGCCAGAGGTGCTGCAACAAAGTACAAGTAGTGTTTTTATTTGGTGATTCCATATTTTTTTTCCTCTGTTTGAGTTGTTAAAACAGTTGTCATTGACTATAGTTATCTTTCTTTGTTTTGTTTTTTTAAGTGTTTTATACAGCCAGAAGTTTGGATTGTTGAGTGAAAATAGTTTTGTGGCATGTATGTGCTTGTTTTTTTTTCTACACAATTAAACATTTGAATGAACATCTTCTGAGAGGGGTGATTCCAGAATTTTTGCCAGGGGTTGTATATGAAAAAAAATATATAATTAATATATTTTCCCCCTATACTACATGTGTTTTTTTTATATAGATTATTTTATAATCAGATTCGTTTGGTGCAATTTGTAAATCATAAACCTATTAATTTATGTTGTAATATAATATTTGATAGAGGTTATGTTGGGGAGGGGGGGGCAATCAGTGGCAGGGAGGCATTTTAGCGCATAACACCGGTACGCAGCATTTCTGAAAGATTTAGCTCCAGCAGGCTGTAACAGGAGAAGATCTAAAAATATTTTTATTTGTAAAAACTTCTCTGTCCACTCCGGAGCAAGAAAATATGCGATTTGTAATTTTTGTGTGTTTATTTCTTGATAAACAAATGAGATAATCTCGGTTAACCGCCAGTGCTCAAATATCCCCCTCTTGGTCGGCGAGTGCGAGTGACGTCACTCCCCATACAATCCCGCCCCACAGTATAGACCCGCCCCTGACGCTGATTGACAGGTTTCTGTGTAACGTGTTGGAAATGCAATTGCAAATGGATTAGCGATTGCGTTTGAATTTTGGCCGGCTTGACGCGCGGCGCAGAGAAAGTGAAAAAGCAAACGTGGTGATTGATTTTGCTATTGAAATATGACAGGTTCATGACGTGTAAGACCTGGGAAATACAAATGCAAATGGACTTTGTTTTTTCATTTGAAATTTGGCAGTCAGTGTGCGCTCGCAAAGGCAAATCAGCAAACGGTAATGCAAAGTTTGCAATTGCATTTGAATTATGGCACACTTTGTGCGTCCACATATGGGAAACGCAATTGCAAATGCAATTTGCAATTGCATTTGAATATTGTCCGCGATATCGCTCCATACACGGCAACACCATCAGCCCTTACACCGGCGTCATGACAGAAATGACTGGAATTAGAACTGTTCGATGCATTATTAAAACCTGGAATGAAAAGTTGCATCATAAAAATAAACAATAAGACTCCCAGCTATGTATAATAGCAAAACTAATCACATTTTCATATGTGCAAGTTGAACTCTCAAGATTTAAACACAGAGTATCAGAACACATCGTGTCTTATGACATGCAGTATATGGAGTTGCATAACTCCAGACACATCAGTGTGTCCATGCTGATCAGCCCAAAAGCAACTACAGTGGGCATGTATCCATCAGAAATGTAGCAATGGAATTAGGCCTAGTCTGGAGACTCATGGTACAGAATGTGTGCACTGCTTCACTGAGAGAAGAGATTGCACCAGGATTCAATATTCAAAGAAGTCTTGGTAACATCGGATCCTGGAATTCATGTGGAATTTTGAGCTGTCAGTGATCCAGACCCCCACGGCTCTCTGGACCTGTCTGACTTGGCATTGTGCCTTGCTTCTGGTTGGAGATCTCGTAGCTTGGATGCCCCATGTTGTCTGCTTGGGATGTGTGTGGTGACTGGGTACAGTTCCACTTTAATATGAAGAGGGTCCTGGCTCCAACTGAAGCAGACAGCTGTTCTCTGATGACTTGTGAATGCAGTCTCTCAATAGTTCAGGACTGGAGCTTCCTAAAATCTACCTGAGCCTCCAATAACGAACTGGATATTAACTTAAACACATTAACTGTTATATTGAACTTCCAGCTGCCTAAGAGTATGACTGCAGATCATTCTCTGCTATCTGTTATCACCCAAATGAGGATGGGTTCCCAGTTGAGTTCCTCTCAAGGTTTCTTCCTATTGCCATCTTAGGGAGTGTTTCTTTGCTGCCGTCGCCCTCGGCTTGCTCATCTGGGACAATCTGATCATTCTGATTCATACACATTTTTCACATTTCATACACATTCCCATATTTTTTTTTATTGTGTAAAGCTGCTTTACGACAATGACAATTGTTAAAAGGATTATACAAATAAAATTGAATTGAGTTGGATTTTACTTTGACAGGTACCATATAAATTAAACATTGTTGTGCAAGTATACCCTTTCATGGCTAAAGTATTCCATAATGTTAATAGCCTTATTCAGCAGGATAATGCATCCTGCAAAAATCATGATTTGTTTGAGGAACACCACAAAGTTTCCAAGGTGCTGACTTCAGATTCCTCAGACCTCATTTCAATCATGAATCTGTGAAAAGTTGTTTGTGCCATTCTTCACACACAGCCCAAGCTTCCTCCCCCAAAGCCATTTCCAACACTTTAGAATTGCAACATACTATAGTTATAGTCATATTGTCCAAATGTAGGAAATTTAGAACCGTGGTTAATCTTTTCATGCTCCTTTCAAGATTGCTTACAAGTAAGAGATTAAATCAATGAATAAGGGAACAAAGAACCCAAGAGCGGCAGCTACAGTATAGAGCTACAGGCTTTAACTAAGGTGACTGGCAAGGAAACAACTGAATGGATGGCAGAGCAGCATGACCGAAATCATCACTTTCAAAATTTTTTTATTGAACATACATAAACATATCGAAAGCAACTAATTGAATGTATTATTATTATTAGATGAAAAGAAAAGTGAAAAAAAAAAAAAGAATTTGAAAAACTCCCTACCCACCCCAAACATACCCTAAAACACACACACACACACACACACACACACACACACACACACACACACACACACACACACACCCTAGCATCCTTCGGCTCAAACTAATCTATGTGAATTAGATTGGTCGTACATACATTCCGATGCTTGACCCAGTCCAGATAATCATTCAGGCAGTACCTGTAAGCTTGCAAAATAAGCAATAAATGGTTGCCATTTGTGAAAAAACATATTATTAGAGCCTCTCAGTGTATATTTTATCTTTTCTAGCTTAAGAAAAAATAATAAATCTTTAATCCACTGAGAGATTGAGGGACAATTAACGGACTTCCAATGTAAAAGTATTGTACGTCTGGCCAACAAAGATGAGAAGGCGACGACATCTTTATGTGCAGAACTTAATGAAACTGAAACATCTGTAATGCCAAATATAGCAGTTAATGGACATGGCTTCAACTGTACCCCAAGTATAGTGGACATGAGATTAAAACAACCTGTCCAAATGTTGTGCAGGTTTGGGCACAAAAAGAACATGTGACTTAAGTTACAGGGAGAGGTGTGGCACCTGTCACATCTATCCTCTACATCAGGAAATATTTCAGATGGCCTTGATTTGGAATAATGGACTCTGTGCAAAACCTTAAACTGAATAAGACTGAGACGGGCGCATGAAGAGCTGGAGCGTATTCTGTCTATAGCCTTCTCCCAACGTTCCTCACTCGACCGAAATCATCACTAACCAAAAAGAATATAAATGCTGACCACAAATTTACCAACAAAAACCTAGTGAATTTTTAAATCAATTTTATGGTTATGCTGTTTAAAATAAGAACTTCAAATCAGCTTTGAAACATGATGGTGGCAACTTGATTAGTGAATGCTTTGCTGCATAAAGACCCGAACATCATGCTATCATCAAGAGAAATATGAATTCTGCTCTGCATCAAAAATTCTTCAAAGGAATGTCGGGTCAACTGATCTTCATTGCCTAGTCAAAGACCTAAAACCTAACTGAAATGTTGTGGGACCAGAAATGGTGGGACCAGAAATGGCGGGAGCAGAAAGGTGCAGGCTATAATCAAAGGCTAAGAAATGTTTCTAACCTAAAGCAGTTCTGCAAGGAGTGGTGGTGGGCCAGTATGGGGACAGGGTTTGGTTGCAGTAATTGCTGTTTTAAGGGGTTTAACCAGCCATTGAAAGGATGGTGACAATCACTTTCACACAAGGAGACTGGGTCATGGAAGGAAGAATGTTATAGAAAGAAGAATGTACTCCCTCCTTCAACTTTATTTCTTTTCTTCTAATTATTTATAATTTATTCATAATTTACTGTATTTATAATTTCAATGCAAATCTAAATAAATTGGTTCTCACGAACTTCTATAAGCAAACAAATAAATAACAAAACCCACAATAGATTTCAATGTAGTATTTTTAATATAAGTTAAAAAAATTAATAAGTATTTTTAAAAGTAAACAAACATTGATAAACTTTGCTACAAAAAGAAATTTATTATTTTTTTTTACTGTTTCAAAAGGGTAAAGTTTCTGGCCTACATCAAACAAAATAAACTGTGAACTTAAACTTTTGGCAGCTGTGGGGAACCTCAAATTTATTCCCACATTCTGACAATAATGAAATATTCACCACTGCTTTGCCAGTAACAGAAAACTCCCAGCTATAGAATTAGCTTGGCATTATTTGTAAAACACTGACCTAAAGTTTGCCATTAATTGTGCCATAAATTCTGGCTAAATGTATATTGCAGCTGGTGGCCAAACGCTACTGCCAGAAAGGCAGATCTAGATTTCACAGTAAACACCTACTTAAGCCTTATTTGTTCATTTGCAGGGTGCAACCACAAGATAGCACGTTGTTCTTGTAACATGTAAACCAACACATGACATTTTACTGACATTTTGACGTAAACAGTGATAGGAATCAGGGTTGGCTGTTAGCTGCAACTTGGTCCTCTCAAAGTATTTAACATGGATGAAAGAATGAAAGGAGTTTGACAAACAAACCCTACACATGTGGATAGAAGCTGCAGGGCCATATATACTGTAATATAAGAGAATTTATGACGCTTTATTTAAAAAATCTACCTATAGTGATGATAAAATAGTTTTGGTTGAGGACAGGAAAAGAAGCAAACTAATATAACCAATTAATTTGAAAAATATGTCAGACTTTCAAAAGAGGCGGTGTTAGCAGCAGTCCAAAATTACAAAACCAGACAAAATACAAGACATTTGTTATATTCAATTTCTAATAATTATTTATATAGGTCTATAATTATTATTTTTATATAATTATACATAATCAATTTATATAATCAATCAGTTATTTTCAGCAGCCGAAGAAAAATGTGTATACCGATTAAACAAATGATTGAAACAGATTTATTTGAATCGTTCGAGAGATGTCACTGCAAGATGAGTTTTATTAAATCAAAGGAACATTTACTTTGCTCAGATTAGCAACGTTGCTGGAATTTTTCCTGGGTTATTCAGAGGAAATTATGCCATATTATTGTGATGTGGGTGCGTATCCATCGTTTTATTGGTGATATCCGTGCTCATGGAATGCTTCCTGTTTAATTAGAACTCAGTAACAGTTTAGTCGTGATTAACTGTAACATTCAATTCAGTTTTATTTATATAGCGCTTTTAACAATTGTCACTCCCTGGGATTCATCACCATAGTCCATAGAGCTCTGAGATGTCACTTTCATGCTCAAACGTGTTTGAGCGCACGCACACCCACACACACCCACGCACACTTTTGCCTAACCAAAAAGCCTTCACTTTATGCCGCATTTAACCAAGCAGAGACGCACATTAACCATTGACGCATATTCACACCTGTGATTGTGTTGTCTTGTAAATGTTGTATTCTTCAAAGATTCACAGTTTGTTCAGAGAAACTGGTAGCTCTGAAGATAGGCCCAGCAACTTTGCTGATCTGAGCAAAGTTGAATGGTAATTGCTTTGAGAACTGCAAAGTGGTTAAAGCAGCTGCACTGAATGCAGAAGATTCCCAGCTTAAGGATACAAGTGTATTTCAATTCAACATCGCGATTATGTCATATAGTAATACATTTTCACAGCATGTTATGTTACAGACACTGGTCAAAATCGATGTGCGATGTGAAGTGCCCTCTTGTCTCCTTTAATGCTACTTCAGGGTTCTAGTGCCGGTCGCAGAGCGAGTGCGCATGACAGCAACCAAACTAGCTTCGCAACCTCTGTTTTCTTCCGACAAAGAATAAAAATTATCAAACGTTTTATCGAACACATTTTTTATTGATATCGATCACGTGTCTATCGCTATACATATCGTTATCGTTTTATCGCCCAGCCCTAGAAATTAGTTTATTCTTTTCAAGTGGAGTAAAGTATTTTAGGTTCTGATATGTTATGGTTAGTTTATCATCTGCATCAATTAAATTGTCTGGTTTCAAAGCCTGGATTTTTGCCAAATATTTACGATTTTGTTATTGAAAGATTTTTGCAGTGGTCCTATTCCTGGCTAATTTTACTATGGTATTAAATAAAAATCTAGGATAATTTTTTTTTCTGTAGGAGGGGAGAGATACATCGATCTTCAGGATGCTCTCCTTCCATGCTAACAATTTAGTTTGATGCCATTTACGTTCAAATTTTTGAGCAATCCAATCAAAGTTGATAACTCTGGGAGATTACTGACAAAGCTCTGTGTGGTAGTTAAAGTGAATGTAAGTTTAATGCGATAGCACGGCGTTGTGCATACATTATTACTATGATGCAATTTAATTGAGACAAGTGATCTGAGATAACTTCAAACTGTGGAATTGTGATTTTATTTCTTATACTTAATCCGACAGATATTATAAAATCTTAAGTGTGACCTGCTTTATGAGTGGGTCCTACTAACACAGTATGCAGAAAAATGCATAAGGATCATCTGGATTCTCAAAGTGAATATTAAGGCCTCCAGCAAATAACGCTTTGTCTACAGAAACGACTAGGTTTGAGAGGAAATCTGCAAATTTACAGAGTATGGCCCCGGGGGGTCTGTATATGATGATTAGCGGGATCGACTGAGCTGACTTTAATATTTGAAACTACACTTATGTTACTATACAGAAATTCAATTGCATTAAATTTGTATTTGTATCCATGTTTTTGTACGATAGTCAGATTATCATTATAAATAACTGCGACGCCTCCTCCTCTACCATTTGTTCGAGGCTGATGTATGTAGCTGTATCCAGGAGGACTAACTTCATTTAATGCTATATACTCATTCTGATTAATCCATGTTTCTGGTAAACACAGTATATCAAACCGCTGATCAATGATAGTTTCATTTGCAATAACTGCTTTAGATGTAAGAGATCTAATGTTAACAGGCCTAGCTTTAAATCAGAGGTTCTGCCTGTGTATTTGTGGTCTCTCTCTTAATTAAATGACTAAAACAGACTTTCTGGGTCTTTCTAAATTTTTTATTAGCTCGGAGAACAGACACGGTCTCAATATGGTGAACCCTGAGTGACGACTTTTTGCAACTAGTATATTGGATTAGCCTGTTTGTTTGCTCCATGAACTAGGCCTGTTCTGAGACTGTGCCCTATACGACAAGAAATGAGAGCAGCCTCTTCCCGAGTGGTATGGACACCGTCCCATCCTAACAGGCCAGCTTTGCCCTCAAAGATACTCCAATTATCTATAAAGGAGCACTACCTGGACACCCAGAGGTTCAGAGACCATAACCTGCTGTAAGCTATGTCGCAGTGGGATGGGGCCCGACTGGGTCTAAATTGGCCTTAACATCGCCTTCGCTAATTTAAACACCTCAGTAAAGTTATGTTTACTAACCTCTGACTGACAAAGGCATATATCATTAGCTCCAGCATCACTATTTTTGAGAACCTATGCTGTCCTAGAGCCCTAAGATTACCTGCTATGTCTGGTGCCCTGGCTCCCGGGATACACCTAACCACTGCCGCTGGCGCCCCTAAAGGCCTAGCTAATTTCACATGTCTCAGTATAGAGTCTAATATAACCAGAACTCTTTTAGGTTTCTCAGAGTTTGCATCATTGAAGAGAGCAAACCTGTTGGACACGTGAAGTGCAGAGGAGGTGTGCTCCGGTGGGCTAGCCTTAGCCTTAGCTTTGGCTGAACGAGTATGCCGCAGAGTAGTCCCACTTGCCCCCCCTACCCTAGGATGCCTACGGAAGTGGGGACAGGATCTTGTACAGCCAGGCCAGGAACACACTAACAAAAAAGAAAAGCTACTCTGAAAAGCTGGAAAATCTGTTTTTTGCAAACGACCCTGCTTCAGTGTGGAAAGGCCTGAAAACCGTCACTAACTACAAGACTCTAACTCTGTAGGAGATCAACAACTGAATGAGTTCTATTGTAGATTTGAAACTCCCAGTCTCGCACCACACTCCGGTCCTGACCCTCTTTCTACACCACCATTATATCACCTCTAACAACCACCTGCCCCTCTTACACTCCAGGTCTGTGAAAAGAATGTTCACCAGATCTTTCTGAAACAAAAGAGAAGGAAAGCTCCAGCCCCGGACGGTTACACCAGCCTGTCTGAAATCCTGTGCTGACCAGCTGGCTCTCATCTATCCCACCAATCATGCGTTTCCTCCGAACCACGTGATGTCAGCCGACCGCATCTTTTCAAACTGCTCGGTCACGCACCGTTAGGGGGTGGCGTAACACACTTGGAGGACAGCCCTATCCGCTCCTTATGCTTTCGTGAGCTCACAGACGCCCCTGATTGGCTGTAGAGCAATGATTAATGTGGGAGCACGAAGTACCTCTCATCCCTCCCCACTGAGAGATCTCGGGAAATCAGCTCTCTCTAGACCTCCGGCTGCGAGAGGTTATAGCATCAACCAGGGTGAGCATCTTACCACTGTGCCACTCGGAGGCACACAGATTCACAACAGATCACTGGAACTATATAAAGTCCCTTTGTGCTTTAAACGTTCCACAATCATCCTCATTCCAAAAAACCCTAAAATCACAAGATTTAATGACTATAGACCAGTTGCCCTAACATCTGTGGTCATGAAGTCATTTGAAAGACTGGTGTTAGCCTATTTGAAGGACATCACTGGACCCTTACTGGACCCCCTGCAATTTGCTTATAGAGCATACAGGTCTGTGGATGATGCAGTCAATATGGGACTGCACTTCATCCCTCAACATCTAGACAAACCCGGGGCTTATGCAAGGGTCTTGTTTATAGACTTTTCATCAGCATTTAATATGATCATCTCAGCACTGCATCTGACCAAACTAACCGAGCTCTCTGTTCCTAGCTCTCTCTGTCACTGGATCACCAGCTTTCTGACAGGCAGCAGCTAGTGAGACTGGGGAAATTCATGTCCAACAGCCACACCTCCAATACTGGAGCCCCTCAGTTATGCGTTCTCTCCCCACTGCTCTTCTCCCTCTACTCCATCGATTGCGCCTCTACAGACCTCACTGTCAATCGCCTGAAATTTGCAGATGACACTACAATCATCGGCCTCATCCAGTATTCAGTCTGCATACAGAAGTGGACCTCACTGCTCGTCCTGAGCAGCTGGCTGTCTGGTGTAGTAACAACAGCCTGGAGCTGAACACTCTCAAAACAGTGGAGATGATCGTGGACTTCAGGAGACGCCCATCTGCACTTCCCCCACTCAACCTTCATGAACAGCACTGTGACAGCAGTGCAGTCATTCCGGTTCCTGGGCACGGCCTCTTTGTCCCACTTCAGGTCCTTTCACATTGACTCCATTGTTAAAAAGGCCCATCAGAGGTTGTATTTCCTTTGCCAGCTAAAGAAGTTCAACCTGCTAATCTTCATTAGCGCCCCCCTCACCTCACTCTTACTGATTTTTTTATACTTCCTGCTCCACAACAGTCACCGCTTCCACTCTTTATTCTCTTTCATTTTCTTCATTGATCAACACTTCGAAGTACTCCTTCTACAGTGGGAGCCACGCCAAATAGCCGCGACAGTGTGGCTGAAGTGTGAATGGCGTGTGAATGGCCTTTGCACGCCGTAATCCCCCCTCCCTTTTCTGGCTGAAAGGCATGTCAAGATTTCACAGTAAACACGCCCATTCAAGCCCAATTTATTCATTTACCTGGTGCCACCACTAGATGGCGCTTCGTTCTCAAGAACACGTTAAAACAAGCCAGCTGCGCTGAGTTGCAATCACGTGATTTTAACAACCCGCCTCCACCCCCGCCGAACTGACGCTACTAAACCACAGAGATGAAGATGGCGGCTTAACGGACTATTCGTGGTAAGTGATGTTTTATTTTATAAAATGTGTTTGGGGTAGTTTACAGTTTATTTCCCAGTTTAGTTTTTTATTGGCCGTTTTAAATATCACTGGCAGCACCAGCAGCGGTCAGATGTGACTTTAGAGAACTTGATCTGTTTACCAAGTCTTGAGTTAATATTACAGCTTACTGTCAGTGTCACACACTCACAATGTCACTCCACTTTAACTCAAAAACATGCTCAAGCTTCGACAATACTATTAATGTCCCTATTACAAGAGCTGCACTACCCGATGAAGAGTGTTTGTGTTCTCTGTAAATACTGAGAGAATCTCACCGCGTGTTGTCTGGATAAATTCAGCGCTTATTTATTCTCTGGTTAAGAGTTAATCTGCAGGTTATTTCTGTGACTGTAATATAATGTGATGCAGTTGATGAGGGACACAGACTGAGGGTAGCTGTACAGGAGCTAGTAACGCTCATAACCCGGTTTATATTTTACACACTTTGTCCGGGACTTTCCGCGGTAGCGCGAGCGCTTAGTTAACGAGCTGAATAACAACACTGAAGTGTTCATCAGTTAAGGAGGGGGAGGTGTGTGTGTGTGTGAGAGGGGCTTCAGTAAGTTATAGTTTGGCTTCAGGGATGAACTAATGCTCATATACGAGTGTTATATCGCTTAACTTATTTGTATGAGAAGCGCATTAAGTAAATTCTCGCTTAATTTAATGCAGACGATAATACAGACAGTCACTGGTTAACACTAACACTGTTCACTGGTTAACATTAGCACAGGCAGTTTATTTACATTCCAGAATCCCCAAAACAGTATTTTACACACTCTGTGGTAAATAGGTTTATTAATATATATTATTTTTATTAGAACTATATGTTCTGTGAAGTTTATTTGTCTTTGTCTTGACTAAATTCTCCTGTTGTCTTTAAGCAGAGCTCCGCTGTGGAGGATTGGGGGGTCAGACGGCTGACGGTTGGACTTTTGGAGCTACAGGACTGGAGGAGCCTGAACAAGCTGTTGACGGAGCTGTAGGAGGGATGACGTCACAGTCCGACAGCTTTATTCAATTCAATTCAATTCAATTTTATTTATATAGCGCTTTTAACAATGGTCATTGTCTCAAAGCAGCTTCACAAAAATTAAAGAAATTTAACAAATCATAATAAGAAATAAATAAATAAAATAATAATAATAATAATAATAATAGAAAATAAATAAATAAAAACGAATAATAATAATAACTAGAGAGGTACATTTCCTGAAGAAAATGTGAGTGGTGCTTGACGTGGCAAGTTAACACGAGGCTAGCTAATCAGCTTAACTCCATGATAGGGACATGGTAATCATGTTAAGTGCGCAAAGCAAAGTTTAATCAATGTCAAACCTATGAGCGGTTAATTGCCCCCTGCGGGGGCAATTAACCACCCAGCCCCTCAGAGAGGTCACTGCACACCCCTCCCGGATAAGACGCACGATATGACACCTCAGTCAAGGGTCTACGACAAACGGTGAGGGACCAGCGGTTAATTGCCCCCTGCGGGGGCAATTAACCACCCCAGCCCTGAGAAAACACATTGCACCCCATTCCCGAACAGGCTGCACGTTTTGACACCACAATGAAGGGTGTACGACAAATGGTGCTGGACAAGCGGTTAATTGCCCCCTGCTGGGGCAATTAACAGCCCAGCCCCTCAGAGAGGTCACTGCACACCCCTGCCGGATAAGACGCACGATATGACACCCCATTCATGGGCCTACGACATAGTGTTGTTCTAGCAGTTAATTGCCCGCCCACCCTCAGTAGTATCATAAAACCCCATGCCCGAATGAGGCAAACGGTTTGACACCTCATTCAAGGGTCTACGACAAATGGTGCTGTACAAGCGATTAATTGGCCCCTGCGGGGGCAATTAACCTCCTAGCCCCTCAGACAGGTCACTGCACACCCCTGCACACCCCTTAACCACCCCAGCCCTGAGAACAGACATTGCACCCCATTCCCACACAAGCTGCACGGGTTGACACCTCATTCATGGGCCTACAAAAAACACCGTCAAAGCTGGTCTCAATGCTAAGTCTATGAGCGGTCAATTGCCCCCTGCGGGGGCAATTGACCGCCCAGCCCTGAGCAAAGTCATAGCACCCCACCCCCGGATAAGCCGCACGATATGGCACCTCATTCATGGGTGTATGACAAACGGTGCGGGCATAGCGGTTAAAATGTTAAGTTTATGAGAGTTTAATTGCCCCCTGTGGGGGCAATTAACCGCCCAGCCCTGAGAAAAGTCATTGCACCCCATCCCCGGACAAGCCGAACGATTTGACACCTCAGTCACGGGTCCAGGACAAACGATGCGGGACTAGCCACTAAAATGTTAAGTCTATGGGCAATTAATTGCCCCCTGCGGGGGCAATTAACCGCCCAGCCCCTCAGAAAAGGCATAGCACCCCATCCCTGAACCAGCCGAACAGTTTGACACCTCATTCATGGGTCTGCGACAAACTAATTATTCGATAAATTCCCCATTAAAAGTCAATGGGGCAATTTTGGGGACCTCTCTTGCCCCGGGGGTAAAACTTATACCCTTGTGCGGGGTATCCTCTGACACAGGTTGCAAACCTCCTCAAAGGTGGTGAATTTCACGTTTCTAAAAAATTCCCTCTCTGCGCTACAAGCCGTCAAATTTGGCCTCAATGTTAAGTCAATGGGATTTTCGGGGTGGTTTATTGCCCCCTGCGGGGGCAATAAACCACCCACCCCTTAGAAAAGTCATAGCACCCGATTCCCGATTAGGGCGCACGATTTGACACCCCATTCATGGTTCTAGGACAAACGGTGCGGGACTAGTTACGCGCCAAACTTTTGTACGGAAGAAGAAGAATAATAAGAAAAAAAATAATAAGCCTGCAAGATAATAGTAGTGATGCTTTTCAAGCACCACTAATAAAAAAAAAAACTAGGGAGGTACATTTCCTGAAGAAAATGTGAGTGGTGCTTGACGTGGCAAGTTAACACGAGGCTAGCTAATCAGCTTAACTCCATGATAGGGACATGGTAATCATGTTAAGTGAGCAAAGCACAGTTTAAACAATGTCAAGTCTACGAGGGGTTAATTGCCCTCTGCGGGGGCAATTAACCGCCCAGCCCCTCAGAGACGTCACTGCACACCCCTCCCGGATATGACGCACGATATGACACCTCATTCAAGGGTCTACGACAACGGTGAGGGACCAGCGGTTAATTGCCCCCTGCTGGGGCAATTAACCGCCCAGCCCCTCAGAGAGGTCATGCACACCCCTCCCGGATAAGACGCACGATATGACACCTCATTCAAGGGTCTACGACAAACGGTAAGGGACCAGCAGTTAATTGCCCCCTGCCGGGGCAATTAACCACCCCAGCCCTGAGAAAAGACATTGCATCCCATTCCCGAACAAGCTGCACGGTTTGACACCACATTCACGGGTCTACGACAAATGGTGCTGGACTAGCGGTTAATTGCCCCCTGCAGGGGCAATTAACCGCCCAGCCCCTCAGACAGGTCACTGCACACCCCTCCTGGATAAGACGCACGATATGACACCTCATTCATGGGCCTACGACATACGGTGTTGTTCTAGTAGTTAATTGCCCCATGCGGGGGCAATTAACCGCCCGCCCTCAGTAGTATCATAAAACCCCATGCCCGAATGAGGCGAACGGTTTGACACCTCATTCAAGGGTCTACGACAAATGGTGCTGGACTAGCGATTAATTGCCCCCTGCGGGGGCAATTAACCGCCCAGCCCCTCAGACAAGTGACTGCACACCCCTCCCGGATTAGACGCACGATTTGACACCTCATTCATGGGCCTACGACATACTGTGTTGTTCTAGCAGTTAATTGCCCCCTGCGGGGGCAATTAACCACCCGCCCTCAGTAGTATCGTATAACGCCATGCCCGAATGAGGCGAACGGGTTGTCACCTCATTCAAGGGTCTACGACAAACTCAGGCAAAGCTGATCCCAATGTTAAGTCTATGAGTGGTTAATTGCCCCCTGCGGGGGCAATTGACCGCCCAGCCCTGAGCAATGTCATAGCACCCTACCCCCGGATAAGCCGTACGATATGACACCTCATTCATGGGTGTATGACAAACGGTGCGGGAATAGCGGTTAAAATGTTAAGTCTATGAGAGTATAATTGCCCCCTGCGGGGGCAATTAACCGCCCAGCCCTGAGCAAAGTCATAGGACCCCACCCCTGGACAAGCCGTACGATTTGACACCTCATTCACGGGTCCATGACAAACGGTGCGGGACCAGCCATTAAAATGTTAAGTCTATGGGCAATTAATTGCCCCCTGCGGGGGCAATTAACCGCCCAGCCCCTCAGAAAAGGCATAGCACCCCATCCCTGAACCAGCCGAACGGTTTGACGCCTCATTCATGGGTCTGCGACAAACTAATTGTTCGATAAATACCCCATTATAAGTCAATGGGGCAACTTTGGGGACCTCTTTTGCCCCGGGGGTAGAACTTATCCCCTTGTGCGGGGTATCCTCTGACAAAGGTTGCAAACCTCTTCAAAGGTGGTGAATCTCACGTTTCTACAAGATTCCCTCTCCGCGCTACAATCCGTCAAAGTTGGCCTCCATGTTAAGTCAATGGGATTTTCGGGGTGGTTTATTGCCCCCTGCGGGGGCAATAAACCACCCACCCCTTAGAAAAGTCATAGCACCCCATTCCCGATTAGGCCGGACGATTAGACACCCCATTCATGGGTCTAGGACAAACGGTGCGGGACTAGTTACGCGCCAAACTTTTGCACGGAAGAAGAATAAAAAAATAAAAAAAAATAAGTATGCAAGATAACAATAGTGATGCTTTTCAAGCACCACTAAAAAGAATAATAAGCCTGCAAGATAACATTAGTGGTGCTTGAAAAGCATCACTATTAAGTATGCAAGATAACAATAGTGATGCTTTTCAAGCACCACTAATAATAATAAAAAAAATAAAAAAAAGCCTGCAAGATAATAGTAGTGATGCTTTTCAAGCACCACTAATTATAGAAAAGAAAATAATTGGAAGTGTGGATGTGTGAGAAAAATGTGCAGATAATAATGAGACGAATGAATGAAATTTCTCTGATGAGCAAGCCAAGGGTGACGGCGACGGTTTTGCGTGTTTTAGAATGATGTTTGATCAGGTCTACTGTATATTCTGAACATAGAACTGCTAAATGTCTGATACAGTACTTTGGGGGAAACAAAGACTTAAACTGTTCCATGTTTAATAGTTTTGATATTTGAAAAATTAATATTTTAATGTAAAAGGACTATAGATAGAGACTTATAAGCAGCTGGTGTATCCGGGTAGTTTAATGAACTTTAAGCAAAAAGACAACATGTATTCATCTGTTTTATATAAATTACTGTTTTAACTTTGACTAGTTTTGGAAGAATAAATTGAATTGTTAAAGTCATGTTTTGCGTGTTTTAATTTTGGGGGATTGTTTGGGTATTTAAAAATTGTTTAGTTGAACCAACAACTTCAATGGGCAAAAAATGGGACACAACTTTGTTTTAAATAGTCAAAGAGTTGGGCTGAAAATAATAATAATAATTATTGGTCATAGAAACAAATGAAACCAGTTAAACACTTGATTATATGTATTTGTGATTGTGACCCATAATAATTTTTTCTCAGTATAAATAAATGTTTTGGGTTTTAAGAACTCCAAAAGAGCAACGACAAACTTGGTATTCTCCATTGAGGTTATTCTCCTTCCACTCCTGAGTAGGACATGGTGTTAATTGCTCTGTGTGTGTGTGTGTTTTTGGCGGGGGGATGGGTGTGTGTGTGTGTTTTCGGCTGTTCAGCAGTTCTAAACACAAGCACAGTTTTTGTCCTTAACTAAAATACTTCAATACGTTAATAATGAATTTATTTTGTTGAATAAGGTAATAAGCGATGTTTAAACCAACCAGGAAGTTAAGTAAGTGTTCCATACATTAAAGTACTGTGTATAACCAAGTGCCCTACACTGAAAAAAATGTGGAGTAGGATTTACTTAAAAAAAATTAGGAAAGTTTTTTCACTTAGAAAATGTGAGTAATTTCAATAGAATTTCCAAGTAAAAACTAAACACAAAGAACTGTAGCTTTAATTAGAAAATCTCAGTAAAGTTTACTTGGAATTTCCCAGTAAACTGTATTGACTGTTTCTTTATATATTTTACTCAAGGAATGCTTATAAATGTTTTTTTTTACACAATAATCCTAGTTATCTTATTTTAAATGGAGTAACCTTTACTTTAAATATTATTTTAACATTTGATGTTGTTTATGTATTTAAATGGTGGTCAATAAAATAATACTGACATACATTTTACTTGAAATCTTTTATTTCTTTGAGATTCCTTAACAGATGAGAGCATGAAATAAAAAAAAAGTAGTAAAACTGCATTTGTTTGATAAATGGTACACTATAGTGCATTTTACTCCAGTAAACTTTTTTTTAGAACAACCACAGTGCATTAAAGTGCATAAACATTTAAACATATAAAACCTTTAAATATAACATGAACATGAACAATCTCTATGGAACGATATCGCGGACAATATTCAAATGCAATTGCAAATTACATTTGCAATTGCGTTTCCCATATGTGGACGCACAAAGTGTGCCATAATTCAAATGCAATTGCAAACTTTGCATTACCGTTTGCTGATTCGCCTTCGCGAGCGCACACTGACTGCCAAATTTCAAATGAAAAAACAAAGTCCATTTGCATTTGTATTTCCCAGGTCTTACACGTCATGAACCTGTCATATTTAAATAGCAAAATCAATCACCACGTTTGCTTTTTCAGTTTCTCTGCGCCGCGCGTCAAGCCGGCCAAAATTCAAACGCAATCGCTAATCCATTTGCAATTGCATTTCCAACACGTTACACAGAAACCTGTCAATCAGCGTCAGGGCCGGGTCTATACTGTGGGGCGGGATTGTATGGGGAGTGACGTCACTCGCACTCGCCGACCAAGAGGGGGATATTTGAGCACTGGAGGTGAACCGAGATTATCTCATTTGTTTATCAAGAAATAAACACACAAAAATGACAAATCGCATATTTTCTTGCTCCGGAGTGGACAGAGAAGTTTTTACAAATAAAAATATTTTTAGATCTTCTCCTGTTACAGCCTGCTGGAGCTAAATCTTTCAGAAACGCTGCGTACCGGTGTTATGCGCTAAAATTTACATTTAGGCATTTGGCAGACGCTCTTATCCAGAGCGACTTACATTTTTATCTCATTACACATCTGAGCAGTTGAGGGTTAAGGGCCTTGCTCAAGGCCCAACAGTGGCAACTTGGTGGTTGTGGGGTTTGAACCTGGGATCTTCTGAAGCATAGTCCAATGCCTTAACCACTGAGCTACACCTGTCCCCTGCCACTGATTGCACCCCCACAAAATCTCTGTCAAATATATGAGGACATCACAATGAAATATTCATATTATTATTATCAAATATAATGTATGAGTATTATCACGAAGCGATTTTTATTATAAATAAGAAATAAGTATGGAATCACCCCTCTCAGAAGATGTTCTTTCAAATGTTTAATTGTGTAGAAAAAAAACAAGCACATACATGCCACAAAACTATTTTCACTCAACAATCAAAACTTCTGGCTGTATAAAACACTTAAAAAAAAAAAAACAAAGAAAGATAACTATAGTCAACGACAACTGTTTTAACAACTCAAACAGAGGAAAAAAATATGGAATCACACAAATCTGAGGAAAAAAATATGGAATCACCATGCACTTTGCAATTCTACAACTGCTAATTAGTCTACAGTTAAAAAAGAGTGCTTGCACACATTAGGGATGTGTTGAACCAAGATGATTGACATAACTCATAGCTCCAACACGAGAGATGTCAGTTGAAACAAAGAAGAGAATTATCAAACTTCTTGAAGAAGGTAAATCTTCATGGAATGTTGCAAAAGATGTTGGTTGTTCCCAGTCAGCTGTGTCTAAAATCTGGACCAAGTACAAATCAAATGGAAAGGTTGTAAAAGGGAAGCGTACTGGTAGACCAAGAAAGACATCAAAGCGCCAAGACAGAAAACTTAAAGCAATATGCCTTGAAAACAGAAAATGCACAACAAAACAAATGAGGAACAAATGGGCAGAAAGTGGAGTCAATGTCTGTGACCGGACAGTAAGAAATCACCTAAAAGAAATGGGATTTACATACAGAAAAGCCAAAAGAAAACCATCATTAACATCTAAACAGAAAAAACAAGGGTTCAGTGGGCTAAAGAAAGACAATCTTGGACTGCGGAGGACTGGATGAGAGTTAGATTCAGTGATGAATCACGAATCTGCATTGCGCAGGGTGATGATGCTGGAACTTTTGTTTGGTGCCGTTCCAATGAAATTTATAAAGACAACTGCCTGAAGAAAACGGGCAAATTTCCACAATCATTATTGATATGGGGTTGTATGTCAGATAAAGGTATGGGAGACATGACAGTCATTACATCTTCTATAAAAGTTTATGTTGAGATTTTGGACACTTTTCTTATTCCATCAATTGAAAGGATGTTTGGTGATGGTAGCATCATTTTTCAGGATGATAATGCATCGTGCCATAGGGCAAAATCTGTGAAAACGTTCCTACAGGAAATACATATAATGTCAATGGCATGGCCTGCAAATAGTCCGGACCTTAATCCAATTGAAAATCTGTGGTGGAAATGAAAGAAAATGGTCCACGACAAGCCTCCAACCTGCAAAGCTGATCTGGCAACTGCAATAAGACAAAGCTGGTGACAGACTGATGAAGTCTACTGTTGGACATTAGTTAAATCCAGGCCTCAGAGAATTCAAGCTGTTATAAAAGCCAGAGGTGGTGCAACAAAGTACAAGTAGTGTTTTTATTTGGTGATTCCATATTTTTTTTCCTCTGTTTGAGCTGTTAAAACAGTTGTCGTTGACTATAGTTATCTTTCTTTGTTTTTTGTTTTTTTTAAAGTGTTTTATACAGCCAGAAGTTTGGATTGTTGAGTGAAAATAGTTTTGTGGCATGTATGTGCTTGTTTTTTTTTCTACACAATTAAACATTTGAATGAACATCTTCTGAGAGGGGTGATTCCAGAATTTTTGCCAGGGGTTGTATATGAAAATAATATATAATTAATATATTTTCCTCCTATACTACATGTGTTTTTTTTTATATAGATTATTTTATAATCAAATTCGTTTGGTGCAATTTGTAAATCATAAACCTATTAATTTATGTTGTAATATAATATTTGATAGAGGTTATGTTGGGGGGGGGGGTGCAATCAGTGGCAGGGAGGCTTTTTAGCGCATAACACCGGTACGCAGCGTTTCTGAAAGATTTAGCTCCAGCAGGCTGTAACAGGAGAAGATCTAAAAATATTTTTATTTGTAAAAACTTCTCTGTCCACTCCGGAGCAAGAAAATATGCGATTTGTCATTTTTGTGTGTTTATTTCTTGATAAACAAATGAGATAATCTCGGTTCAACCCCAGTGCTCAAATATCCCCCTCTTGGTCGGCGAGTGCGAGTGACGTCACTCCCCATACAATCCCGCCCCACAGTATAGACCCGCCCCTGACGCTGATTGACAGGTTTCTGTGTAACGTGTTGGAAATGCAATTGCAAATGGATTAGCGATTGCGTTTGAATTTTGGCCGGCTTGACGCGCGGCGCAGAGAAAGTGAAAAAGCAAACGTGGTGATTGATTTTGCTATTTAAATATGACAGGTTCATGACGTGTAAGACCTGGGAAATACAAATGCAAATGGACTTTGTTTTTTCATTTGAAATGTGGCAGTCAGTGTGCGCTCGCAAAGGCGAATCAGCAAACGGTAATGCAAAGTTTGCAATTGCATTTGAATTATGGCACACTTTGTGCGTCCACATATGGGAAACGCAATTGCAAATGCTATTTGCAATTGCATTTGAATATTGTCCGCGATATCGCTCCATAAATCTCAGTTGCAGATATAAAATACAAAAGTATAAAAGTGCAAATAATGTTAAACTAGTAGCTGCCTTTCTTGCAAAAAACAAAACAAACAAACAAAAAAAAACAGTAAAACAGCATAAGTGCAATAAGTGCAAGTACTGTAGTGCCCAACTAGATTACAAGCTTTCTATGTAAAGAGTTAACCTTTGGAGAAAACTTTAAAGCATCTAGTCCAAGAAAGATTTTCTGGAACACTTCAAATGTGTTTCTCAGCTTTGGGGGATAGCTTAAGTTTAGGGAGTAAATGCAGCCCATGAGTGAAAGACATGCATTTGTGAGATTTTTACATCCCAGTAGCACCTCAGTTCCCTCGATGACAATGATGACATCAGATATACTAGCAACTTCTTCTTCTACAGATCTGCTCAGTACGATGCTTTTCATGACATGACTGGAGAAAGTATCCTTAATCATGTCTCTGCTGCTGACATCCTGTGAAATATACAAATCAGTGCAAAGTGGTTAAAATACTGTACAGTATCACTTTTTCAATTTTCCTCAGTGGGTTCCTGTTCTGAGACAAACTGTCCACTAGTCTTCAGTATATTTAGCATTTTCTGCATATTTAAACCCAATATGCAGTTTCTTCAGCAGTATCTGTATGCTGTAATAGTTGTATGCTGTTAAGTTACAATAATGAGACTAATACACAATTAGACAGTAGATAGAAACATTTAGTGATAACCACCTCATTCTCGGCACCTACAGTTAAACGATACACATGTGAATACATACTTATTTGCTTTCTATCTGTGAAGTGTGCTGTAGTAAAGTATTGCCAACTTACCTTGCATTAGCTTGAATAGTGAGTGCAATATCTGTAAAAGAATGTAAGAAATGTTCATGTCAGAATTAATTTTTAACTGCTTGCAGATATCAACCACGTGTAAAGTGGATGTTGGTCAGTAAAAGAACATCATGAAATAAAATATAGGCTTTACAACTTATATAAGGTTGATTGTTAATTAAGATTTATTTAAACAAGCATTTAGACTTATGTAATTGCAAAAGTGTGCAGTATGTCACCTTATCGATTTCTATATATAGCTATCATACCCAATAGTAGAGGTAAACAATATAAATAAAGTTCAAGGTAATATTTGCCTTGTACAAGTGCATTTTAAAAACTAACGTTAATCCTGTGTGATTAAGACGCGAAAAACAGGGTGATTATTACATTTCGGCAGCTCGAACTTTACTGGGACAGAATGCTAGAACACGACAGGGCAATGCCTCGAGCTAAGTTTGCACGGATGCTAATAGGTTTGCTAATAACGAATTGTGGTGCAAATCGCAAACTCTGTCAACTATATTAATAGCTTCATTTAGTAATGATTTAACTCTCTTTAACAAAACTAAGATTAAGTTTTAACGTTATCCAAACATCTGTTAACACTGTTAACATGAACACTTTTAGCACTTGTACCTCAATAAAAAAAAGAAACGGTAGGCACAAACCACTGGGACTGCAGATAGCTTAATAACTCTACACTTTTCTGCAAACATATTTCAAATAATTACTTAGCATATTAATAACTTACCGTGGTAAAATTCACATTAGCCGTGGTGAAATCTCTCTTCCTTTCCTCTGTGCGCGCCGCTTCAAACTTCGGAGCCAAAGCGGAAGTACGTCACGAGTCTGCGTGCACGTAGTCCATTACCTTGCCGAACTGAGTACATTTTACTTTAAGTTGTTCATTTTTGGTGTGATTTGATTAGATGGCAAACACTAAGTAAATATTACTGAGGAGATTGTATTTAAATTTACATATGTATTTTAGTATAATAAATGACAAAGAAACTGCAAGTAATGTACTGAATTAAACATGCCATTTTTAAGTAAAAAGACAAAATAGTATTTGTTTGTAAAACATACTTAAATAATGTTACCATTATTTACAAGGGCAAAAAATCACTTTTTACAGTGTAGCAAACACAGTTACAGTACAGTTTACAGTACAAACAGAGTGTGTGCGCTGGGGGGATTGGAAGGTGAGTGAGAATACTCATTTACAAGACAAAAGACGGTCAGAGGCAGGGCCGTTCTAGACCAGACAACACGGGGTGGGGGGAGGGGGGCATCATGTTCGAGCACTGTTTTTACCTGGCCTTACTGTATAGTAACAGTATTGTATTTGCTGAATTGTGTTGAGGCACGCAAACCCCCTGACCACAATAAGGTAGCAATCCCTCAGGGGGAAACTAAAAAATAAATATATCTATAACATTTATCTAAGCTGGATGGTCAAAATTCGTTTAACCTAAAGTAAGACTTAACACACTATAACAAAAATATTTACAAAACTGAAAGGTTGTCTTATGAATAATAAAAAATACAAACTAAATTAAAACAGATGGGCTGTTGAACAGATCATAATATGTTTTATGTTTTCTGATTATAAATGATAGATGGGTTGATTTTAGAAAGGCTAAATGAAATAGCTAGTTTTGGTCATGTCAGTCCAGTAACTATACTATGTAAAAGTAATTATAATATGAATTAATTAAGGGCAGGACCTAACCTAATGTTAATAATTTACACCATGATAACATTAGTATTCATGTTTTTGTATATATTTTTAAATGTTCAAATGAACGTTTCAGAGTATATAATTTGTCGTGTCATCTGTGATTGAGACCCATGAGTTAAATTGAAATATTTTTTATAGGTAGTAAGCCAGGTTTTAGTAACCTTGGATAAATCACCATGTAAGCCCTCTCTCGAGCACGCGCTCTCACGCTGTCTCTCGCACTCACACACACACACACACACACACACACACACACACACACACACTGTACACACACAAACACACACAAATAATACATGAAATTGCGTAAAACCAAATGAAACTAGGGTAAAAAATATGAGCAGTAAAAATACAGTAGTATCCTGTAGTTGATTCCTGTCCTGTGATAACAGGCACTAACACTCTAGAACTGTTTATTTCTGTTAGTTTTGTTTTCAAGTGTGAATGTTTATGAGGATTAAATCTGTCTCTGCTGCCGCATCTATACACAGTTGTGATAAGTGATTTATGCCCCATCAGATCTTTGATGTGGGACGTTATGCTGGTTAAATGACTAAAGAAATACTGATCCGTATGGACAGATATTTGTTCCAGATATTATGCGCCATTAATCAATTTGTTATGCCAATTTGACTTTCAGCGAAAACATCAAAAATATAACGAAAACAAACCCAAGCAGAAGTTAAATTTTAAGTTTTACTTTCAAATTAAAATTTGATTCGTCACATACACAGTGCGATATGCAGTAAAATGCTTTGGGTGCTTTAGGTGAGACTCGAACTCGGCATTGCTTCACCTGGACTGCTTTATAAGCATCACGCGCTAACCGATTGCGCCACGGGAGCCACACGGAAGTTGGGCTTGTCAGAGTATCCTCTCTCTCGTGTGCACACACACACACACACACACACACACACACACACACACACACATGAAATTGCGTAAAACCCAACGAAATATAAGCAGTAAAAAAAAAATCAGTAAAAATACATTAGTATAACAGGCGCTAACCCTCTGGAACTTTTTTACTATTGTTTCCAAGTGTTTATGGGGATTTAATGTGTCTCTGCTGCCGCATCCATTCACAGTTGTGATAAGTGATTAATGCCCCATCAGATTTTTTGACGGGGGAGCATTATGCATGATTAAATGACTAAAGAAATACTGATCCATATGGGCAGATATTTATTCCAGGTTGCATGCGCCATTAATTGCCTTTCTTATGCCACTTGTAGACTATCAGTGAAAAAATCAGCGAAAACATCATCAAAAATATAACGAAAACAAACCCAAGCAGACGTTACATTTTGAGCTTTACTTTGCAGCAAAATATTATCTATCAGTATATTAAATGGAACGGGGTAAAATACACAGTAATGTAAAATACTGTACATAGCCTGCGTTTTTATTCCGTACCTACAATGATCGGTATAGACAAATTACAGCCGTTACCGTGTCTTTAAGGATCATTTCAGGATGTCTTAAAAAATATTTCACTAACTAATTTTATTAATTCATTATTAAATAATAAATAGCATAATCATCATGGGTTGTGTATTGAGTGATTTAACAAATCTGTTTTATTAATCGGTTTGTTGTTGTTGTTTTTTCATCTATTTATGAAACTATGTTGACAATGCAAGAACTGTCTGTATATTAAAGATACGGTATTGGGTTTCCTGGACACTGCAGTTAACTGTGCCAGTCAATGCTCCATCTGGCGGAATTATACGGCATTGCAACCATCTTTTTAGAAAGCGCATGGGGGCGTTTATGGGGCGGGGCATCGTTAACTGCGTCATCGCGGGGGATCACATTCCATGCACGAAGCCTGCATTAACCCTTCATGGACCTGCCACGGAGCCGTCATGCTCCAGGCGGCTGTTTGACGTGGCTCCCACTGTATCTTCGTATCACCCTCCTGGCACCTGTCAGTACATTTCCACCCCTATTTTTAATCACTCTAACCTGCTGCACAGGATATTTAGGCTTTACTTTCCCTCTACACACACAAAGGTTTTAAACTGGAGTGCACCTTTTATGATGTGTTGACCTAGTTGTCTGGAAAATGATTTAATGAGGAATTTTGTCAAATTCCGCATTTTCTATGTTAATATATTTTTTTAAATATGCTCTGATCCGTCCAACATAATTCTCAGAACCGTGCATGACTGCTTGTGGTTTAGGGGCCATGTAAAAATTACATTGCTCAATAAAAACATAGGCAAAGCAAGCATAGTAAATTATTGCTGGTAAGTAAAAAAAAAAAGTATATCTTTTTTTATTAAGATTCAATTGTTTATTGATGGATCGACAGTCTACTGTCAAAATTATATGAAACCAAATAGCATAGAATCTGAGAAGTTGTGAAATGCAAGTTTCTTTCATGCGACGGAGCAAAGCGAGAAGAATCCAAGCGCAAATGAGTGACTGCAATGATGGACGAGAGTGTGGTCAACAAGCGGAAGCAAGAATCAAAAACCGGGGAATCAATCAGCGGGGTGACAGAGCCAAATCGCAAAGCAAAAACCGTAGATAAAAAGGGAAGCAAAAGGTCAGCAAAAGGCGACTGTTCCAAAAAACGTGAAACAAGAGCCATAGTCAAAAGGGAAGCCATGGTCAAAGGGGAAGCCGATCAAATAACTGAGAAATCAAAGATCAAGGCGACAAAGCAAAAACAAGAAAACAAAGCAAACTTGGCAATTTGAAAGCTATGCGAGTGAATTGGCACACTAGTGCTGGAGTAATCAGAGTGAAATGTGAGACTGGTGTGCAGATGGGGACGGAAACGGGTGTGGGAAAGGACACATGACATGCTAGGAAAAACATGAGCACATGGGTAAGTGACAGCATGGGAAAAAGTGGCAGACAGGTTGTGATACACGACAATTTCTATTTCTTCTTTCATTCTAATAATTTCTTCCTTACTCATTTTTCCATTCTTCTATTCCCTGCTTATTTTTCCCCTTCCTTTCTTTCTTTCCTGGGACAGTGAGCTTTAATGGGCTTTACCTTTAAATGTGCAATAGTTACCCAAAAAAGCCTTCAATTTCAATTAGGATCACAACAAATTTCTACATACCATATGATATGCAGAGTTTATACTGCAGTTAGTTTCTGTTATTATAACTCCTACGGGTCTGTGGGTGTTTTGGGGCCAGTTTTCGTGCAGTTCTGACAAGTCATGACATTTGTGCATTTGTGTTACTTTTAAACATATACATGGATAGAATCTAACTACACTGTATACAGCACAGACTGGGATACAATAATATGTGCGCAGCATTTATATTAAAGTTTGTATTTTGGAGAAAACAATTTGTGCATGGCTTTTGAAAAAAACTAAAAAGTAACTAAAATAAGGCCTCAAAAAATATTTGTCACATTTGTCTACAAAACATCTTGGATCTTGTACCCTAGAGATTTATCTTTAAAATGATGTGATTATCATCTCACTCACTTATTCACAGAAAACAATATCTTCATTAAAATTTTCCATGACACTTTTTGTTTAGCAAGGCCATATGCAAGGAGGTTAGAATGATCATGATAATGTTGTAATTCACACCAGAGAAGACAAAGACCCGCATAGTGAGCTGCATGATATGCTTTCACCTCCTTTGCTGTGAAGCCCTTCAATAGTTTTAGTGCCAACATTTACGTTCAGAAGTCACATAATCAGTGAGGTCCACCTGTGTGCAATCAGTGTAACATGATCTGTCAGTATAAACACACCTTTTCTGTAAGGCCCCAGAGGCTGCAACACCACTAAGCAAGAGACATCACACCATGAAGACCAAGGAGCTCTCCAAACAAGCCAGGGACAAAGTTGTTGAGAAGTACAAGTCAGGGTTGGGTTATAAAAAATATCCAAATGTTTGATGATGCCCCGGAGCACCATTAAATCCATCATCTTCAAATGGAAAGAACATGGTACCACAAAGAACCTGCCAAGAAAGGTCCGCCCACCAAAACTCAGAGACCGGGCAAGGAGGGCATTAACCAGAGAGGCAGCACAGTGACCAAAGGTAACCCTGAAGGAGCTGCAGAGTGCCACATCAGAGACTGGTGTATCTGTGCTTAGGATCACAATTAGCCGTACAATCTATAGAGCTGGACTTTATGGAAGAGCGGCCAGAAAATAGCCATTACTTAGTGTTAAAAATAAGAAGGCATGTTTTGAGTGTGCCAAAAGAAATATGGGTGTCTCCCCAACTGTATGAAAGAAGGTGCTCTGGTCAGATGAGACTAAAATTAAACTTTTCGGCCAGCAAAGAAAACGCTATGTCTGTCACAAACCCAACACATCCAATCCCTCCAAAAACAGCATCCCACAGTGAAACTTGGTGGCAGCAACGTGCTGTGGGGATGTTTTTCTGCAGCAGGGACTGAGAAACTGATCCCAAATCAAGGGAAAGATGGATGGTGCTACATACAGAGATATTCTTGGGCAAAGTCTGTTTGAGTCTGCCTGTGATTTGAGACTGGGATGGAGGTTCACCTTCAGGACAATGTCCCGAAGCATACTGCTAAAGCAACACTCAAGTGGTTAAAGGGCAAACATTTAAATGTGTGTAAATTCATTTGAGAATCTGTGGTCAGACTTGAATACTGCTGTTCACAACTGGAAACCATCCACAATGAAGGAGCTAGAGCAGTTTTGCCTTGACATTTGGGCAAAAATCCCAGTGGCAAGATGTGGCTAGCTCATAGAAACTTGTCCAAAGGAACTTGCAGCTGTAATTGCTGCAAAAGGTGGCTCTACAAAGTACTGACTTTTGAATAGTTATGCAGGCTGAAGTTTTCTGTTATTTTGTCCCATTTGTTAATTTGTAAATGGAATGAGGCAAACCTTCTAACAATGCAGTTTATTTCAAGGTAGCGAGGCAACAAAACATGAAACATGGCAAGGGAGTGAATACTTTTTCAAGGCACTGTATATTTGTTTATGAGCCATAGACCATGTGTACGTAGTGCATCTCAAGCATTTACACCTGAGGCCTTAGCAAATGCCATTAGCCAGACACATTTTGCATACATATTTAACACATTCCAAACATTTACACCTGAGCAGATATTTGTAAACACAAGCTAAACAAAATACGCACTGAGACTGAGTATGGGCGACCTTTACCCACAATCCCACAGCGCAACGGGGAGAAGAACCATTGGCTTAGTTGTGATCTTGTGACACTTGGCAAACAAACGCATTCGTACTACAAGTTAAAATTTATTTTAAAATTTTCTTGTCCACTGTATGTCCAGCTACATTTTTGATTGTTAATTGCTTGATGCTAAAGGTTATTGATGTAATTTGTCAGAAATATTTATTTATTAATCTGTATTATCAATGGAATAAATCAGTTCAGCGTATTGAAGACCGCATATTGAATTAAATGGATTCTTTGTCTTTGATAATTTTTATGTTCACGTACCTACAGATGTTGACAGATTGGGTTGGGAAAGAATTGGTAGATGTTTGGCACTTTTATTTGGTAAGACACACTAGCAACGTTTTGGCAAAAGGAAACAACTAATCATAGGTTTATATTTTTAAATATGATTTTTATTATCCCTCCTTCCCCTCCCACAATCTACTTGGCCTTTGCAATCAAGAAGAAATAACTGTTGAAAGATCTTTGGTCCAACTATATTAAAACGTGGCAAAAAATAGGAAGTACTATAAAAGTCTGCATACATACAGTGGGAGCCACGTCAAACAGCCGCCTGGAGCATGATGGATTCATGGCAGGTCCATGAAGGGTTAATGCACGTTTCGTGCACGAAATGTGATCCCCCGCGATGACGCAGTTAACAATGCCCCGCCCCATAAACGCCCCCATGCACTTTCTAAAAAGATGGTTGCAATGCTGTATAATTCCGCCAGATGGAGCATTGACTGGCACAGTTAACTGCAGTGTCCAAGAAACCCAATACCGTATCTTTAATATATAGACAGTTCTTGTATTGTCAACATAGTTTCATAAATAGATGACGTGGTAAAAAACCGATTAATAAAACAGATTTGTTAAATCACTCAATACACAACCCATGATGATTATGCTATTTATTATTTAATAATGACTTAATAAAACTGGTTAGTGAAATATTTTTTAAGACATCCTGAAATAATCCTTAAAGACACGGTAAAGTCTGTAATTTGTCTATACCGATCATTGTAGGTACGGAATAAAAACGCGGGCTATGTACAGTATTTTACATTAAGGTGTATTTTACCTAGTTCCATTTAATATACTGATTGATAATATTTTGCTGCAAAGTAAAGCTCAAAATGTAACGTCTCCTTGGGATTATATTGGCGTTATATTTTTGATGATGTTTTTTTTTTTTTACTGATATGGATCAGGCCCATATGGATAAGTATTTCTTTAGTGATTTAATCATGTATAATGCTCCCCCGTCAAAAGATCTGATGGGGTATTAATCAGATTAAATCCCCATAAACACTTGGAAACAATAGTAAAAACAACTAGAGGGTTAACTAGAGGGTTAACTAGAGGGTTAGCGCCTGTTATACTAATGTATTTTTACTGATTTTTTACTGCTTATATTTCGTTTGGTTTTACGCAATTTCATGTGTGTGTGTGTGTGTGTGTGTGTGTGTGTGTGTGTGTGTGTGTGTGTGTGTGTGCGCGCGCGCACGCGAGAGAGAGGATACTCTGACAAGAGCAACTTCTGTGTGGCTCCCGTGGCGCAATCGGTTAGCGCGTGGTACTTATAAAGCAGTCCAGGTGAAGCAATGCCGAGTTCGAGCCTCACCTAAAGCACCCAAAGCATTTTACTGCATATCGTGCTGTGTATGTGACAAATCAAATTTAAATTTGAAAGTAAAGCTTAAAATTTAACTTCTACTTGGGTTTGTTTTCGTTACATTTTTGATGTTTTCGCTGATAGTCAAATTGGCATAACAAATTGATTAATGGCGCATAATATCTGGAACAAATGTCTGTCCATACGGATCAGTATTTATTTAGTCATTTAACCAGCATAACGTCCCACATCAAAGATCTGATGGGGCATCAATCACTTATCACAACTGTGTATAGATGCAGCAGCAGAGACAGATTTAATCCCCATAAACATTCACACTTGAAAACAAAACTATCAGAACTAAACAGTTCTAGAGTGTTAGTGCCTGTTATCACAGGACAGGAATCACCTACAGGATACTACTGTATTTTTACTGCTCATATTTTTTACCCTAGTTTCATTTGGTTTTACGCGATTTCATGTGTTATTTGTGTGTGTGTGTGTGTGTGTGTGTGTGTGTGTGTGTGTGTGTGTGTGTGTGTGAGTGCGAGAGATAGCGTGAGAGCGCGTGCGCGAGAGAGGGCTTACATGGTGATTTGTCCAAGGTTACTAAAACCTGGCTGACTACCTATAAAAATTATTTCAATTTAACTCATGGGTCTCAATCACAGATGACACGACAAATTATATACTCTGAAACGTTCATTCGAACATTTAAAAATATATACAAAAACATAAATACTAATGTTATCATGGTGTAAATTATTAACATTAGGTTAGGTCCTGCCCTTAATTAATTGATATTATAATTACTTTTACATAGTATAGTTACTGGACTGACATTACCAAAAACTAGCTATTTCATTTAGCCTTTCTAAAATCAACCCATCTATCATTTATAATCATAAAACATAAAACATATTATGATCTGTTCAATAGCCCATCTGTTTTAATTTAGTTTGTATTTTTTATTATTCATAAGACAACCTTTCAGTTTTGTAAATATTTTAGTTATAGTGTGTTAAGTCTTATTTTAGGTTAAACGTTTTTGAGAATTTCATCATCCAGCTTAGATAAATGTTTGTGTGTGTGTAAATATATATATATATTTGTCGTTGCTCTTTTGGAGTTCTTAAAACCCAAAACATTTATTTATACTGAGAAAAAATTATTATGGGTCACATAATCACAAATACAAATACATATACCTACAGTGGGAGCCACGTCAAACAGCCGCCTGGAGCATGACTGCTCCGTGGCAGTTCCATGAAGGGTTAATGCAAGCTTCGTGCATGGAATGTGATCCCCCGCGATGACGCAGTTAACGATGCCCCGCCCCATAAACGCCCCCATGCGCTTTCTAAAAAGATGGTTGCAATGCCGTATAATTCCGCCAGATGGAGCACTGACTGGCACAGTTAACTGCAGTGTCCAGGAAGCCCAATACCGTATCTTTAATATACAGACAGTTCTTGCATTGTCAACATAGTTTCATAAATAGATGAAAAAACAACAACAACAAACCGATTAATAAAACAGATTTGTTAAATCACTCAATACACAACCCATGATGATTATGCTATTTATTATTTAATAATGAATTAATAAAATTAGTTAGTGAAATATTTTTTAAGACATCCTGAAATGATCCTTAAAGACACGGTATCGGTCTATACCGATCATTGTAGGTACGGAATAAAAACGCAGGCTATGTACAGTATTTTATATTACTGTGTATTTTACCTCGTTCCATTTAATATACTGATAGATAATATTTTGCTGCAAAGTAAAGCTCAAAATGTAACGTCTGCTTGGGTTTGTTTTCGTTATATTTTTGATGATGTTTTCGCTGATTTTTTTTTCACTGATAGTCTACAAGTGGCATAAGAAAGCCAATTAATGGCGCATGCAACCTGGAATAAATATCTGCCCATATGGATCAGTATTTCTTTAGTCATTTAATCATGCATAATGCTCCCCCGTCAAAAGATCTGATGGGGCATTAATCACTTATCACAACTGTGAATGGATGAAGCAGCAGAGACAGATTAAATCCCCATAAACACTTGGAAACAATAGTAAAAAAGTTCCAGAGGGTTAGCGCCTGTTATTCTAATATATTTTTACTGATTTTTTTTTTTACTGCTTATATTTCGTTGGTTTTTACGCAATTTCATGTGTGTGTGTGCGCACGAGAGAGAGCAAGATCCTCTGACAAGAGCAAATTCCGTGTAGCTCCCGTGGCGCAATCGGTTAGCGCGTGATACTTATAAAGCAGTCCAGGTGAAGCAATGCCGAGTTCGAGTCTCACCTAAAGCACCCAAAGCATTTTACTGCATATCGCGCTGTGTATGTGACAAATCAAATTTTACTTTGAAAATAAAGCTTAAAATGTAACTTCTGCTTTGGTTTGTTTTCGTTATATTTTTGATGTTTTCGCTGAAAGTCAAATTGGCATAACAAATTGATTAATGGCGCATAATATCTGGAACAAATATCTGTCCATACGGATCAGTGTGTCTTTAGTCATTTAACCAGCATAATGTCCCACATTAAAGATCTGATGGGGCATCAATCACTTATCACAACGGTGTATAGATGCAGCAGCAGAGACAGATTTAATCCCCATAAACATTCACACTTGAAAACAAAACTAACAGAAGTAAACAGTTCTAGAGTGTTAGTGCCTGTTATCACAGGACAGGAATGACCTACAGGATACTACTGTATTTTACTGCTCATATTTTTTACCCTAGTTTCATTTGGTTTTACGCGATTTCATGTATTATTTGTGTGTGTCTGTGTGTGTACAGTGTGTGTGTGTGTGTGTGAGTGCGAGAGATAGCGTGAGAGCGCGTGCGCGAGAGAGGGCTTACATGGTGATTTGTCCAAGGTTACTAAAACCTGGCTTACTACCTATAAAAAATATTTCAATTTAACTCATGGGTCTCAATCACAGATGACACGACAAATTATATACTGAAACGTTCATTTGAACATTTAAAAATATATACAAAAACACGAATACTAATGTTATCATGGTGTAAATTATTAACATTAGGTTAGGTCCTGCCCTTAATTAATTCATATTATAATTACTTTTACATAGTATAGTTACTGGACTGACATGACCAAAAACTAGCTATTTCATTTAGCCTTTCTAAAATTCAACCCATATATCATTTGTAATCAGAAAACATAAAACATATTATGATCTGTTCAATAGCCCATCTGTTTTAATTTAGTTTGTATTTTTTATCATTCATAAGACAACCTTTCAGTTTTGTAAATATTTTAGTTATAGTGTGTTAAGTCTTACTTTAGGTTAAACGTTTTTGAGAATTTGACCATCCAGTTTAGATAAATATTATGTCATTGATAAAATCTGGATTAAGGATATTTTATTATATATATATTTATTTTTTAGTTTCCCCCTGAGGGATTGCCACCTTATTGTGGTCAGGGGGTTTGCGTGCCTCAAAACAATTCAGCAAATACAATACTGTTACTATACAGTAAGGCCAGGTAAAAACAGTGCTTGAACATGATGCCCCCCTCCCCCCACCCCGTGTTGTCTGGTCTAGAACGGCGCTGCCTCTGACCGTCTTTTGTCTTGTAAATGAGTATTCTCACTCACCTTCCAATCCCCCCAGCGCACACACTGTTTGTACTGTAAACTGTAACTGTGTTTGCTAGGGCACTTGGTTATACACATTACTTTAATGTATGGAACACTTACTTAACTTACTGGGTTGGTTTAAACATCGCTTATTACCTTATTCAGCAAAATAAATTCATTATTAACGTATTGAAGTATTTTAGTTAAGGACAAAAACTGTGCTTGTGTTTAGAACTGCTGAACAGCCGAAAACACACACACACCCATCCCCCCGCCAAAAACAGACACAAACAGAGCAATTAACACCATGTCCTACTCAGGAGTGGAAGGTGAGAAACCTCAATGGAGAATACCAAGTTTGTCGTTGCTCTTTTGGAGTTCTTAAAACCCAAAACATTTATTTATACTGAGAAAAAATTATTATGGGTCACATAATCACAAACACAAATACATATAATCAAGTGTTTAACTGGTTTCATTTGTTTCTATGATCAATAATTATTATTATTATTTTCAGCCCAACTCTTTGACTATTTAAAACAAAGTTGTGTCCCATTTTTTTGCCCATTGAAGTTGTTGGTTCAACTAAACAATTTTTAAATACCCAAACAATCCCCCAAAATTAAAACACGCAAACATGACTTTATCAATTCAATTTATTCTTCCAAAACTAGTCAAAGTTAAAACAGTAATTTATATAAAACAGATGAATACATGTTGTCTTTTTGCTTAAAGTTCATTAAACTACCCGGGTACACCAGCTGCTTATAAGTCTCTATCTATAGTCCTTTTACATTAAAATATTAATTTTTCAAATATCAAAACTATTAAACATGGAACAGTTCAAGTCTTTGTTTCCCCCAAAGTACTGTATCAGACATTTTGCAGTTCTATGTTCAGAATATACAGTAGACCTGATCAAACATCATTCTAAAGCTGTCGGACTGTGACGTCATCCCTCCTACAGCTCCCTCAACAGCTTGTTCAGGCTCCTCCAGTCCTGTAGCTCCAAAAGTCCAGCCGTCAGCCGTCTGACCCCCCAAATCCTCCACAGCGGAGCTCTGCTTAAAGACAACAGGAGAATTTAGTCAAGACAAAGATAAATAAACTTTACAGAACATATAGTTCTAATAAAAATAAAATATATTAATAAACCTATTTACCACAGAGTGTGTAAAATACTGTTTTGGGGATTCTGTAATGTAAATAATCTGCCTGTGCTAATGTTATCCAGTGAACAGTGTTAGTGTTAACCAGTGAACAGTGCTAGTGAATGCCTGTATTATCGTCTGCATTAAATTAACCGGGAATTTACTTAATGCGCTTCTCATACAAATAAGTTAAGCGATATAACACTCGTATATGAGCATTAGTTCATCTCTGAAGCCAAACTATAACTTACTGAAGCCCCTCACACACACACACACACACCTCCCCCCTCCTCCTCCTTATCTGATAAACACTTCAGTGTTGTTATTCAGCTCTTTAACTAAGCGCTCGCGCTACCGCAGAAAGTCACGGACAAAGTGTATAAAATATAAACCGGGTTATAAGCGTTACTAGCTCCTGTACAGCTCCCCTCAGTCTGTGTCCCTCATCAACTGCATCATATTATATTACAGTCACAGAAATAACCTGCAGATTAACTCTTAACCAGAGAATAAATAAGCGCTGAATTTATCCAGACAACACGCGGTGAGATTCTCTCAGTATTTACAGAGAACACAAACACTCTTCATCGGGTAGTGCAGCTCTTCTAATAGGGACATTAATAGTATTGTCGAAGCTTGAGCATGTTTTTGAGGTAAAGTGGAGTGACATTGTGAGTGTGTGACACTGACAGTAAGCTGTAATATTAACTCCAGACTTGGTAAACAGAACATTAAGTTCTCTAAAGTCACATCTGACCGCTGCTGCTGCTGCCAGTGATATTTAAAACAGCCAATAAAAAACTAAACTGGGAAATAAACTGTAAACTACCCCAAACACATTTTATAAAATAAAACATCACTTACCACGAATAGTCCGTTAAGCCGCCATCTTCATCTCTGTAGTTTGGTAGCGTCAGTTCGGCGGGGGTGGAGGCGGGTTGTTAAAATCACGTGATTGCAACTCAGCGCAGCTGGCTTGTTTTAACGTGTTATTGAGAACGAAGCGCCATCTAGTGGTGGCACCAGGTAAATGAATAAATAGGGCTTGAATGGGCGTGTTTACTGTGAAATCTTGACACGCCTTTCGGCCAGGAAAGGGAGGGGGGACTACGGCGTGCAAAGGCCATTCACACGCCATTCACACTTCAGCCACCCTGTCGCGGCTATTTGGCGTGGCTCCCACTGTATGATCAAGTGTTTAACTGTTTTCATTTGCTTGTATGAACAATAATTATTATTATTATGATTTTCAGCCCAACTCTTTGACTATTTAAAACAAAGTTGTGTCCCATTTTTTGGATACACCAGCTGCTTATAAGTCTCTATCTATAGTCCTTTTATATTAAAATATACATTTTTTAAATATCAAAACTATTAAACATGGAACAGTTTAAGTCTGTTTCCCCCAAAGTACTGTATCAGACATTTAGTAGTTCTATGTTCAGAATATACAGTAGACCTGACCAAACATCATTCTAAAGCTGTCGGACTGTGACCTCCTACAGCTCCCTCAACAGCTTGTTCAGGCTCCTCCAGTCCTGTAGCTCCAAAAGTCCAGCCGTCAGCCGTCTGACCCCCCAATCCTCCACAGCGGAGCTCTGCTTAAAGACAACAGGAGAATTTAGTGAAGACAAAGATAAATAAACTTTACAGAACATATAGTTCTAATAAAAATAATATATATTAATAAACCTATTTACCACAGAGTGTGTAAAATTCTGTTTTGGGGATTCTGGAATGTAAATAAACTGCCTGTGCTAATGTTAACCAGTGAACAGTGTTAGTGTTAACCACTGACTGTCCTTATTATCGTCTGAATTAAATTAACCGAGAATTTACTTAATGCGCTTCTCATACAAATAAGTTAAGCGATATAACACTCGTATATGAGCATTAGTTCATCCCTGAAGCCAAACTATAACTTACTGAAGCCCCTCATACCCCCCCCCCCACACACACACACCTCCCCCCCCCTCCTCCTTAACCAATAAACACTTCTGTGTTGTTATTCAGCTCGTTAAAGAAGCGCTAGCGCTACCGCGGAAAGTCCCGGACAAATTGTATAAAATATAAACCCAGTTATGAGCGTTACTAGCTCCTGTACAGCTACCCTCAGTCTGTGTCCCTCATCAACTGCATCACATTATATTACAGTCACAGAAATAACCTGCAGATTAACTCTTAACCAAAGAATAAATAACCGCTGAATTTATCCAGACAACACGCGGTGAGATTTTCTCAGTATTTACAGAGAACACAAACACTCTTCATCGGGTAGTGCAGCTCTTGTAATAGGGACATTAATAGTATTTTCGAAGCTTGAGCATGTTTTTGAGTTAAAGTGGAGTGACATTGTGAGTGTGTGACACTGACAGTAAGCTGTAATATTAACTCAAGACTTGGTAAACAGATCATTAAGTTCTCTAAAGTCACATCTGACCGCTGCTGGTGCTGCCAGTGATATTTAAAACGGCCAATAAAAAACTAAACTGGGAAATAAACTGTAAACTACCCCAAACACATTTTATAAAATAAAACATCACTTACCACGAATAGTCCGTTAAGCCGCCATCTTCATCTCTGTAGTTTGGTAGCGTCAGTTCGGCGGGGGTGGGGGCGGGTTGTTAAAATCACGTGATTGCAACTCAGCGCAGCTGGCTTGTTTTAACGTGTTCTTGAGAACGAAGCGCCATCTAGTGGTGGCACCAGGTAAATGAATAAATTGGGCTTGAATGGGCATGTTTACTGTGAAATCTTGACACGCCTTTCTGGCAGAAACGGGAGGGGGGATTACGGAGTGCCAATGGCATTCACACGCCATTCACACTTCAGCCACACGGTCGCGGCTATTTGGCGTGGCTCCCTCTGTATATTGTTGTTGATGTTTAAACTCTCATGAGGGCTCTTGGCTCTCCAGAGACACAAAATGATAGCTTGTCATCAAAATTTTGCATTGACTTTCCTCCTCTCCTCCACCTCTTTGCTCTACCTGATGTCGTCCATTACGGACAAAACTGTCTCAGATGATGAACAAAAGAAAACAAAAGCAAGATAGATTCCAGTGCTGCATAATCATATACATACATAATCCATTCCATTGATCTTATCCCCCTCAATGTAATGGTCTTTACAAAGCACACCAAACATACATGCCCAACACTACAGGCCAGATCACAGTGACCACCTACTGTGTGCGTACTACAACTGAGATCTCCTGCATTGTATTTGCATTTAAATTTCTTAGTTATGCATCCATTTTGACAATCGTAAGTTGGTCTGTGATATCATTCCACTATGACATGTATTTGTATGACTATCGCATGATAGAGAAGTCAGGTTAGATGCGGAAGGCTACGGAAACACAAGCTTTTGACCGTAAGCTAGGAATGTAAGATACAGCAACTAGGTTGTTGTAACCGTAAGGTCCCGTAAGTAGGTATATACAACAAGAGTGTTGTTATATACGTAAGCTAAGAATGTAATTTATAAGATACAGCAAATATTTTGCTATCAAAGGACCTGGGGCCTCATGTATCAACGCTGCGTACGCACAAAAACTTTGCTTACGCCAGTTTTCACGCTCACGGTCGGATTTACTAACAGTGAAATTAACGTGAGAATGTGCGTTCTTACACGCCAACTTCATGTCTGGCATACGTGTATTTCTTGTGTGTGTTTGTTTTATTTCCGTTGGCGACTCCTAGAGGCAATTATGTTAAATTGCACACTACAAAGTATCGCACCAACACACGTGAAAAACATTGCTATTAATTTATAATTGATAAAATGTGTTAATTGACACAATATTTTTCTACCAATTATGTGATTTAGAACATATAAAAGCATTTGCAAATGTATACAACCCTTAGTCTATGGCAATGGCAGTGTTGGCCTTATTAGAGGACATTGTCAGTGGCTGAATCCGAAGGGAACACGTTTTTAGGGATCACAGTGATTTTTCTGGCCCATGTTGATAACTGGCTTATTAGCCTTTTCAGATTTCGAAGAGCTATCCTCTTGGAGCTCAGTGCTGAGTTGGGTCCAAATTTGGAAAGAGAGACAGCGAGGAGCCACGCATTACCCGTTCCCTTACAGGTGCTGACAACGCTTGGTTTCATGGCAACTGGTTCTTTCCAAAGGGAACTGGCAGACCGCTCGGGGTTAAGCCAGTCGTCTTTGAGCCGTGCAATGCCAGCTGTATGGGACGGGATCACCTGCATGTCTAGCAGGTACAGTATATAAGGTTTCCATAATTTCCGCAATTTGCAGCGATCGCCTGTTTTCCGAATATAATCGGAGCGATCGACTGCACGCACATAAAGGCGCCATCTGAAGACAGATTTTCACATGTGAATCGGAAACATTTCCATTCAATAAATGTGCAAATAATATGTGATGCTCAAACAGGGCCGGTTCTAGGGGGGCAAGAGGGGGCAGCGCCCCTCAAATAAAAAATTTTAAATGTTGAGAAAGCACATGTTAATATACTCACAAAATGAATTTATAACAAGTTGATAAAATGATCTGCGTTAGCGGAAAAATCCGCCTAAAAAGGGACACTACACAATACGGTATTAGATTTCACAGGCTGCAATACCCCCCCCCCCCCCCGTCGCATGATCTGACCGCATGCACATCCTGTCCCCCTCCCCATGCCCCCTTGCATGATCTAACCGTGCGCACAACCCCCCCCCCCCCCCCCCCCCCCCCCCATTTCATGATCTGACCGCGCGCACTGGGAAAAAACAATGCTAGACCGGGATGCACCATTCAAATTTCTGAATAATGCCCCCCCCATATGGTCAGGTCTAGAATCGGCCCTGCTCAAATGCGCCTAACAAATATTGTGGCGAGGTGGCCTGGGTCAACCCATGATTCATTCATCCTCACAAACAGCATGGTTGGGATGAGGCTCCACGGTGCCAGGGTGCGCGATGGGTGGTTTCTTGGTGAGTGATGTATTTAAAGATATTATTCCAGCTAAGTTCTTTTTTTATTTTGTTATTAATTCCGGAGTACAAACTTGCAGATAACACGGTTTTTCTCCGGTCTACCTCTGATAGGAGCACCTCCAAATCACATTCTGTGAAGTTTCTCTTTTTGCTTGCTTTTGCCATAGGTTTTTCGTTTGGTTTTGCCAAAGTGGAGTCATTACCATATTTATACGGGGGAGGAGGCAGGGAGGGGTTTTGCGCTCGTGCACGTGCGCTCAATTTCACGTTAATTCGGATGTACAAAGAGAATATGCGTGGGATTCCGCGTACATAGTGTTTCATACATCAGATTTTTTTAGTGCGTACTCACATTTACAGCTTTGTCCGTACGCAATGTTTTAGTATAAATTCAGCGCAAGTCTTTGTACATGAGGCCCCTGGGTTTTAATAACATCTCAGCATGTCTGCAGACTGATCATCTTCATGACAGGCTGCAATGATGCAGAAATTCATGCTAAAGGAGCCCTTACTAAATATTCAAGTTCAGGTTCAAGTAGGCTTTATTGTCACTTCAACCATATACAGTTAGTACACAGTGAAATGAAACAACATTCCTCCAGGACCAAGGTGCTACATGCAACATAAATTTACAACAAAAATTAACAGAAGAGCTAAAACTAGCTAACCAAGAGGCCTAGTTAGCTGGCTAGCGGAGACGAGACAGATTGACCTGACAGCATAAATTTTAACAACATAAATTAACAAAAACTAACCAGCTAACTCAGAGACAACAGACAACATAAAGTGCACGTGCAAATGTGCAAACAAGAGCAACAAAGTGACAGTGTAACAAACACAACATAGCATAATACTTTGTGGTGTTGAGGTGATGAGTTGAGGTAGTGCAGAACCAGTAAACATTCCTTAAAGTAGCAGCAAGAATTAAGAATTTAGTGCAAAAAGTAATCCAGTAATGAATATTGTGCGAAAAAGAGCATTTACAGGTTGGTGTGTACAATAGTTTGGTAGTGTAGGTCAGTGTGTTTGCGCTTGTGTTGATTAGTCAGTCCAGTCTCAATGTTTTGAGGTAGTTGAGTTAAGCTGAGTGATAATGTGTGTGTGTGTGTGTATGTACAGTATGTGTGTGTGTGTGTGTGTGTGTGTGTGTGTGTGTGTGTGTGTGTGTGTGTGTGTATTTATCTGTCCAGTCCCTTTTTGTGGAGCGCATTTGACACTTGCTTTTGTTGAGTCCCTTTTTATTAAGCGCATAAATGAAAATACTTTTCATGAGTTGGCCATTTCTGTAATATTTTAATATTTTGTAATGCTAATAGTACTTTGAGGAGAGAAACGAAGTTTTACCTGTTTTTAATAATAGTAATAATAATAATAATGCATTTTGTTTATATATTCGCCTTTCTATTCTTTCAAGGTCACCTTTCAGATCAAACAAGAATAAATTAAACAGTAAAACAAGATAACAGAGATAACATTTAGTAGTTAGAGAAGATTAAAAACAAAACATGTTATCGTGTTTCACTGATAATTGTATGCATCTCTGTGACCATGAAAGACTACAACTTCAGCTCAGCATTTGCTTGCAAAAATTCTGCTTCCCACTTCACACCTTGCTTTAGACACTTCCCAGCCCAAATCAGAAAAAGTAGGGACGGAAGGTAAAATCTAAATTAACGCTGAAAATAGTGGTTTGTAAATCAAATGTGACCTTTTGTTGCAAACTAAAGTTGATATGAACACCATATAGTTCTTGTTTTGTTAACATCCAATCATTTAAAAAATATTAATCCAAGACGTAACAATTTACAGTAACAATTTCCACGAAGAAGGAAATAGATTTGGTTTTTGTTTATACTGTATGTTCAATAATAGAAATAGCTGTTTAAAACATATGTGCAATATCATCTAAGACAATTACAGAATAAAAAAAAACTGTTATAATATTACTAATTTCTCAAATAGCAGATCACTAACTGCAAAATATGAAGTATTTTAACAAGACCAAATTGAAAGTGTTGGTATTATGCACATTATTTATTTGTGGCACACTTTTGTGCAGTTACACTATATGTATTATCTGCATTTCAACACAAATTTGGAATAATAAGCTAAAGAAATATCTGCAGGCTGCACTAACTGAATCACTCAATTTAAATTTTTGATTACTTTGTATGCTATAGGATTGTCATCTTTTATTGATTTTGTCTATACATGGTTTCATTGTTGCTAATATTATATAGTTTATTCACCATGGAAGTGTTTGTTTTGTTGTAGTCTTTCATTTTTTTATATTTGTGCCTTTTATTGATTCTATGCTCTATTGATTCTCTGTTGTTAATTACCTTTTAGAAATCCATAACAATATTTTTTTTATAAGCAACCTTAATCATTATTTTTAATAATTGTTGTATGCATGCTATAAATTTTATACCATCTTCCTAGCTAGTTAGTTAAGTTTTCACCTCCAGTTTCTTTGTTTATTTTTCTACTAATTAAATAAATATACTTACTTACACTTTCTGTATCTGTGTTTGCCTGTATGCATATTCATGTGAAGGAGGATATGAACCTGAATGAAGACCGTAAAGCTCCTCTGCGTGAAAAGGACCTAAGCACTAAACGAGAGATGGTTGTCCAGTACATCTCTGCAACAGCTAAATCTGTAAGTGTGTATTTGTTTTTGCTTCTTGTTTTAAAGAGCTAGAATGGCTGGGTAACATAGATGTAGAATGAAAATACAGAAAACATTGCCTTTCCATGACGTCAATACTTGCTAAAGCCATACATATCTTTATCTAATACAAATTAATAAATTTTCTCCCTTCCTGGCTCAATTAATGATTGACTTCACACACTTTTTTGTACCTACTTGCCTTTATTTGTTTGCGTTTGCCAAGATAAGTGTAAAATACACATCAGAATAAATTGTTGCTTTATTTAGAATATAAAATTGCCATGTTATACTACTACACTGCAAAAGTATTTAAGTCATATCACATGCTGCTGTACAAAAGCATTACCTAAAGTTTATTTAACTAAGTATTTTTCTTTTCCATCAAAAAACCTGTGACTGGTGGAACTAATATTGAACTGGCGACTGACTGTAGTGAAAGTAGTTTTAAATTTTTACCACTCGTATGATGCCAAAAGCTGAGGAGAATAAATCACGGAGCTGGTGGGCAGTTGATCATAAGTCACACTTTTTCCCCTTTAGAATAATATGTAGAATCAGTTAACTTCTGTCTTTCTAGGGTTTAATCTTGAATAGTATAAAATGGAACGCTAATGTGCTATGTAGGATGTACAATCTTTTGTTCCACACTCAAACCTTGGACCTTCTGGACTGCACCCCTGTCCCTTTAAGATTACACAAAGATTACATTATCAAATGTATTTTCTGGATTAAGGTAATTTCGTGACAAATTTTGAATATGGGTTTTGGCAGGCAGCTGCTCACCTCTCTGCAGTACTGGCCTTAGACTGTACTGGCTTTAGACTGTACTGGCCTACAATTACCCATGCTGTCAACTCACAGTTAGTGTAATTGAAAAAATAACAGAACAACCAGTGTTGCAATGAGACCCACCATGGTCGTGTCATCAGCGAACTTGATGTTGTGATTCGAACTATGTGTCGCTACACAGTCGTGAGTCAGCAGTGTGAACAGCAGGGGACTGAGCGCACAGCCTTGTGGGGCCCCAGTGCTCAGTGTGGGGGTGCTGGAGGTGCAGTTCCCGATCCATACTGACTTGAGGCCTTCCAGTCTGAAAGTCCAGGATCCAGGTGCAGAGGGAGGTGTTCAGGTGCAGCAGGCTCAGCTTCCCGATCAGTTGTTGGGGGATGATAGTGTTGAATGCTGAGCTGCAATCTATGTACAGGATTTGAACGTATGTGTCCTTATTGTCCAAGTGTGTGAGGGCAAGATGGAGTGTAGTGGAGATTGTGTCGTCCGTTGAGCGGTTACGGTGGTACGCAAATTGCAGTGGGTCCAGTGAGGGGTCATCAGGGTCTTGATGCGCAGGGTGTAAGTGCAACTGGACGGTAGTCATTGAGACAGGACACAGAAGACTTCTTGGGCACGGGGACGATGGTTGGTGGCCTTGAAGCACATGGGAACGATTGCGCTGCTCAGAGAGATGTAGAAGATGTCGCTGAGAACATCTGCCAGCTGTTCTGCACATTCTCTGAGCACTCTGCCTGGGATGTTGTCTGGTCCAGCAGCTTTACATGGATTGATTCTGCGTAGAGTTTTCCTCACATCAGCTGTAGTGAGAGTGTAACGCTCAGGTTTAATTTTAGAGCTAATTACACAAAAACGGGGTCTTAAATCTATATACGGGCTAATATTGTTTACTTCCGGTATTGCGCAACCTTCGCGGAGCACAGAAAGACGCACGACGACAACAACAACAACAACTAAACCAAACCAACGTTTATTAAAGTAAAGGAAAAAGATATATACAAACAAATAAATAAGGTGCACCGAAACCAAATAATATATACAGAATATATACAACTATAAACAAATGCGTGTGGGTGAGTGCGTATGTATCAATGTCCCGGACAGTGTTATTGTAAGTGTGTAATGATGTACGGGAGAGATAGCTCGATATCACCGGGAAAAGATGGTAAATCCGGGAGCATGAGAAAACGGAACGAGAAGGGTACTGAATGAAAACCAGGGAAAGTAATCCACAGAATATCCACACAGGCTCTCTATCTCTCGTCACAAATGCAGCGCGCTGTCTCATCTCTCTGTCTCGATTGTCATGCCGGTTCCGGCTTTATGCCGGCACACGTGACCCGATAGGTCATCGGGGTTCCCCTGCGGCACACCTGCGCATGCTCGCGAGAGCTTGACCCTGGAACCAATACACAGTCTGTCGGGGGAACAAAATAGCCAACTAGGAGTCGCTAAAAAGACCTGGTGGTTTTATTTTTTACTTACCACTTTATTTGTGGCCTATAAAAACAACCCCTTATGTGGTCTTCGCCGCCACGTCGTTCTTCCTGTCGAACCGAGTGTAGAAGTTGTCCAGTGCATCTGGGAGGGAGTCGTCACCGTCAAAGGTAGGCATTCATCTTGGGAATGATAGATACAAGTCCTGCCCAGTGGCCAGAGGGATTTTGAGCCATTCTTCTTGCAGAATAGTGGCCAGGTCACTACGTGATGTTGGTGGAGGAAAACATTTCCTAACTCGCTCCTCCAAAACACCCCAAAAGTGTTCAAAGTGGCTCAAAATTATTTAGATCTGGTCACCGTGAAGGTCATTGGAGATTTTCAACTTCACTTTCATGTTCATCAAACCACTCTCTCACCAGTCTTGCTGTGTGTATTGATGCATTATCATCCTGATACACGGCACCAATTTTAGGATACACTATTCTTTGGGGCTTCTCCATACTGTAACTTTCCTGGATATGGGAAAGACAGTAAGGTGGACTCAGCAGAGAACAATACATGTTTCACATTGTCCACAGCTCAAGATTTTCGCTGCTGGCACCATTGAAACCAGCGTTTGGCATAGGCACTAGTGACCGAAGGTAATAAATTGATCGATCAGCCAAAACAGTTTGTTTGACTGTGACCCATGATCGTCCAGTCAGCTGCAGATATAAACGATTCTGTACAGAGTTCAGAAGTTTTCCAGTAGCGAAACAGCAACATAATTTTTACACCAAAAATCCTTTTTCTCCAAACTGAGAGTGGATTAATCGCAAAAACCACTCATTACACATACTTACACTAGTCTTAAAACACTGCAAGGGCAAATTAGTCGAAAATCACTGTTAAGTTGAGTTTTGAGGCTTTGTCGAAGCGGTAAAACATTTCTTTAAAATCTTACAGGTAGCACACTGAACTATTTACACATTTTTATCCTGTGTGGTAGAAGTAAATTATGTGCTAATGTGCTAAGTTTGTTTAGAAATAATGATAGCAGATGATATATTTCCTTTTCAATTAAAACTCTTGTATTTAAGGTTAGTTTGTGTTGTTTAAATGCTTCCTTCCTGGTTTTTAAATGGAAAACTAATGTTATAAGAAATGGGCTATATGTAATTAATCATTAAACTTTTTTAAAAGGTTTAAAATTGGAAAAAAAAATTATCAAGTCGGGATGTTTATTAAATCATGATATTTATAGAATCACAGTTTTAATAGAATCTGCACATGGGTTTCGTGATATCATATTGGTACGTGACTGGTGATTCCCATCCTTAGTAGCTATTGCCAATTTGTTCATTTTACTAAGATTTTTTTTATTATTTACCTTTATTTAACCAGGCAAGACAGATTAAGAACAGGTTTCTTATTTACAACTGTGGCCTGGCAAGATCTCATCCTTGTGTCTACAGGAGATAAAATTTATTTGTATAGATATTTTAGTCATGGTATAAACAATATATAGGCTGTCAACACCCAGCCTCTTAATATGTAAAATAATTCTATCCATTTTTCAATAATGTAATACAATGTATTAAATAAGTAAACCTTGACGTGATTGAAAGTTCTGATAGAATTCCAACGATTGCATATCTGGTAATAAAGATTAATTAAGAAATCGGTTTAAATGAAGAAATTATCTTTATATTTAACATTTTGCATATATTGTGGAATGTTGGATTGCAAATAACTTTGTCTGCGAAAATTTTTAAATACATTTTAACTTGTTAAACGAGCAAGGTTTTGATATACAAGTACTGAATATAGTGCATTCGGAAAGTATTCACAGCACTTAACTTTTTACACATTTTGCTGTGTTATGGCCTTATTTAAAAATTTATTAAATTCAGTATTTTTCTCAAAATTCAACAAACAATACCCCACAGTGACAGCGTAAAATAAGTTTGTTTAAAATCTTTGCAAATTTATTTAAAAAAAAGTATTCACAGCCTTTGCCATGATCCTCAAAATTGAGCTCAGGTGCATCCTCTTTCCACTGATGATCTTTAAGATGCTTCTACAAATTGATTGAAGCCCACCTGTGGTAAATTCATGATTTGGAAAGACACACACCTGTCTCTATAAGGTCCCACAGTTAACAGTACATGTCAGAGCACAAACCAAGCCATAAAGTCAAAGGAATTGTCTGTAGACCTCTCAGAGAAGAATGTATCGAGGTCCAGGTCTGGGGAAGGGTACAGAAACATTTCTGCAGCATTGGAGGTCCAGATGGATCAGTGGCCATCCATCATCCATAAATCGAAGAAGTTAGGATCCACTAGGACTCTTCCTAGAGCGGGCCGCCTGGCCAAAGTGATCGACTGGGGGAGAAGTGCCTTAGTCAGGGAGGTGACCAAGAACCTGATGGTTAGTCTAAAAGAGCTCCAGTGTTTCTCTCTATGGTTCTTTCTTCCAGAAGAACCATAGTGTGTCAGCAGACCTTGTTAAGATGCTCAAGAAAGATATGGTTGATAGTGTTGAATACAGCTGTCAAATCAAGGATAAGGTGTTTCAGTACAGTTTCAGTAGGCCTGTAGGTAACCAGACTGGGAGGTCTCATAGAGGTTGTTAAGATTGAGCTTTTCCAAAAGCTGGTGCTAAAGGAGCTGGCTGTTTACAGAGTGCTGTATCAAGGTAAATTCAAGTTGACTATAAGGTAAAAGTGTGGTAGGAAAAGGTGCACAAAAATAGGAATGATTTTAGGAAGATTGTCATGCAAAGTTGTTTTAAGAATTTAGGGAAGCTTCACAAGAAGTGGAGTGAGATTGGAGTCAGTGAATAAAGAGCCACCATAACAGTTCAGGAATTGGGCTACAACTTCATTTGCAACTGCAGTCTCAGAATCTACATTGCTTGAAGTCCTTCGAGAATTTTTCAGTGTGTGATGAGTTGATGTGTCATCTGCTGGTGTTGGTCCACTTGTAGTCCAAAATGTCGGCAGGACTTACAGTGGGTGCACAAGCAGTATGTGACTTCTACCGTCACGGCCTATGCCGATAGCATTTGGGTTTGTGTGTTTGCTGACTTTTACCGCTGAGTGGCGCTATATAATTTTAGATTGACGCCTCAGGTATCAGTTCGTTCTCTCCAGGCTTAATGAGGCGCAGGTCGTCCACAGCCACACGTCGTTGCAGATAAAATAAAGTGAACCATTGTAATTAAACGAATTCAAATTAATAATTAAAATTAAATTCATTTTTTTTTAGGATCGAATTTAAGCAACGTAAACGTTAACACACTGACCCTTTAGATTTTATTATGTGTAATTAGAAAAGCTACAAGTGTAGGGTCTTATTTCATCTTATATTTTGTGTTCTTTAAATTTGTAGCTTTTATAAGACTCTACTTTTATTTAGGTGCACTCACAATGACGAAAATCTTTGATTTTGTTAAATAAAGAAAGTAAACGGGGTTCTGTATTGTTTTTGGTGAACTTGAGCGTGTCAGAAAATGAACCCAAACTCCGTGTATACTCGCCTCACAGACGTGAAAAATATATACTTATAGAAAGCGAAATATCTACTTTTATATAAACTAATGAAAAAAAAAATTAGATTATGTAATTCGTATGAAAAGTGAATTATAGGCACGCTCACTGCTGCGGAGACGACGAGATGACATGATCACCTTCAGCACAGCCGAAACCAAAGGAATCACTAATTTATCAATGAATTGTTAAAATGGTCAGAGTGAGTTTCCTGGCTGTTTTAACAAATATTTGAAGTAGATAACAGTAGCCCACATTTATAAAAGCATTTTTATTTAGACTATAAAAAATAATCCTGCATTTATTTTTTAGGTGTGCCTGCTGCCACAGTTCTTATATGGCTCTTTATCGGAGTAAATTCAGTAACAAACCTGTAACTTTCCATGTAAATCAGGTACATCTGTATGAATAAATTGTTTAAATGTGATCAGTGATTTATGTAAACGACTCAGTTTAGATGTAAGTAAATGCTCATTGCTGCGCTGTTTGGGGGAGGGACGCGCTAATGACGATTTTATCTGCTGTGTGGAGGCTCGCCCGTGAGAGGTTGCACGCTCGGTCCAATACACAGCAAAAATATGTTAGTATATCATGACTGAAATACAGTGGCTCACATCGGCGTGCGTAGACAGCATAGACAGCGCTTATTTAACACCTATAAATATGTTTGTGTTGTATTTCTGGGAAAGAGAAATCTAATATCTCATAACGGCGCGCGCGTTCATCTGACTTTAGATCAAAACTCGGCAAAGTTAAAGAGCACACGCGCGCCGCGGGATCACGCAAACATTTTACATTCACTAAAAGGTTTATTCACAACCACATTTCAGCCATTCACACACATGCATTGTGCTGTTTGTACACACTTTCAGTTTTCCCCTTCTACTCTCCTCCTTGATCAAAAATGCTCCCGATATGAGCCGACACGAGCAGATTTGTTTCAGTCAGAATATTTATCAATCATAAAGAGAGGCGACATATACTTGCTGATTAAACACTGCATTTTTTAAAGTGAAAGCGCGCGATGTGAGCAGCTTTAATTATTGATAATTAAATCATTATTAAATGGTGGACATAAACAGCAAAAAGAATAATATTCTTTTAATTATTATTATCATGTTCTTTTGCTGTTTGAGCGTCTGTGGATTCCAAAATTGACATTTTTACCATTTTTTTAATCACTGGAATGGAACAGATAGAAAGTTTCCTTATCTCCTTTGTAAGAAAAATCTCATTCCAGGGATTACAAACTGTAACAATGTCAATTTTAGAATTCAGAAGATTTTAAATTTACACAAATTTAAGAAGAGGCCTGAAGCAGATCCAAGATCCCCCCCCAGTTTGCTGAAACCATAAACAGTGGTGATTTTTGTTTTTCAGAGTGTATAGGTGAGAACAGCTAATTCACACTTGGGGAGGGTGTATTATTTGCATTTGAATTTGTCTGACATTGCAAAGCACACATAGTAAAACTGCAAGAACAACAACCTAATGTAAATACAAATAAGAGGCCCTGATTATATTGCATAAATATTATTTAGTAAAACAAAATTCGTAATTAGAAAAGCTACACCTGTAGGGTCTTGTCATCTTATATTTTGTGTTCTGTAAATTTGTAGTAGATTTATTAACTGAAATAAATTACACTAAACGGGTTTCTGTATTGTTTTCGGTGAACTTGAGTGCGTCAGAAAATGAACCGATACTCCGTGTATACTCGCCTCACAGACGTGAAAAATATATACTTATATAAAGCGAAATATCTGCCTTTTATATAAGCTAATAAAAAACAAATTATTAGATTATGTAATTCGTATGAAAAGTGAATTGCAGGCGCGTCCACTGATGTAGAGACGACGAAATGGAAGAGATCGAAAGTTTCCTCATCATAACATGCCTTGTATTGTTTTTAATCACTCTATACACAACCCGTGATTTTTATGCTATGTTAGAGATGGGAAATGCAATTGGAATCTTTTGTTTTATTTTAAATTTTTTTAAATAAAATATTAACTTTCAATATTTTATAAAAAATACCTAAGAAAATTGTGTATAGAGTGATTACGACTAATACAATTTATGTTATGATAAGGAAAGTCTATTTCTTCTATTCCAGTAAAACAGTAATAATGTCAATTTTAGAATCTAGAATCCAGAAGATGAAATTTGCAAAAATTAAAAAAGAGGCCTGAACTGCAGGTCTTTCAAAATCCAGGTCTTAAAGTGGGGAGGGGTGCATTTCAGTTTTACCTGAATGTATAGGTGAGAACAGCTGAGTCACACCTGGTGAGGGTGAATAATTTGCATTCGAATGTTGCCTGCCATTGTAAAGCACACACAGTAACATTAAAAGAACAACATCCCAGGACAAATAGGAATAAGAACCCCTGATTATACGGCATAAATATTTAAATATTATTAAATATTACAACAAAATTCCTCCGCGCGGGAAAACTTTATGCATGCGTGTGTGCGCTGATTAGACTTTGTAGGGAATTAAAGAGGAGACAAACAACATTAGCCCATGTTTAGAAAAGCAGTTTTATTTAGACTATATAAAATAATCCTGCATCTATTTTTATGCATTTATGATATTAGACTACGTAGGAGGTTAAAGACGAGGATCACGATATGTCACGGCGTGTGCCCAAATCTATTGCTCCTCGCTCACTCTCTCTGTGTAGGCTCCCTAGATAGGCGGCAGGTATGTAAAGGGACGGAGCCACCTATTCGGGCCGGCTGGCGATAATTAATGTTAGGATCTCGAGCTCCGCATTATAAAAGCAAGGCGTGGAGTTTAGTTCGGGAAGTAGGTGATGTGGTGGAGCAGGACAAAGTGGCATGCTAGTGGGGCGATGTGACGTGCCCCAGGGACTTTAAACAGGACACGGGAATTCCGCCCTTTGCGCCCTCCCGCAGCGCCTTCACTCCGTGCAGGTGCACTGCCTCCGCGTGCTCCGTTCTGCCACTCTGCCCACCACCACCTTGTAACGCTCAGATTTATTTTTAGAGCTAGTTACACTAAAACGGGTATATGAATCTATATACGGGCTGATTACACTCACTTCCGGTATTGCGCAACCTTCGCGGAGCAAGGAAAGACGGACACAACAACAATTTCCAAAACCAAACCGAAGTGTATTATGTACAAAATACAAAAAAACAAATGAAGTGCAACGAAAAAACAATATATACAAAATATAAACAAATATGTACAAAGTCAGTAGTGTATGCGAGTGAGTGAGTGCATATGTATGAATGTCCAAGTCCGTGCTATTGTAGGAGTGATAAGGTGTACGGGAGAGATGGTTCGTTCTCACCAGGAAATGATGGTAAATCCGGGAGAACGAGGAAACGGAATGAGAAGGGTATTGTATGAAATCCGGGAACATGAATCCACCGATAATCCACAACCAATCGCTCTTTCTCTCAATGTCATGGGGACCAAAATAACCGCATGGGGCCAGGTTGCTGGTGCAGGTGAGCAACATTAGCTCTTTCTTCTTTCCCCTGCTGTTTAACTGCCCCTTTATGTGGCCGCGCTACAACCTTACGCCATCTGTGTGCCCGCATGCCATCCCTTCCCCTTTCTTTAAATCCTCCCTCCTTTAATCCTTTCCTTCCCTATTTTACCTAAATAAATTATCCCTTTTCCCGTAAGACCTCGTCTCGTGTCCGTGCTTCATGGTGCCACCCGTGCAAATAGGCTCGAACCCGTTACAGATACCAAACCCCGAGCACAAACCTCATTTAAATTTCCTTAACAAATATTGTAAGTAAACAACAATAGCCCAATTTAGAAATTCTTTCAGAGGCTGCGTTAGGCCGGTGTTATGAGCAGAGCGCCGGGAGATGTACTGAAGCTCAAATCTCCGAAAACTACACTTGTACACAATAACAGTAATATTTCAAACATTTTGCAGGCTGCTGTTTGGAGAAAACAGAGAATAAAGAATAAACCAGTTGTTGGGTCAAAATAACCCAAGCAGGTGTTCATTTGTAAATTACTCACTACATCTCATATGACCCAACATGAGCAATACAACAATGTGTTTAAAGTACCTGAAATAACCCAGAATTTTGACCCAGCATAAACCACCCAACGATGTGCTTACAGAAACAACACAGCATTTTTAGTCTGTCTTTTTTGAGTTATTGTAACGTTTTATTCTGAAGGGCTATTTTACTAGTTATTTCTATATTTAAAGTTTGATGTATTTTGAATTTATTTTTTTAAATAACAATAAACAGATACAAACAGAGATATTGATACATTTAACTAATGTTTTTTTTGACTCATTATTATACAATAAATATCAATATCTCTGGTTCAGATTTTTAATTTTTGTTGTATAAAGTTCTCAGATGTGAAAATTACAATCACTGTAGTATTTCTTCGATACAACATATTTTGACTTTTTTTATGACTTAATTCTATTTAAAACTGCGTAGAGTGAAAAATGTCACTTTGCGCCACCTGGCGGTCATTTCACGAATGACTTTAAAATGCAACGGATTTATTTTGGCTGCTGCCGCTTTTCCATGGCGGTGAGCGTGATGGTAATGAGCAGTCTGCTTGTCCACCTACTGTACAGTGCCAAAACTACCATTAATTAGTTTGCTGACCATGATATTACCAGGCTTGATTAGTCAGTCATCTGACCTAACTTGAACCCCATAGAGAATCTGTGGGTTATTATCAAAAAGATGAGTAAAGCCCAACCCAACAATATAGATGAGCTGAAAGCTGATATCAAAGCACCCTGGTCTCCCGTAACACTTCTGCAGTGCCACAGGCTGATTGCCTTAATGCCATGCTGCATTGATGCAGTAATTCATGCTAAAGGAGTCCCAACCAAGTATTAAATGCATAAGTCACTTTACTTTTCAGAAGTTGGACATTTCTGTATTTAATTAAATTTTGAATACTTTTCAAAGAACCCTGCAACAGATTATCCAATTTGAAAGGATAGTGCACCAACTTTGTGGATGAAATGTGCTCAGAATAAAAATCATTACGCAAGATCACTTAAACTTGAAGATGATAAAAGATCAGCAGATAAATTCATGGCCATGTTTAATAGTGAAAGTAAGAGCATTTCCATGTGCACACAGTGTGATGACAACTAACAGTATTGGAATTAAACAGTTGCGTGGCCACAAGAAAACCAGTTGTTAGTGAGAGTAAATAAAAAGTCTTCTACAAAAATTAGACTTTGTAGCAATGGAAAAAGGTCATGTGATCTGATGAGTTCAGATTGTGACCCTGTTGTTTTAGTCAAGACCTTTATAATTATTCTACCATCCTCACTCAGTGAAGTTTGACCCATAATCTGTTAACTACTAATACCCCTATCTCACCTACGTGGTTTTGTGTGGTCCCCGTAAGTATGGTTCATCATGATTCAAAACGAGTTTTGGTGCTGCGATTACGTTTCCATCTTTCAGCGCGTCGGTCCTCATGGATCTTGCAGGACTTCGTGGAACATTGGGCAGTCACTTGTGGCAGTTTACGGTGCCTAACACCACTTCTCATCGCAAGTCAAACCGCATAGGTGAGATAGGGGTATAACAGCAGGAATAACAGAGGGGGTTATCGGGTTATAGGCTCAGCAACATTACAGTAGGTGATCAACCAAGAATGCCTATTACAGCCGTGCTTACCACCGCAGCAAAATGACAGCAGCCAAAATAATTAGTCGCATTTGAAATTAATTTGTGAAATTGCCAACAGGCGAATGCAAATGGACATTTTACAAAACAACTGCAATTGCCGCAATTTTTAATTGTAAGTAGAGCTTAAGTCATAAAATCATATTATGTTGTATTGAAGAAATGCTACACTGATGGTAATTTCCACATCTGAGTACTTATCTCTGTTTGCATCTGTTTATTGTTATTATTTTAGAAAAGTTACATTTAAAGACATAGAACTTTAAATAACTGGAAAAATAGACTTTCAGAATAAAACTTTTTTTTTTTTTTTTTTTAGAGATTTTGTAATATTTATGCAGTAATGACCAGGGCCCCTTAATTCGGTATTTGTTCTTGGTTGTTGTTTTAGTGTTACTGTGTGTGCTTTACAATGGCAGACAACATTCAAATGCAAATAATGCACCCTTCCCCACTTTAAGCTACACACACACACACACACACACACACACACAGAGACCCCTTTTACTTTCGCCTTCAAAGACACACAGGCAAACACATACTCTTTCTCTCTGCTCTACACAGAAACACTGCTTTATCGCAAATTCTTTTCAAAGGTAAAGTGCAGGTTACTTTGTTTTATTTTTACTTTACAGCAGTGATTCTGTTAGTGTGTTGCTCAATCAAGTGTCATTAGAGATTTTTTTCTTTTTTTCCCCCCGATTTTTCTACCTAATTTAGTCGTGTCCAATTCCTTCCCGTCACGTCATTAGAGGGGGCTCCCACATTAAGGCTACTTATTACCATTCAGCCAGGAGGGCCGAGAGCTGTCACGTGTTTCCTCCGAACCAGCGATCTCCAGATGATAGGGCGAGCACTTTACCACTGAGCCACTCAGAGGTCATTAGAGAGATTTCTTGTTGATTTTTCCGATAAAACAGTGTTTCTGTTGTGTGCGCGTTTGTGTGAAAAGAGAGGAGGAAGGGTAACTGAGAACTAAGACGAGAGGGGAGCTTACTTTAGATTCACACACACACACACACACACACACACACACACACACACACACACACACACAGCGCCTGCGCGCACAAACGGAAACACTTATCTGTCGGCATTTTATTTAAACTTTTTTTTAAAAAGGTACAGTGCAGGTTAATTTGTTTTAATTTTAGTTAATATTCCGTGTAAATTTTTTTCTGCATTTATTTTTTTGGGCTGTGGAACGAATAATTTGAATTTCAATTATTTCTAATGGGAATTCTTCCATTTGGTTTACGAGTGTTCTGTAATACGAGCCCGCTACCGGAACAAATTATGCTCGTATCATAATCCAATGTTTCACTGTATATATGTATATATACTGTATGGCTTGCAAAAGTATTCGGCCCCCTTGAACTTTTCCACATTTTGTCACATTACAGCCACGAACATGTATAAATTTTATTGGAATTCCACGTGAAAGACCAATACAAAGTGGTGTACATGTGAGAAGTGGAACGAACATCATACATGATTCCAAAAATTTTTTACAAATAAATAACTGCAAAGTAGGGTGTGCGTAATTATTCAGCCCCCTTTGGTCTGAGTGCAGTCAGTTGCCCATAGACATTGCCTGATGAGTGCTAATGACTAAATAGAGTGCACCTGTGTGTAATCTAATGTCAGTACAAATACAGCTGCTCTGTGACGGCCTCAGAGGTTGTCTAAGAGAATATTGGGAGCAACAACACCATGCAGTCCAAAGAACACACCAGACAGGTCAGGGATAAAGTTATTGAGAAATTTAAAGCAGGCTTAGGCTTACAAAAAGATTTCCAAAGCCTTGAACATCCCACGGAGCACTGTTCAAGCGATCATTCAGAATTGGAAGGAGTATGGCACAACTGTAAACCTACCAAGACAAGGCCGTCCACCTAAACTCACAAGGCCGAACAAGGAGAGCGCTGATCAGAAATGCAGCCAAGAGGCCCATAGTTACTCTGGACGAACTGCAGAGATCTACAGCTCAGGTGGGGGAATCTGTCCATAGGACAACTATTAGTCATGCACTGCACAAAGTTGGCCTTTATGGAAGAGTGGCAAGAAGAAAGCCATTGTTAACAGAAAACCATAAGAAGTCCCGTTTGCAGTTTGCCACAAGCCATGTGGGGGACATGTCGAAGAAGGTGCTCCGGTCAGATGAGACCAAAATGGAACTTTTTGGCCAAAATGCAAAACGCTATGTGTGGCGGAAAACTAACACTGCACATCACTCTGAACACACCATCCCCACTGTCAAATATGGTGGTGGCAGCATCATGCTCTGGGGGTGCTTCTCTTCAGCAGGGACAGGGAAGCTGGTCAGAGTTGATGGGACGATGGATGGAGCTAGATACAGGGCAATCTTGGAAGAAAACCTCTTGGAGTCTGCAAAAGACTTGAGACTGGGGCGGAGGTTCACCTTCCAGCAGGACAACGACCCTAAACATAAAGCCAGGGCAACAATGGAATGGTTTAAAACAAAACATATCCATGGAATTCAAGATGGCGCCGACCAATGTAGTGGCTTGCTGTCGCTCCTCTTTGTTTTTTAGTTTGTTTGTGTTTTATGTTTTCTTTTACGTTTTAATTCGTCCATGCCAGTCACTGAGGTTTTATGATTCTACTACCCTGTTGCAGATTCGATCTCACGTTGTATACTCGGCGATCAGTAATGTAAACAAGTGCTCCTTTCCTTACTACACAATGCCGCCGTATTTATGGCGCTCTCCGACTAATTGCGTGTGCCACAGGCGAAAGCGGCGCCGGCGACGACGAGGGAGACGTGCGGGCACTCATGTGAGGCAGAGATTCTGGCGGGGATCTTTTGTTGTGGTGCAGTGTGCAAATGATGTCGGCAACATGGATCGTATTGCAGACCTTCGGGTTGGCGATGTTCTTTCTTGATGCCTGTGTATCCAGATGGAGGTACGTCAGGGCTGCAGTTTTTTCAGGATGCAAAGCCTTCATCACACAGAAGAGGTGTATGTCTGAGCAAATTGAGCTAAGACGGTAAAGTTGGGCACTATCACAGCAGCCCCTACGGTCTTGCACACGCTACAGATAGCGCTTGTAAATGCGCGCTCGATTCTAAATAAGACCTTTATATTAAATGATTTTATACTGCACAATGCTTTGGACCTCCTTTTTATTACAGAGACTTGGATAAAGGGGATGAGTGTAGTCCCTGTGAGGATATTTGCCCTCCTGTTTATATTTTAACTAATTCCCCGAGACCAATGGGTCGTGGTGGGGGTTTAGCTACTGTTAGTAAGCAGCAGTATAAATGCCACGACGTATCGACCCTATGTTACTCGAGTTTCGAGGTTCAGCTCTTAAGACTTGAATTTCACAAGCCTATTTTGGCAATAGTTGTTTATTGACTCCCAAAGTACACTCCACCGTTTATTCAAGAATTTTCTATTATGTTATTATTGCCTGATTATATTTTACTTGTTGGGGATTTTAATATTCATATATGCTGCCCTGGGATGCCTTTGGTAAAGGTTTTTTTCTGACCTAATGGACTCATTTAATTACATGCAACATGTACTTGGTCCCACTAATGAGAAACCCATTGGACCTTGTTTTCTCCTTAGGTCTATCTGTTGTAATGGATGCCTGCATTTCAGATCACATGCCTGTTACTTTTAATTTAAACATGCAAATTGAATGGGTGGAGCGTCAGCCTTCTGGTTTACGCTCCCGCATAATCACTCAGTCTACACCGCAGGCTTTTGGTGATATTTTTATCTCTCTTTCTGATGTATCCTGGTTGGAGTCTGCATCTACTACGGCTGACCATGATGAATATTATTCCAGACATGGTGTTCTGGAATATTAGACTCTGTAGCCCCATACAAGTTCAGGTCTAGCAAGGTCAATTATCAGCCCTGGTTAAATAATCATACACGCATGCTTAGACAGCAGTGTAGGCGAGCAGAACGGGCCTGGAAAAAGGATAAACTTACGATCTCGCAGTAGATTTTAGTAGATTTACGTAAGGGATATCAGAAGGCTGTGAAAGATGCTAAATCAGCTTTCTTTTCCAAAATTATATCGCAGCACTCAAATTCACCAAAAACCGTGTTTCAATCTATTAATAGGTTTTTGAACTCACACACTGCATCAATACCGGCATCTATAGAATGTTGCGAAAAGTTTTTAAATGTATTCTCAGAAAAAGTTAATACAATCAGACCTAGTTTTCGTGTTTTGAAGGGCTCGACAGGAGATATTTTAAAAAGTGTTGGTGATTTGGTTACTACTGAGGATATTAAACTGAAGAGGAAAAGGCCGCGAGGAGGTTTGTGTTAAGTTTTTGCGTGGAAGACTCCTACCACCCATCGACAGCGGGAGAAGTGCCGTCACGAAGGAGCGTGCAGGTGCGATGCCTCCCCCTGCTCCGTTCTGCCACTCCGCCTACTGCCACTTATCGTCAGCTGTGTGCCCGCACGCCAGCATAGCACTGCCCCCGGAACTGCACATGCACACACTTCATCCCTTTCCCTTTCTTTCCATCCTCCCTCCTTCAACCCTTTCCTTCCCCATTTTACCTAAATAAATTACCCTTTTCCCCCCCGTAATACCTCGCCTTGTGTCCGTGCTTTATGGTGCCGCTCGTGTAACATGGGTCGAACCCGTTACAGATCATAACAGCCTGCTGCATTTCATTATAATGAAAACACAAGCGGGGCTGAATGACCGACATCTGCTGACGCAGTAGAACGTCCTGACAATGTTTTAATTTTATGGTCATTTCAGTTAATAAATCTAATACAAATTTAAACACAAGATATACAGTAAGATGACACAATACCCTACACGCGTAGCTTTTCTAATTACACGTGATAAAATCTAAAGGCTCACTGTGTTAACATTTATTTTGCTTAAATTTTATCCTAATAAGTTTCAATTTTATTTGAATTCTACATTTGTGATGTAATTTTAGTACTGTGATTATGAATTTGTTTAACTAAAATGTTTTAGTTGCGTTTATCCACTACTACGTGCAGCTCTAAAGGAACTGCGGCTCATTAATCCTGCAGAGAATGAACTAAGGCATGAGGCATCAGTCTGTAGTTATATAGCGCCACTCAGCGGTAAAAACCAGCAAACGCACAAACCCAAATGCTGCCGCGGAGCGCCACGGCAGTAAAACTAACATTCCGATTGGGTTCCTACTGTATATATAGAGTAGATATTTGTGCTCTGTTTTTTTATTTATTTTATTTTATTTTATTTGCCGATCTGTGTATACTACGACCGAAATAAAGCTGCTCATCAGTGCGCAACCCCCACGTCGCAAAAGGCAGAGCTCATATATTTGTGTTTTGTTGCATTTCTGTGGTACTATTATTTATGTTTATATTACTTTCACTTATACTTGTACAAGTTCACTTGCACTTATACTTTGCACTATACTACCACTGATCCCACACTCGGTTTGCCAGACTAATGATTATCAATGTGTCCGGGAAAAACAGCACGGAGACTGACTCTGACCATTTTAATAAATGTGACGCAACCACTTTTTCTGATGCACACCCAAAGTCTGTTTTCTGGCTACGCTACTGTTACACCTGATAAAATCTAAAGGCTCACTGTGTTGACATTTACTTTGCTTAAATTCGATTTGCTTGAATTCGTTTAATTACAATGTTTCACTTAAATTTATCTGATACCACTTGCAGCTCTCAATGAGCTGCGGCTCATTAATCCTTGAGAGAATGAACTACAGTGGAACCTCGGATTACGAGCATAATTCGTTCCGGGAGCGGGCTCGTATTCCAAAACACTCGTAAACCAAATTTAATTTTCCCATAAGAAATAATGGAAGCTTAAATTATTCGTTCTACAGCCCAAAAAAATAAATACATAAATATTATTAACACAAAATATAAAGTAAAAATAGAACAAATTAACCTGCACGTTACCTTAAAAATAAATCCCGACAGATAAGTGTTTCCATTTATGCGCACAGGCGCTGTGTGCGTGTTTTTCTCTCTCTTGCGCTGCTGAGTGTGTAATTTGACACTGTGTCGGTTGTGTACGAGTGAAGTCACACACACACACACACACACACACACACACACACACACACACACACACACACACACATTAAAGGCGAGAGAGAGAGAGTGTGAACCGGCACAGTGTCGAATTACGCACGCGCACAAACATAACACACACACTCAAACACTGACACACACTAAAGACGTGTGTGTGTGTGAGTTAGTGTGAACCGGCGCGGTGTCAAATTACGCGTGCACACACAACACACTCCGCAGCGCAAGAGAAAGAAAAAAACACACACACACAGATATTGATTATACCAGTAAGAGACAATCACTAAGACCCAGCAGGGGAGATGATTATCCGCAGCGCAAGAGAGAGAAAAAACGTTGGCTCAGTTGTGATCACGTGACGCTCTGCGTCAAATCAAGAAGAGCATGCGTGATACATGATACTCTGTGCTCGTAAACCAAGACAAAATTTATTTAAAATCTTTGCTCATCTTGCGGAACACTTACAAACCGCGTTACTCGCGATCCAAGGTTTTACTGTATGTCTACAGTCTATAGTCATAGCGCCACTTAGAAGAAAAGCCAGCAACTGCACAACCCTAATGCCAGGAAACACAGCGATAAAACTGTTATTCTGGTTGAGTACCATCAAGAATAATACAATAAAATAGTCAATAGAGTACAATAAAATAAAGTCAGCTGATGACCTGAATTTACTGAATGACTATTGTATCAGATCAAGAGTTTTTCTTCCCTGATGGCATAGGCATATTCCAGACCTCAAATTTTTAAAAAGTGGTTCTGTGAGCATGAGGAATCATTGTCACACATGAACTGCCCATCCCCTTGCCCATTTACCCCTACAGGTAAATGAATGCAATCTTCGAGTGTGTGACTTTTTTCTGGCCAGACAGTGCATTGTAATTAAATACTATACTCAACTTAAAACCAGAATTGTTGGATACTCACTCCTAATGTAGACAGCTGACCGAGCCTGAATTTTGTTTCCAGCATTGTACTAAAATTACCTGAATAATTAACATTTTATGTATTTTTCTAGTCAAAAACTCAGATTTTTCTCAGTTAAACCAATTATAAGTTTGGTCTATAAAATGTTTGGGGGGGGGAAATAATAGTATGGTATAGCACTGATTATTTAGCTGACTGGTATAAATTATACTCTGGTCTACTCATGATATACATTTTGTGTTTGCTGTTTCCTTTGCAAATTAATTTCCTTTGCTGACCGCTGCATGCAGATAACTGGGAGCAAAGTTGTGGTAAGTGCCAAAATTTTTTTATACTTTTAATTCATTCAATTTCTTTCCCCTCTAAGATTCAACAATGTAGTTTGTGTGTGTGTGTGTGTGTGTGTGTGTGTACACACTTCAACATAAAAAATATATGCCTCTTTTCTGACAGTCACATGATAGCATTAACAATGGTGTGACTATTGACATCTTTAGAGGAAACATAATATTACACATTGCTGCCCTAATTCATTTAGAGTTTAACCCTCTCAAGGCAGGGTTGCTGATTTGCAACAGTTAAAACTAACTACCTAAACAATGTAACAAAGTGCTTCTCACTGGCAGAACAACAACAAAAACAATATGGGATCCAAATCCAATATCTCAAATCCTCAAAACTTAATTTGAGCCTGAAAGGGTTAAAAAATGGGCATCTGTTGAAATGTGTTTACATTTTTTGGGCCTGTGTGTTTGTGTGTGTATATATATATATATATATATATATATATATATATATATATATATATATATATATATCCTATATATACTGTATATATTCTCCCTTGAGGTGCTTTATCAGGCCTTTACTATAGCCACCTTCAGTTCCGCTTGTTTTTCGGTCTTTTTATTTTCTAAAGTAAGTAAAATGTATGCTCCGTTGGCAATTTGTTCTTTAAGAACATTCCATTTTCCTTCCTTAAGTTGCTTTCCTTGTCCTTATCCATCTGTACTTTGAAGCGTTATCCTGTTAGTGAGCAGAAAGTATACAGGACTGTAGCTCTATGCACAGCAGTTTTCAACCTTTTACTTCTGCCAGCAGTCAGTAAACACCAGTGACCGAGTGCCATTGGCAACCATACTTGCTCATCAGATGACTGCTAAGTTTTCCATCATCTTGAATTTTCCAGAGAAAAAAGAAAAACTACATTTTAATCACATCCATGGCTATTGATCTGATCAGCATTGAATATGGAAAGTAGCAAGTAGAGAACTAAGATATAAGAATAAGAAAAGATTGGAGCTTAAGGTCATTTTGCTCTTTCCAGAGTTAATTCCATTGGTGTTTCTATTGAATCTCTTTTTGAAAATTTATATTTGGTATTCAAATTCGTTTTGGTCAAAGAAACAACTGAAAACAACAATAAAAACACATGATCATGTGTATCTGTGCTATTTCTTTGCCATCTACATGATGTCCCATTTACTAACTTTTGTCAGTCATGTTTGGGTAGTGCGGTTATAATAAACTAAAATTCTGTTCATCGTATTGCCTATTTAGTACACTTAGTGTACAAAATTATACACGAGGTGAGGCCTAAAGGGTAAAAAAGTCATTTAAATAAGAATAATGGGGAAGGAATGGCTTAAAAGGATGGAGGAAGGAGAAAAAATTGTGAGGTCCCTCAAACTACTCCTCTCGCTGACTGGCCAACAGCCCCCTCCCAGCTCTCCTTGGGCACATCTGGCGACAGGAGTGTGTGGCTGTGATGGGGGGCCTTAACATGAAGCACACTGCAGCCTTTCCCTCTTCAGTAGCAGGGTCACAAAATCCAGCTCTATGCGAAAGTGAAAATGAAAAAGCAAATATCCTAAATAAATTAGAATATTATCGAAATGATGGATTGGCACCCTGTCCAGGGTGTACCCTGCCTAGTGCCCGAAGTCTCCTGGGATAGGCTCCAGGTCCCCCGCGACCCTGAACACAGGATTAACCCTAGGTATAGAAAATGAATGAATGAATTATCGAAATGTCGATTTATTTCAGTAATTCAATTCAAAAAGTGAACCTTATATATTATATAGGTTCATTATACACAGACTGATATATTTCAAGTGTTTATTTATTTACATTTTTACGATTGACTAATGAAAACCCCAAAGTCTGTATCTCAACAATTTAAATATTACTTAAGATTAATAAATAAAATATTTCTAACACAAATGTTGGACTACTGAAAAGTATGAACATGTACAGCATGTACATGTTGGTCGATGCTCCCTTTGCATGAATTACTGCAGCAGTGTGGCATGGCATGGAGGCGATCAGTCTGTGGCACTGCTGACGTGTTATGGAAGCCCAGGATGCTCTGATAGCAGCCTTCAGCTCTTCTACCCTGCTGGGTCTGGTATCTCACATCTTCCTCTTCACAATACCCCATAGATTCTCTAGGGGGTTTAGGTCTGGTGAGTTTGCTGGCCAATCAAGCACAGGGATACCATGGTCCTTAAATCAGGTGTTATTACTTTTGGCAGTCCTGCTGGAAAATACAGTGGATCAGCACCAACAGATGACATGGTTCCCCAAACCACCACTGACCGTGCAAACTTTACACTGGACCTTAAACAACTTGGATTCGGTGCCTCTCCTCTCTTCCTCCAGATTTTGGGACCTTGATTTCCAAATTAAATGCACTCTTGTATGTAAATTTAAATGTACTCTTATCTGAAAGGAGGACTTTGGCCCACTGAGCAACATTCCAGTGCTTTTTGTCCTTAGCCCAGGTGAGGTGCCTCTGACGCTGTCTCTGGTTCAAGAGTGTCTTCACTTGGATTGGATGAATTTGGATCCAAAGTCAACACCTCAAGCTTGTTGTTGTGGTCTGAAAATCATTTATGACCACAGGATGGCAGTGTGCATTAACATGCTGAAAAGACCACTTCTATCAGGGATTACGGTTTCCATCTATGGGTATACTGGGTCAACAATAATGTTTAGATAGGTGATATGTGCAGAGGTGTCAAGTAACAAAGTACAAATACTTCGTTACCTTACTTTAGTAGAAATTTGTGTATCTATACTTCTACTCCTTACATTTTTAAGCAATTATCTGTACTTTCTACTCCTTACATTTTAAAAATAGCCTCGTTACTATATTTTTATGATCAGAACGCGCAACCCCCCCGGTCGCATGATAAGAATGCGCACAACGCCCGTCCAGCCCCCCCCCCCCCAGTCGCATGATAAGAACGCGCACAACGTCCCCCCCCCCCCCCCCCCGTTCGCATGATAATAGTAAAAATCTTGGGTTGATACTTCAACTTCTAAAGAAGTATTTTTGAACCCTAGTATCTATACTTCTACTCAAATAATGAATGTGAATACTTTTGACACCACTTGATATGTGTCAATTTTAGTAATCCTTAGTAATTTTAGTAATCCTTCAGATAACTGAGGATATTCAGGCATCACGCTCAACCAAAATGACGGCAGAGAGGAAGGGCTGTATAAGTCACATAGTCTCGTGTCGCACTGGAAGGTCTTTTCATGGCAGATAAAGGGATCTCTGACCCAAGCAAATGAACTGAAATCCTCAGCGAAATAACGGCCGAATTGTTGTTTTAGTCCCTCTACATGCTGAGCGACTGTATCAATCAAAGGAGAGATATTTATCCCTGTCTCTTGCACAGTCAGCGAAGTTGGGAAACATGTCAACATTTTTATTAATCAGACGATCACCTGAAAGGTGAAATACATCAATAAAATACATCCAGTGCCCAAATAATGCATTGTCTCTATTTTTTCTTGAAAACAATTTGCGCACCCCTTCCGATCTCTCAGCGGCCCCCCAATGGGGCGCGCCCCCCCCTGTTGAGAACCACTGACTTACACCAACACACACACACACACACTCTCTCTCTTTACAGCCCCCTCCTCTCAGGTTCCCAAACAAACACACACACTCTACCAGACACACACACACATTACCTATCGTCTCCCATGCAGGGTCCTAGTGCTTGCAGACTTTTTGTGTGTGTTTGTGTGTGTATATTCACACAGCAGGGGAGACGATTACCTACAATTCCGCAGCGCAAGAGAGAGAAAATCCATTGGCTCAATTGTGATGACGTGACGCTTGGTGTCAAAACAAGAAGCGCATGCGTGATACATGATACTCAGTGCTCGTAAACCAAGACAATGCTCGTTTTTAAAGTAAGAATTTATGAAAAATCTTTGCTCATCTTGCGGTTACTCGTAATCCGAGGTTCCACTGTAATGGGTATATTCTACCTATACTATCTATTTTTTAAAGGTAATGACTGCAACACTAAAAAATAAGTAAAATATACCCCAAAATATTAGCTATGGCACCATTAAGTGTGCATGTGTCAACATTCAGGAGGGAATCGCTGGATTCACCATTTTCCGTGTGACTGGCAACACGGCTGTGGAACCACGATAAGTTGAACTACAGGTAAGTTTTTATTTAACTTGTTGAAATCATAATGAATGCAAATGTTAAATTATTCCTTATAATTTAACATAAAATCATAAAATTTAACGGTAAAATCTAGCAGATAATTAGTAATTTGCGCGCTTTCCTGTCTCTGTTGTAAGCACTACAGTCTAGTGTCAAATTGACCAGTTAGAGTGCATTGCCCAGGACTTGTACCTACGATTGCGTGTAAACATCTACATTCATGACTGAATTTTCATTGTTGTTTACGTTAACTGTTACATGGTTGAAACTCTTTTACAACGGCGAAGCTGCTGCACATAACCTGGTTGAATGCGCACTTTGACAGGTGCAATCTCAGCCGCTCGCGAAATTACGGATATGATCAATTAACATAAAGCCATATCATCTTTCAGGGAGACCTCCCTTAATAGCGTATGGGGGAGGGATGTATAATTATATTTGTTCATATTTAATCATTTGTGAACGTAGAACTACATTCAAATATGACGATAAGACTTATATGAACGCGCAGAGCCTCCCTCATTGACCTGCGCTTTTAGGTGGAACATATACACTCATGTCAGCAGCACAGAAGCACAACTCACTAAAAACACGTATGTTGCTTCACGCGGCCGGGAACAAGCTTGGTTATATTCGGCTCAATTCGTGTATTGTCGGACTCGGCCACTAATGAAATGCTACATGTAAGGCGCGCTGTGATGACCTCAATTTCACAGTCCGCACCTCGGTACAGTGCAGATTAATACATAAACCTTGCTTGTGATCAAATAAATGGCTTGAACAAAGAAAACAACTGTAGTCAAACAGCATAATTAATTTGACTTAATCTATTTGCTTTTTTTTCCCCTAACAGGAGGATGAACTTTATGGTTACACTAATGAAGTTATGAAGTTGGTGGTAATTCACATTCTTACAGCTGAAGAGGACCCAACAGATGTTTTGGAACGCACCAAAATGCTGATAGGTTGTGGAAGCAGAACCACAGCTTGCATGCTGTTAATGGGACTGATTTATGCCCTTAACCTTCAGTACCCCAAAATGCTAAAGTACACCTTTGAAGGGTTCCAGAAACTGTTTTTGAAACTTGATGGAACAAAAATGCTGAAGAAGGTCCAGAGTCTAAAACATAAACTAAAGGAATGAGCTGTAAACTAATGGAATCTGCTTCATGCAAATAAGATGTTCTTTTATTTTCAAATAGTACCTTTAATGCAAGAATGTTCTTTTGAACATAATTATTTTTCCATGTTTTCAAAATGGAAAATGTTTCAAGTTACATGTACTGTGAGTTATATGGAATGAAAGTTGTTTTTCACCTGCAAATGAATGTAAAAGAGTTTTCACACATTTTAAAAGAAGTGTTTTAGAAATGTTTGTATAGCAAGTGATAAAGATTTTGATTTATATAATGTTTTATGTAATAAAGTTTTTTCAATTGTAAATGCATTATAAGGTGTTACTTTCTGTTTAGCTTTAATTATATTTAAATGTTTTAAAAGTATGTTACTCAGTTTTTACAAGTAATTTGTAATGAGAAATATTAGGTATACCTTACCTATTTTTTTAAGTATGTCATTCATTCATATATATATATATATATATATATATATATATATATATACAAAGTTAGGCCCAAAAATATTTGGACAGTGACACAAGTTTTGTTATTTTAGCTGTTTATGAAAACATATTCAGGATACAATTATATAATCAATATAAAGTGCAGACTCTCAGCTGTAATTTGAGAGTATTCACATCCAAATTGGAGCGAGGGTGTAGTAATTACCACTCTATAAGACGTAGCCGCCTCTTTTTCAAGGGACCAAAGGTAATTGGACAGTTGACTCAGAAGGCTGAAATAAAAAATAACAAGGCTGTCATCACCTGTCATCAATTAAGCAGTTAAAAGGTCTGGAGTTGATTCCAGGTGTAGCATTTGCATTTGGAAGCTGTGGCTGTGAACACACAACATGCGGTCAAAGGAGGTGAAACAGTATCCTGAGGCTGAAAAAAAAGAACAAATCCATCAGAGAGATAGCAGAAATGTTAGGAGTGGCCAAATAGAGTGCACTGGTGAGCTTGGGAACTCAAAAAGGCCTGGACGTCCACAGAAGACAACAGTGGTGGATGATCGCAGAATCCTTTCCATGGTGAAGAACAATCTCCAGGAAGTAGGTACATCAGTATCTATGTCTACCATAAAGAAGAGACTTCATGAGAGTAAATACAAAGGATTCACCACAAGGTGCAAACCATTAATCAGCCTCAAAAATATGAGTGATGGCATGGGCATGCATGGCTTCCAATGGCACTGGGTCACTTGTGTTTATTGATGATGTGACAAAAGACAGAAGCAGCCGGATGAATTCTGAACTGTATAGTGATGTACTTTCTGCTCAGATTTAGCCAAATGCAGCAAGGTTGATTGGACGGCGTTTCACAGTACAGATGGACAATGATCCAAAACATACTGCAAAAGCAACCCAGGTGTTTTTTAAAACAAAGAAGTGGAATATTCTGCAAGGACCGAGTCAATCACCAGATCTCAACCCAACCGAGCATGCATTTCACTTGCTCAAGACAAGACTTAAGGCAGAAAGACCCACAAGCAAGCAACAACTGAAGACAGCTGCAGTAAAGGCCTGGCAAAGCATCACAAAGGAGGAAACCCAGCGTTTGGTGATGTCCATGGGTTCCAGACTTCAGGCAGTCATTGCCTGCAAAGGATTCTCAACCAAATATTGAAAAGTAACATTTTATTTAGGGTTGGGTTTATTTGTCCAATTACCTTTGAGCCCCTGAAATGAGGAGTGTTTGTATAAAAATATATATAATTCCTACATGTTTAATTGTATATTTTTGTTCAACCTCGTGAATTAAAACTTAAAGCCTGAACTTCAATTCTGTTGTAGTTGTTGCATTTCAAATCCAATGTGGTGGCATGCAGAGCCCAAATCATGACGATTGTGTCACTGTCCAATTATTTTTGGGCCTAACTGTGTATTTATATATATAATTAAATTCTTAACATTTTAATGGTTAGTGATTGGTGCAGACATTCACACTATTTTGGGGGAGAAGGAGGTTTCTAAGCTGTGAAAGTAATTGAATGAAACAACTATAGGCATTTGCAGTTCCTACAGATATTACTAGCAACAGAAATGGAGGCAAAGACATTTTATTCCACGAAGAATGTTGCCGTTTGTGCGGGCAAAAAACTAAGGGTAAGAAAGCCTTTAAATAATATATTGTAGTTGTTCAGTTACCAATTTTTCCACTGACTTTATTTGACATTCTGATTTTGTTCAACTTATATCCTAACTCTCTACTGTCTGTACAGCGTTCTAGAAAAGAGAACAAGTCGCTCGTAAAAAAGAAAACGGTATGTATTTTTCTAGCAACAACATTAAACAATCTGTACATGTCAGTGGTGTGCTAAAGGTATTAAATGATTCTTATGTTGGCTTTTACAGGCTACTTTACACTGATCAACCGTCGACGCCCCGCTGTAACCAGCAGATCAAAGGAGCAGTTATTGGCTATGACACTTACAGTATGAGACGCGCGCAGACACACACAATCTCTCAGTGCAGATACACCGTGCAGGGAACAACTGAACAACAGGTCTTCACTTCGTAGTACACCTGGCCATAAATAAAAATGAATATTTAGGCCTAAAAAGATGCTTTAAAATTCATCGAAAATGACTTCAATGGCGTGTATAAACCCGCAGCCTTAACAAAAGGCACCGTTTTGATCAAAAGGATGATAGACGCGTGCGATTTATCGATAAAGCCCCCCCCCCCCCCCCCACCAGATGGCCAGTCCTCTACTGCTCAAGAGTATAGTATATACTATATAAGAGTGTAGAATATAAAATGAAAAAGCTATTTATACTTGAGTGCTCAAATGTAAAGCAAACGCAATTATTAATTTATTGTGTATATTTAACTTCATTCAGCCATTTAAGTTGTATGAAAAATAACGTGCCTACCAGCCTACTGTTATTTTCTGTTCAGAATTTAAAGATGCCCACGCGTAGTAAAGAATACAAAAGTGAATAATATTTAATAAAGTTAGCCTATACAATATTGTTTCCACTGCTGAATCAAACATGATTTTGTCTTAGTCTATATGCCGAATACAATGCGACAGCGCGCTCCGAGGTGACACTCACAGAACCCTGTTACTGTAATCCCTCTTCTCACCTTTCATTCACTACAGGTGTGAAGTTATCAAACCGGTTTCGCTGATGGGGGGATTCGCAGAATTATAACCATAAAATCCATTACATTTTCTATTATGTTTGGGCAGGGTTCTATTGTTTTTTCAGCAGTGTATACAACATGAGATCTAATTAAATTTAACCACAAAATTATGCTTTGCAACAAAACTGTTGCAAGTACAGTTATTTATTTCCATTGTTTATGTTAATGTTGCCTATAGCCAATATACACCGCATTCAAAATTATTATGCACGTTGGCTGTAAGTGTCATAAACATTAAATGTTTAGTTTTTAAATTAAACTCATGGATGGGTGTTGTGTCTCAGGGCTCTTGGGATCACTGAAATGAATCTCAGACATGTGTGATAATTGTTTGCTAGATAACCTCAATTAAAGGAAAAGTACTAAAGAAGGTTGTTCCACATTATTAAGCAGGCCACAGGTTTCAAGCAATATGGGAAAGAAAAAGGATCTCTCTGCTGCCGAAAAGCATCAAATATTGCAATGCCTTGGGCAAGGTATAAAAACATTAGATATTTCATGAAAACTTAAGCGTGATCATCGTACTGTGAAGACATTTGTGGCTGATTCAGCGCACAGACAGGTTCGTGCAGATAAAGGCAGAATGAAGGTTTCTGCAAGACAAATTCATCGGATAAAGAGAGCAGCTGCTGAAATGCCATTACAAAGCAGCAAACAGGTATTTGAAGCTGCTGGTGCCTCTGAAGTGCCTCGACCCTCAAGGTGTAGGATCCTTTAAAGGCTTGCAGTTAATAAACCTACTATTCAGCCACCCCTAATCAATGCTCACAAGCAGAAACGGTTGCAGTGGGCCCTGGCATACTTGGTGCGCCGGAGGGAGTCTCGCCCGGGGAGCAATTCAGTGTAGAACCGCCACTGCCTAGACCTTTTGTCCGCATCACAATGAACTGAAGCTCAGCACGTCTACATGTCTACGTCTTCTTGTTTTAATCTGTAATGTTTAAGTGGAATACATTTTGCGTATATGCTTAAATATTCCTTTTTATTTATGGACAGGTATATTATGTTTGATCTGCATTATTGCGAGAGGCGATGACGTTCTGGTGGAATATGTCTGCATTTTAGCGATAAATCGCACGCGTTTATCAGCCTTTTGATAAAAACGCTGCCTTTTGTAAAGTGAAAGTACGCGCTGCGGGTTCATGCATGCCGATGAACAGCTTTATTTAGGTCATAAATACACAGTCACATTCCAGCTATTCCAGTGACCATTTGCCATATAGTGTCTGCTATATTCCATATTTAATAAAACTGTATTGAAACAAAATAGTGTATTTTCCTTATTTAATATCGCTTCCGGAACATTGTTGTCCATACGTTTTATGTATATGGAAAACTGTGAAACCTAAGCACAGACAGAAAGGACGAATAAAGGAATATACGAAACATTAACACCTTTACCGTGTTCAAATGAATAAAGAGTTACTGCATTATGTTTCAAGACATCCTTAATTTACATTTTTCTCCTAATATATTGTTACGGGGTGCGGTGTGCCTTTGCCTGTTCAGAACTCATGGTAGCAGCCTGCGGATCTGCCCGTTCCGAACTCGCGCGAGCCGCATCGTTACATATATGTCCACAAATACTTTGACAACATACACTTATCAACTTATCATAAATAATAAAGCTTTATATCCTCAGGAGGGGTAATGGCCCATTGTTTTAGCGATAATTTCACGGAAGCGAGTTCAGAACTAAATCGCTGCTCGTGCTCCATCTAAAGCACTGCCACACTAAAAAAAACATCAGAGAAGCTCAGAAGCTTCAAATAGAATGAAGGAACTAATGAATTTTCTCAAAACGTTATAAAATTAAGTAGATTTTTCGTTTTGTTATAGTACGAAGCCCCTCGATGGACAAAGGAAAAGAAAAAACTGCAGAAAAAAGTCAAAAGTTTTGGGTTATAGCGCAAAAGATTTGGGTTATAATGCAAAACATGACTTGTTTTTTTTTTCTTCTACCATTTTTTTTGTCTTCCTTTGTCCCTTTCTTTGTCCCCTACTACTCTGTAGTAGGTTTTCTCAGTTGAATATGAAAAAAATATATATTGCTGATTATCAACGCAGGAATGTATGGAGTGATATCCCGGACAGTATTCAAAAGGAATTGCAAATTGCATTTGCAACTGTGTTTCCCTTATGTGGACGCACAAAGTGTGCCATAATTCAAATGCAATTGCAAACTTTGCATTACCGTTTGCTTTTTCGCCTTCGTGAACGCACACTTATGGAACGATATCGCGGACAATATTCAAATGCAATTGCAAATAGCATTTGCAATTGCGTTTCCCATATGTAGACGCACAAAGTGTGCCATAATTCAAATGCAATTGCAAACTTTGCATTACCGTTTGCTGATTCGCCTTTGCGAGCGCACACTGACTGCCACATTTCAAATGAAAAAACAAAGTCCATTTGCATTTGTATTTCCCAGGTCTTACACGTCATGAACCTGTCATATTTAAATAGCAAAATCAATCACCACGTTTGCTTTTTCACTTTCTCTGCGCCGCGCGTCAAGCCGGCCAAAATTCAAACGCAATCGCTAATCCATTTGCAATTGCATTTCCAACACGTTACACAGAAACCTGTCAATCAGCGTCAGGGGCGGGTCTATACTGTGGGGCGGGATTGTATGGGGAGTGACGTCACTCGCACTCGCCGACCAAGAAGGGGGATATTTGAGCACTGGAGGTGAACCGAGATTATCTCATTTGTTTATCAAGAAATAAACACACAAAAATGACAAATCGCATATTTTCTTGCTCCGGAGTGGACAGAGAAGTTTTTACAAATAAAAATATTTTTAGATCTTCTCCTGTTACAGCCTGCTGGAGCTAAATCTTTCAGAAACGCTGCGTACCGGTGTTATGCGCTAAAATGCCTCCCTGCCACTGATTCCCCCCCCCCCCCAACATAACCTCTATCAAATATTACAACATAAATTAATAGGTTTATGATTTACAAATTGCACCAAACGAATTTGATTATAAAATAATCTATATAAAAAAAACACGTAGTATAGGGGGAAAATATATTAATTATATATTATTTTCACATACAACCCCTGGCAAAAATTCTGGAATCACCCCTCTCAGAAGATGTTCATTCAAATGTTTAATTGTGTAGAAAAAAAAACAAGCACATACTGTACATGCGACAAAACTATTTTCACTCAACAATCCAAACTTCTGGCTGTATAAAACACTTAAAAAAAACAAAGAAAGATAACTATAGTCAACGACAACTGTTTTAACAACTCAAACAGAGGAAAAAAATATGGGATCACCAAATAAAAACACTACTTGTACTTTGTTGCAGCACCTCTGGCTTTTATAACAGCTTGAATTCTCTGAGTCCTGGATTTAACTAATGTCCAACAGTAGACTTCATCAGTCTCCAGCTTTGTCTTATTGCAGTTGCCAGATAAGCTTTGCAGGTTGGAGCCTCGTCCTGGACCATTTTCTTTCATTTCCACCACAGATTTTCAATTGGATTAAGGTCCGGACTATTTGCAGGCCATGCCATTGACATTATATGTCTTTCCTGTAGGAATGTTTTCACAGATTTTGCCCTATGGCACGATGCATTATCATCCTGAAAAATGATGCTACCATCACCAAACATCCTTTCAATTGATGGAATAAGAAAAGTGTCCAAAATCTCAACATAAACTTGTGCATTTATAGAAGATGTAATGACTGTCATGTCTCCCATACCTTTACCTGACATACAACCCCATATCAATAATGATTGTGGAAATTTGCATGTTTTCTTCAGGCAGTTGTCTTTATAAATTTCATTGGAACGGGACCAAACAAAAGTTCCAGCATCATCACCCTGCGCAATGCAGATTCGTGATTCATCACTGAATCTAACTCTCATCCAGTCATCCGCAGTCCAAGATTGTCTTTCTTTAGCCCACTGAACCCTTGTTTTTTTCTGTTTAGATGTTAATGATGGTTTTCTTTTGGCTTTTCTGTATGTAAATCCCATTTCTTTTAGGCGGTTTCTTACTGTCCGGTCACAGACATTGACTCCACTTTCTGCCCATTTGTTCCTCATTTGTTTTGTTGTGTATTTTTTGTTTTCAAGGCATATTGCTTTAAGTTTTCTGTCTTGGCGCTTTGATGTCTTTCTTGGTCTACCAGTACGCTTCCCTTTTACAACCTTTCCATTTGATTTGTACTTGGTCCAGATTTTAGACACAGCTGACTGGGAACAACCAACATCTTTTGCAACATTCCATGAAGATTTACCTTCTTCAAGAAGTTTGATAATTCTCTCCTTTGTCAACTGACTTCTCTCATGTTGGAGCTATGAGTTATGTCAATCATCTTGGTTCAACACATCCCTAATGTGTGCAAGCACTCTTTTTTAACTGTAGACTAATTAGCAGTTGTAGAAATGCAAAGTGCATGGTGATTCCATATTTTTTCCCTCAGATTTGTGATTCCATATTTTTTTCCTCTGTTTGAGTTGTTAAAACAGTTGTCATTGACTATATTTATATCTTTCGTAGTTTTTTTTTTAAAAAGTGTTTTATACAGCCAGAAGTTTGGATTGTTGAGTAAAAATAGTTTTGTGGCATGTATGTGCTTGTTTTTTTTTTTTTATACACAATTAAACATTTGAATGAACATCTTCTGAGAGGGTGATTCCAGAATTTTTGCCAGGGGTTGTACATGTATATTTTTATATTTCTTATTTATAATAAAAATCGCTTCGTGATAATACTCATATATTATATTTGATAATAATAATATGAATATTTGACAGAGATTTTGTGGGAGGTGCAATCAGTGGCAGGGAGGCATTTTAGCGCATAACACCGGTACGCAGCGTTTCTGAAAGATTTAGCTCCAGCAGGCTGTAACAGGAGAAGATCTAAAAATATTTTTATTTGTAAAAACTCTGTCCACTCCGGAGCAAGAAAATATGCGATTTGTCATTTTTGTGTGTTTATTTCTTGATAAACAAATGAGATAATCTCGGTTCAACCCCAGTGCTCAAATATCCCCCTCTTGGTCGGCGAGTGCGAGTGACGTCACTCCCCATACAATCCCGCCCCACAGTATAGACCCGCCCCTGACGCTGATTGACAGGTTTCTGTGTAACGTGTTGGAAATGCAATTGCAAATGGATTAGCGATTGCGTTTGAATTTTGGCCGGCTTGACGCGCGGCGCAGAGAAAGTGAAAAAGCAAACGTGGTGATTGATTTTGCTATTTAAATATGACAGGTTCATGACGTGTAAGACCTGGGAAATACAAATGCAAATGGACTTTGTTTTTTCATTTGAAATGTGGCAGTCAGTGTGCGCTCGCAAAGGCGAATCAGCAAACGGTAATGCAAAGTTTGCAATTGCATTTGAATTATGGCACACTTTGTGCGTCCACATATGGGAAACGCAATTGCAAATGCTATTTGCAATTGCATTTGAATATTGTCCGCGATATCGTTCCATACACACTGACTGCCAAATTTCAAATGAAAAAGAAAAGTCCATTTGCATTTCCCATGTCTTACAAGTCATGAACCTGTCATATTTAAACAGCAAAACCACATTTGCTTTTTCACTTTCTCTGCGTTGCGCGTCAAGCCGGCCAAAATCCAAACGCAATCACTAATCCATTTGCAATTGCATTTCCAACACGTTACACGGAAACCTGTCAATCAGCATCATTGGTGGGTCTATACTGTGGGGCGTGATTGTATGGGGAGAGACGTCACTCGCAGTCGCTGACCAAGAGAGTGAAATTTGAGCAATGGAGGTGAACCACGGTAAAGTTGGTGTTATGCGCTAAAATGCCCCCCTGCCACGGATTGCACCCCCACAAAATCTCTATCAAATATATTAGGACATCACAATCAAAAATTCATATTATTATTATCAAATATATTATATTAGCATTATCAAATATATTATTACTATTATAATTAACCCTAAGCACGTGACAAATTAATACACGAAAATTAAGACACATAATACAAATTCTCATATAATGTTTATTTTGTGGCACATTTATTTTGCAGGGGTTTGTCATGTAATACAAAAATGTTTACACAAAATAAATATTGTTTATGATGAAAAATTACATGAAACAATTTTTATTATAAACAAGCAATATAAAAATAGACATGTATATGAAAAAAATATATATAATTTATATATTTTTTCCCTATACAACATGTCTTTTTAAATTGCTTATTTTATAATCAAATTCATTTGGTGCAATTTGTAAATCATAAACCTATTAATTTATGTTCTAATATAATATTTGATAGATGTTATGTGTGGGGGGGGGGGCAATCCGTAGCAGGGAGGCATTATTGCGCATACAATTCAATAGCTTTTTCGTTATGTGGATTACACATGTAAAACTAGTTGTACTATAATCCACTCTATCACTGCTAATAACTACAACCATTTTCTCATTCAGTTTGATTTCGTTTTTCTTTTTTTTTTTTTGCAATTTTTAAAAAAAAATGTACAACTGAATTAATATCAAACTGAATATTGCAAAGGGAAGGGTTGTAGTTATTAACAAGGATAGAGTGCATTATAGTACAGTTGGTTTTACATTTGAAAATTCTATAGCAAAAAAGTTATTGAATTTTGTTGATTTAATTGTCATTTTGCAACTCAGACTGTACCAAAGTGCATTCATTTTCATACATTTCTTTACAATTATTATTATTATTATTTTAATAATAAAAAAACACCCTCAACTCTCATTTAACAAATTATCTGTTTTATTGCCACAAGAAATGTCTGTGCAATCATTTATTTTAAAATATACATTAAAATAATTAATAATCAATTAAACAAACAAATAAACAAATAATCCATACTGATTATAACAGTGTAATATGTGTAACGATTGTGTGCTCGGCGTGAGTGTTTTCGTGGCATATTCGCAAGAGGCAAGATGTAGGTTTCCAAACTCGTCTTTATTGGAATTAAAACACAAAACAAAAACAAAACGCTCCTTTCTCCGAGCACTAGTAAACTTTACTAATTTACTTTGTCAAACATAAGCATATTCAATCAACAACACCAAGAATATACATAACTAAAGCTAGACGCCTGACTGAAGACGCCTGACACCCCTGACGCTGGGCCCAGGGGTGTGCGAGAGCTATTTATAATGAACTTAATTACTTTCCTCGGTTCAGGTAAATGCCTACGTCACCTGACCGAGGTGCAACCTGGGACATGCAGTTCCCACTTAAACATAACCAAAACAAACTACAAACACAAACAGTCTTTGGGCGCATTGGCGCCCTCTAGGGGTAACCCCTTACAATATGTTTGATGTCCTGTGAGGTATTTCTCTGTAATCTTGTGTATTCTTCTGTAAACAAGCGTTTGGGACTTCGGCAAGCACTTTTTAAATGGTCCCTTAGTGACTCCATCGCTATAAAGTGCCAGTAAGCAGCGTTTCTGGAAGATTTTGCTCCAGCAGGCTGTAACAAGAGAAGATCTAAAAATATATTTATTTGTAACAGCTTCTCTGTCCACTCCAGAGTAAGAAAATATGCGATTTGTCATTTTTGTGTTTATTTCTTGATAAACAACTGAGATAATCTCGGTTCACCTCCATTACTCAAATTTCCCCCTCTTGGTCGTCGACTGTGAGTGACGTCACTCCCCATACAATCACATCCCACAATATGGACCCACCCCTGATGCTGATTGATAGGTTTCCGTGTAACATGTTGGAAATGCAATTGCAAATCGATTAGCGATTGGGTTTGAATTTTGGCCGGCTTGACATGCAACGCAGAGAAAGTGAAAAAACAAACGTGGTATTTGATTTTGCTGTTTAAATATGACAGGTTCATGACTTGTAAGACATGGGAAATGCAAATGGACTTTTTTCATTTGAAATTTGGCAGTCAGTGTGCGTTCGCGAAGTCGAAAATGCAAAAGGTAATGCAAAGTTTGCAATTGCATTTGAATTATGGCACAGTTTGTACGTCCACATATGGGAAACGCAATTGCAAATGTGAACGAATGGCGCATTGTCCAAGTGCAAGTTGATCTTAAACTTTGGGTGAAAGAGCCATCTAGCGATCATTGTGTCAGCGATAGCCTCCCGTTCAAAACAATAGGCGGTCAAAATGACTGGTGAATCGCGTTAAAAGTAGGTGACACTGGCGTGGCGCTTCTAGTGTTAAAAGCACAGAGAGGAGAGAGAGTATGGAGATAAAACGCTGTGTATATTGCCATTTGGTTTATGGAGCTAAGAGACTTGCGATGACTGTGCCTTGCAGGTTTTCACTTCGTCTGGATTATTACCCACTGGACTGCTTTGTGAGAGCACTCTTATTATTAACAACCTCCCGGTATTTTTCCATCCGATTAATCTCTCCCAGCACACACCCACTTCTGAAATAACCTGGACTTTGGACATTCTACCCACACTCACACACTTTAGTTGTATATTTTGTAGATATTGTTTCTTTGTTTTGGTGCACTTTGTTTTTGTATAATGCACTTTTGGTTTGGTTTAATTGCTCATTGTGTCATCTTTCTTGTTCACTGGTTTTGAAGCATCAGTTTAAAACAATCTTAATCTGATTGTTACAACTGCAAATTGATGTGGTAGCCATGCTGGTTAAATGTGCCCTCTGTTTTGTCATGAACATTGTCACCATCCAAGCACAACCATGCCACCACACTTCCTCCATCAACTGTTCACCTTGTGTGTGTCTAGCAAAGACATGGTGGTTAGAACCAACAATCTAAAATTTTGACTCAAAGGACTGTTTTCTACTGACCTAATGTTCATTCCTTGTGTTTCTTGGCTCAAGCAAGTTTCTTCTTTGATTTATTTCTGAATATGGTTTATTTTCCACAATTTGACCATGAAGCATAATTCATGCATTCTCCTCTGAGTAGCAGATGTTGAAATTCGGCTGCTGCGTGAGCTCTGAAAAGCATTTATAAGGGCTCTAATCTGAGGTGCTGTCAGTTGATGGTTCTGAGGCTCTTGGCCTTTCCTTCCTGCCACAGTTCTTAGTGTTTAATGCTTTTGACAAATGCATTTGGTGAAACATTTAAAGTCATGAGATTTTTCAGATTGACTGACTCACTTAACTAAGTGTTTATTGCTTTAATATGGATTTGTATAGATGTTGTGATAGCATTAAAATGGCTATTGCCTCTGTATCCATCGTTCCTTTGCACAAGACAACTGATTAATTAAGGTGGCAAGAAATGTCACAAATCATTCACACCTGTGAATTAAAAACGATTTGACAATCATGGCCATGAGAATACCACGAATCTGACAAGCTGTCCTAAATGCTAGATGTAACTACTTTGGACAATCTAAAATATAAAACATTCTGTGTTTTAAAAATTTTTTTGCTACATAATCCTCTGTGTTCTCTTTTTTAGGATGTTGTTTTTGATGTCTTCAGTAATATGTAAAATGTTAAAAAATAATAAAAAATAAAGAAAAAACACTGAAGGAGAAGGTGTGTCCAAACTTGTTTTACATCAGGTGGCTACTTGAAGGTAGTCAACCAGAATGCCTATTACCGCCATGCTGACCACCACCGCAAAAAAATTACAAAATCAGTCGCATGTCAGTCATTTGTGAAATGACTGCCACAAATGACTGCGCAAAGTGACATTTTCAGTTGCCACAGTTTTTAAACGGAATTAGAGCTTAACTCATAAAAAAGTCAATAATAACAATCTAAACCAGAGCTATTGATATTTACTGTACAATAATGAGTTAAAAAAACATTGGTTACATTTTGTTTAGACAGATGATCATTAGCTGACAATTTAATTTGTACAAAGAATAAACTGTTATATAGCATATCTCTGTATCTATTTATTGTTGTTATTTAAAAAAAAATTAATTTAAAGACATCAAACTTTAAATATAGAAATAATTGGAAAAAATTGTCTTTCATAATAGAATATTAGAATAACTCATAATAATAATAATATGTGATATTTGGGATTACCAAGATGGCGCCGGTGAGGTCGGCTGCCGTCACGACTGCTCCGACCACCTTTTCTTTGTTTTTGTTCTTTAAGTTAGTTTTCAGTGTTTTAAAATCGGCAAAATCATCACCATTGAGTACATTAGGTATGATAGAGACACTCTTGTTTCTATTGGTATACAATGTACTCACAATTCGACGTTTTTAACTCCGGATCCGAGCTGGCCGAGTGAGATCCTGAGGGAGAACAATGGACGTGACGCGAAGCGACGGACCCGAGGGAAACGAGCCGGCGTGAGGAATAGGCTCAGAGCCCGTGCACACCGCACACCTCTGCCTAGCATCCTGCTCGCCAACGTCCAGTCACTGGAGAACAAACTCGATGACCTCAGGGCCAGGATAAAGTTCCAGAGAGACATTCGGGACTGCAATCTCCTCTGCTTCACTGAGACATGGCTGAACCCAGCGGTGCCGGACGACGCCATACAACCAGCCGAGTTCTTCTCGGTTCACCGCATGGACAGGACGCGGGACTCGGGGGAAGTCAAGGGGAGGCGGCGTGTGCTTAATGGTGAACAACAGCTGGTGCAACAGCGCGAGCGTTGTTCCTCTTACACGCTCCTGCACACCAAACCTGGAACTACTGTCCATCATGTGTCGTCCTTTTTATCTTCCACGGGAGTTCACATCGGTCATAATCAGTGCCGTTTACATCCCACCACAAGCAGACACTGAAACTGCCTTATGCGAGCTGCATGAGGCGCTCACACAGCACCAGACACAACACCGGGACGCTGCGCTTATTGTGGCGGGGGACTTTAATAGTGCCAACCTCAAACGCGCAGCGCCGAACTTTTATCAGCACATCACCTGCCCCACCAGGGGCGAAAGAACACTAGATCATTGTTATACAACGGTCAAGGACGGCTACAAGGCGCAATCTCGTCCAGCGTTTGGTAAATCCGACCACGCCGCCATCTTCCTCATGCCAAAATATAAACAAAGGCTGAAACAGGAAGTTCCGGTTCAGAGGGAGGTCGCGCGCTGGACGGACCAGTCGGTGGCCGCGTTACAGGACGCACTCGATGACGCAGACTGGGACATGTTCAGAAACAGCTCCGATGATGACGTCAGCGTGTTTACGGAAGCGGTTGTGGGATTTATTGGGAAGCTAGTAGACGATACGGTGGAGAAAAAGACTATCAGAACGTTTCCCAACCAGAAGCCGTGGGTGGATAAAACCATCCGCGACGCTCTGAGATCTCGCACCGCCGCCTACAACACGGGACTTGTGTCGGGGGACATGGAACCATACAAGGCTGCATCATACAACATCCGGAAGGCAGTGAAAGAGGCGAAGCAGCGCTACTGGAGAAAACTAGAGTCACAGCTTCAACAGAGTGACTATAGGAGCCTGTGGCAGGGACTGAGAACAATAACGGATTATAAAGCACCAACATCCGGTATGACGAACGCGGACGCGACTCTGGCAGACGAGCTCAACACCTTCTATGCTCGCTTCGAGGCTGCAGCTAAAGACGCTAGCGATGCTAATGCTAACGCCGCTAATGCTAACGGCGCTAATGCTAGCGGCACTAACGGCTGCAGACAGGAAGACACTGCCAGCACCGGGAACGCGCTCATCATCTCCGAGCACGATGTGAGGAGAGCCTTCAAGAGAGTGAACACCAGGAAAGCAGCAGGACCAGACGGCATCTCAGGCCGTATCCTCAGAGCCTGTGCAGACCAGCTAGCACCTGTGTTCACTGAGATATTCAACATCTCCTTATCTCAGTCGGTGATCCCCACGTGCTTCAAAGAGTCCATCATTGTTCCTGTCCCGAAGAAACCACATCCTGCTTCTCTCAATGACTATCGCCCTGTAGCCCTCACCTCAGTAGTGATGAAGTGCTTTGAACGCCTTATCAGAGACTTCATCATTTCTTCACTACCCGACACACTGGACCCACTACAGTTTGCATACCGTCAGAACCGCTCCACAGACGATGCAATCTCTCATCTCCTCCACACATCACTCACTCACCTGGACACTAGGAAAGGGAATTATGTTAAAATGCTCTTCATCGACTACAGCTCTGCTTTTAATACCATAATTCCCTCCACACTCACCACCAAGCTGGAGCACCTGGGACTCAGCTCATCTATATGTCAGTGGATCTCCAATTTTCTGACTGGCAGACCACAGGCAGTAAGGATGGGCGGACATGCTACACATGCGGACATGCTACACTCACTCTCAGCACTGGAGCCCCCCCAGGGTTGTGTTCTGAGCCCCCTGCTGTACTCTTTGTACACCCACGACTGCTTGGCCACTACCAACTACACCTCCATCATCAAGTTTGCTGACGACACCGTCGTGGTCGGACTGATCACCAACAATGATGAGTCGGACTACCTAGAGGAGATTGGAAATCTGGAGAACTGGTGCCAGAGGAACAATCTCCTCCTGAACGTCAGTAAGACAAAGGAGCTGATAGTGGACTTTAGTATAAAGCAGGAGAGGAACTACCAGACCCCCGTCATCAACAGGAGCCCAGTGGAGAGAGTGGACAGCTTCAGATACCTCGGTGTTCACATCACGCAGGACCTGTCATGGTCCTGTCACATCAACACCGTGGTGAAAAAAGCCCGGCAGCGTCTCTACCACCTCAGACGCTTGAGAGACTTTAGACTGCCCTCCAAGGTGCTCAGGAACTTCTACTCCTGCACCATAGAGAGCATCCTGACGGGAAACATCACGACCTGGTTCGGGAACAGCACCATGCAGGACAGACAAGCTCTACAGAGGGTGGTGCGATCAGCCGAGCGCATCATCCGCACTGAGCTCCCTGACCTGCACTCGATCTACAGCAAGCGGTGCTGGACTAAGGCCAGGAAGATCATGAAGGACCTCAGTCACCCCAGTAATGGACTGTTCTCTTTGTTGCGGTCTGGGAAGCGATTCCGCTCCCTTAAGGCCAACACAGAGAGGCTGAGGAGGAGCTTCTCCCCGCAGGCGATAAGGTCTCTCAATCACACCTCCACACAGGACTAATAACATCTTTTTAAGCTCACAACACTGACTGGACAATCATGGACACATTCATACACACTTGCACTAAATATTTATACATCTGGACAATTGCACATATCACTTTCATTAGTCACCTTTCATGCATATTTGCACAATCACTGACACTTTAAATTCTATATACATATATACTCCCCCCCCCTATATTTCTATATTTTGCAATATTTTATTATGCCCTTATTGTACAGTTAATTTTACTAGTTAAATTTATTTCTTTAGTATTTCCTTTTTATTGATTATTTATTTTACGTACAAGCTTTTATTTTCTTTTTAAGGTCACTGGCGGTCGTGTAAGCATTTCACTGCATATTATACTGTGTATGACTGTGTATGTGACAAATAAAATTTGAATTTGAATAAAATTTGAATAAAGTGATGTGTGGCCACATTTGGTTTTAGACCACCTCAGGTGCTTATGTTACCATAACGGAAAAGTGAAGTTGTTCAGCTGTGGTAGATCTGATTCATTCAAACACAACAATAAAGCTTTATATCCTCTGGAGTGGTCATTACATTGTTTTAGCGATGTTTAGGTGCTTATGTTACCATAACGGAAAAGTGAAGTTGTCCAGCTGTTTAGTGTCACTATGCAGATGTTACACCCTGTGTAGTTACCGAAATCTTTGGTTTAGTTCTGAGTGGCCACACATCACTTCCACATTCCCGAATAGGCACGTGGTCTGTTGCCTAGCAACACCGAACGAAACGAGGCATAATCGTCGTGTTTGCTTCGGTTATGGCATAGTTTATTATCTGCTGTGGTAGATCTGATATATTCAAACACAATAATAAAGCTTTATATCCTCAGGAGGGGTCATTACATAGTTTTAGCGATAATTTCATGGAAGCGAGTTCAGAACTAATCTAAAGCACTGTCACTCTACAAAAACATCCGAGAAGTTCAGAAGCTTCAAATAGAATGAACAAACTAATGAATTTTCTTAAAACGTTATAAAATTAAGTAGAGACTTAGTGACTCCCCTTAGAGACTCTGTAGTAGGTTTTCTCAGTTGAATATGAAAAAAAAAATACAGCTGATTATCAACGCGGGAATGAATGGCGCATTGCCCAAGTGCAAGTTGATCTTGGAGCTAAACTATTTGCTTTGGGTGAAGGCGCCATCTAGCGATCATTGTGTGTCAGCAACAGCTTCCCATTCAAAACAATAGGCTGTCAAATGACCGCTGAACCGGTGACACTGGTGCGGCGCTTCTAGTGTTAATCTCCTTTGAACAGTTGATATTGAGATGTGTCTGCTACTTACGCTCTGTAAAGACTTCATAACGCCTCTAATCTGAGGTGCTGTTAATTGGACATTTTTCAGGCTGAAATGAACTCTAAATGAACTTCTCGTCTGCGACAGAGATAGGTTTTGGTCTCGCCCTCCTTGGATAGCCTTCATGAGAGCCAGTTTCATTATGGTGCTTGACGGATTTTGCAAATACACTTGACAATATTGTTCTTGCAAGAACTATTGTAGAATGTAGAAAATAAATCACTAAACAAAAACAAAGAAATTTGCAAGTGACCCCAAACTTTTGAACGGTTGTGTATATATACACATATACTGTATGTATTTTGCCCCACACGGGGGGCAAAAGAGTATTTAGTCAGCCACCAATTGTGCATGTTCTCCCACTTAAAAAGATGAGATGCCTGTAATTTTCATCATAGGTATTCCTCAACTATGAGAGACAAAATAAGAAAAAAAAATTCAGAAAATCACATTGTAGGATTTTTAAAGAATTGATTTGCAAATTATGGTGGAAAATAAGTATTTGGTCAATAACAAAATTTCATCTCAGTACTTTGTTATATACCCTTTGTTGGCAATGACAGAGGTCAAATGTTTTTTGTAAGGTTTTCACACACTGTTGCTAGTATTTTGGCCCATTCCTCCATGCAGATCTCCTCTAGAGCAGTGATGTTTTGGGGCTGCCGCTGGGAAACACTTTCAACTCCCTCCAAAGATTTCCTATGGGGTTGAGATCTGGAGATTGGCTAGGCAACTCCAGGACCTTGAAATGCTTCTTATGAAGCCACTCCTTCATTGCCCGGGCGGTGTGTTTGGGATCATTGTCATGCTGAAAGACCCAGTCACGATTCATCTTCAATGACTTTGCTGATGGAAGGAGGTTTTCACTCAAAATCTCACGATACATTAATTCTTTCCTTTACACCGATCAGTTGTCCTGGTCCCTTTGCAGAAAAATAGCCAGAGCATGCGTGATGTTTCCACCCCCATGCTTCACAGTAGGTATGGTGTTCTTTGGATGCAACTCAGCATTCTTTCTCCTCCAAACACGAAGTTCTATTGTGGTTTCATCTGACCATATGACATTCTCCCAATCCTCTTCTGGATCATCCAAATGCTCTCTAGCAAACTTCAGATGAGCTTGGACATGTACTGGCATAAGCAGGGGGACACGTCTGGCGCTTCAGGATTTGAATCCCTGGCGGCGCAGTGTATTACTGATGGTAGCCTTTGTTACTTTGGTCCCAGCTTTTTGCAGATTATTCACTATGTCCCCCTGTGTGTTTCTGGTATTTTTGACCCCACGAGGTGAGATCTTGTGTGGAGCCCCAGATCGAGGGAGATTATCAGTCGTCTTGTATGTCTTCCATTTTCTAATAATTGCTCCAACAGTTGATTTCTTCACACCAAGCTGCTTACCTATTGCAGATTTGGTCTTCCCAGCCTGGTGCAGGTCTACAATTTTGTTTCTGGTGTCCTTTGACAGCTCTTTGGTCTTGGCCATAGTGGAGTTTGGAGTGTGACTGTTTGAGGTTGGGGACAGGTGTCTTTTAAACTGATATCAGATTCCATTAATACAGGTAACGGGTGGAGGACAGAGGAATCCTCTTAAAGACGAAGTTACAGGTCTGTGAGAGCCAGAAATCTTGCTTGTTTGTAGGTGACCAAATACTTATTTTCCACCATAATTTGCAAATAAATTCTTTAAAAATCCTACAATGTGATTTTCTGGATTTTTTCCCCTTATTTTGTCTCTCATAGTTGAGATACAGTGGGTGCACAGGCAGTATGCGACTTCTACCGTCGCCGGTGTATGGCGTCAGCATTTGGGTTTGTGCGTTTGCTGGCTTTTACCACTGAGTGGCGCTATATAACTATAGACTGACGCCTCAGGCATCAGTTCGTTCTCTCCAGGCTTAATGAGGCGCAGGTCGTCCACAGCTGCACGTCGTTGCAGATAAAATAAAGTGAAACATTGTAAATAAACGAATTCATAATCACAGTAGTAACATTACAGTACAAATTTATAATTAAAATTAAATTCATTTTTTTAGGATCGAATTTAAGCAACGTAAACGTTGTAAACTGCTTAATTACAGTAGAAAGGCTACACGTGTAGGGTCTTGTGCCATCTTATATTTTGTGTTCTTTAAATTTGTAGCTTTTATAAGACTCTACTTTTATTTAGGTGCACACACAATGACGAAAAAACTTTATGATTTTGTTAAATAAAGTAAACGGGGTTCTGTATTGATTTTGGTGAACTTGAGCGTGTCAGAAAATGAACCCAAACTCCGTGTATACTCGCTTCACAGACGTGAAAAATATATACTTATAGAAAGAGAAATATCTGCTTTAATATAAACTAATGAAAAAAAAATATTAGATTATGTAATTCGTATGAGAAGTGAATTACTGTATAGGCGCGCTCACTGACGACGAGATGACATGATCAGCACAGCCGTAACCAAAGGAATCACTAACTTATCAATGAATTATTAAAATGGTCAGAGTGAGTTTCCTGGCTGTTTTAACAAATATTTGAAGTAGATAACAGTAGCCCACATTTATAAAAGCATTTTTATTTATATAAAACTATAAATAAAAAAAATAATAATAATCCGGCATTTATTATTAGGTGTGCCCGCTGCCAAAGTTCTTCAGTAACAAACCTATAAAACATGTACATCTGTATGAATAAATTGTTTAAATGTGATCAGTGATTTATATAAATGACTCAGTTTAGATGTAAGTAAAGGCTCCTGTAAATGTGTTTGCTGAAAGAGATATCTAATCTCTCATATCGGCGCGCGCGTTCATCTGACTTTAGATCAAAACTCGGCAAAGTTAAACAGCGCACACATTTAACGTACATTGACTAAAAGGTTTATTCACAAGCATCAAAAATGCTCCCGATATGAGCCGACACGAGCAGATTTGTTTCAGTCAGAATATTTATCAATCATAAAGAGAGGCGACATACTTGCTGATTAAACACTGCATTTTTTTTTCCAGGGATTCTAGTTTCTCCGAGTGTATACTGTAGGTGAGAACAGCTATTCACAGGTTATTTGCATTTGTACAGTACTGTATGTGTCTGACTTCGCAAAGCACACCTGTAAAACCTGTTTAAATGTAAATGCTCCTCGCTGCGCTGTTTGGGGGAGGGGCACGCTAATGACGATTTGGTGAGCTGTGTGAACGCTCGCCCTTTAGATGTCGCGCGCACTACACGGCAAAAATATGTTAGTATATCATGACTGAAATATATGTTAGTATATCATGACTGAAAAAAGGTTATGTAATTTGTATAAAACATGGATTACTACAGCGCATCCACTCACAGCCGAAACCAAAGACATCAACGGCTCTGCCTATTCAGAGGCTCTGCCTATTCAGTAAAGAAAAACACTATTGTTATTATTTCAATTCATACTGTACAGCTGTGAGAATTGGGGCAGGGATATTATGCCAATATTAAATATTATATACGATATTAAATTTCAAGCCCTTGTCAACAAATAAATTGAAGGAAGGAAACAGACAGAGGCAGAGATTGGTACCCTTCGGAGTGAGTTGGGAGTTTGCAAGGCAGAGAAGGATGCTCTTCGGAGTGAGTTGCGAGTTTGATGAGACGGCATAAATATTTAATACAGCAAATTAAATATTTTGGTTTATATTTTGGTTTATATTATATGGTTAATGTATTTTGGTTTATATTGCAAACGAATAACGAATCAAGAGCCTGTGATTATATTGCATAAATATTATTTTGTACAGACAAATATCTGAATTTTTATTTATTTTTTTTTTAGATTTTTTTTTTAAACAAATCTCTCAAAAATAGTAAGATGTATTTTGGTTTTATACTGCAAACGAAAAACGAATCCAGGGTCTTGTGTCATCTTATATTTTGTGTTCTTTAAATTTGTAGTAGATTTATTAACTGAAATAAATGACACTAAACGGGTATTGTTTTCGGTGAACTTGAGCGCGTCAGAAAATGAACCCAAACTCCGTGTATACTCGCCTCACAGACGTGAAAAATATATAATTATAGAAAGCGAAATATCTGCTTTTATATAAACTAATGAAAAAAAATTTAGATTATGTAATTCGTATGAAAAGTGAATTATAGGCGCGCTCCCTGCTGCGGAGACGACGAGATGACATGATCACCTTCAGCACAGCCGAAACCAAAGGAATCACTAATTTATCAATGAATTATTAAAATGGTCAGTTTCCTGGCTGTTTTAACAAATATTTGAAGTAGATAACAGCAGCCCACATTTATAAAAGCATTTTTATTTATATAAAACTATTAAAAAAATAATACTGCATTTATTTTTAGGTGTGCCCGCTGCCACAGTTCTTATATGGCTCTTTATCGGAGTAAATTCAGTAACAAACCTGTAAAACAGGTACATCTGTATGAATAAATTGTTTAAATGTTATCAGTGATTTATGTAAATGACTCAGTTTAGATGTAAGTAAATGCTCCTTGCTGCGCTGTTTTGGGGGAGGGACGCGCTAATGACGATTTGGTCTGCTGTGTGGAGGCTCGCCCGTGAGAGGTTGCGCGCGCGGTCCACTACACAGCAAAAATATGTTAGTATATCATGACTGAAATACAGACACAGAAAGCGAAATGTATGGGGGGAAAATCAGCTTATGTAATTTGTATAAAAACGTGGATTACTACAGCGCATCCACTCACAGCCGCCTGCGCCTGCGAGAGGTTGTGCGCCGTGCGGTCGACTACACAGTAAAAACATGTGTGCTGAAAAAACTGATGTCACCAAAAATGTAACAGATGCGGACCTCATGTCCATCAATCTGATATACAGTATGCTGGAGATGCAGGTGGGAAGACACTGCTTTGTGTACTGTAGTTAACATCAAAGACAAAAATAAAAAAAATAAAATGACCATAAAATTCGTGTTAGATGTTATACAGCAGCGCTTGTGTTTTTGTGTTAGTATAAGAATGAAATGCAATAGGCTGGTATGCATGATTTTCTTTAATAAATAATGAAACCATTTTAACAAACTACAATTTTACAACCCAGTAGCACCCCCACTGCGCTGTACCACCGCCGGCAAAACCTTCTGCAGATGATCAATATATTTACTGCACGCAGTTTTGGTCAAGCGATCCTTCCAGAAAGTCACAATGGCCTGAAGAAGCTCATCTTTGTTCCGTGGCTTAGCCTCACGTCTGACGAACTCCTTCAGCGCGTGCTCGATTGGTGTTGATATTAGGGCAATTAAACCTTGATAGAACGAACAATAGATTATCAAGTACGGGCTAATGCTTAACAGTTGCGCAATTATATTTCTATTCAGTAAAGAAAAACACTATTGTTATTATTTCAATACATACTGTACAGCTGTGAGAATTGTGGCAGGAATATAATGCCATATGATTCACATTCATTTACAGTATGTGCGTCAATGTCCAACTTAAACCAAGTATGTGTTGCCACGCTTGGATGCTCAGTAGTGTGCAATGCAGCAAGTGCAAGCCAAATGCGAACAAATAACGAAATAAGATAGCTTGATTATACTGCATAAACATCATTCAGTACAACTGAATCGCAGAAAAAAATCTACGGTTAACGAATTAAGATGGTTATACAGCAAAAATATTGTTTAGTACAACGAAATCTCTGGATCCTTGATGAGACGGCATAAATATTTAATACAACAAATTAAATATTTTGGTTTATATTTTGGTTTATATTATATGGTTAATGTATTTTGGTTCATATTGCAAACGAATAACGAATCAAGAGCCTGTGATTATATTGCATAAATATTATTTTGTACAGACAAATATCTGAAAAAAAACGGATTTTTTTTTTTTACAACAAATCTCTCAAAAATCCTAAGATGTATTTTGGTTTATACTGCAAACGAAAAACGAATCCAGAGCCTGTAATTATATTGCATAAATATTATTTTGCACAAATAAATCTCTGAAAAAAAACTGATATTTTATTCAAAAATGTAAGACAATATATTTTGGTTCAGTGCCAGACGAAGTGCGAGCGAATAATGAAAAGAGAAGCCCCGATTATACTGCATAAATCTTTTTTATTGATTTATTTTTTTATCTATTCTGGAAGTTTGCTCTATTTGTTTGTTATTTCTATAATTAAATCTTGATGTCTTAAACTCTAACAACTGTAAGTATTGTCAATTTTTTTTTTAAAAAGCCCTAGTGCTGTTGTTTGTGCTGTTTTCTTTAATAATAACACTAAACAGATAAAAACAGAGTCTGTCTAAACAAAATAAAACCAATGTTTTCTAACTCATTTTTTTTTTTATATTTATAGTTTTTCATGTTTGTTGGACACAGTACTTGGATGTGGAAATTATCATCATTATTTCTTCGCTACAACATATTGTTATGACTTTATTATGGCTTAAGCTCTAAATATATTTTAAAAACCGAGACGACAGAAAATGTCAATTTGCGCCACCTGGCGGTCATTTTACGAATTATTTTGAAATGCTACCAGTTTATTTTGGCCGCTGCTTCTTTGCCACGGCGGTGAATAAATGAGCAGTAATGAGCAGTCTGGTTGTCCACCTACTGTACTTAGTCACAATAAAATATTTGAATGACGCAAACGTTTTAAAGAAGTGCCTGAAGTAAAGAAGTCTGTGTTTGATGATCCCTACTGAGGTGGCTTAGAGCCGCATCAGTCCTTCCATTTGCAAAAACTCATGGATTTTGTAGGATCAGAGTCAGGTGTGTATGATTAACCAGTTGTAGCAAGCAAGTGCTAATGATCGCATTTTCAACCTACTGTATATACAGTGGGGGAAATAAGTATTTGATCCCCTACAGATTTTATAAGTTTGCCCACTTAAAAAGAAATGAAGGGTCTATAATTTTTATCATATGTTTATGGTAAAGGATTGAGACAGAATATCAACCAAAAATCCAGAAAAAGCACATGATACAAATGTTATGAATTAAGTTGCATTTCAATGGATAAGTATTTGATGCCGAAGCAAAACATGACTTAGTACTTGGTAGAGAAACCCTTGCTGGAAAGCACAGTGAGAAGACGTTTCTTGTAGCAGCATCTTGGGATGCATTTTGATCCACTATTCTTAACAGATTTTCTCTAAATGTTTAAGGTTTCTTGCCTGTTGCTTGGCAACTCGAACTTACAGCTCTCGCCGTGAATTTTCTATCGGATTAAGGTCTGAAGACTGGCTAGACCACTCAATGACCTTAATGTGTTTATTCTTGAGCCACGCCTTAGTTGCCTTGGCAGCAGAGTTGGAAAGTAACGAATTACGTTTACTCGCGTTACTGTAATTGAGTAGCTTTTTTGTGTATTTCTACTTTTTAAAGTAGTTTAAAAAATCTGTAATTTTACTTTTACTTAAGTACGTTTTATTTGATGTATTGTAATTCGCTACATTTTAAATCATATTCGCTACTGAGTAAAAAATAAATGAATGAAAATGATAAAATAATGAAAATATTATGTTTTGTATAAATGCTCCGTTGCGCCGCGTGTGTGTATCATGTCCTGGTCGCGCGCCACTCCAGACTCCACTCCAGGTTTTCTGACATCGGCATCTACCTGACCTTCCACACGGTCGCTTCCGCCCTGAGTGACGTCATCGACTAGCGCGACCATCTATAAACCGGAGAGAGACGCGGGAAAGAGGTTGTGATTTTGGCGTTTTGATATTTGGTTGTGTATTCCGGTTTTTACTTTTTGCCTCCAATTGACTTTGATTATTGCTTTGTCCCTTTGGTTTGGTTGGTCTTTGTATATATTTGTAGATAATTTCATTGTTTTTGGTTTAGGGAGTCTGGGAAGGTACATGTATTTTTGTTTCTGGGTTTTTTTTTTTGTTGTTTCTTTTTGCAGGTAATCTAGCTACTAAATATAAATACCATTTTGTTTGTTATTTTGGCCTGGGTCCATCCTGAATCTGATACTCCGCCTCCTGTTGTGTGTGTGTCTGTGTTTTGGTGTATACAAACCTCATTATTTCATCAGTTAATGATTGGCTCTAGTTCTTTCTGCCATATACCACCATTTCCATACAGTTTAAAATAGAACCCTGAACCATTCTTTTGCTGTATGGCCCTAGACTGGGACGTAACACCATATTTAAGTGACCACTTTGATTTTCAAGCACAACAAAGACAACAGCTTTATTATGCAAAGGTGTTCCTTCAGTTAAAAACAACTAGTTTGAGATTTATATCTGCTCATCTTTTTTGAACTATGCTAGAATGCCTCATCCCACCCCCGCTGTGTTTTTTTTTAATTTATATTTAACAAACAAAAAAAAACAACAACAAAAAAAAGCAGAGCCAGATCAATATACAATCGACACCCACAGCAAACATTTAAACACAAACAATAATCTGTTAATATAAGAGTGAACATGGAAACACCCAATGGCAAAAGAATTCAGCAAAAGAATCACCCCCACTGTTAAAAAAATTTTAATAAAAAAGTAACTCGGTAACTTTTACTCTGAATAAATTTTTTAATGAGCTACTTTTTACTTTTATTTGAGTAGATTTTTATAATGGTAACTTTACTTGTACTTAAGTAAAATTTCACTGAAGTAACAGTACTTGTATTTGAGTACAAAATTTTATTACTCTTTCCACCTCTGCTTGGCAGTATGTTTGGGGCCATTTTCATGCTGGAAGACCCATCCACAACCCATCTTTAGGAGGTTCTCATCCAAAATTTTACAACACATGGCCTCATCAATTAGCCCCACTGTGCATCACAGTCAATCCGTACCTTTAGCAGAGAAACAGCCCCAAAGCATAATGTTTCCACCTCCGTGCTTGACAGTAGGGACTGTGCTGTTCTTAGTGTCATAGTCAGCATTTTCCTTCCTCCGAAAATAGCATGTCGAGTTGATGACAAAGATCTCAATTTTGGTCTCATCTGACCACAGCAGTTTATCCCAATCTTTCTCTATTCGTGGGCAAAACTCAAACGGGTCTGTACATGTGTCTTCTTGAGGAGGGGAAGCCTTGCTGCGCTGAAGGATTTCAATTCATGCAGGTGTATTGTGTTACCAATGGTTTGTTTGGTGACTGTTCTCCCAACTGCCTTGAGATCATTCACAAGCTCCTTCCGTGTAGTCCTGGGCTGGTCCCTCATTTTTCTCATGATTTTTCTTACTCCATGAGGTGAAATCTTGCATATAGGGCCATTAATGGTTACTTTGTAAATTTCTTCCATTTGTAAATAATCGCTCTAGCAGTTGTCTCCTCCTCACCAAGCTTCTAGCTGATGGTCTTGTAGCCCATTCCATCCTTGTGCAGGTCTAAAATCTTGTTCCTGACTTGCTTTGACAGCTCGTTGGTCTTGCCGATGGTCATGAGGTTTAAATGGAAGATAGAGAGTTTGTGGACAGGTGGCTTTTATACACATACCACATTGTTGTTAGGAGCACTTTCTTAAATTAATGTGTGTACCACAAGAGCACATAACCAATCTATGAGAGGCAGAATTATTGTTGGTTGGTAGGGGATCAAATACTTATTTTCCTCATTGAAATGCAACTTAATTCATAACATTTGTACCATGCGCTTTTTCTGGATTTTTGGTTGATATTTTGTCTCAATCCTTTACAATAAACCTATGATAAAAATTATGGACCCTTCATTTCTTTGTAAGTGGGCAAATTTAGAAAATCTGTAGGGGATCAAATACTTATTTCCCCCACTGTATGTATCTTGTCTGCAGGCAGCAGTGAAGCATGGTGGAGGTGGACATTTGGAGAATTTGTCTATAACTACATAATTTCATTTCATAAGCTGAATCACTTGCAGGTAGTTTCAAATCTGGTGATCTGGATTACAGACTCCAAAAGGCTACAGTATGTCAAGATGAGGGACTGCATCGCAGGCCATGTCCACACGTAGCCGGGTATTTTTTAAAAGGGGGATTTAAAAAATATAATAATTCTGTCCACACGACCTACTTTGTCCACAGGAAAAATGCAAAATGCCCTGTTAAGTACTATTAGGAGCCTCCTTAATCAACAGGGGGCCAATCAGAAGCCTAGACAAAACGTAATTACCTGTTGCGCTTTGTAGAAGTCCGACTGGTCTTGTCCGAAATCGCCATCGCTGTCTGCGGGGTCTGTGTCTTCAGAGTTTTCTACAGTATGCAGCAGCAATGAGATTAGGAGTAAATTCAGGCACCTCTGTTTGTTAACATAATGTGTGAGTAACTGTCCAGTATGCAACATTCACACAGTCACATAGTTTACTGTGTTAACGTTGCGTACTGGACTTTTTACATGCATCTGAAAGTATAAGGGTTTTGGTTATTGAAAACAGAGCTTTTGGAAAACTTTGTTTTCAATAACCAAAACTGCACTTGCGCAGTAGCCTTATACTTTCATATATATTTTTATTGTTTAGCATTGCACTTATAACTATTTTTGTGGTTTAGCATTGCAACTACTGTACAAGTCCAGATTATGTCAAGAAACACACAGTTCAGTATAAGGAATTGAAAGAAATTTCATATTAATCTTATTCTTCTTATTATTATAATTTTACACATAGCTCAGACCTTTATACTTTCATATATATTTTTGTGGTTTAGCCCTTATAACTTTGGTCATCTCTCATGTTTATGTCGTGTCTAATTCCTTTATGCAAGCTTCATGGTGTGCAGTCACTTTTGTGGTAATGTTCTTATCACTACTGTTTTTATTTTTCTTAGGGATCAATAAATTATCTACTGTATCTATCCGTCTATCCATCTATCTATCTAACAACTAACAGAGTAATTCTGTATTCATGGACCTATGGTGGTGCAGTGCAATAATCCATGCATATATAGTCCCTTACGAGTTCTTTTATGAAAACATGTTTATACGTCTAATTTGTAAGTCCAACAAACATGTGCTAGGATACTAAACACAATTGACTATACACAGTATATTACAGTACAGTGTTCTTTAGAATAATGAACAGTATAGTCAACATCTGTGCACACGTGTACTGTTTACTATTACTTTGTGACCATGTGTATGTGAAAGTCGTCCTACACAGTAACCGCCCTTCTCCTCCTTTCCTCTCTCATCTTACTCCAGCCACAGTTCTCTTCAATGGTAAAGTGCAGGTTAATTTGTTTTATTTTCACTTTATATTTTGTATATTAAGTAATAATTTTTATATGAATATTTTTGGGTTAGACATACTGTATCTAATGGATGGCAATTTTACAAGAGCAGACCAACAAAAAATACACTGCATAACAATAGTCGACAAGTTCACAAGAACATTCTAGTTGATGGTACTGTGGTACTGTCTGTGTAAAAGTTATGCCAATGTGCTGCATAATGGGAGTGCATAATAGTTGACAAGTTCACAGCCACATTCCTGACATTTGTAGACAAAAATTTATTAAATGCTGGACACAAACAGCAAAAAATTTATACTTCACTAACGTTACTATTGTTTGAAATTCTACACCTGAATCTTGCGGTGCCATGATACAGCTCTGCAGACAGTCCAAGCTTCTGGCTGGATATATCTTTGCCAGTGTAATAAAAAAAAAACCCCACAATTATAGTCTGATTAAAAACAGGAGCTTTTGCAAAACATTCACAGAGTAAAAGCAATAATATTGTTCAGCGAACAACACAATTCTGCCTTTTAGCAAGTGAAAGCACATCTTGAGTGCATGCAGTGTGAACAGCTTTATTTCAGTCATAAGCCCAAATATAACCTGATCGCTTAAGGGGCAGCTTTCACAAAGCATATGTAAATGTAAAATGAATAATAATGACCCAGTAAACAACAATATCTGAAATAGTGCTGCGTTTTGGAAAGAGAACGTGAGCTCCCTAATCTAAAGATGTATAGTTATGAGAAAATCCACTTTTTTAAGTCAGTTTATCTTCAACTTGATAGATTCGTTGTTTAAAATCACACAGTTATTCTCCATTGTCACAATCTTCCGTTAAAATAGTTTTTCTGGCGTTCATAGCGTCCGGTGAGCGCGGATCAAGCGCTGAGGGTTTTCTACACATAGGACTGAATTAGAGTGTTCACACGGGCTTTGGTGACGTGCGTTTGTCTGGCTGAGCGTTCATATGGTGTTAAAAAAAACATTGCATGCAGCTTTTTCTTGATGTTCAAATCCCAACGAACGCAAGGAAACCGCTTCTAGTGCGTTTTCTTTGCATTCATTCTACGCTTCGGAGGACCGGATATATCCCATGATCCTACATGCTATACATAGGGAAATGCGGAAAAAAAGCTACATTAAAATGCACCAGCTACAGCAGACAATTAAAAGTGGAAACTGACATCCGACAGTAATTGAAAAACTTGCGTGGAAATTTTCGCATTTCTTCATAAACCACAAAAAAACTTCCTTTAATCCGACATTGGTGCAGGAGGGTGAACCTACGTCGCCGTATTACAAGAATTTTTAAAACAAGAAGATTAATGTCTAATATAGCAAAATGGTCCATATTAAAAGGAGGCACCTCAAATAAAACGACAGGGGCTTTCATATCCAGTTCCCGACACTGCCTCCACAGGTTAACACACAAACTACAATTTGGGCTGCAGGCTGGCGTTAGACAGAGCCAAACGAACGCCAGTGTAGAAGTCAATCGAGCGCCACTACAAAACGCAACATAAACGTCTAGGACGTTCAGAGGGCGTTCATTTATCCAAACATTTTACGCCCGTGTGAAAGAGGCCTAAAAGACCTGAAGCTCTTCTCTATGGATTTACGCAATTTGCTGTTTGCTCTGAGTGAGTTTCTTCAACCAAGGCCTTTTACTTCTGTTGAACACAGGCATGCCTGTGCCATTTACCATTTATTTACATTTTAATCGAGTTGCTTACATATTTGACTTTGAGTGGAGCTCTGTCCGGAGCTGTATGCGATGTGTTTGGACATGAGACTCTATGTACCTTGCTAACATTTATTTAATAACTTTTTTTCTCTTGGAAAGAAACTGTCTACTACTTTATGTATACATTTTCTGGGTTGTTACAACAGACACACACAAAACACTTGCTCAGCACCAACATTGCCTGGCCCTCTTCTACTGCAGGCTGCCCGTCCACATAGCCTCACTGCTTGAGCAGACCCAGCACCCTCAACTTATGATTAGATTAGATTTAACTTCGTCACTTCATATGTATGGTACAAGGCAAAAAAAATAGTTAGCACCTAACCAAAAGTATATTTGTCGTAGTGCAAAATAATTTACATATGTAAACAATACACAGAGAAGGAGTTGTATACAATGAGTGCAAATGAAATGCATGCAATGAGAAAGATGTATACCATGGATATTATTTGAATGGATTTTATGAGAAAGATATATACCATGGTTATGATATGGTAGTTCGAGAAGGTTATATATGTGTGCAAAGTTTCATGGACAGTGGAATGAGGGAGGCTCTTATATACAATATGAGCAATGCAAAACCGTTGGTGAGGTAGGGGTATAATACTCGACAATGGCATATTATTCGCAAACTTATTCATTTTCAAAAAATGTTTTAGACCAATTAGGTGAAATTTAATAATTTAAAAATTTAAAAATTTCTCACACCTGACGATCTCTCACGGCACACTAGTGTACCGCGGCACAGTGGTTGAAAAACACTGCCCTAGAGGGTGTTCGTCCTATTGTGATCCCTTCAGCTTTTATGAGGGGTTTTGTTTTGTCTAAAATCTTTTTTTTCTGTAACCTGGATGTAATAGAAAGTAATGTTTGGAAAAATAAAATGTTGGTGTACTGACTCAATAACGCTGGAACCCTAAATTTATGATCTATAACTAAATTTAAGAATAAATCAAGTTCTGGATTAAACAACAACAATGTTTTAATGCTAATTATACCTGTAGTCATTGTGAAAAACATATAATTACACTGGTATCAATGCTTTTCAGACTAATAACAAAAGTAAGAGCAAGCCAGTAGTCACCCAAAAAGAGTGACAACCTGTTGGCTAAAGTTACACACAGTATGAAAAGCAGTTAAGCGCACTGCAGTCTGCGCCATTCCTACACTTTCTAAGAAAAAAAAAAGAAAAAAAAAGATTAAATTAGATTAATAAGATTAGGTTTGGAACAATCTCCTCAGGTCAAATGAAATGAAAAATATGTCTCTAATTTAACATGTGTTCGGAGAAAGATGTATGATCTTTAAGAAAACCATAACCACAGTTACTGTAGATATAGAAGTGCGAGCATCATGATTTTTGGGTTGGCTACAGATGTGGCCGTTAAAAATGCTCGTTTTCCCGTGAGATCCCGCAATTTAGCGCGCGACTTGCCGCAAGCAACATTCGGGAATTTATATAAGTTGGGAATTTAATTTAAATAAATGTGTTGTGCTTCACTGAATATCCGCCAGATGGCGCATGGAAGGACTTTATCTAAAAGCCGGACCAAGTGGCGCTGACGGGGGGCGCCGGGAAGGAGTCTCGCCCGGGGAGCAATTCAGTGTAGAACCGCCACTGGACATGAATGAACTATATATATATATATATATATATAATCATATTAAGTAAATATTATTTTATGAATACGACGTTCTTCTGGCTTTTTATAATAATCATCATATTTGCTGTTTGTGTCCAGCATTGAATAATTATTTCATCCATTATTTAACCATGGCTGGAAATATTAGCTGGAATGTGATGTGATTGTGAATTTATGACTGAAATAAAGCTGTTCGTCTTTTGTAAAGTACTTTCCCTTTACAAAAGGCAGCGTTTTTATCAAAATATACACGGGCACTGGTGTGGCTCAGTGGTAGGTGATTCTCCTGCGATGCGGTAGACCCGGGTTCGATTCCCAGCCAGGGAATCACTATCAAATATATTAGATTTATGTTATATTTGCTAGGTCAGGCCATAACAGGAGTGAAAAAAAAGGAAGAAGGGGTGAGACCAAAAGTGCGTTTGCTTAGTGTTTATTTACAATAAGCTGAATAAGCAAATGCCCAAAAGGTGGCTGTAAGCTTCAGAAGCCGACAAGGCCAAAACAATAAACAAAATTACCTCTATCTAATACCAAAGTGAAACAACTAACCTGCACCGAAAATAAAGAAACAGAAATAAAGTTCTTCCCTCAACTCCCTAACTAACCACATATCAAGAAAAACAAAGTGCAAACAAAATGGCGTCGACTCCTTACTAAGCCACTAAATAAAGTAAATACAAATATATACAAAAGTATCTACAACAAAACAAAGAGGACAAACACAAAAGCATAGTCAAAACAAGCAAAAGGGTCATACACGGAATAGGCAATCGAAAACCAAGCAATTATCAAAAGGGGAAAATCTAAGAGTAGTCAGAAACGTAGCAAAAGGGTCATACACAGAGTAACATTTAGGATCAAGCATAAGATAAACAGTAAGCAAAAACACGGTCTGTAGCATGGTGGTCTGAAGGCCTTAAGTAGGCCTCTGGGTGTCCTGGAGAACCAATCAGCTGGGAGGAGGCGGGACCAACAAAGGACAGGCAGAGCAGCAGCCAATAGATTTACAGGCACACTGAAGAGGGTGGAACCTGAAACAAGGGGAGACAAACCCTATCCCACCACCAGCAGAGACAAAGCAGAGATAACCAAACACACAAAACAAATAAATCCAATATTGTAACACATGTATATGAAAAGATTTGGTCGTCATACATGGTCGTCAACTCGCACGTTCTATATTCCATTGTCCTTCATATGAGTTTATAAGAGCAACTGCTGTGTGGTTCCAGTGGCGCAATCGGTTAGTGCGTGCTAGTTATAAAGCAGTATAGTGTAGGCGAAGCAGTACCAAGTTCGAGCCTCACCGAAAGCACAAATTTATGAACATTTTACTACATATCGTACTGTTTATGTGACACATAAAATTTTAATTAGATTTTTCAAGACATCCTAAATAATCCTTAAAGACACAGTAACATCTGTAATTTATCTATACCGCTGTTCCGGGAAATTCAGTGTCCCTATGTTTCCCCGGTCGCGCACAGATTCAAATCATGACGTCACTACGCTACCTAACGCTGAGAAGGCAAACGAGGATTTTAACAGTTTTTCTCTTGTTCTAAAGTGTTTTTATGGACTTTGTGAATTAAACAAATAACCTATACAAAATAATCGAGTGTCTTTTCGCTTTTTTTGTATATTTGAAGATAATTCAGACGTTTTAAACCGCTGCAAAAGGTTGGTTTGCTGGGCAAGTACTGACATCGCGACTACTTTTATTACACGTACATTAGCTGTGTGATGATAGATGTGATACTGATTTATTCTAAATATATTTAAGTAATTACTTTGTAATTTATTATAGCATGTAACTCAAGGGTAGAGTGCATACTCTTCGATACTCATTTTTTTAACCCACTCAAACATCCAGTTTTATGGTGTACATATCAAACACACAGGTACAGCGATTATAGGACACCACACATAGTTCTTCATCTTATTCACATCTATCTATATGTCTGTCTGTCTATCTAGGCACCGCATATGATAGGGAAACATGATATCCTGAAATCCATGATATACTGTATGGATTTCCATGATAAAACAGACATACATAATTGGCACAGAACATATTATAATAGCATTTTATATTAAATAATGTATCTGAATTGGCTATTTTTCTTTAATTTCACCAAGTATGGAAACTTGAAATTTATTACAAATGTTACCTGGGTGAATTGATTTCCAGGAGTCTCTTGTTAAAAATAGTGTTTTTTAAAAACAACATCTCAGTGTATTACCTAAGCACACATGTCTGAGGCCATTTCAGACATCCCTGATACTTCCACAGCCAGTAGGGAGAGGGAAACCGATTTTCCTGATGCCCAGGAAAATATGTTTCGCATACTTCAATTGAAAGTGTTTTTAAAAAACATTCTGTGCATTGTGTTACCTTTGCCCCATGTACAGTGGTCACCTAATCGGAGCGTCGTATTTACCGTCGCCGCTGCATTGGGGTATGTGCATTTGCTGGCTTTTACCACTGAGTGGCGCTATATAACTACAGACTGACGCCTCATGCCTTAGTTCATTCTCTGCCGCATTAATGAGACGCGTCCCATTAAATAATACACGTAGTAGCCGATAACATCAAGTGAAACAGTGTAGTTGACCGAATTCATAATCACAGTACTAAAATTACAGTACAAATGTAGAATTCAAATTAAATCAAATCTTATTAAGATCAAATTTAAGCACAATAAATATTAACACAGTGAGCCTTTAGATTTTATCACGTGTAATTAGAATAGAAGTGTGTAGGGTTTTATTGAAATATAAATTTCTAAACCAATAAGATCAAATAACACCAAGTTATTATTATAACAGGCTTACTTCGTCACTTATCTAGAGCTTGCTTTCAAAGAAGTCGAGTGGCTTATTAACGTCACTGGGGTGCATTGTCTCTAAGTGCCCGCTTGGTGTAGCGGTTAGAGCGCTTGGCCAGAGATCTACAAAGCGTCGGTTCGAATCCTGAGTGATGATGCTTTAAAATTGTTTTATTTTAATTATAGCAAAATTAAGATAAAACTAAATAAAATCTTTTAAGTGCGCTTAAGGTAGAGTCTTATAAAGGCTATGTAGACTTGTATAGTTTTATTATATATTTTTTGCACATTAATCTGAGTCCTCATCTGTTAGATCTGTTTAGTTTTTTTTTTCCAGCCGGCACGAATACGCGGCTCCATCCCTTTCCCGCCTATTCAGGGAGCCTACGGAGTGAGCGATTAACCATAGACGAATCGATTGGTGTGCGCCCAACTCACGTTACTCGTGAGTCGGCCTATTCATGCCGGCTGGTGATAATTATCGTTAATATGATCTCGGGCTTGCTCACGATGCTCAACATCTATAAAAATAGCAAAGTATTGTGTATAGAGTGATAAAAAAAAACTATCTAACGCATGTTATGATAAGGAAAATCTGTAAAAAACAGTATGGACGAATGGGTGCTATTTACAGTCTGGGGTGCGTTGTCTCTAAGTGTCTGAGTGGTGCAGCGGGTAAGTCCGTGCCCTTTCACGCGGGGGACCTGGGTTCGATCCCTGTGTGATACTGTTTTAATTTTTTTTATTTTAATTATAGCAAAATAAAAATAAAAATTTAGCTTCAGCATACTATAGGAAAAACAGCAAACTCGCACGCAACCAGTTTGTATTCTTTAAATTTAGGGGAGTGACGACTCTGTGTGTGTGTGTCGACTCTGTGTGTGTGTGTCATTATACTGATGAAAAGTGGTGGATTATTCAGTGAAACGAGGCTCAGCTGAAAGATGTTAGGCACATCAGTCACTTAACCCTAAATAAAAGGTATTTATGAGTGTTCTTATATAGTTGTAAAATAAAAGATGTACAAACGGTGCTCACTGAATATTAAACCTATACCAGGCACGATGTTTTTTTTTTGTTTGTTTGCTGTTTTTTCTATAGTATGCTGAGCAAAATAAAAAAAAACATTGGTTAGTTTTCGTTTAGAAAGACTGTTTGTATCTGATTATTTGTATTATTAAAGAACAACAGCACAAACAACAACACAAGGGCTTGTAAGGGCATTTTTATTATTTTGACAAGAGTTAAATTTGTAACAGTAGAAGGCATCCCAATTTAAATATATGAATAACCAAAAAGCTAATTGAGTAAACTATCAGGATAAAAAAAAATTGAACGAATCATTATTAAAGAAAATTATAATGACCATAACAGCCTACTGCATTTCATTATTTATAATAACGCAAAAACACGAGTGCTGATGATTTACAAATACAATATTTGTTAATGTAATATAAAGCCGGTATCGTTATCCTCCTTTTTATTTTCCTACGTAGTCTAATAAAGTTTTCCAGAGCGCAGAGAAGTTTTCTTGTACTAAATAATATTTAGAACCACTGCTGCGTCCTGTGTGTGCTTTACAATGCCAGACAACATTCAAATGCAAATTTTTCACCCTCCCCCTATACATTCAGGATCTCTCCCCACTTCCCCAATCTGAGGCTCTTATGCCTCAGACTTTCAGTCAGGGGTGGACTGGGACCAAAAAGTGGCCCTGTACTTTCTGGCCCATAGCAGCCCACATCATAATACACTGGCTCATTTATGTAGAGATATATTTTAACACCAGTTACTAGTATAAAAAAATAACACAATACGGAAATCAATGCTATTTAAACATATTATTTGAAGTATCACTGAACATATATTGGGTCATATTAGTGAAACAAAGAAACAAAGGAAAGAACATCAAGACAAACTACATATAAATCTATAAAGACAATATTTTAAAAAGAATGGCAATAAAACTGAACAGGTAAGCTGAAATAAAATCAGTAGCAGCATTATTTTTTAATTAATATTGTCTACCATAATAATTACTAGCAGGAGTTAATGCTGCTACTAATTTTATTCCAGCTTACCTGTTCAGTTTGATTGTGATTCTTTTCACTTGGCTCTTATAGATCAGGGGAGACGTGTTGGTCATCATCAGCAGGCACTGGTTCATCATCACTGACCTGCTGCACTTACAGTTTACACTGATGAGTGGTAGATCACTGCGTAACGATGATACCCCCTGCCAAATGTTCATGATATCTCACAAACAAAAAGGCAAATTTGTCTTTTCCTCATAAAGTGTTTAGGTCAAATTCCACCCATACAAGTGTGACAAATATGCAAAGAATAAAATCAGGAAGGGGCAAATACTTTTCCATGGCACTGCACATGTAGTCAGATTGTTCCACTAGGATGAAACTGTGCCAGGTGGTGTTAAAGCACTTTTAAAATCACACTAACTTTACACTGATCTGAATAACTTTGAATAATGAACTTATTGTTCTTTCCTTTATTTATTTTTTTATTTTTTTTTACAAATATGACCCAATATATGTTCAGTGATACTTTTTATTTACATTTTTGTTTGTTATATTTCTATACTAGTATGTATATACTAACCAATGTTTTTTTTATTTTGCTCAGCATACTATAGAAAAAACAGCAAACAAACAAAAAAAAACATTGTGCCTGGTATAGGTTTAATATTCAGTGCGCACCATTTGTACATCTGTTATTTTACAACTATATAAGAACACTCAGAAATACCTTTTATTTAGGGTTAAGTGACTGATGTGCCTAACATCTTTCAGCTGAGCCTCGTTTCACTGAATAATCCACCACTTTTCATCAGTATAATGACACACACACACACACAGAGTCGCCACTCCCCTAAATTTAAAGAATACAAACTGGTTGCGTGCGAGTTTGCTGTTTTTCCTATAGTATGCTGAAGCAAAATCAAAATAAAACATTTTATTTTGTTTTATTTTTATTTTGCTATAATTAAAATAAAAAAATTTAAAACAGTATCACACAGGGATCGAACCCAGGTCCCCAGCGTGAAAGGGCGCGGACTTACCCGCTACACCACTCAGACACTTGGAGACAACGCACCCTAGACTGTAAATAGCACCCATTCGTCCATACTGTTCTTTACAGATTTTCCTTATCATAACATAGATAGTTTTTTTTATCACTCTATACACAGTACTTTGCTATTTTTATAGATGTTGAGCATCGTGAGCAAGCCCGAGATCATATTAACGTTAATTATCACCAGCCGGCATGAATAGGCCGACTCACGAGTAACGTGAGTTGGGCGCACACCAATCGATTCGACTATGGTTAATTGCTCACTCCGTAGGCTCCCTGAATAGGCGGGAAAGGGATGGAGCCGCGTATTCGTGCCGGCTGGAAAAAAAAAAAACTAAACAGATCTAACAGATGAGGACTCAGATTAATGTGCAAAAAATATATAATAAAACTATATAAGTCTACATAGCCTTTATAAGACTCTACCTTAAGCGCACTTAAAACATTTTATTTAGTTTTATCTTAATTTTGCTATAATTAAAATAAAACAATTTTAAAACATCATCACTCGGGATTCGAACCGGCGCTTTGTGGATCTCTGGCCGAGCGCTCTAACCGCTACACCAAGCGGGCATTTAGAGACAATGCACCACAGTGACGTTAATAAGGCACTCGACTTCTTTGAAAGCAAGCTCTATTGTAGATAAGTGACGAAGTAAGCCTGTTATAATAATAACTTGGTGTTATTTGATCTTATTGGTTTAGAAATTTATATTTAAATAAATAGTAAACTTGGCCGATTTCGTTATAATTTTGTTTGATGAGTGGGGCTTGAAAATTCTCTTGAAAAATATGGTCATTTATTTCAGTTAATAAATCTACTATAAATGTTTTTACTCATTATTGTACAGTACACATCAATAGCTCTGGTTCAGATTTTTCATGTTTGTTGTGGAAATTACCATCACTGTTGTATTTACTGCGATGAATGAAAATGTCACTTTGTGCCACCTGGCGGCCATTTTACGAATGACTTTGAAATGCAACTGATTTATTTTGGCCGCTGTTGCCTTTAAACGGTGGTGTGAGCGGCGGGATGGTTATCCCGATTGAGTAACCACTGTATACATGTCTCTGAGGCAATTTCAGACATCCATGATACTTCCACAGCCAGTAGGAATAGGGAAACAGATTTTCCTGATGCCCAGGAAGATACGTTTCCCATACTTTAATTTAAAATAGTGTTTTTTAAACCATTCTGATCAATATTTTATCTTTGCTACAGGCACACATATCTCTGAGTCAGTTTCAGACATTCCTGACACTTTCACAGCCAGTAGGGAGGGGGAAACAGATTTTCCTGATGATCAGGAAAATATGTTTCCCACACTTCAATTAAAAGACAGCATTTTTTTAAAACATTCTGATCACTATTTTATCTTTGCTACAGGCACACATGTCTTTGAGTCAGTTTCAGACATCCCTATTACTTCCACAGCCAGTAAGGAGGGGGAAACGGATTTTCCTGCTGCCCAGGAAAATAGGTTCCCCATACTTCAATTTAAAAGAAAGTGTTTTTTTTTTTTTTTTAAACATTCTGATCAATATTTTATCTTTGCTACGGGCACACGTATCTCTGAATCAGTTTCAGACATCCCTGATACTTCCACAGCCAGTAGGGAGGGGGAAACTGATTTACCTGACTGCCAGGAAAATAAGTTCCCCACACTTCAATTTGAAAGACAGTGCTTTTGAAACATTATTTTATTGTGTGTGTATGTATATGTGTATATGTACACCAGAGGTGGAAAGTAACGAATTACATTTACTCGCGTTACTGTAATTGAGTAGCTTTTTTGTGTATTTCTACTTTTTAAAGTAGTTTAAAAAATCTGTAATTTTACTTTTACTTAAGTACGTTTTGTTTGAAGTATTGTAATTCGCCACATTTTAAATCATATTCGCTACTGAGTAAAAAATAAATGAATGAAAATGATAAAATAATGAAAATATTATGTTTTGTATAAATGCTCCGTTGCGCCGTGTGTGTGTATCATGTCCTGGTCGCGCGCCGCTCCAGACTCCACTCCAGGTTTTCTGACATCGGCATCTACCTGACCTTCCACACGGTCGCTTCCGCCCTGAGCGACTAGCGCGACCATCTATAAACCGGAGAGAGATGCGGGAAAGAGGTTGTGATTTTGGTGTTTTGATATTTGGTTGTGTATTCCGGTTTTGACTTTTTGCCTCCAATTGACTTTGATTATTGCTTTGTCCCTTTGGTTTGGTTGGTTTTTGTATATATTTGTAGATAATTTCAATGTTTTTGGTTTAGGGAGTCTGGGAAGGTACATGTATTTTTGTTTCTGGGGTTTTTTTGTTGTTTCTTTTTGCAGGTAATCTAGCTACTAAATATAAATACCATTTTGTTTGTTATTTTGGACTGGGTCCATCCTGAATCTGATACTCCGCCTCCTGTTGTGTGTGTGTGTTTTGGTGTATACAAACCTCATTATTTCATCAGTTAATGATTGGATCTAGTTCTTTCTGCCATATACCACCATTTCCATACAGTTTAAAATAGAACCCTGAACCATTCTTTTGCTGTATGGCCCTAGACTGGGACGTAACACCATATTTAAGTGACCACTTTGATTTTCAAGCACAACAAAGACAACAGCTTTATTATGCAAAGGTGTTCCTTCAGTTAAAAACAACTAGTTTGAGATTTATATCTGCTCATCTTTTTTGAACTATGCTAGAATGCCTCATCCCACCCCCGCTGTGTTTTTTTTTAATTTATATTTAACAAAAAAAAAAAAACAACAACAAAAAAAAGCAGAGCCAGATCAATATACAATCGACACCCATAGCAAACATTTAAACACAAACAATAATCTGTTAATATAAGAGTGAACATGGAAACACCCAAGGGCAAAACAATTCAGCAAAAGAATCACCCACACTGTTAAAAAAATTAAAATAAAAAAGTAACTCGGTAACTTTTACTCTGAGTAAATTTTTTAATGAGCTACTTTTTACTTTTATTTGAGTAGATTTTTATAATGGTAACTTTACTTGTACTTAAGTAAAATTTCACTGAAGTAACAGTACTTGTACTTGAGTACAAAATTTTATTACTCTTTCCACCTCTGATGTACACACATGTATTTATTGTGTGGTTGATTGTTGGGGTTATATGTTCAAATATTATACAGTGGGGCAAAAAAGTATTTAGTCAGCCACCAATTGTTCTCCCACTTAAAAAGATGAGAGAGGCCTGTAATTTTCATCGTAGGTATACCTCAACTATGAGAGACAAAATTAAAATAAAAATCCAGAAAATCACATTGTAGGATTTTTAAAGAATTTATTTGCAAATTATGGTGGAAAATAAGTAGTTAATACTTTTATTTTAAATTATTTTGTTTATGACTGAAACTTGGGTAAAAAATGGTGACATGTCATCTTTTGATGAGCTGTCCCCCTCTGACTGTTCCTTCTACAGCACTCCCAGACCAAGTGGACATGGTGGTGGCGTAGCCACTGTTTTTAGAAACTCATTCAAATGTAGACTTCTGCCAGTTGATGCCTTTCTCGGTTTTGAGGTGCAACTTCTAAAAATGGATCTAAGTGGACCTTTGCTTTGTGTGTTAGTTTACAGACCACCTAAAGCCTGTTCGACATTTCATAAAAGCGGGACCCGCGGGTTGGAAAAATACTCGACCCGCGCATGACTAATGGGTCACTTAAGCACAAAATAACACAGACGCAAATGATCAAGTGTTTAATTGTTGTTGTCGTTTTCTCAAACATGATTTTCCCAACTTGGCGTTTATAAAGATTCAGACAGACTGAATGTAAGAATGCACCCCTAGGAACGTAGAACACACACACACACCGAAGAGCAAAGCGGAGATGCGCATTCACACCTCGGACAGTCTTTTGTCTTGTAAATGAGTATCCTCATTCACCTTCCAATCCCCCCAACCCCCACTCTTTGTTTGTACTGTAAACTGTAACTGTGTTTGCTATAGGGCACTTGGTTATACACAGTACTTTAATGTATGGAACACTTACTTAACTTACTGGTTTGGTTTATTTTATTTGGTATCGCTTATTACCTTATTCAGCAAAATAAATTAATTATTAACGTATTGAAGTATTGTAGTTAAGGACAAAAACAGACCCTGTGCTTGTATTTAGGACTGATGCTGAACAGCTGTGTTCATAGGTTTAAACAATGATTTACAAGACAACAGTTAAAGCATTTGTGGATGGAGAGGTGTGTTTGTGTGTGTGCGCGCGCGCTCCTGCATTTCTCCGTTTTTAACACACACACCCCTCCCCCCGCCAAACACACACACACATTTTACATCACGCTTTACATTTGAGCACTCGTGTGTAAATAGCTTTTTCATTGCATATATACTACCATATCATATATTTGTGTCTAATACTGTTTTATTCATATAGGATAAATGTTCTTTTTGTGATACGTTAAATGAATCTCTGATTCATTTGTTTGAGTGTGAGAAAACAAAAAAATTCTTAACTCTTTTAAAAGACCACCTCTTAAACCACTTTAATGTATCTCAGTCCTTTACTATTAAAGATATAATCTTTTATGAGAATGCGGAAAATAAACCGCTTGAATTTGTTGTTAATTATTTTATTTTACATGCAGAATACTTTATACATAAACAGAGAATTAAAAAGGAACAATTGTATTTCCATCATTTCCTTCTAGAAATAACCTCAATTTTAAACTCTCTTAAATTAATTCAATTTAATAATATTTTATTATCTTTTATCTTTTCACGGTTTATACTTAATTTCAATCCTCTCGTGTATTTTAACCTTTCTTTGGACTCTCAAATCTATCTTTGTCCCTTATTTTTTATTTGTTCTAATGAATGTTTTTTTGTTATTATTGCTGCAGTTATTATTCTTAAATGTGTTTAACATGTTCTGTATTTTTTTGTACTGTATCAATAAATAAAAAATAAATAAAAAAAAACTCTGGCCTCCAAACTCAGCCTGTACAAGCCAATCCCTTTCCCCCGCGACTGGCCAGTCATGAATAGATGACAATCAGTGACAGCCAATGAAATTGAAGCATTTTTGCGAGGTGTGGCGTTGCTTAAATAATAGTATAAAATCGTCAAGACCCTGGTTCAAATCCCGCTCTGTGTGAAAATGTAATAAATGTGAATCCGTTGTTTTACACTTTTTGCTTATGATTATCATTAAATTATAGCAATTGTGAGGTGAGTGCTAATGTGTTTAGGAGCTTAAGAAAAAAAATCTCAATTGCAAACATGCATTTAGTACAAACCAGCACAAACCAGGGAATCGAACAATAAAACAATAATGTTTTAGGCTAACATATCATACATCTTTGTAGTCTTTTTTCACACACGCGCGGGTGCGTTACAATAATAATAAGAATAGCAATAATAAATTCGGAGAACTACTACTACTACTAATAATAATAATAATTCTGAATGGAGAAAGTGCAGTCAAAGAAGTACCATCATTGAAGGAGAGAAAAAAATGAAGAATAAATACATATCAGTTTGACCATGACACGTTTATGAGCTCTGTCGCTTGCTGTCAATGGGCGCCTAAGAGAAACAACACATTTTCGGCTTAACACAATACTTCAGACTGAAACATGACTGCCACCTACAGGTAATGAAGGGCGTTTTCACAGCTTCCCACGGCAAGTCGTGAGATCCCTTTTCTGAAAATGTGCGTTTTTAAAAGCCAGATCTGTATGCGAGTGTAAAGTTTAAGTTGCGTAGTAGAAGAAGCGAGTTGCTCGGTCTGTTCACTGTGCTTTGTTAAGCTTTTCTGGCGCCAGGAGGGACTCAGACAAACACACACACATGTTGTCTGTCATCTCTGATTATTAATAGCAAAAGATGGGGTTTTTATATGTTTGACCAAATGCCTGTGGCATCGACTACAAAGAACATGAACCATTGTAAATATCCTGGTGAGATCCTGAAGAATCAAAGGAGAGGAAGACAGAGAGTTCTCCGTCCAGAGAAGAATCACAAGATATTGCCTTGAGTTAGGGGGAGAGGGGGAAGGAGACAGAGAGATAAAGAGACAATGGGAAGGTGAGCGTTGGAGCGTTCACACCTTTAAGAACAGATGCAAGAGGAGACAGAAAGATAGCAGCAGGGAAGATTTAACACGTTAATATTAGATCTATGAGGAAGAGAGTAGAAATAACTCATTTTATATAAAATAATTCTAACAGCGAGTCATAATACATCAACTGAAATGTGAATCTCATCAAGTAGCTAAATCTGGGGAGAAGTTTGGCATTTTAATACAATAACAACAACAAACATACAGAAAGAATAAATTAAGAAGCATTTGCATGTATTGATGTGAATCCTACTGAAAATGTGTGAAGGATTTTTCAAATGTTAGTTATATGATAGAGGGCCTCATTGTAAACCTTTAACCAGTTTGGCAATAAAACACTTTGCAAGAATTTACTAGCATTGGTCAATTTGATGTCTAAATACCTTACTCCCCTGTCAGTTTAAAGGGAGAAATGTATTTTCTCTCACTGTATATTTTTATTTAAAAAACAATTTGCTTTGGTTAGGGATCTCCCTCATGTATTGTGTTCATTTACACTAATATAAAAAACAAATATTTCTCTTGAACTTTACTAACAATGTTTATCCAGGATGCTAAATATTCTGGAAGGGTTAAATCATTGCCAAAGACTTGTGGTCAGTCTGAAATTGATGAAATAGTTTTATGTCGAATTAATGTTTTTCTCTATGATCGTTGAGTTTCAATTCTCAGTAATTGTGGTTTTTTTTTTATTACTGTAGGGGGGACTGAGGAACAGCAAGCATGAGTGTACACTGTCATCACAGGAATATGTGCATGAGCTACGCTCTGGCATTACGGAGGAGAAGTTGCTCAACTGCCTTGAGTCTCTGCGTGTGTCTCTAACCAGCAACCCTGTCAGGTCAGTAACTTCTGCGCTATTCAAAGACCCTTGTCTTTAATTCATCTTCACATTTATCTCTTTACCCAGAGATGAAGTGTAAAGACATAATTTTTCCCTGGCTGTGCCCCATTTGTTTTTTTAAGGTTCTCAATATAATACAATATGGTATTTATAATATATACTATATATAATATACTATTTTTCTAATCTTGTCCCTGTAGCATCTTAAAATCATTAGGGGTCTGATGAGGTTTTAGGGCCCTGGAGAAGTTTTGACATTACCTGACATCAGTGCATTTTTCACTTACTTATAAACATATAAAAACATATAAATAGCTAAACTTAGCACAAACTCTGCTACAATAATGTGAGCAGCATGTATGTACTGTACATATTTTTATTTTAGAGAAAATAAGTTATGTGATTATTGAAAATCCTCGTCACTAATTCACAGAAAACACTTTGATCAATACATTGATTTATGTTTTCAAAGGCACTTATGTTTTATTATTTGTTTTTTAAGCTAAACAAAATACATTATGAACATTTATATTACCAGGAAATTTCACTGGGAGCCAATGCAGTGTGGATAAGATGTGCTCATATCTTCTCGTTATCATTTATGCACCTACTGTAGTTACATTACACCTACATTCAGACAATAAGGCATTACAGTAATCTAGAGGTGATATAAGCATGCATTATTATTTTTTTTTTTGCAATGTTTGGTGATAATATATTCCTTATCTTGGCAATATTTCTGACATCAAAGAATGTTGTCCTGGTAATATTATCCACATGAGCTTCAAATGAAAGTTTGAAATCTATAATCACACCAAGGTCTTTTACTGTTGTACTTGATGAAACAGAACGGCCATCAGAATTACTGTGTGATCAGGAAGCTTACTTCTAGCTGCATATGGAGGGTGATTCCAACATCTACATCAACTCTGTTCTGGAATACATTAAAAGGCGGATCTGGAATACATTGTGTGGATTGGATGATCACATGAAAAAAACCAATAAAACTTTCCCCATTCAGAAGCCCTGGATGAACCAGGAGGTCAGCTTTCTCTTCAAAGCATGCCCACTAGCCTTGGTCTTGCTTAAAGTGTCACTAGTGTCAAAAGCCCTTCCCTTATACTTCCTTTTCACCCATGACTACGTACCTGCTCATGCTGTAGCATTATCAAGTTTGCAGATGACACCACTGCGATAGGCAGTTATGAGGTGGTCTATAGCAAGGAGGTTCTGCATGTGGCATGATGAGAGAACATTAACTTGAAATTCAACACCTAGACGATGAAGGGGATATTTGTGGATTTCAGACAAGCTGACCGTCACATTCACACTCCCATTCACATTAGTTCAGCTGTTGTTGAGCATGTACCCCGCTTTAAGTTCCTTGGAGTCCGATCCTCTGAGGGCCTTGCCTGGCCCCTAAACTCCACTCTTTTGGTTAAAAAGGTACATACAGTAAGCACTTCCATACCATAGAGAGTATCCTCACAAACTGCATCACTTTGTACCATCCATAACTTTATAATGTTATCATTGCATTACTGTATATTCAACCCATTGCTTGGTTTATACTTAGACACACTTATATGTACATATGTATACCTTGTACTGTATAGCATTATCTTCTCGACATGTCTTCCCTACTACACAAGCATTGTTTGCACAGATATACCGTATATTACCATGTATATTACCATGTATATCATTTTAATAATACCTACTGGACCATCTGTACATAGGACAATCACACCCCTGTACATATTAGCTCCATAACCATATTTTAATGCATTTATTATTTATTGGGAATAGGCCAATCATGCACGTCAGGTTAGATGCTCACTGCATTTCATTGGCTTTATAAATTTACTTTGCACATTGATAGTAAGGTTTAGTATGATCAGTCTAATTTAATACCATTTCAATTTAAACAGCATGATTTAAAATATACTTTAATTAGAACAAACACTAAGTAAAATATTTAACAATGAGGTAATGGCCAAAACATTACGCTTAATACAAAAATTGTAACTAGTTATATTATATGACTAGTTATATGGTGTAAAATTTTCTATTTTGTTTTAATACAGCCCTGTGGGTTTACAGTCATAGAAAAAAAAGTTCATCCTTCTTCAATAATTTTTTTCTGTATCAAGGTAATAAACTACTTATATATATATAAATAACCTCAGATGACAAAAGAAACATCTGCAAATTTAAATATTTCTTAATTTTTCCCCAAAAAGAAAACCAACTTTTAGTGGGAAAAAGGTGGGGGGGAAAGTACTACCTTAATGTGTAAACTAATGAAATGCAATAAAAAAAAAAAAAAATTTATTCTGCCCAAATAAGCAGAACTTTTTGCAGTTTGGTGTTCTGAAGCAAAAGAAAAAGATTGTCATTCATATGAAACTTGAATATAGGCGGATCCACTGCTGCAGAGATGACGAGATGACACGCTGAAGGAATCACCAATTTATCAATTAATTATTAAAATGGTCAGAGTCTCCTTTCTGTTTTTCCCCCAACGCATTCATAATAATTAGTCTACTTCTGCTGGTGGGCTCTGGAAAACTTTATGCATGCCGTTGAGCGTTGATTAGACTATGTAGGAAATTAAAAAGGATGATCACGATGCCAGCTCAACGTCCCGCAGCCCAAACCTCATTTAAACTAAATTGACAAATATTAAGTAAGTAAACATCAATAGCCCAAGTTTGGAAAAACATTTTTATTTATACTATAAAAAAATTATTCTGCATCTCTTTTTAGGTGTGCCAACTGCCACTGTTTGTATGTGGCTCTTTGTCAGGGTAAAACGTTCAGTAACAATTCTATAATTTACCATGTAAAATGGTATATCTGTATGAATAAATTTTTTAAACGTATGTATCATGAGCTATTGATCATTGATTTATGTAAAAGACTCGTTCAGATGCAAGTAAATGCTAATTGCTACGCTGTGGGCAGTGACAACAAGGGCTTGAATGAAGGAAAACAAATCTATGTTGTTTTTCAGGGGTACTGTTGTTGATTTTGCGTTTGGTCTGCTTCGCGGGAGTTGCCACTCTGTGATCTGATTGTGTTGTGATTGAGTTATAACTAATAACTATAGCCAGAACCGTCTTCATAGTAGAGTGAAACCATCCCCAGACACCAGACGCATCCCAAAGAGACACAGGGGGCATCTATGCGACGAGATCTCCAACCAGAAGCGGGGCACCAGGATGTGTCAGACAGGTCCGGAGGGCAGAGCGAGTCTGGATCACTGGCAGCTCAGGAACGACATGTGTAGCTCGACAGAGAGAGGGGGGGGGGGAGAGAGAACAGGAGAGGGGAGAGCAGAAGAGGAGAGAACAGTTAGGTATGGTCGCAGTCACATAATGTATAATATGAATGAATATTTAGTGTAGAGTGCAAGCAGAGACTCAGGCAGGACTAACTGCAACAGCATAACTAAAAGGGAGAGCCAGAAGGAAACAAACATGAGGGCTCCCTGAGATGTAAAGCAAACAATCACTTCACTGTCAACAAACCTGAGTGATCAATGAGAGTGAGGAAGACAGCATCTAAACATACCAGTTCACCATAATACTCTACGTCCATGAGTCCCCCAGATCTGCTCCTTTCCCCAAGATAAATCTATTTATAAAAATGCTTGATTAAATAAATAAGTTTTTAGCCTAGACCTAAACACTGAGACTGTGTCTGAGTCCCGAACACTATTTGAAAGACTATTCCATAATTTTGGGGCTTTGTAAGAAAAAGCTCTGCCCCCAGTTGTAGTTTTCATAATACGCGGTACTGACAAGCAGCCTGCATCCTTTGATCGAAGTAGGCATGGTGGATCGTAAGACACTAGCAGTTCGCTCAGATACTGCGGCGCGAGACCATTTAATGCTTTATATGTCAAGAGTGGTATTTTAAAATCAATGCAAAATTTCATGGGGAGCCAATGAAGGGGAAGATAAGATAGGTGTGATGTGCTCGTATCTTCTGGTTCTAGTGAGGACTCCCGCTGCTGCATTCTGGACTAGCTGAAGCTTGTTTATGCATCTAGTTGAACAACCAGACAGTAAGGCATTACAATAGTCCAACCTAGGTAGTTTTTCTGCATCGTTTAGCGACAGTATATTTCTTATCTTGGCAGTATTTCTGAGGTGAAAGAATGCTATCCTGGTAATATTATCTACATGAGCTTCAAATGAAAGGCTGGAATCTATAATCACACCGAGGTCTTTTACTGTTGCACTGCTTCTTTGTCTTTCGGCTGTTCCCTTTCAGGGGTCGCTACAGCGAATCATCTGCCTCCATCTAACCCTGTCCTCTGCATCCTCTTCTCTCACACCAACTAACTTCATGTCCTCTCTCACTGCATCCATAAATCTCCTCTTTGGTCTTCCTCTAGATCTCCTGCCTGGCAGTTCCAACCTCAGCATCCTTCTACCGATATATTCACCATCTCTCCTCTGAACATGTCCAAACCACCTCAATCTGGCCTTTCTGACTTTATCTCCAAAACATCTCACATGGGTTGTCCCTCTGATGAACTCATTCTTGATCCTATCCATCCTTGTCACTCTGAAGGAGAACCTCAACATCTTCAGCTCTGCTACGTCCAACTCTGCCTCCTGTCAATTCTTCAGTGCCACTGTCTCTAAGCCGTAGAGCATCGCTGGTCTCAACACTGTCCTGTACACCTTTCCTTTCATTCTCGCTGATACTCTTTTATCGCACAACACACCTGACACTTTTCTCCACCCATTCCAACCTGCCTGTACCCGCCTCTTCACCTCCTTTTCGCACTCTCCGTTGCTCTGGACCGTTGACCCTAAGTACTTAAAGTCCTGCACCTTCTTCACCTTCTCCCTGTATCCTCACCGTTCCTCTTGGGTTCCTCTCATTCACACATACGTATTCCGTCTTGCTAACCTTCATTCCTCTGCTTTCCAGAGCATACCTCCACCTCTCCAAATTATCCTCCACCTGTTCCCTGCTCTTGCTACAAAGCACAATGTCATCTGCAAACATCATAGTCCATGGAGACTCCTGTCTAACCTCATCTGTCATCCTGTCCATCACCAGAGCAAAAAAAAAAAAAGGGGGCTTAGAGCCGATCCTTGATGCAGACCCATCTCCACCTTGAACTCTTCTGTCACACCTATAGCACATCTGTCACCACTGTCTTACAACTCTCATACATGTCTTGCACCACTCTAACATACTTCTCTGCCACTCCAGACTTCCTCATACAACACCACAGCTACTCTCTCGGCACCCTGTCGTACGCCCTCTCTAAATCTACAAAGACACAATGCAACTCTTTATTACCTTCTCTGTACTTCTCCACCAGCATCCTCAAAGCAAATATTGCATCTGATGTACTCTTTTTAGGCATGAAACCATATTGCTGTTCACAAATGCTCACCTCTGCCCTTAACCAAGCTTCCACTACTCTTTCCCACAGCTTCATTGTATGGCTCATTAGCTTTATACCTCTGTAATTGCCACAGCTCTGCACATCTCCCTTATTCTTAAAAATCGGCACCAATACCCTTCTCCATTCTTCTGGAATCCTTTCACTCTCCAAGATCTTGTTAAACAAACTAGTCAGAAACTCTACTGCCACCTCTCCTAAGCACTTCCACACCTCCGCAGGTATTTCATCAGGACCAACAGCCTTTCCACTCTTCATCCTCTTCAACACCTTCTGCAATTGATGGAACAGAAAGGTCATCTAACGTTACAGTGTGGTCTAAAATCTTTCTTCTAGCTGAATGCGGTCCTATGACTAAAACGTCTGTCTTATCCGGATTAAGCAGAAGGAAGTTAATTAGCATCCAATGTCTTATATCCTGCACACATTGCTCAACTTTAGTGAGCTGGTTTTTCTCATCTGGTTTTGCTGAGACATATAACTTTGTGTCGTCAGCATAACAATGAAAACTAATCCCATATTTACGGCTATCTTGCCGAGAGGAAGCATGCACAGGGAAAAAAGCAGTGGGCCTAAAACTGAACCTTGTGGAACACCAAAATCCACTAGAGCATGCAGAATAATCACCATTTAAGTGTACTTACTGATAACGATCGGTCAAATAGGATCTGAGCCAGAAGAGGGCTGTACCCTTAATTCCTACTACATTTTCTAATCTGCAAGGAGAAGAGCATGATCAGTGGCGTCAAAAGCTGCACTGAGGTCAAGTAATACCAGTATAGTTACACAACCCTGATCAGAGGCCAATAGGAGGTAATTTACTACTTTAACGAGTGCTGTTTCTGTGCTGTGATGAGGGCTAAATCCTGACTGATACAGTTCATGTATGCTATTTCTATGTAGATATGAGAAGAGATGAGTGAAATTAGTTCATTCTCTTCAAGGGGAGTAAAGTATTCTAGGTTCTGATCTGACATAGTTTAACATCTGCATCAATTACATTGTCCAGTTTCAAAGCCTCAATTTTATGCCTGATATTTACAATTTTATTATTAAAAAAGTTCATGAAGTCCTAACTATTGCAATATGTTGTTGTGGAGATTTCTGAAGTGGTCTTATTTCTAGTTAATTTGGCTACGGTATTAAATACAAATGTAGGATTATTTTTATTTTCTATAATAGTGGAGAGATACGTTGATCTAGCTACACTAAGAGCTTTTATATATAACCTCAAATCAGAAAATTTGGGACAGGGTGGAAAATGTGAATAAAAAAAGAAAAAAGTTATACATTTTCCTCAACTTTATTTCATTGCATACAGTATGAACACAAAATAATTCATGTATTTTTCTGTCAACATCATTTGATTTGTAAATAAATATCCATTCTTGCCATTCAGGCTTGCAACATTTCAAAAAAAGTTGGGACAGTACCGCATTTACCACTTTGTACAGTTCACCTGTCTTTTAACAACATTTAAAAGACATGTAGGCATTGAAGAAATCAAGTGACTAAGTGTTGCAGGTGTAGCATTCTTCCTGCAAACAACGTTTTAGGCGCGCAACAGTACGGGGTCTTCGTTGACGCACTTTTCGTTTCAAATTGCGCCAAACATTCTCTATAGGAGACAAATTAGGGCTGTAGGCATGCCAGTCAAGCATCCGCACCCTCTTCTTACTCAGCCATGCCATTGTTATGCAGTATGTGGTTTGGCATTGTCTTGCTGAAATAAGCATGGGCGTCCCTGGAAAAGACGTCGTCTTGAAGACAGCATTTGTTCCTCAAAAACTGAGGTATACTTCTCAGCATTGATGGTGCTATCGCAGAAGTGCAAGTTACCTTTGCCGAGGCACTGACACAACCCCATACCATGACAGACCCTGGCTTTTGGACTTGTACCTGGTAACAGTCTGGATCCTTTTCCTCTTTGGTCCGCAGCACACGGCGTCCAATTCTTCCAAAAAAGATGTGAAAAACCGATTCGTCTGACCACAATACATGTTTCCACTGCACAATGGACCATACCAGATGCCTCCGAGGCCAGAGAAGTCGACGGCGCTTCTGGATACTATTTATGTAGGGCTTCCTTTTGGCAAAGTACAGTTTTAGCTGGCATTTCCTAATGTAACTATGTACTGTAGCGCTTGAGAGTGACTTCCTGAAGTAGTCCTGAGCTCACGAACTTGTATCATTTATTGGTGAATGACGGTTTTTAATGCAGTGCCGTCTGAGGGCTCGGAGATCATGGCCATTCAGTTTAGGCTAGCGCCCTTGGCCTTTGCGCACAGTAATTTCTCCAGATTCTCTGATTCTTTTCACTGTTATGCACTGTAGAGGGAGAAATGCCCAAATCTCTTCCTATTTTTCTTTGAGAAACGTTTTTCTTCATCATTTCAAAGATTTTTCCCCGCACTTGGTGGCAAACTGGCGATCCTCTGCCCATCTTTGCTCCTAAAGGAGTAGGCCTTTCCTCAATGCTGCTTTTGTACCGAATCATGATTGCAATCACCTGTTAACATCACCAGTTTCAAATCACATCATTATTTAGTTATTATACCTCATTACTACCCCTGAATTGCCCCATCCCAACTTTTTTTTTGGCAAGAATGGATATTTATTTACAAATCAAATGATATTGACAGAAAAAAACATTAATTATTTTGTGTTCATACTGTCTGCAATGAAATACAATTTGAGGAACATTTATAACTTGCTTTTTTCTGTTTTTTATTCACATTTTCCACCCTGTCCCAACTTTTTCTGATTTGGGGTTATATTTCTGGATGCTCTACTTCCATGCTATTTGAAATACTATCAATTTAGTTTGACGCCATTTACGTTCTAATTTCTGAGCGGTCTGTTTTAAAGTGCGTGTGTGGTCGTTATACCAGGGAGCGAGTTTCTTATCTGTGATCATTTTTCTTTTCACTGGAGCTACATTATCTAAGGTATAACGGAACACCGACTCTAAATAATCAGTCGCCTGATCGAGTTACTGTATCTGGGGTCAGACGGTGATCCAAGGTTGATACTGTAACTCTGGGAGATTACTAGTAAAACTCTGTGTGGTAGTTGATGTGAATGTATGTTTAATATGGTAGCGCAGTGCTTTGCGTACATTATCACTATGACACACTTTAATTGAGACAAGATCTGATATAACTTCAGACAGTGGAATTGTGAATAAATTTTTTATACTTAATCTGAAAAATATTATTAAATCTAAAATGTGACACTGCTTTATGAGTGGGTACTACTACACACTGATTTACTCCTACTGAGTCCAGTATGGACATAAATGCTGTTCTCAGACGGTCTTCTGGATTCTCAAAATGAATATTAAAATCTCCAGCAATTAACGCTTTTTCTACAGAAACGACAAGGTTAGAGAGGAAATCTGCAAATTCACTAAGAAATTCAGAATACGGCCCTGGAGGTCTGTAAATTATAATTAGCGGGATCGACTGAGCAGACCTAATATTTGTAGCTACACTTATGTTACTATAGAGAATTTCAAACGCATTAAATTTGTGTTTGTGTTTTTGTATGATAGACAGATTATCATTGTAAATAACTGCGACGCCTCCTCCTCTACCAGTTAGCCGAGGCTGGTGTATGTATTCAAGATTCAAGATCCTTTGTCACATGCATAGTTATACAAGTACAACACGCAGTGAAATGTATCCTGAACCGCTCTTACTTTGTGCAAATAACAAAAGAAACAAAAGAAATAATCTATAAATAGAAATTGAAATAGAAACAAAAAAAAATAATAGAAACAATTAAATAAAAAATATTCCTTTAGAAAATTTACAAAAAAAAAAAGGTACAAATGTAAACATAAAGTGTGTATATGAGCAGGATAAAATGTAGTGCAAGTAATGCTTACAGTCCACACTAAAGTGCAGTGTGCAATGTCAGCACAGCAGTTTGTGCGTGAACTGGTACAGTCCTATGAACGGGAGAGTGGCCCATCATGGTTGAGGAGTCTAATCGCCTGTGGATAAAAACTCCTCCTGAGTCTCTCCGTTTTGGCCATAATGACCCGGAACCTTCTGCCTGAATGCAGAAGTTTGAACAGTCCATTATTGGGGTGCAACAAGTCCTTAATGATTCGAGCTGCCCTGGTCTTACATCTCCTGGTGTAGATGTCCTGCATGGAGGGGAGAGTTAACCTGTAGCACCGTTCAGCTGCCCGGATCACTCTCTGGAGGGCTTTTCTGTCCTGTACACAGCTATTCCCAAACCAGGATGAAATGTTCTGTGTAAGGATGCTCTCAGCAGCGCCTGAGTAGAAAGCCTTAAGGACAGCAGGGGAAACCCCAAACTTCCTCAACTGCCTCAGGTGGTACAGACGCTGCTTTGCCCTTTTCGTCTGAGCACAGATATGCTCAGTCCAAGTCAGATCCTCGGAGATGTGGACGCCCAAGTACTTGAAGCTGCTCACTCTCTCCACTGGAGCTCCATTGATGATGAGGGGTTTGTGGTCCTGTTCTCTCCTTCTGAAGTCCACCACCAGCTCCTTCGTCTTACTGACGTTCAGTCGGAGGCAGTTTTCTTCACACCATAGTGCCAGGTTCTCCACTTCATCTATGTAGGCCGACTCATCGTTGTTGGAGATGAAGCCCAGCACCACCGTATCGTCAGCAAACTTAACGATGGTGTTGGAGTCGAACATGGCCACACATAGTCTGAAGTGTAAAGAGAGTATAGCAGTGGAGAGAGAACACATCCCTGTGGAGCACCTGTGTTGATGGTGATGCTGCTGGAGACACACTTGCCCACTCTCACCGCTTGAGATCTGTCCGAGAGGAAGTCCAACACCCAGGCACACAAGCGTTTGTTAAGTCCTAGATCTCTCAGTGAGAGAGTCTGTGAGGCACTATTGTGTTGAAAGCAGAGCTGTAATCTATAAACAGCAATCTCACATAGTTACTTGCTTCTTGTCCACATGGCTAAGATTGGTGTGCAGAACTTGGGAGATGGCATCCTCTGTGGATCTGTTGGGGTGGTAGGCGAACTGAAGTGGATCTATGGAGCTGGGGATGGACGAGGAGATGATGTTTTTTAGCAGACCCTCAAATACCTTCATGACCATCGATGTCAGTGCAACAGGCCGGTAGTCATTCAGGCATGAGGGTTTGTTGGTCTTGGGCACAGGGACAATGGTGGATCTCTTGAAACACGCCGGGACCACAGACTTCACCAGGGACTCTTTAAAGATACAGGTGAATACACCTGACAGCTGGTCAGCGCAGCAGGCGCCCAGAGATGCCATCTGGACCCGCCGCTTTCCTGGTGTTCACCCTCCTCAGCGCCGTGCGAACGTCGTGCTCTGCGATGCTGATGACGCAATCCTCGCTGATGACGTCATCATTCTCAGTCAACAGGCTGCTAGCATTAGCCGCCTGGCTAACCTCGAACCATGGCGAAGAATGCGTCCAGCTCGTTGGCGAATGCAGAGTCGGCTACGATCGTCGTGGTGTCTTTGGCAACCTTGTAGTCCGTGATCGTGCGGAATCCATGCCACATGCGGCGTGTGTCACCCTGGTGGAAATGTGATTCAGTTCGCTGTCGGAACCATCCCTTAGCTTCCCTCACCGCTCGCCTGACGCCATAAGAAGCTGCTTTATATGCGCTCATATCGCCGCTGATGAGTGCGGCATTATAAGCAGCGGTCCGGGCATTCACAGCATCGCGGATCGATCGGTCCACCCAAAGCTTCTGGTTTGGAAACGATTTGAACCTCACTGTCGGGACAACTTCATTTACAAGTGTGCTAATGAAGCTAACTGCTACATCCGCAAACTCGTTGATGTCTTCTGCGCAGGCTCGGAACATGTCCCAATCTACGTCATCGAGCGCGTCCTGTAGCGTAGCTTCTGATTGGGCAGACCAGCGTTGCACCTCCCTCATGACCGGAGCTTCACGACGAAAGCTTTGTTGATATTCCGGTATGAGGAAAATGGCGTTGTGGTCTGATTTCCCGAATGCTGGATGTGAAACAGCTTTGTAGCCCTGCTTGTATGGTATGTAGCAGTGGTCCAGAATGTTGAGTCCCCTCGTCGGAAATGTAACATGTTGATGAAAGTTTGGCATAACCTGTCTGAGGTTCGCTTTATTAAAGTCACCTGCTACAATGTGCGCTGCGTCCGGGTGTTTGTTTTGGAACTCGCTCAGCACATCATGTAGTTCAGACAGAGCAGTGCCTTTGTCCGCGTGGGGTGGGATGTAGCAATGTGGGATGTGGCAATGACCGAGGTGAACTCGCGAGGCAGGTAGAAAGGACGACACTTAACACTCAGATATTCCAAATGAGGCGAGCAGCTACTGGAGAGAATGGAAACACTCCTGGCATCGCACGACTTCTTGTTGACCATGAAGCACACACCTCCACCTTTAGCTTTGTTGGACTCTGCCGTCCTATCCATGCGGAACACAGAGAATGAGTCCGATGGGGTTACGACTCGGTCCGGCATGATGGGGGTCAGCCATGTTTCTGTAAAGCACAGAAGATTACAATCCCTGATAACTCGCTGGAAAGTAACTCTGGCTCTGAGGTCATCAAGCTTATTCTCCAGTGACTGTACATTAGCCAGCAGGATACTCGGCAGAGGGGTGCGATGAGCTTGTTCTCTCATTCTGTTACGGACGCCAGCGCGTTTCCCTCGACGATTCTTTGTTCTTCGCCACGGGTTAGCGTCCCGTCCATTGTTGTTGTCGTCTGAGCAGCGTAGTATCTCAGAGGGCCACGAAGGGTCAGGCTTAAAGGTGGTATAAGTAAGCGCCGAAATCTGAATTCCTATATCCAGTAGTGTTCTACTGTCATAGGTCACTAAACCTGAAGTACTATTAGCGAATGAAAGTAAAATAAATAAAGAAGGAAAAAAACACACAGTTTGTACGGAGCGATCAGGAAGGCGTCTGGAAGTGGCCGCGCCATCACGGTATCGGATCCGTGCCCACATTATTTTCGGAGCACCACCTGGACATCCAGCGGTTTAGTGACCATAACCTGCTGTAAGCTATGTCGCCACGTCTCATTGGGATGGGACCAGAGCATACTACTTCATCGGACATCGCCTTCACTAATTTAAACACCTCTGTAAAGTTATTCTTACTAACCTCTGACTGATGAAGGCATATATTGTTAGCTCCAGCAAGTACCACTATCTTAGAGAACCTGTGCTGTCCTAGAGCCCTAAGATTACCTACTATGTCCGGTGCTCTGGCTCCCGGGATACACCTAACCACTGCCGCCCCTAAAGGTCTAACTAATTTCACGTGCCTCAGTATAGAGTCTCCTATAACCAGAGCTCTTTCAGGTTTCTCAGCGGGTGCATCACTGAGGAGTGCAAACCTGTTGGACACGTGAAGCGAAGAGGAGGTGTGCTGCGGTGGGCTAGCCTTAGCCTTAGCTTTGACTGTATGTATGCAAGTATGTCGCCGAGTCGTCACCCACTCGCCCCGCTGTGAGGACTCTATTGCCAGAGTTGCGGGCTGGTTATTTCCGCCTGTGGCACCAAGACTGTCCGCTACAGGAATAACGCTGCTCTTGCGCTCTCTAACCCTCTCTAAAGTCTGGATGCGCTCCTCTAGTGCTAATATCTTCTCTGTCAGAGTACTATGTTATATTTTAATGTTAAATATTATGTTATATTAAATGTTAATATTTTATTCAGAATAGAACATAGATGACAGATCAAAAGTTTAATCCAAGAAAATGTATCATTTTAAAGGACAAATATGTTGATTCCAAATTTCACAGTGTCAACAAATCCCAAAAAAGTTGGGACAAGTAGCAATAAGAGGCTGGAAAAAGTAAATTTGAGCATAACGAAGAGCTGGAAGACCAATTAACAGTAATTAGGTTAATTGGCAACATGATTGGGTATAAAAAGAGCTTCTCAGAGTGGCAGTGTCTCTCAGAAGCCAAGATGGGTAGAGGATCACCAATTCCCACAATGTTGCGCAGAAAGATAGTGGAGCAATATCAGAAAGGTGTTACCCAGCGAAAAATTGCCAAGACTTTGCAATTATCATCATCATCAACTGTGCATAATATCATCCGAAGATTCAGAGAATCTGGAACAATCTCTGTGCGTAAGGGTCAAGGGCGTAAAACCATACTGGATGCCCGTGATCTCCGGGCCCTTAAACGACACTGCACCACAAACAGGAATGCTACTGTAAAGGAAATCACAGAATGGGCTCAGGAATACTTCCAGAAACCATTGTCAGTGAACACCATCCGCCGTTGCCAGCTGAAACTCTACAGTGCAAAGAAGAAGCCATTTCTAAGCAAGATCCACAAGCACGGGCATTTTCATTGGGCCAGGGATCATTTAAAATGGAGTGTGGCAAAATAGAAGACGAGTCACGATTCGAAGTTCTTGTTGGAAATGTGGGACGCCATGTCATCCGGACCAAAGAGGACAAGGACAACCCAAGTTGTTATCAACGCTCAGTTCAGAAGCCTGCATCTCTGATGGTATGGGGTTGCATGAGTGCATGTGGCATGGGCAGCTTGCATGTCTGGAAAGGCACCATCAATGCAGAAAGATATATTCAGGTTCTAGAACAACATCTAGTCATCTCTTTCAGAGAAGACCCTGCATTTTTCAACAAGATAATGCCAGACCACATTCTGCATCAATCAGAACATCATGGCTGCGTAGGAGAAGGATCCGGGTACTGAAATGGCCAGTCTGCAGTCCAGATCTTTCCCCTATAGAGAACATTTGGTGCATCATAAAGAGGAAGGTGCGACAAAGAAGGCCCAAGACGATTGAACAGTTAGAGGCCTGTATTAGACAAGAATGGGAGAGCATTCCTATTTCTAAACTTGAGAAACTGGTCTCCTCGGTCCCCAGACGTCTGTTGAGTGTTGTAAAAAGAAGGGGAGATGCCACAGAGTGGTGAAAATGGCCTTGTCCCAACTTTTTTGGGATTTGTTGACACCATGACATTTTGATCCACCATATTTTTCCCTTAAAATGATACATTTTCTCAGTTTTAACATTTGTTCCGTGATTTATGTTCTATTCTGAATAAAATATTGACATTTGCCATCATTGCATTCAGTTTTTATTCACAATTTGTTTAGCGTCCCAACTTTTTTGGAATCCGGTTTGTATAAACGGAAAAGCTATATAATTTAAACGCTGATACTAACGCAAAACTTTCGCCGCAACAATACAAAAACAGGAAGCTACGTCACCAACAGGAAGGACCCTGTACTACAAAGGACCTCTGTTGCACTGTTCTGGTTCCTTTCTCTCTTGGCAGAATTTACTTTTTTGGTGGTTTTTGCTACATTGGCTTTTCTGTGGGATTGGACTAGACATCATCCTGTCACCAGTTTACTGGTATATAATTTATGATCAATGTTGTTCAATTTGAACAACCTGGCAGTGGTGTTAATCCTGTGTGATTGCCGTATGCCACTCTGTCCAGCCTTATAAAAACAACAAGCATCTGTTAGATCAAGGCAAACAAACTTTTGTTTTTTTTTTGCTAATTTATTATTATATATATATTTTTTTATACAGCTGGGTAAATAATTTTGGCCATGAGGGACTTGGACTGCTTTTGGATGTATTGGAGAAGCTGCTTGACAAGAAACAGTAAGTGTCATTAATTTATTTAAGTATTTTGTATTTTTATTTTAAATTTGTAATATTTATTTAGTCTAGAAGCATTGGTTATTTAAGTATTTTGTTATATCTCTTTTTCCAGACAAGAGGTCATTGACAAGAAGAACCAACACAAACTCATCCAGTGCCTCAAAGCCTTCATGAACAATAAGGTGAGCTGAATGTTTGAATAAGAAAGGATAAGGTTTTGAAAAGAGAAAAGACATAATTCAATACAGGATTATGTGAAATGGGTTTTTTTGTATAGGCCAAATTAAAAAAATATGCAAAACAAAATTTTTAAATGATAAAGATAAAAATAGACAAAAGACACATCAATATACAGTACAGTAATATGTGGGGAGATTTGGAAATATTAAAAGTAAATTTTCTGGATATGCCATTCAGATTATGCAAATTACATGTGTCTAGTTTACCTGTACAAAGTTGCCAGGTCGACAGACTTGTATGAAAAGAACTGAACAAAAAAAATATTTAATCTAGACCAGTTTAACCACAATTACTTGCCTTTAAACTTGAAAAATAAACCGAGAAGGAAAATCTAGACTAAATAAGGATTCATTCATTTTGTTGTCACATTTTTCTAATGCAACTTTACCTGAACAAGCAGCTAGAGGCAGTGTACTGATCTAGGTTTGCTCTAATTTGTCAGGTCTAAATTCAGCAGTGGTAATGGTAATGAAATAAATTCAACTGACTTCCTGAATGTACTAGTCGATCTAGTTATACCATCAATTAATCTTTCTCTCTTAAAATAATCTCAATACAAGATCTTTAATTAATGAATTAATTAAATTCAACTCTGAACAGTAATGAATGTTTTGACTTCACCTACACTTGTTGAAGCTAAATAAATACATACATAAAAAACTGGAATCCTACAGTAAAGTAAAATATTTAAAATCTTTTTTCATTTTAATTTTGTTTATTCCATTTTGATTATCTCAAAATATTAGACAGTGTCACCTTGAATTGAGAGTACCTTAGTCTACAAGTGTTTTTGCAAGAGGAGCAAAATTTTAAAATAAACTTTAACTTATTAAACAAGCGAGGGCTTGATATATGCAAGTAGTACGCATGCGCCTTGTCTGCCGAGCGTCACATGACTACAACTGTGCCAATGGTTCTCTCTCTTGCGCTACTGGATTATGGGTAATCGTCTCCCATCCTCAGTCTCAGTGCATGTGCACCACTCTTATAGTCAACATTGTTGTAAAGAAAACTCAGAGTCTCAGGTTTTGTTTGCGGAAGATAACAGCTTTATTGTCAGTCAATAACCGCCTGCAGACTGGTCTGTAGAGCAACAACCTCTCTCGCCCATTTTGTCCAGTATATACAGGTCAACCTCCAAAAATATTCACTATACATTCTTACATGTTATATTAGTGTCTTACATGCGTATTTGTGTCTTAATTTAGGGCTCCAAGTTGGGTGCCATATTTTCTAGCTCAACTTGCTTTACCATATTCAGTAACATTCCACAATACACCTTGGACATATAAATACATGTATACCGTTTGGCATATTCCTGTGCACACACGTCAGACATATAATACATGTATACCATATGATACCTTTCCTGCGCGCACACATAGCAGACATACTGGCTTTTACAGAAATATTAATATTGATTAGATTTGATTATTTAGAGCTCAATAAATAAAAGTCCATCCTACAACATCCTCGTGCACACATACTGTTTATTATAATATTGTGACCACGGTTATGTGGTATGCTCATTAGAGAGGTTAAAGATCGAGAGGATCTCACTGTCAGAGGGAAGCGGTTTCATTACTGTGTGTGTGTGCGTAAGTGCCATTAGAGAGGTTCCTTGTTAAGGAAGTTTCCAGACAGAACAATGTTTGCGTTAGTATGTTTGTGCGCGCAGACGCTTGTGTGTGTTTTTGTATGAAAGTTGTCCTATACAATAGCCCCCTCCCTCCTCCTCTCCTCTTGTCTTCACACATACATACACACACAGAAACAACGCTCTGTTGGGATTCTTTTCAAAGGTAAAGTGGAGGTTAATTTTTTTTCTTTTTTCTTTACTGCAGTGATTCCATTAGTGTGTCCGCGCGAGTGTTATTAGAGAGGTTGATTGAGGCGCGAGAGTGATTGAGGGTGCGCTGCTTGTTTAACACTAGAAGCGCCGCGCCAGTGTGACCTACTTATAACGCGGTTCACCGGTCATTTGACCGTCTATTGTTTTGATTGGAAAGCTGTCGCTTTCACCCAAAGCAAATAGTTTAGCTCCAAGATCAACTTGCAACGCGTTGATTATCAGCGGTATTTTTATTCATATTCAACTGAGAAAACCTACAACAGAGTCTCTAAGAGGACAAAGGAAGAGAAAAAAAAATGGCAGAAGAAAAAAAACAAGTCATATTTTGCATTATAACCCAAAGTTTTTGGCATGACTTTTTTCTGCCGTTTTTTCTCCTCCTTTGTCCATCTAAGGGCTTCGTACTATAACAAAAAGGAAAGCTCTACTTTAATTTTATATCATTTTGAGAAAATCCATTAGTTCGTTCATTTTATTTGAAGCTTCTGGACGTCTCGGATGGAGCAGGAGCAGGGATTTAGTTCTGAACTCACTTCCGTGAAATTATCGCTAAAACAATATTAAATTTGAATAAATCACATCTACCACAGCAGATAATTAACCATGCTATGTCGTAAACGAAGCAAACACCACGATAATGCCTCGTTTTGTTTGACGGGAACGTGGTTCACTTGGCCGCGGTGTATTATAAACCTGTGGAATGTTTCACTATTTATGCTCACATAAGAGTAATAGAAGCGAGTGAAATGTGGAAGTGATATGTGTCAACTCAATGAGGACTAAACCACAGGTTTTGGTAACTCCACTGAGTGTAACATCTGCATAGTGACACTGAACATCTTGGCTTTTCCGTTTACCTCTGAAAAAAAGCTGTATTTTGAATTTTGTATATTTAGAATTTTTATAACAGTAGAAGTATGCGCGCGTACGCACGCAAGCATGTGCATATATATATATATATATATACATATATATATATATATATATATATATATATATATACACACATATATATATATATATATATATATATATATATATATATGCAGGTCCTTCTCAAAAAATTTGCATATTGTGTGTGATAAAGTTCATTATTTTCTTTAATGTACTGTACTGATAAACATTAGACTTTCATATATATTAGATTCATTACACATAACTGAAGTAGTTCAAGACTTTTATTGTTTTAATAATGATGATTATTGCATACAGCTCATGAAAACCCAAAATCCCTATCTCAAAAAATTAGCATATCATGAAAAGGTTCTCTAAACGAGCTATTAACCTAATCATCTGAATCAACTAATTAACTCTAAACAACTGCAAAAGATTCCTAAGGCTTTTAAAAACTCCCAGCCTGGGTCATTACTCAAAACAGCAATCATGGGTAAGACTGCCGACCTGACTGCTGTCCAGAAGGCCATCATTGACGCCCTCAAGCAAGAGGGTAAGACACAGAAAGAAATTTCTGAACGAATAGGCTGTATCAAGGCACCTCAGTGGGAAGTCTGTGGGAAGGAAAAAGTGTGGCAGAAAACTCTGCACAACGAGAAGAGGTGACCGGGCCCTGAGGAAGATTGTGGAGAAGGACCGATTCCAGACCTTGGGGGACCTGCGGAAGCAGTGGACTGAGTCTGGAGTAGAAACATCCAGAGCCACCGTGTACAGGCGTGTGCAGGAAATGGGGTACAGGTTGCAAATTTTGCATGTCATTCGGAAATCAAGGTGCCAGAGTCTGGAGGAAGACTGGGGAGAGGGAAATGCCAAGTCCAGTGTCAAGTACCCTGACCCTGGTTCAGCACGACCTGGCACCTGCTCACAGTGCCAAAACCACTGGTAAATGGTTTACTGATCATGGTATTACTGTTCTCAATTGGCCTGCCAAACTCTCCTGACCTGAACCCCATAGAGAATCTGTGGGATACTGTGAAGAGACACAAGAATCTGCAAAAGGATTCCCGACCAAGTATTGAGTGCATAACTGAACATAATTATTTGAAGGTTGACTTTTTTTGTATTAAAAACACTTTTCTTTTATTGGTCGGATGAAATATGCTAATTTTTTGAGATAGGGATTTGGGGTTTTCATGAGCTGTATGCCACAATCATCAATATTAAAACAATAAAAGGCTTGAACTATTTCAGTTGTGTGTAATGAATCTAAAATATATGAAAGTCTAATGTTTATCAGTACATTTACAGAAAATAATGGACTTTATCACAATATGCAAATTTTTTGAGAAGGACCTGTATACAATAGCATGCATCTTTATACATTTGGAATCTGCATCTACATTTTCTGTTACATGTTACAAGTTCAGCTGAAACTCATGATTAATGGCGTTAGGGTACTTATGTAGTGATAATTAGTTTCAGCCAAATCATTAAAACTAACAGATAGACTATGGCACTCTCTTGATAGGGCATATGAAGGTGTTATTCATTCACTTATTCTCTACAAGGGCGCTAACTACACAGAACAAACTGTTACCTTCTTGTACTACTATAAAAGTTCTAAATATAAACAAAGAAAATACAGCTTTTTTTTCTTAGAGGTAAACGGAAAAGTCAAGTTGTTCAGCTGTTTAGTGTCACTATGTCATAAACAGTGAAACAACGTGTACTCATCGCTGTGCTTGTTGTACCTGAAAAAACGCTGCAACTGCTTCAAAGTCTTTCCACTCCGTGCCCGTTGAAATCCGACACGACACTATGTTAGGCTACATCTTGACTCGTTTGTATACAGACGGTGATTGTATGTTTACCAAGGGCTCAGGGGAGGTGCGTGCGTGCGTGTGTGTACTTCTTCTAATGTTATAAAAAATCTAAATATAAGCAAACAAAATACAACTTTTTTTCGGAGGTAAACAGAAAAGCCAAGATGTTCAGTGTCACTATGCAGATGTTACACTCAGTGGAGTTACCGAAATCTTTGGTTTAGTTCTCATTGAGTTGACACACATCACTTCCACATTTCACTCGCTTTTATTACTCTTATGTGAGCATAAACAGTGAAACATTCCACAGGTTTATAATACACCGCGTCCAAGTGAACCACGTTCCCGTCGAACGAAACGAGGCATAATCGTGGTGTTTGCTTCGGTTATGACACAGCATAGTTTATTATCTGCTGTGGTAGGTCTGATTTATTCAAACACAATAATAAAGCTTTATATCCTCAGGAGGGGTCATTACATTGTTTTAGCGATAATTTCACAGAAGCGAGTTCAAAACTAATCTAAAGCTCTGTCACACTAAACAAACATGAGAATCGCAGGTTGGAAAAGGCAGGAAACGTCATGCCGCCGCTCAGCTGTCAGCAATTTCAATTTAGTAAGAGCCAAATAGCTTCATACTGGCTTTTACTGGTGCGATTTTGAAAATTTAAGCATTCTGGGTGATTAAGCTCACAGATCTAGGAAAAGTCATGAAAGGAGGGTCCTGGATTTTGATCGAAGTATGTGATGTGAAGTATTTTTTTTTTTTCCCCATTGCGGTCAAATGACCGGTGCTCTGCGCTTCTAGTGTTAAGCAGTTTCCCGACAGAGCAGTGTTTTGTTAGTGTGTGTGTGTGCGTGTGCACACAAACAGAATCACTGCTCTGTCGGGATTCTTTTCAATGGTAAAGCAAGTCCAGATTAATTTGTTTGAATTGTACTTTACATTTTGTATTAATTAGGAATGAATAATGCTGGCAATCCAAGGTTTAACTGTATTTCATTTTCATGAGGTTTGAGTAAATTACTATAAATATCGTGCATCTCTTGATCTATCCTGGTAGATGCAACCACAATCATTGTGAAGAATATGATATGCCAATTTCCTTTCCAGCAGGACTAAGCACTTGCCCAAAATGTCAAACCTACCACTAACTGAATTGTTAACTATCATATTACTGTGATTAATTGTCTAGCCAACTATCTGGCCAGCCCAGAGACCCCCCCCACCCACCCGACCCCACAATACAGACAAGATCAAGGCAGCTATCAAAACAACCTGGCTTTCAATTAATGCCTCAGCAGTGCCTCAGGCTTCATGTCATGCAGTAATTTGATGCAGTAATTCATGTTAAATGAGACACGACCAAGTATTTGGCAAAAAACAGCTTGATTCAATTCAATTTCAATTCTGTTTTATTTGTATAGCACTTTCAACAATTGTCATTGTCGCAAAGCAGCTTTACACAATTAAAAGAAATTCTGGAAGTTTGTATGAAATGTATATGTGTGTGAATCAAATGATTAGATAGTCCCAGATGAGCAAACAGAGGGTGACAGTGGCAAGGAAAAACTCCATGGCAATATGCAGATGGCAATATGAAGAAACCTTGAGATGAACCAGACTCAACAGAGAACCCATCCTTTGGGTGGTAATAGATAGCTGGGATTGATCTGCATTCATATTGTGTGTTAGGCAGCTAAAGGGTCAATATAACAGTCTTTATGTTAAAATGGAGTCCAGTTTGTTATTGGTGTCTCAGTTAGACTATTGAGCGACTGCAGTCAGGGAACAGCTATCAGCATCAGCCGAGGCCAGGACAGTCTTCATGGTAAAGTGGAAGCATACCCACACATCCCAGCAGACCACACAGGCATCTACGTAATGAGATCTCCCACCAGAAGCAGGGCACCAGGACGAGTCAGACAGGTCCAGAGTGCAGAGGTGGTCTGGATCACTGGCAGCTCAGGAGTGACATATGTAGCTCAACAGAAAGAGAGAGAGAATAGAGAGAAGAGGAGAGAGCAGGAGAGAAAGTGAGAACAGTTAGCGTTGTTCCTCTCATACACTCCTGCACACCCAACATGGAGCTACAGACTATCAAATGTGGTCCTTTTTACCTTCCTTGGGAGTTTACATTGGTCATAAATAAGCGCTGATAATATACCAACTCATGTTATTCCTGTAGCGGACAGTCTGGGTGCCACAGGCGGAGATAAACAGCCCCCGACTCCGGCATTAGAGCCCTCACAGCGGGGCGAGTGGGTGACGACTCGGCGGCATACTCGTTCAGCCAAAGCTAACGCTAAGGCTAGCCCACCGGAGCACACCTCCTCTGCGCGTCACGTGTCCAACAGGTTTGCTCTCCTCAGTGCTGCACCCGCTGAGAAACCTGAAAGAGCTCTGGTTATAGGAGACTCTATACTGAGGCACGTGACATTAGCTAGACCTTTAGGGGCGCCAGCGGCAGTGGTTAGGTGTATCCCGGGAGCCAGAGCACCGGACATAGCAGGTAATCTTAGGGCTCTAGGACAGCATAGGTTCTCTAAGATAGTGGTACATGCTGGAGCTAATGATATACGCCTTCGTCAGTCAGAGGTTAGTAAGAGTAACTTTACAGAGGTGTTTAAATTAGCGAAGGCGATGTCCGATGAAGTAATATGCTCTGGTCCCATCCCAATGAGACGTGGCGACATAGCTTACAGCAGGTTATGGTCGCTGAACCGCTGGATGTCCAGGTGGTGCTCCGAAAATAATGTGGGCTACATAGATAATTGGAAGACCTTTGAGGGCAAAGCTGGCCTGTTAGGGCGGGACGGTGTCCATCCCACTCGGGAAGGTGCTGCTCTCATTTCCTGTAGTATAGCTCATAGTCTCAGTAGAGGTCTAGTTAATCGGTGACAATCCAGAGCCCGGGCCAGGGAGCAGACAGACAGGCTAAACCAACCGTCTGCTAGCTGCATAGAGTCGTCACTCAGGGTTCACCATATTGAGACTGTGTCTGTTCCCCGATCTAAGCAAAAATGTAGAAAGACCCAGAAAGTCTGTTTCAATAATCTAATTAACATAAAGTCCACAAACTCCGATCATACTGAATGCGCAGCCGGCACCTCTGATCTGAAGCTAGGATTGTTAAATATTAGATCTCTCACATCAAAAGCAGTTATTGTTAATGAAATTATCACAGATCAGGCGTTTGATATACTCTGTTTAACTGAAACATGGGTTAAACAGGACGAGTATGTAGCTCTAAATGAAGCTAGTCCTCCTGGATACAGCTACATACACCAGCCTCGATTAACTGGTAGAGGAGGAGGCGTCGCAGTTATTCATAATGATAATCTGTCTATCGTACAAAAACACCGACACAAATTTAACTCATTTGAAATTCTCTATAGTAACATAAGTGTATTTAAGTATATTAAATCAGCTCAGTCGATTCCGCTAATTATAATTTACAGACCTCCAGGGCCGTATTCTGAATTTCTTAGTGAATTTGCAGATTTCATCTCAGACCTGGTCATTTCTGTAGACAAAGTGTTAATTGCTGGAGATTTTAACATTCATTTTGAGAATCCAGAAGACCCTCTGAGAACAGCATTTATATCCATACTGGACTCCGTAGGTGTAAATCAGTGTGTAGTAGGACCCACTCATAAAGCTGGTCACACTTTAGATTTAGTAATATTCTTCGGTTTAATTATAAGAAATGTATTCACAATTCCACTGTCTGAAATTATCTCAGATCACTATCTTGTCTCCATTCAAGTGTGTCACAGTGATAATGTACGCACAGTACCGCGCTACCGTATTAAACGTACATTCACATCAACTACCACACAGAGTTTTATCAGTAATCTCCCAGAGTTACCAACTTCGATTAGGCCACCGTCTGACCCCACAGAACTTGATCAGGCGACTGAATATTTAGAGTCGACACTTCGTTGTACCTTAGATAATGTAGCTCCAGCTAAAAGAAAAATTATTAGAGATAAGAAACTCGCTCCCTGGTATAACGATCACACGCGCACTTTAAAACAGACTGCTCGGAAATTAGAGCGTAAATGGCGTCAAACTAAATTGTTGGTATTTCAAATAACATGGAAAGAGAGCATCCTGAACTATAGGAAAGCTCTTAGTGTAGCTAGATCAACGTATCTCTCCACTCTTATAGAAGAAAATAAAAATAATCCTAGATTTTTATTTAATACCGTAGCCAAATTAACCAGAAATAAGACCACTACAGAAATCTCCACAACAACATCATGCAATAGTGAGGACTTCATGAACTTTTTTAATAATAAAATTGTAAATATCAGGCATAAAATTGAGGCTTTGAGGCCAAACAATGTAATTGATACTGATGTTGGCCTAGCCATGTCAGATTCAAACCTAGAATACTTTACTCCTCTTGAAGAGAATGAACTAATTTCACTCATCTCTTCTGCAAATTCATCAACCTGTATATTAGATCCTATACCGACACATTTTCTTAAACAGATAGTACCAGTAATAACAGAACCGATGTTGAGAATAATTAATTCCTCACTCAGCATTGGTTATGTTCCAAAATCTTTTAAAGTAGCAGTTATTAAACCAATAATTAAGAAACCTGACCTTGACCCCTGTCAGCTGTCCAATTACAGGCCAATATCAAACCTCCCCTTTATCTCTAAGATTCTGGAAAAGATAGTAGCGGAGCAGCTATGCTCATATCTACATAGAAATCGCATACATGAACTGTATCAGTCAGGATTTAGGCCTCATCACAGCACAGAAACAGCACTCATTAAAGTAGTAAATGACCTCCTATTGGCCTCTGATCAGGGTTGTGTAACTATGCTTGTATTACTCGACCTCAGTGCAGCGTTTGATACCATTGATCATGCTATTCTTCTTCACAGATTAGAAAATTTAGTAGGAATTAAGGGTACAGCCCTCTCCTGGCTCAGATCCTATTTGACCGATCGTTATCAGTATGTAGACTTAAATGGTGATTATTCTGCATGTTCTCTAGTGGAGTTTGGCGTTCCGCAGGGTTCAGTTTTAGGCCCACTGCTTTTTTCCCTTTACATGCTTCCTCTGGGCAACATAATCCGTAAGCATGGTATTAGTTTTCATTGTTATGCTGACGACACACAGCTATACGTCTCAACAAAACCTGATGAGAAAAACCATCTTACTAAAGTTGAGCAATGTGTTCAGGACATAAGAAATTGGATGCTAATTAACTTCCTTCTGCTTAATCCGGATAAGACAGAAGTTCTAGTCATAGGACCGCATACAGCTAGAAGTAAAATCTTAGATCACACCGTAACTTTAGATGGCCTTTCCGTTCCGCCAAGTGCAACAGTAAAAGACCTCGGCGTGATTATAGATTCCAGCCTTTCATTTGAAGCTCATGTAGATAATATCACCAGGATAGCATTCTTTCACCTTAGAAATATCGCCAAAATAAGAAATATATTGTCGCTAAATGATGCAGAAAAACTAGTTCATGCTTTTATCACTTCTAGGTTGGACTATTGTAATGCCTTACTGTCTGGTTGTTCAGTTAGGTGCATAAACAAGCTTCAGCTAGTCCAAAATGCAGCAGCGAGAGTCCTCACTAGAACCAGAAGATATGAGCACATCACCCCTATCCTATCTTCACTGCATTGGCTCCCTGTGAAATTTCGCATTGATTTTAAAATACTACTCTTGACATATAAGGCATTAAATGGTCTCGCGCCGCAGTATCTGAGCGAACTGCTAGTGTCTTACGATCCGCCACGCCTACTTCGGTCAAAGGATGCAGGCTGCTTATCAGTACCGCGTATTATGAAAACTACAGCTGGGGGCAGAGCTTTTTCTTACAAAGCCCCAAAATTATGGAATAGTCTTCCAAATAGTGTTCGGGACTCAGACACAGTCTCAGTGTTTAAGTCTAGGCTAAAAACCTATTTATTTAACCAAGCATTTTATAAATAGATTTGCCATAAGGTAAAGGAGCAGATCTGGGGGACTCATGGACGTAGAGTATTATGGTGAACTGGTATGTTTAGATGCTGTCTTCCTCAGTCTCATTTGATCACTCAGGTTTGTTGACGGTGAGGTGATTGTTTGCTTTACATCTCAGGGAGCCCTCATGTTTGTGTTTCCTTCTGGCTCTCCCTTTTAGTTATGCTGTCATAATTAGTCCTGCCGGAGTCCCTGCTTGCACTCTACAGTAAATATACATTCACGTTAGACATTGTGACTGTGACCATACCTAATTGCAATCTCTCCTCCTCTTCTCTTCCTCCCCCTCTTTCTCTTTCCTCTCTCCCCCTTTCACTCTTTCTCTCTCTCTCTCTGTCGAGCTACACATGTGGTTCCTGAGCTGCCAGTGATCCAGACTCCCTCTGCCCTTCGGACCTGTCTGATCCATCCTGGTGCCCGGTTTCTGGTTGGAGGTCTCATCGCATGGATGCCCCGTGTGTCTCTTTAGGATGCGTCTGGTGTCTGGGGATGATTCTCTATACTTAGAAGATGGTTCTGGCCTCGACTGGTGTGGTCAGCTGTTTCTCTGAGGACTTGACAATTCGATAGTTCAGGACTGGAACTTTCTACAAGTCTATCTGAGTCTCGAATAACTACTGGACTCCATTTTACATCAAGTATTATAACATCAATTAACATCAACTATTATAGCTGAACCTAACACTTAACACTATATAAATGCAGATCATTTCCTGCTATCTGTTTCACCCAGATGAGGATGGGTTCCCTGTCGAGTCTGGTTCCTCTCAAGGTTTCTTCCTATTACCGTCTCAGGGAGTTTTTCCTTGCCACTGTCGCCCTCGGGCTTGCTCGCCAGGGAATATCTGAACATTTTGATTCATACACATTCACATTCCATACAAACTTAAATAATTCTTTTGATTGTGTAAAGCTGTTTTGAGACAATGTCAATTGTTAAAAGCGCTATACAAATAAAATTGAATTGAATTGAATTGAATGTGGACACAGATATTGCTTTATGTGAGCTGTATGAGGCATCAAAACAGCACCAGACACAACACCGGGACACTGCACTTATTATGGCGGGGCACTTTAACAGTGCCAACCTCAAACACACCAAACTTTTATCAGCACATTTCCTGCCCCAACAGGGGTGACAGGACACTGGACCATTGTTACACAACAATCAAAGATGCCTACAAGGTACAATTTCGTCCCTTGTTTGGGAAATCTAACCATACTGCCATCTTCCTCATGCCAAAATATACCAATGGGTCATTCAGGAAGTACTGGCTCAGAGGCAGGTTGTGCTCTGAACGAACCAATAAGTGGTCACTATACAGGCCGCATTCTGTGGAATTAATCGGGAAACTAGCAGTTTAAACTTTTTCCAATCAGAAGCTGTGGATGAATAAGACCATCCGCAATGCTCTGAGATCTCCCACCGCCGCCGATAACTTGTGTCAGGTGACATGCACTCGTACAAGGCTGCATCATATAACATTCAGAGAAGAAGGTGAAGCAGCTCCAACAGAGTGACTCTAGGAGCCTGTGGCAGGGATTGATAATAACTGATTATAAAGCACCAACATCCGGTATACGGACATGTCTCTGGCAGATGAGCTGAACACCTTCTATGCTTACTTCAAGGCTGCAGCTAATGGCTGCAGACAGAAAGAGAATGCTAACACCAGAAACAAGTTCATTATCTCCAAGCATGATGGGAGGAGAGTGAACACCAAGAAAGCAGCAAGACCAGGTGGCATTCCAGGTCGATTACTCAAAGCCTGCACAGACCAGCACCAGTTTTCATGGAAATATTCAACCTCTCCTTTACCCAGTCGGTTATCCCCACATGCAATTTGCATACAGTCCAAACTGCTCAACTGATGATACCATTTCCTGCCTCCTTCATGCATCATTCACCCACCTGAACACGATTCAATTAAAAATAAATTTTATTTGTATAACACTTTTAAGAACTGTCCTTGTCGCAAAGCAGCTTTACACAATCAAAAGAAATTATGGAAGTTTGTATGAAATGTGAATTTGTATGAATCAAAATGATCAGATTGTCCCTGCTGACAAGCAGAGGGCGATGGTGACAAGGAAAAACTTGTCACCTGTGATGGCAATAGGAAGAAACCTTGAGAGGAACCAGACTTAACAGGGAACCCATCCTCATTCGGGTGATAATGGATAGCAGGTATTGATCTGCAGTCAAACTGTGTGTCAGGCAGCTGGAAGTTCAGTATAAAATTTAATGTTAAGTTAAAATGGAGTCCAATTTGTTATTGGAGGCTCAGTTTGACTGTAGGAAATTCAAGTCTTGGACTATTGAGCGACTGCTGTCAGAAGTCCTCAGAGAACAGCTGTCTGCATCAGCTAAGGCCAGGACCTTCTTCATGTTAAAGTGAAACTGTCCCCAGTCACCACATACATCCCAGACAGACTACATGGGCATCCATGCAATGAGAGATCTCCAACCAATTTCCCGTATTGAAATGCAACTTAATTCATAACATTTGTATCATGTGCTTTTTCTGGATTTTTGGTTGATATTTTGTCTCAATCCTTTACCATAAACGTATGATAAAAATTATAGACCCTTTCTTTGTAAGTGGGCAAACTTAGAAAATCTGTAGGGGATTAAATACTTATTTCCCCCACTGTATATAGTCATTTAAATCTACAAGCTGATAACAATCAGTCAAATAGGATCTGAGCCAGGAGAGGGATGTCCCCTTAATTCCTATTTCATTTTCAAATCTGTGAAGAAGAATACTATGAACAATGGTGTCAAAAGCTGCACTGAGGTCGAGTAACACAAGCATATTGACGCAACCCTGATCAGAGGCCAATAGGAGGACATTTGTTACTTTAACAAGTGCTGTCTCTGTGTAGTCTTTCCTGACTGATACAGTTTGTGTATGATGTTTCTATGTAGATATGAACATAGCTGCTGAGCTACTATCTTTTTACTGAATCTTAGAGATAATGGGGATTTTGATATTGGCTTGTAATTGAACAGCTAACTGGGGTCAAAGTCAGCTTTCTTAATTAGTGGTTTAATAACATGTAAAAGGTAATGTAAAAGATTTTGCACCATACCCACTGCTGAGTGAAGAATTATTTTCAAAACGAGTTCCATTATTGCTGGTACTATTTGCTTGAGAAGAGGTGTGGCTATAGGATCTAATACACAGGTTGATACGTTATTACTATGACACACTTTAATTGAAACTAGATAGTAGGGCTGCACGATATTAGGAAAATATGCGATAGGCGATATTGTTGTTGAATATTGCAATAACGATATTTCTTGCGATATAACATTTCCCTAGAGAAATGCATTTTTTTATTATTATTATTATTGCCTATTTTTTAAAATTATTTATTTATATGTAATCATAAATAAAAAAAAATAAAATAAACAGGTAATATTCAGTTTCAATTCAGTTTTATTTGTATAGCGCTTTTAACAATTGACATTGTCTCAAAACAGCTTTACACAATCAAAAGAATTATTTAAGTTTGTATGGAATGTGAATGTGTATGAATCAAAATGTTCAGATATTCCCTGGCGAGCAAGCCCGAGACGGTAATAGGAAGAAACCTTGAGAGGAACCAGACTCGACAGGGAACCCATCCTCATCTGGGTGAAACAGATAGCAGGAAATGATCTGCATTTATACAGTGTTAAGTGTTAGGTTCAGCTATAATAGTTGATGTTAGGTTTTGAGCCTAGACTTAAACACTGAGACTGTGTCTGAGTCCCGAACACTATTTGGAAGACTATTCCATAATTTTGGGGCTTTGTAAGTAAAAGCTCTGCCCCCAGCTGTAGTTTTCATAATACGCGGTACTGATAAGCAGCCTGCATCCTTTGACCGAAGTAGGCGTGGCGGATCGTAAGACACTAGCAGTTCGCTCAGATACTGCGGCGCGAGACCATTTAATGCCTTATATGTCAAGAGTAGTATTTTAAAATCAATGCGAATTTTCACAGGGAGCCAATGCAGTGAAGATAGGATAGGGGTGATGTGCTCATATCTTCTGGTTCTAGTGAGGACTCTCGCTGCTGCATTTTGGACTAGCTGAAGCTTGTTTATGCACCTAACTGAACAACCAGACAGTAAGGCATTACAATAGTCCAACCTAGAAGTGATAAAAGCATGAACTAGTTTTTCTGCATCATTTAGCGACAATATATTTCTTATTTTGGCGATATTTCTAAGGTGAAAGAATGCTATCCTGGTGATATTATCTACATGAGCTTCAAATGAAAGGCTGGAATCTATAATCACGCCGAGGTCTTTTACTGTTGCACTTGACGGAACAGAAAGGCCATCTAAAGTTACGGTGTGATCTAAGATTTTACTTCTAGCTGTATGCGGTCCTATGACTAGAACTTCTGTCTTATCCGGATTAAGCAGAAAGAAGTTAATTAGCATCCAATTTCTTATGTCCTGAACACATTGCTCAACTTTAGTAAGATGGTTTTTCTCATCAGGTTTTGTTGAGATATATAGCTGTGTGTCGTCAGCATAACAATGAAAACTAATACCATGCTTACGGATTATGTTGCCCAGAGGAAGCATGTAAAGGGAAAAAAGCAGTGGGCCTAAAACTGAACCCTGCGGAACGCCAAACTCCACTAGAGAACATGCAGAATAATCTCCATTTAAGTCTACATACTGATAACGATCGGTCAAATAGGATCTGAGCCAGGAGAGGGTTGTACCCTTAATTCCTACTAAATTTTCTAATCTGTGAAGAAGAATAGCATGATCAATAGTGTCAAAAGCTGCACTGAGGTCGAGTAATACAAGCATAGTTACACAACCCTGATCAGAGGCCAATAGGAGGTCATTTACTACTTTAACGGGTGCTGTTTCTGTGCTGTGATGAGGCCTAAATCCTGACTGATACAGTTCATGTATGCCATTTCTATGTAGATATGAGCATAGCTGCTCCGCTACTATCTTTTCCAGAATCTTAGAGATAAAGGGGAGGTTTGATATTGGCCTGTAATTGGACAGCTGACAGGGGTCGAGGTCAGGTTTCTTAATTATTGGTTTAATAACTGCTACTTTAAAAGATTTTGGAACATAACCAATGCTGAGTGAGGAATTAATTATTCTCAACAGCGGTCCTGTTATTACTGGTACTATCTGTTTAAGAAAATGTGTCGGTATAGGATCTAATATACAGGTTGATGAATTTGCAGAAGAGATGAGTGAAATTAGTTCATTCTCTTCAATGGGAGTAAAGTATTCTAGGTTTGAATCTGACATGGCTAGGTTAACATCAGTATCAATTACATTGTTTGGTTTCAAAGCCTCAATTTTATGCCTGATATTTACAATTTTATTATTAAAAAAGTTCATGAAGTCCTCACTATTGCATGATGTTGTTGTGGAGATTTCTGTAGTGGTCTTATTTCTGGTTAATTTGGCTACGGTATTAAATAAAAATCTAGGATTATTTTTATTTTCTTCTATAAGAGTGGAGAGATACGTTGATCTAGCTACGCTAAGAGCTTTCCTATAGTTCAGGATGCTCTCTTTCCATGCTATTTGAAATACCAACAATTTAGTTTGACGCCATTTACGCTCTAATTTCCGAGCAGTCTGTTTTAAAGTGCGCGTGTGATCGTTATACCAGGGAGCGAGTTTCTTATCTCTAATAATTTTTCTTTTAGCTGGAGCTACATTATCTAAGGTACAACGAAGTGTCGACTCTAAATATTCAGTCGCCTGATCAAGTTCTGTGGGGTCAGACGGTGGCCTAATCGAAGTTGGTAACTCTGGGAGATTACTGATAAAACTCTGTGTGGTAGTTGATGTGAATGTACGTTTAATACGGTAGCGCGGTGCTGTGCGTACATTATCACTGTGACACACTTGAATGGAGACAAGATAGTGATCTGAGATAATTTCAGACAGTGGAATTGTGAATACATTTCTTATAATTAATCCGAAGAATATTACTAAATCTGAAGTGTGACCTGCTTTATGAGTGGGTCCTACTACACACTGATTTACACCTACGGAGTCCAGTATAGATATAAATGCTGTTCTCAGAGGGTCTTCTGGATTCTCAAAATGAATGTTAAAATCTCCAGCAATTAACACTTTGTCTACAGAAATGACCAGGTCTGAGATGAAATCTGCAAATTCACTAAGAAATTCAGAATACGGCCCTGGAGGTCTGTAAATTATAATTAGTGGAATCGACTGAGCTGATTTAATATACTTAAATACACTTATGTTACTATAGAGAATTTCAAATGAGTTAAATTTGTGTCTGTGTTTTTGTACGATAGAGAGATTATCATTATGAATAACTGCGACGCCTCCTCCTCTACCAGTTAACCGAGGCTGGTGTATGTAGCTGTATCCAGGAGGACTAGCTTCATTTAGAGATACATACTCGTCCTGTTTAACCCATGTTTCAGTTAAACAGAGTATATCAAACGCCTGATCTGTGATAATTTCATTAACAATAACTGCTTTTGATGTGAGAGATCTAATATTTAACAATCCTAGCTTCAGATCAGAGGTGCCGGCTGCGCATTCAGTATGATCTGAGTTTGTGGTCTTTATGTTAATTAGATTATTGAAACAGACTTTCTGGGTCTTTCTACATTTTTGCTTAGATCGGGGAACAGACACAGTCTCAATAAGGTGAACCCTGAGTGACGACTCTATGCAGCTAGCAGACGGTTGGTTTAGCCTGTCTGTCTGCTCCCTGGCCTGGGCTCTGGATTGTCACCGATTAACTAGACCTCTACTGAGACTATGAGCTATACTACAGGAAATGAGAGCAGCACCTTCCAGAGTGGGATGGACACCGTCCCGCCCTAACAGGCCAGCTTTGCCCTCAAAGGTCTTCCAATTATCTATGTAGCCCACATTATTTTCGGAGCACCACCTGGACATCCAGCGGTTCAGCGACCATAACCTGCTGTAAGCTATGTCGCCACGTCTCATTGGGATGGGACCAGAGCATACTACTTCATCGGACATCGCCTTCGCTAATTTAAACACCTCTGTAAAGTTATTCTTACTAACCTCTGACTGACGAAGGCGTATATCATTAGCTCCAGCATGTACCACTATCTTAGAGAACCTATGCTGTCCTAGAGCCCTAAGATTACCTGCTATGTCCGGTGCTCTGGCTCCCGGGATACACCTAACCACTGCCGCTGGCGCCCCTAAAGGTCTAGCTAATGTCACGTGTCTCAGTATAGAGTCTCCTACAACCAGAGCTCTTTCAGGTAGGTAATAGATATTCGTCTGATGTAATTAAATCTAATTCATGCTAAAAAGAAACTATATGTCAAGGAAGTTGCAAATATTTAGACTTCAAAACACTATGAATGACTTAAAACCCTCAGCAGATATTCTGATTTCTGGTTTGCTGTTATTATAGACCTGCCAACACAATATGAATTACTTTCAAACATTACTTTTTGTAATGTTTTAAGACACTCATCAATAGTGTCTTAAAACAAGAGCAACTTTTAAACAAAATATTCTCTTTGGCTTTTTTTTTTTTTTAAATAAAAATAAATATTATTAAACAAAAATTAAATTTAAAAAATACTATTTGTCACACACACACTCGCTCCACCACCGGCACTAGGACCCGGACGTAATGCGGTCGCGAACCAGGAAGTATAAAAGGAGTAAACAGACCACCGCATAGAGCTTAGTCACTGAGTTCAGATTGTTTACTTTCTGATTCGAGTGTGTGTTTATAGGACGCGGGTTAAATTTGTGTTTTTCCCTTGCTCCCCTTCTGTGAGAGTCCTTAGACTAATTCGCGTGGTTATCCTGCCTACTCACTTGCTTTCGTGTTTGGGTATACCGTCCATGCTACAAAGGGCTAACGGCTAATCGCTAAGTCTTCTGATCATCCCGGGGTTAGTTCGCGACAGAATTAAGTATATATATATATATATATATAAGCGAGTATTAACATAATAAGGGCCCATCTGATTGGTCAAATTTGGACACACAAATGCTTGGCACATAAATTATTTATCGCAACTCTTTGCAATCCGGATATCGCATATACCATTATCGCGATAACGATATTTTTTCTATATATTGTGCAGCCCTACTAGATAGTGATCTGAGTTAACTTCAGACTGTGGAATTGTGATTATATTTCTTATACTTAATCCAGGGGATATTATTAAATCTAAATTGTGACCTGCTTTATGAGTGGGTCCTACTACACACTGATTTACTCCTGCTGAATCCAGTATGGACATAAATGCTGTTCTTAGAGGGTCTGCTGGATTCTCAAAATGAATCTTAAAATCTCCAGCAATTAGCGCTTTGTTTACAGAATACCAAGTACCCCTTACAGGATTTTAAAGAGTAAATTATAGCCAGATGATGATAATCAGTCCTTGATTAATTGATCATCGTGGCCAGATTAACTGTGTTTTCAGTCTCAGCAGTCAACATGTGCACTGTGCAAATGTAATGCAATATTTGACAACTTAAGTTATTTATTTACTGTCATGTGAATGGCTGAAATTGTAGGGGACATCTGATATGCTGCAGGGAATGCTGTGCCTAAAGCTGATGATTTAAAATGGTGATAGAGAATCAATTGTTGATGAGCATCTGGAAAGGGTTATAAAACTATTTCCAAACTATTTGGAGTTCCATGTTCTCCATTGAGAAAGATTATGCACAAGTTAAGAAAGATTATTCACACTAGCTAAGAAGAAGTGGGACACTGAGAGGGCTGAAGAGAGGGTGATGAGAAGATGGAAGGAGTACTTTGCAGAGTTGATGAATGAGGAAAACGAAAGAGAACAAAGAGTAGAAGAGGTAACTGTTGTGGAGCAGGAAGTAGCAAATATTAGTAAAAGTGAGGTGAGAAGGGCATTGAAGAGGATGAAGAGTGGAAAGGCTGTTGGTCCTGATGACATACCTGTGGAGGTGTGGAAGTGTTTAGGAGAGGTGGCAGTAGAGTTTCTGACTAGTTTATTTAACAAGATCTTGGAGAGTGAGAGGATTCCAGAGGAATGGAGGAGAAGTGTATTTCTGCCGATTTTTAAGAACAAAGGAGATGTGCAGAGCTGTGGCAATTACAGATAGAGATGTTCCGATACCATTTTTTCCCTCCCGATACCGATTCCAATACTTGGGCTCAGGGTATCGGCCGATACCGAGTACCGATCCGATACCTGGGTGTGTATCTGTACTGTGTGTGTGTGTGTATATATATATATATATATATATATATATATATATATATATATATATATACACATACATAATAAATATATATATAATTTCTTTTTTTAAGTAAAATACTACTAGCCCTGTGTAACGGGTTCGACCCTAAGTGCACGGGCGACACCATGAAACAAGGACACGACGCGAGGTCTTACAGGAAAAAGGGTAATTTATTTAGAAAAATGGGGAAGGAAAGGGTTAAAGGCTCTCTGCGGTCTTTTCCCCTTCGGCGGCAGGGATGCTCGCACAGCTCGCAGCTCGCTCTCCTCTCGCGGAGATCAAAATTTGGACGCACGCCCATCACAGGCGCACGCCGTGACACTCTGTAAGTAAGCTAAGCTAGCAAAGCTAGCGGGCATAAATAGGTTATGTTTAGGAAAATGGTATCGGATCGGTACGTGGACTCAAGTACTCGCCGATTACGATGCCAGCTTTTTTTGTGGTATCGGCAGCATTTCCGATACCAGTATCGGAATCGGAACAACCCTAATTACAGAGGTATAAAGCTAATGAGCCATACAATGAAGCTGTGGGAAAGAGTAGTGGAAGCTAGGTTAAGGGCAGAGGTGAGCATTTGTGAGCAGCAATATCGTTTTATGCCTTGAAAGAGTACATCAGATGCAGTATTTGCTTTGAGGATGCTGGTGGAGAAGTACAGAGAAGGTAATAAAGGGTTGTATTGTGTCTTGGTAGATTTAGAGAAAGCGTACAACAGGGTGCCGAGAGAGGAGCTGTGGTGTTGTATGAGGAAGTTTGGAGTGGCAGAGACGTATTTTAGAGGGGTGTAGGACATGTATGAGAGCGCTAAGACAGTGGTAAGATGTGCTGTAGGTGTGACAGAAGAGTTCAAGGTGGAGGTGGGTCTGATTCAAGGATCGCTCTAAACCCCTTTTTGTTTGCTCTGGTGATGGACAGGATGACAGATGAGGTAAGACAGAAGTCTCCGTGGACTATGATGTTTGCAGATGACATTGTGCTTTGTAGCGAGAGCAGGGAACAGGTGGAGGATAATTTGGAGAGGTGGAGGTATGCTCTGGAAAGCAGAGGAATGAAGGTTAGCCGCAGCAAGACGGAATACATGTGTGTGAATGAGAGGGACCCAAGAGGAACGGTGAGGCTACAGGGAGCAGAGGTAAAGAAGGTGCAGGATTTTAAGTACTTACTTTAGGGTCAACGGTCCAGAGCAACGGAGAGTGTTCAAAGGAGGTGAAGAGGCGGGTACAGGCAGGTTGGAATGGGTGGAGAAAAGTGTCAGGTGTGTTGTGCGATAAAAGAGTATCAGCGAGATTGAAAAGAAAGGTGTACAGGACAGTTGTGAGACAAGCGATGCTCTACGGCTTAGAGACCGTGGCACTGAAGAAAAGTCAGGAGGCAGAGCTAGAGGTAGCAGAGCTGAAGATGTTGTGATTCTCTTTGGGAGTGACAAGGATGGATAGGATCAAGAATTAGTTAATTAGAGGGACAACCCATGTTAGATGTTTTGGAGATAAAGTCAGAGAGGCCAAATTGAGGTGGTTTGGACATGTTCAGAGGAGAGATTGTGAATATATATCGGTAGAAGGATGCTGAGGTTAGAATGCTGAGGTCTAGAGGAAGACCAAAGAGGAGATTTATGGATGCAGTGAGAGTGGACATGAAGTTAGTTGGTGTGAGAGAAGAGGATGCAGAGGATAGGGTTAGATGGAGGCAGATGATTCGCTGTGGCGACCCCTGAAAGGGACAGTCGAAAGACAAAGAAGAAGAAGATGCACAAGTGTAAAGCATTCAAAATAGCTGCCAGTCTTCCTTGGAGTGTACATCCCAAATCAGAAATCTCACTGAGCATGTTAAATTCTAAAGTCCATAAAAGCAAATTTAGAGAAAGACAAGTACATATACTGTAACAGAGTATTCTAAAGGAAAATTTGAGGCTATTCAGCTAAATCTTGGTCAAAATTAGGCCATGCAACAGGATGGCACGTTTACTAAAAGCACGTTAGTAAATCTACATCAGAATATCTGAAAAATCAAATGTTTTAGAATGGCCTTTTCAAAGTCCAGACATCAACCCAACTGAAATGCTGTAATGGATCCATAAGAGAGTTGTGCATATACAAATAACTCACAAACCTCAATGAACTGAAACAATGTTGTAAGGAGGATGGGCCACAATTCCTGTATGTGAGAGACTGCTTAAGGTGGGTCTACAAGCTATTGAATCATGGGGTACTCGTTATTGCCCAAATGTTTTTTTTGCCTAGAATTATTTGCCTATAAGAGTAACCCTACAATCAGATCATTTCTATTACGTATTTACACAAACACGTGCGCACACACACACACACACACACACACACACACACACACACACACACACACACACACACACACACACACACACAATTAAAACAGAGGTGCTACATTTTCAACATGGTTTGTATATATGAGTTTTATTTTTTTTATTTAATTATAGGACAAAAAACCTTTTCCATGACATTCTGATTTATTGTGATGCATGGTAATTCCTGTTTAGCAATTAGGTGTGTCTGAAAGGTGTTTGACACTTTCTAAAACTAGATCTAAATTGAAATAGATAGGAAGTCTGGAAGGAGATACTGTATACGTACAGGTTAAAAAGAAATTTGGTGCACATTAAAAAGAATTGCATACTTGCTGTGAATTAAAAAGAAAATATTTCTAAAAATGTAATTAGTAGCTCTGGCTGGTCAACTGAAATTATTCTATATATATACCACAGAATGTAATTGTAGAAGCAAAGGAATTAATTTCTTTACAATAATTTTACTGTTGTGATATTTATTTTGGATGATTTCAGTTCACTATCATTACTGATTACGTTAATTAATAAAAAAAAAATCTTTTAATTAATTACGCATGCAATTGTAAATTTTAAATGTTCACTAAATTTCTCTACAAAAATATCCACTGTCAATTCATCTGTCTACAGGGCATTATCCTAAAATTATTGGATGCTAGATGTTTCTTAGTTCCTCAGATGATTCTATTTTTTTGTTTATCTTACAGCACATATAACTAATATAAATCCCCCCCCCCTCCCCACATAAGCCCTGTTTCAATTACTTGGTACTTATCAACTCTGTAAGAACCACTGTTTGTTACAGGTTTTATTTTTTTCTGTCATTTAATGGTGTAATAAAATTTTACTTGTGGCCTTTTCAGTATGGCCTGCAAAGGATACTTGGGGATGAGCGAAGCCTGCTACTTCTGGCCAGAGCTATTGATCCCAAGCAGCCAAATATGATGACAGAAATTGTGAAAATCCTCTCTGCAGTATGTATTATTGGAGAGGAGAACATGTAAGTTTATTCTCTCATTCCACTGCTATACATTATCTCTAATGTTGTTTTTATTGTTCCAGGTAAACCAGGAACATATTTGGTCTGCAACATTTATGAGCAGGCAATGTCAATACCATGTGTTTTAAAGTTTCCGGGGGTTTTAACTGTTATTCAGTTAAAACTAAATAAAGAAAAAATAAATATTCACTCTATTATGGATTCGACTGGAAATATTACCCATGACCAACAACAAATAAATCATTTAAAGATTTCTATGAAGCTTTATATTTATCGCAGATTAATCCATCTGATTCCTCTATTGAAGAATTTCTTAACATTAACCTACCAAAATTAAATGCCGATCAGGTTACGGTCCTGGACTCACCAGTCTTATTGGAGGAACTACACGATGCTCTACAGCATCTTCCAAATAATAAAGCTCCAGGTCCAGATGGCTTTCCAGCAGAGTTTTACAAAGAATTCTGGTCCACGCTAGCACGCATCTTCTTTAAAATGGTAATTCAAGTACAGAACGATCGTACACGATCACCAAGCATGAATTCAGCCGTCATTAGTTTACTTCATAAACCAGGTAAAGACCCAACATTCCCAGCCAGCTACCGCCCAATTTCACTTATTAATGTTGATCTTAAAATGATATGCAAAGCTCTTGCAAGAAGAATAGAAAAAGTCACCCCATTCATAATACATCCTGACCAAACAGGTTTTATCAAAGGTAGACAGTCAGCTAATAATACATGGAGACTTATAAACGTAATGGACTATTGTCTTATTAATAAATTAGAAAATATAGTGTTTTTTTTTAGATGCAGAAAAAGCATTTGACCAAGTAAACTGGAGATTTTTATTAGCTGTTTTACGCAAATTGGATTTGGTTCATCTTTCATTGATTGGATTAAAATTTTATATAGCTCTCCAAATGCATGTGTTAGGACAAACGATACGACCTCACAAAGCTTCAAACTACAGAGAGGCACTCGACAGGGATGTCCGCTTAGCCCTTCGCTTTTTGTCATCTTTATCGAGCCACTAGTAGTAGCGATCAGACAAAGTGTGGATATTAAAGGTATTCAAACTATAAATATCAATCACAAGATAAGTCTTTATGCCGATGATGTATTACTTTTTCTTGGGAACTCACACACCTCTCTTCTTAAGACAATTGCACTTATAGACAAGTTCTCATCCATGTCAGAATACTCCATCAACTGGAGTAAATCAACAGTTTTGCCTCTGAATTGTAATTTTCAAAACACCATCATCTCTTCACTACAGTCCGGCAACATTAAATATTTAGGTATAAAATTTTCCCCTAGGCTTTCAGATCTGGTACGGTTAAATCACATTTCTCTACTTAAAACGATAGACGATGATCTCACACGCTGGAAGAAACTACCTATATCACTCATGGGAAGAGTTGCCACCATCAAAATGATGACCCTACCTAAAATTAACTACCTGTTTTCATTAATTCCTAGTAAACCGTCTAATGCTTGGCTTAAGTCACTAGATTCAATCGTCTCAAAATTTTTATGGAATAATAAGACACCTCGAATAAGTCTTAAAACTCTACAAAAATCAAAACAGAACGGGGGTCTAGAATTACCAAATTTTTATCATTACTTTTTATCATATAGACTGCTATACATCTCCAAATGGCATAAACCTAATTTGTTAGACAGTTCATGGGAGGATCTGGAACAAGCACTCTGTAGAGAAGTTAAAATTTCTAATTTACCTTTTATAAGCTCAAATATTAAATACCATGACTGCTTTAAAAGTCTTAACATAAACACTACCCTGAAAGTCTGGTGGGAATTCTTAAAAATGACTAAATCTTCACTCATCCCATGTAAACTAACACCCATTTGGAATAATCCAGATATCTGCCAGAAAAAAAAAATTACAAAATTTCTTGGCATGGCATGATAAAGGGATAAAAACTTTAGAACATGTTGTTCAGGATGGAAGTTTTTATTCATTTCAAGATCTTGTATCCAAATTTGGAATCAGCAACACTAAATTTCTCGAATACCACCAATTGAAATCCATCATACTGGGAAGATTTAACCTCAACCAAATGAGCTCAGAGTTACCTGTATGGGTAATAGAATTCTTTAATTTATCTGCCCCGAAATTATCAAAAATGTACAAGTTATTGAAAAAAGTTGATGATTCAATTTCTCTCCCAACTGCAAAGTGGGACAGGACCTGTCTATCAATCCAGAACAAAATTTCTGGTCACAAATATGTTTAAACACCTTCAAAATGACTAAAAGTCCTAATTTACAACTCATACAATACAAAATTCTTCATAGAATACATTACACTGGACAAAGGATGTTCCAAATGGGCCTCGCAGCCACAAATATATGTACTCAATGTAAAGACAATCTTTTGATAATTACATGCATGCTACAGTATGTGGACCTGTACACTGGTTCAGAGGTTCTGGCAGAGGGTATGCGAAGACTTATCTACATGGTTTAGTCACTGTATTCCAACATCACCTAAACTTTGTATTTTGGGCGACGTCAGTGAATTGGGTATGGATCCAAAGGTATCACATATAGTCCTTACTGCTTTATGCATCGCTAAGAAAACTATCTTCATGAATTGGAAAGTAAAGAACGGTTTGACTATTACTCAGTACAAAAATTTACTTCTAGACCACATTAGTTTAGAAAGAATATCTGCCTCTTCAAGGAACCAATTGGATGGATTTATTTCTCTCTGGTCCCCGGTGATCAATTCCAATACTTAGTTGGAAGTGTCCAGCTGTAGTTTCGTCCCCCGGCAGCCTGTGGGGGCTGGGGGGGTTCTTTGGGGCTGCGCATGTCCGGTGCCTTGGGGCCTGGGGGCTGGGTCGGCTGTTTGGTGCCGGGGATGTCCTGGTTCTGATGGCCCTTCCGTGTCCCACTTTTGACCGACCGACCGACTGACTTCAAGACATTTTCCCAAACCATTTCTTTATATACAATCACATCCATATATATTTGGACATTGGGGTTATAATTATTTTTGCAATCACAGTAAATCATCATTGCCATTAATTAATGTGTATGACCTTAAACTAAATACTTTTAAGGTTAAAGTATTTACAGTGACCTCTGAAAATACTGTAACAAAAGCCAATTCTGTTTTGCTGTACGCTGAAGCCATTTGGGTTTGAAATGAAACAACGAATATTTAGCAATACATATTCAACAACAAGTTAGCCAACTTATTACATGGCGGTATTTTGTAACCCACAAAGTAAAACAAAGTAAAAATATAGGAACAGGTGTACCACATTAAACAGATTATTTAAACAATTATGAACTCTTCAAGAAAAGCAGCACTTGATGACAATTTTGAGAGTGCTGAAAAAAAAAACAGTCAGTAACATCAACAACAACCCTCACACGGCAGGGGTGAATGTATCATAGTCCATCAAAGAAGACTTCGGGAGGAGCAATATACTGTACCTATACTACAATATGCATACAACACATCAGGAGTAAAAGCCAGGCAGAGTGAAAATGAATGAGCATTTAATTCCCTAGCTAAAGGCCGACTTCAAGAAGGCAAATGCACCAGCGGTGCAACGGTAAACAACTGGCATTCATATTTCACCTAAATCCAAATGTACAGGGAAGAAGCCCATGGTCTCTCTGGTAATGTGTATAAATTCTACACTTCACGCAGTTATTGACATAAAAAAGGCAACCAGGTGTTAAAAATATACATTTAAGTTGTGATGAGGCTAGTTAATCCAGTTACCTTTTGGTTACTTCAAAACTTTTCACAATATTGTAAAATTGCTGTAATTCCTATACTGTTCATCCAATTTGGATGCAAATCTCAAAAAATATTTTTTTTTGTTTTGCCTTGTTATTAAAAAAAAACTTGGGTGATTTAGATTTTTTTGCGAACACAATGAACAATGAAAGTTTTGCAAATTAATGCTAAGATAAAGCTAAAAATTTTGTTCAGATGTTAGATGGCCACTGTTTTGTCAATGACAAATATCATTATACCAGTGACCAGTTTTTGCCAAACCATAAAGGTTATTTATACTGTTCAGAAATGACTGCTGAAATCTGTTTGGTTGATTATGGACTTTTCATTGAGTATCAGTCATTATTTGGAATAAAACTAAAGATTTGCATAATAATACAACAAACCAAATTTGGAACTGAATATCAACCCCTATGGGTGACCAAACCCCACTTTTGGTATTTTGGTGAACCTAGGTCTGAACATGCAATTCAAGTGTCACCTACGTAAATCTATTTAAAAGTACTGAGAGCTGCTTGAGAAAATCAATTAATTAATAATCAATCATAAATCAGACAAGCACCAAAATCCTTTGGACTACAAAAAAAGACTTGTGTTCTAGACCTAGAGTCTAAAACAGTATGTTTTGTATGTATTCTTTAATTTACAAAAGATATGCTTGATCTTAAGTGTGAAAACAGTAGTATTTGTAGGCCGCTGCAGGCATCCATGATATAATGTCATTTTATATATTGTATTATCATTCAGTGGTTACCCTATTCAATTTCTGTTGAAAACTGAGGGTGGGCAAGTTTTTGTAGAACCTTAGGTCAGGATTAAAAATCTGCTTCTGCTCCAGTACTATATGTCAGAATTTGTATTTATTTGTATTTAACATCTCCATTCTGAGCAATAATAATATTATAGTCCGCTGGTTAATACTGGATTTGTTTTGTGTTAATATGTTTCATGTTTTTGTTTTTATTGCATAATAATAATAATAATAATACTTTTATTTAATTATTTTCCATGATTTTCCAGTATCTTTCTAATGCGTCTTTTCAATATCTTTTTCTACTATTTTAGTCTGGATAAGATTCTGGCAGCAATGACAATCGCAGCTGAGAGAAATAACAAAGAGAGATTTGCTTCAATAGTAGAAGGTCTGGAGAACCACGAAGCTCAGCAACTTCAGGTCAGTTGACTGAAAATAAATTACAACCTGCTTCTTACTAATTTCCACAAAACTCATTTATAACCCCACTAAATAATGCTTGCCTTAGACATTTTCTCTTTTTTTCTTTTCTAAACATTTTTAAGACTCAAAAACAAGCAGTTTTGATATTTTAATGTGTTGCTTGCAGTGGCAGTCACATAGTGAGGCTTTTTGCAATTTTTGTTATTGATGGGTCTACTGTTACTTCTTTTTAATAGTTGTTCCCTCACCAGCCATTCCCTGAACCCATCAAGTCCCTGTGAAGATGTTATTATAGAATCTGATCTTATTCCAATCAAATATTGGAATGAGTGCATTCCTATGTTTAAATCATTGTACTATCACTCATTTGTGTGTATCCTATATGGCCAAACGTTTGCGAAAACTTGACCATCACTGCTATATTAGCAAGCGTGAGAGAGTTTAATTTAGAGAAAACAATTTCACTACTGCATAGTTCAGTGTAAGCATATACAATACTTCCCCATAATTGATACAAGGCATTGAACAATAGGCATCTTAACCTTGTGTGCAGCAGCTCGTACATGAAAACATTTGAAAACCCAAGCACTATTCATGTGTCTCTCATGGCTGGCATCTTGCAGTGAGTGATGTGACAGAGGACAGGGAGTCTTAATGTACTATTTGCTTTAGTCTTCAGTAGCCCCACAGTGATAGTTTGTGCAGTTTACTGCATAGTGCCTGGGCAATATTGAAACCTAGGCAATATTATTTCACGATAACATAATACTTGGAATTGAGCAGGGCAGATCTAGCAGAGCAGAAATTTCATGAGCTAACCTGTGGCATCCAAGTTAGTATCCAATGACAGTGCCACACTCAAGTTTACTGAGCTTTTCATTATGATCTATCATACAGTACTGCCAGTGTTGTGCATGAAGATGAAACATCTGAACTTAATAATTATGAGGGTGCCCACATACTTTTGGAAACACAATGTTCCAAAATATTCTGCTTATCATATTTTGTCTCAGAAAAAGTATAATGACAATGATGCAAAGTTTATCACTGTGCCTGTGCCTGGTTATTTGTAGGTGATTTGTATTTGTTGATATACAATCAGCATTTAAAATATTTTGTAAGACTGAAATAAAAAAAGTGTTTGACTGCCCTACAAGTGGTTTATAAATCTACTGCCTTGTTTTGCATCTTGTCTGCTCTCTGTTGTGAATTGTGGAAACAATACTTCTCATCCTGTTTTTTCCTTTTCCATTGCATGCATATTATTTAATTGTTTTCATTTTCATTTTGTTTCATAATAATTAGTAATAAGTAGAATTAAATTAATGAGAAATGACCTTGTCTGTATTACTTGACTGTAAGTGTGTGTGTGCGTGCGTGTGTGCGTGAATGTGTGTTTTACGAAAATAGACAGCATGCATGCAATTAATTAACGCCTTGGTCACCTCTCCGGATGATCTGGACTTCAGAATACATTTACGGAATGAGTTTCTGCGCTGCGGCCTGAAGAAGATCCTCCCAGTGAGTTTTTCTCTTCAATTAAATTTTATTAATATACAGTAGCACTTTTAACATTGTTCATTGTCGCAAAACAGCTTCACAGAAACAAAAGAAAAATTAGGCAAATAAGTATGAAATGTGGGAGAAAATATGTATAAACCAAAATGATCAGCAATATGAAATGGCAATAGGAAGAAACCTTGAGAACCAGAAACTAGGAACCAGACTCAACATGGAACCCATCCTCATTTCCATAATAATGGATAGCAGGGACAGATGTGGGTAGAGTAGCCAAAAATGTCCTCAAGGAAGAGTATACTGAGTTGGACAATAAAAATGAAACCACTGGTTTTAGACCACAATAATTCATTAGTATGGTGTAGGGCCTCCTTTTGCGGCCAGTACAGCATTAATTTGTCTTGGAAATGATAGAGAGATTTTAAGCCATTCTTCTTGCAGAATATTGGCCAGGTCACTATGTGATGCTGGTGGAGGAAAACATTTTCTAGCTCGCTCCTCCAAAACACCCTAAAAGGGCTCAATTATATTTAGATCTGGTACAGGCCATGGGAGATGTTCAACTTCACTTTCATGTTCATCCAACCTCTCTGTTACCAGTCTTGCTGTGTGCATTGGTCCATTATCACCCTGATACACGGCACTGCCTTCAGGATACAATGTTTGAACCATTGGGTGCACATGGTCCTCCAGAATGGTTCGGTAGTCCTTGGCAGTGACACGCCCATCTAGGACAAGTAGTGGGCCTAGGGAATGCCACGATATTGCAGCCCAAACCATTACTGATCCACCCCCATGCTTCACTCTGGGCATGCAACAGTCTGGGTGGTACGCCTATTTGGGGCTTCTTCACACGTAACTTTCCCGGATGTGGGAAAGACAGTGTAGGTGAACTCATCACAGAACAATACATGTTTCACATTGTCCACAGCCCAAGATTTTCGCTACTGGCACCATTGAAACCGATGTTTGGCATTGGCACAAGTAACCAAAGGTTTGGCTATAGCAGCCCGGCCATGTACATTGACCCTATGGAGCTCCTGACGAACAGTTTCGGTGGAAACAGGAGAGTTGAGGTGCACATTTAATTCTGCAGTGAGTTGGGCAGCTGTGGTTTTAAGTTTTTTGGATACAATTCGGGTTAGCACCCGGACATCCCTTTCAGACAGCTTATATGTACTGTATATTATAGTACAATTATATATGCCAACATTGCAACATGCAATGAAACAGCTAAACGTACTGTGACATGTTTCATTAGGTTAGAAGTAGAGTTTTTATATGCTAAATGGTGTGAAGCTGCTCTTTTGCAAGCGAAACATGCTTTGTATATGATGCCAGGGATGCCGGCAAATAATTTTTTCCCCTGCTATGCTGCCAGTATGAGGGTGTGGTCATGTGTCTACATGTGGTTATTGTTATTGCGGCTGATTGGTCAAACGGAATCATGCGACGACTGTTGCTGCGTCTGATTGGTGAAACAGTCGAGTGCTAGATCTACCGGCGGCATGTGTGGAATAAATGGTTAGAAAAGTAGGGAGTCAAGTGTAGCTTGAATGAAGCAGAGTAAGAGCAGCATTTCCTCTTCACAAATCTACTCAAGTAAAAGTAAAAAATATGGTGCAGTAAAACTACTCTTTTTTTTTTTTTTTTTTTTAAAGTTACTCAAGTAAATGTAAATGAAAATGTAAATGAAGTAAATGAAACTCGTTCCTACCCACCTCTAAGCAGGAATTCATTTGCAGTCATACTGTGTATTAGGTGGCTGGAAGTTCAGTATAACAGGAGATGTGTTTAAGTTAATATGGATCCACTTTCGCTATTGGAGGCTCAGGTACAAAACTATAGGAATTTCAGGGATGAACTATCGAGCAACTGCTCAATGCTCAGCGGTCTGCATTAGCCAAGACCAAGACCGCCTTCATGGAAATGTTTTTCTTGACAAGTAATTTCTAAAATAAGAGTTCTGTTTCTTATTTTCACAACATAAGTGATTTTGTTGCCATTATCTAATACAAGAATTCCCTCTAATACACGAAGACAGTTAATTTGCAGTTAACCTAAAGTTGACGTGTTAAGCTTAGGACAAGATTCATAATTCAAGAATTTTATTTGTCATATACATGGTTGTACGAGTACAACAGTAATGAAATGCAATTGAAACATACCCCAGACTGTGCATATTTAAAAAAACAAACAAAAAATAGACTAAAGAATAAGTAAGTATGTACAAAATGAAAAATAAGACTAAGGAGACTATGATATAAATGATATACAATATAATATAAAAAAAATAAATTATACAGAATTATGTTGTCAAAAATGTGATACCAGTGCAATGCTATGTGATAAAGTTACTGTGTGCTGAATTTGTCGTTCGTTGGTGAGGTTGTGTGTTTATTGCCCTTAGAGCCTGATGGAAAAAGCTGCTGTTCAGTTTTTCAGTTTGTGTACTGAGTGACCGGAGTCTCTTATCAGACTATGTGCGGGCAAGCGTAAGGATCAGAGCAACTTGGCCGGTTGTAAGGGCTGTGCTAGATAATGGATGTCAGATAATCTACGAAATGGCAGGCCTTTTGAGTTGTTTCTGGATAGTACTGTAGAAACACAGGCCTTTACACCAGAGATCACCAAATGCCACCAGAAAAACTTCAAGATTCAATGTATTTCATGCCCATATGTCTTATGATCAACTCAGCTTAGAATGAGTACATGAGTGCGTGCACCATGGTATATCTGTTATAGTGTCTAGTGTCGTGTCTTTTGACTTAAAATAAATTTTAAATCACGATAAAATTTGAGTCACAAATATGTAATCTACACTGTATTAGAATGTTTTTACAGTGCACATGAAAAATGGTCCAAGGAAGGGCAAGCAGTGACCTGACAAAAGGTGGCAACAAGAGAAATGGAGATTTGTACACCCCCCCTTGCTGTTTCTTTAATAATTTTAAATACTTATTTTCTTTTCCTTTTTAAACACAGGGGCTGAAGGAGACAGAAGAATTGGACATTCAGCTGAAGGTGTTCAATGAGAATAAAGAAGAGGATTCTATTGAGCTGTCTCATCGGCTGGAAGACATCCGCACAGAGATGGAATATCCTTTTCACAGCAATTTCTTTTCCATGAAAAGAAATGTGCTGCTCCTTTTCATTTTTTTTCAGTTTTTAAATATTAAGCCCAATGCCTTCTATTCACTTAGTCTGTACAGGCTCAGGCAGAGTATTTCATTACTGTATGTTTCACAACTTCTGATAACTTCCTGGTTTTTAATATTTACTCTTTTCCTCTATACATTTAAAACGGAGCTATGATTTTCACATTGCAATTGCAGCTTTTCTGTGTGCCACAGAATATTCATTGAACAAGAAAAAGAAGCAAAAATAACAAATTACTCTTGCATATGATACTCATAGTGTACATCATGGCATTTCATTCTGTTCCTTTACTTTTTTTTGTTTTGTTTAAAACCACCAAAAACTTATTCAATAATATACCACTCTATCTCCCTTAGTCCTCTTTTTTTTTTTTTTTTAGTTACTAAAGACTCCAGGGAGCTCCTAAATTTTAATTAGTACCTGAGGTGACACTGCTTGTCACTGATGGACCATCTCTGTGATTTTGACCCTTCATATAAAATACAATTAAGCTATTAACAATTGTTTATGCTGCATTGATACTTATTTGTTGTAACATAAAAAGATTTTGTTAATTACTTCTTTGAGATATTGTATACATATCAATGCAAGAAGCCTGCTAAGAGTGACATCACAAAACTAAACTATAACTGAACTAAACAAATACCTACATTGTCACAGGCTTGTTGCACAGAGATGTCAAGCTTGGGTATAGACTTCCTCCCTCCCTCCTCTCATTTTACTCAGTCGCTCCCTCCCTCCTCTCTTATTTGAGAGGAGGAAGGGGGCTACTATGTGAGACAACTTTCGCACAGACTAACGAGAACACTGCTGGAAACTTCTTTAATAATCATGTGATCACTGCAGTAAAGTAAAAATCTAACAAATTAACATGCAGTTTATCTTTGAAAAGAATCCTCACAGAGTTTTGTTTCTGTTAGTGTGTGTGTGTGTGTGTGTGTGTGTGTGTGTGTGTGTGTGTGTGTGGGCAAGTGGGCAAGTGGGCAGGAGAAGAGGGCTACTGTGTAGGATGACTTTCACACAAAAGCACACACACTAACGGAAACACTGCTCTGTCGTGATTCTTTTCAAAGGTAAAGTGCAGGTTAATTTGTTTTATTGTGTGTTTTTATAGTGTGTGTGTGTGTGTGTGTGTGTGTGTGTGTGGGCAAGTGGGCAGGAGAAGAGGGCTACTGTGTAGGATGACTTTCACACAAAAGCACACACACTAACGGAAACACTGCTCTGTCGTGATTCTTTTCAAAGGTAAAGTGCAGGTTAATTTGTTTTATTGTGTGTTTTTATAGTGTGTGTGTGTGTGTGTGTGTGTGTGTGTTTTTGTGTGAAAGTTATCCTACACAGTAGCCCACTTGGCAGACAAAGCCAAGCGTCACGTGATCCCAACAGATTAAGGAGATTAAGTTAATCTCATTAATAAATTAAAATAAAATTTGCTCGTCTTGCAAAATTTGCAGACCAAGGTTCCACTGTACTACTTCTACTTTATTTACTACTTTAAAAAGACTTAAAAAGTGTTTATTCTAATACTACATGATTGATGCACAGGGAAAAAAAGAAAACAACAAAACATTACACAATTCCTTGACTCTGTTTGTACTGAAATGGATGAGGTTTACCATATTCTGTCCAACATGGTAAAAGATACAGGGTCAGAGGCCTATTTCCTATCTATTCTTCAGCACTTGCTGCTCATAAGGAATGACTACTATATCAGGTAATTTTAATTTCTCTCTGGTTATCTACTAGCAAACTGGTTATCTCATTCAGCATAACCAGTTTGCTAATCATGGCCATCTCTTATCATATGCACCTGTTTTTCACCAGTTCATTCCTTGAGATAGATTAGTTTTATGGTTAAATTATTCTACCAATTTATGGCTTAACTAACAAAACGCATTCATCTAAAACTGGTCATGTACAGGAACTGGACTTAAAATAAGAGCCTGAAACTTGCCAAAGTCCTTCAGAAAACCTAGCAGAATTATTCCTCAAGACTACATAAAATCTGGCTCTTTGGAAGCAAAATATTAAGAACTGAGGGGTGATTGAACACTTTTGCACAGTACTGTACATTGATACTATAATATTAGTCTACTTACATTATTATTATTTTTTACAACATGGTATAGCAGTTAAGAAAGGTGAAGATTACTTAAAGAGAATCATTACTGGTGACTAGACATGAATTAATTACTGTGAGCCTGGCAGTGTATTGAATGGAAACATCCTCAATTGACGACCAAGAAAAAATTAAAAATTCAACCACAGCTGAAAAATTGTTGCTTAGAATTTTTTGGGATTCTTTGGTCCCCTGAAAGCAGCCCTACGAGGATGAATATTCACTTCTAATGAAGTGAAGACAGAGGTGCATTTGTGGCTAACAGCTCAGCCCAGAACATTTTTTAATGAGGGACAATTAAAGCTTGTTGACAGATGGTCAACATAAAGTATATTAGAAAGCAAGGAAATTGTGCTGGAAAATTATGTATTTGTCTTTTCTAAAAGTTAATAAAAATGAATTCTACAGCCAGAATGCAGATAATATTTTACTCACTCTTGTATTTCGCAGGAATGGTGCAGTTAAAACAAAAGTAGCAAATTAATCTGTGGTTTATATTAATCTGTCTACATAATGCTAGCTTTCTTATATTGTTGAAATTAAATAGCATTGGCTACTGTACGGATCACTGTAAGAGTACATATTCTCCACCTCCACTTCAGGTTTTAAGACAGTGGCTACAGCACATTCACTATAAACCCCTATTAAAATTTTACCTATTTTGTTATCTTGCCTCTGGAGACCAAAATGATCTGAAAAGAAGCAATCAAGATGTGATTGAAGTGTAGATTTTCAGCTTTTATTCAAAGGAATGTACAACACTGAATCAACCATAGTAGAAATACAGACTTTTTTTTATGGTATGGCATGCTTTCAATTTTGAGCCTTTCCTTTCATTCTCTAAACCCTTTGTATTTACATTCATGAAGGTGTCTCTTAATTGAACTGATATGCCTGCCTTTTCAAGAGTGTCCTTGTTTTGGCTGGATGTTATGAAAAGGTTATTCTGCAATCATCCACTTTAGTTGTCTTCCATAGCCTTCCTGGCTTTTTGGTTTTGCTATGCTCACTATTGCATTACTTCTTTTTAGGAAAGTACCAAGCTTTAGCTTTAGATACTGCACTTTATGAATTCTTCCTCATATTTCCGACGTTTCCTACTTTCGTCTGACGGGGTCTTGCTCTTTTGCTTGGTCGATGTACATGGTTCCGATGACTCAGACAAACAATTTCCTTAACATTTTTAGATTTGCGAATAACAAATGTATCCATCTCGGCAGTTGCGGTTTTCACGTGCAGTTGTGCGCTGTAGCAATAACTAGTGAGTCAGTCGCTGCACAGTGATGTCGTATCTATGAGTCGCGATTTTTTTTAACACTCAATTTAAACACTCAAACTCAATCTGTAATATCTTTACAAATCAGAAAATATTTATTTATAGCATTTACTTGTAATACTGAAAAGTGTGTATTATAATCACAAAAAAATATATTTTTTAATCCCTCTCGCGACCCCTTGAAATTATCCCACGACCCCCAGTTTGGGAACCACTGCATTAGACCACATGTGTGGAAACAAGCCATACACAGGCCATGAATTTGTCCAATTACTTTTGAGCCTGTGAAAATGGGGAAGCTATATATATATATATATATATATATATATATATATATATATATATATATATATATATAAAATGTGTGTGTGGTTTTTTTGGAAAGCCCCTTGAATTAAAGTTGAATGTCTACAGATCAATCACATCTTGATAGCTTTATTTCAAATTATTATGGTAATGTACAGATGCAAAAATACCTGTCCTATATACCTGCACTGTAAAAAAAGCTTTAAAAAAAACGGTCAAATGACTGGCAGCAATGGCTGCCAAACAAAAACCGTAAAATTAAGGTAAAATACTCTAGTTCATATTATGCTAAAAAACATTACATTTACAGAAATTATTTTATCTTTTACAGAGAAACACCATTATTTTACAGATTTTTCCTACATTTATACAATTAAACACCTTCATTAAATGATCAGCAGTAGAAGTTTAGCAGTGAAACACCATTATTTTACAGATTTTTGCTAAATTTATACGATTGAAGACCTTCAATAAAGCAACAGCACTATATGTTTAGCAGTGAAACACCATTATTTTACAGATTTTCCCCAAAATGGGTACGATTTAACACATTCATTAAAACAGCACTCGACGTGTAGCAGCAAAATGTTTTTATTTTAAAGTTTTTTCCAAAATTATTACAATCAAACACCTTCAATAAGGCAAAAGCATTAGGCATTTAGCAGGGAAACACTGTTATTTACAGATTTTTCATAAATTGAAGATCAAACACCTTCAAACAAAGCAATAACACAAAACCCCTGATATTTAACTTTTTTTCATAAATTCCTATGAATACACATGTTCAATAAAGTGTTAAACTCAAGATTACAATATTTGTAAAAAAAAAAAAAAAAGGCTGTATAACTGTGACTGTGTATAGTACAGGTATGATGCAAAATACAGTAAAATGAAGTTCAGTTTTATAGCATTACAGTAAAATCCTAAAATTAAAAACAATGAAATATTTAGACTATTGTGCTAGAACAGTGAAACATTCTCTCACACAAACTTAAACATTGCTGTGAAATATCCTTGACTAAAAACCTATGAAGAAATGAACAATTTCAAACAATATTTTCAATGTTCCAATTAAAGTTGGATTGGAAACTTTATTACAAATATAGTACAGACAAACTGTGGCAGTTAACACGGAGAGTTCGTGTAGTTTTCTCTAACGTTTTTGGTACAAAAATGACACCATAGTTCCCCTAATACAAGCTAAATATCAATATGTAACTTAAAGCGATGCTTTAAAACAGCTACACAGCAAATACATTATCCTTGTGTCAGAATATGCAGGCATGCATTAAGAAAGCTGATGGCTAGATTGCAATGGTGCAAATTTCAGAACAACTGTAATACAAAAATATATATTTTTGATAAGTATCTGTCTCCTAAATTCTCTTCACAATCTTTGAAGGCATGAAGCAGATACTATAGCCTACATGTAAGTGATAATGTAAGAATAATCTTTTAAAAAGTCATGAAAAAATGCTAAACTTGCATCTAGAACTTAAATATCGAAGTATTATAAAACTAATATGATTTACCTCAAAATTACAAAGAAAAACAATAAATTTTTGTATGGACACTAACCTTTATCTAATGAGTTTTGTATTTAATTACAATTTATTATTGTAATTTTACATAAAGTTACACGTAATTTACAAAAACAGAAAAAACACAGTAAAAATATGGTATTTTTACTCTTAAAAAATGTGAAAAAAAGTAAATTTTTAAATATTGAAATAATACTTAAAAAAACAGCCGACTTCGTAATTTACAGATAATGTCTGTAGTTTTACAGAGATTTGTATGTAGTTTAAAAAAAAAAGGAAAACTACTATAATATTTGAAAGTTTTTTTCCGTAAATTTAGGACTTTTTTTTTTTTTTTTCACAGTGTGCCCTAATCCTTACAGGCCAGACAATAATTATTTACCTTGGCTTACCTTAACATTGTATTTGTAAATGTGACACTAAAATCGATTATACACAGAGTAAAAAAAAAAAAAAAAAAAAAGGTCACACACTGTGTTCTGTAGCAGCAGAAAATTCCAAGCCTATTCACTCTCAGATGTGCAAGCCCAGCATCATCAAATCACATAGTGTTAGTTTTACAAAGTTGAAGAATGTCTGTGTGTTTCTTAGACCTCAATACTACAAGGTGATTGAAGAGTGTGTGGTTCAGGTTGTACTTCACCGGAGTGGAATGGACCCTGACTTTGGTTACAGAGAGAGACTAGATGTTGACTTCACCCAGCTCATTGGTAAGTGTGCTATGAAGCTACTTCTTTCAGCTGGAAAAGTTAAAAACACCATAAACAGGAAATACTGTCGCATTTTATTTAACTCATAATTTCATTACAATTAGTCATTCACATACAATTACATATATATAAACATTAAACCATATGTTAAAGTATTGTGTGAAAGTCCTATTTCAGTATAAGTAAGATCACACACACAAAAAAAAAACTTATACTCAAGGTAACAAGATTTAACCGGTACATGCAATTAGTGTAACATTTTGTGAAGGCATGAAATCATTGTATATAATTTTTGCACTGAAATTGGTAGACATTTCCTAAACTAAGCCATAATTTCACAGCTTTAGGACCAAATAAACTACTGGTTAAAAAAATTCTAAATGGTCCTTGAATTGTTGGCACTAGTAACATACTTCTATCTCAACATCTATAAGCTATTGGGCAGTTACTGTATGAGACAATCTTGAAAAAGGGAAACAGTAAAATTATGACTGGACATACAGATGTCGCCTTTAAAACTGCGCGTGTTTTCCCGCGAGAGGCCGCAATTTAGCGCGCGGCGTGCCGCGACTTGCCGGAGGCAACATTCGGGAATTTAAAATTAATGTGTTGTGCTTCACTGAATATCCGCCAGATGGCGCATGGAAGGACTTTGACTTTCCCGGACCACCGGCTTTTAGATAGTTTCCTATGTTTCCCCGGTGGCGCGCAGATTCAAATCATGACGTCACTCGCAACCTAACGCTGAGAAGGCGAACGAGGATTTTAACAGATTTTCTCTCGTTTTAAAGTGTTTTTACGAACTTTTTGAATTAAACAAATAACCTATGCAAAATAATCGAGTGTCTTTTCGCTTTTTTTTTTATATTTGAAGATAATTCATACGTTTTAAGCCGCTGCAAAAGGCTGGTTTGCTGGGCCAGTACTGACATCACGACTACTTTTATTACACCTACATTTGTTTATTTGTATATATATGTATGTTAATATTAATTTTTTTACAGATTGTGTGTGCGTGCACGGAGAGTTTGTGTTGATAAGTGTATGTGGATAAGTTGATAAGTGTATCAGAAAGCATTAAAATCAATGCTTCAATCAGTTCATTTGAATTAAAATGACACACACGTCTGTATATACAGTATATCAATTACATATATATCAATTATATCAATTATATCAATTTCACTGAAGCCTATCCCTCGCCATATGACAATTCGCCATTCATTCTCGCATTGATAATCAGCGATATTTTACAAGGAGATTTAGGGATTTAGCTCTACTTAATTTTCTAACGTTTTAAGGAAATTCATTAGTTCGTTCATTCTATTTGAAGCTTCGGATGTTTTTTTTTTTTTTTTTAGATTAGTTCTGAACTCGCTTCCGTGAAACTATCGCTAAAACAATGTACTGAGCCCTCCTGAGGATATAAAGCTTTATTATTGTGTTTGAATAAATAATCAGATCTACCACAGCAGGTAATAAACTATGGTGTGTCATAACCGAAGCAAACACCACGATTATGCCTCGTTTCGTTCGACGGGAACGTGGTTCACTTGGCCGCGGTGTATTATAAACCTGTGGAATGTTTCACTGTTTATGCTCACATAAGAGGAATAAAAGCGAGTGAAATGTGGAAATGATGTGTGGCAACTCAATGAGAACTAAACCAAAGATTTCGGTAACTCCACTGAGTGTAACATCTGCATAGTGACACTGAACATCTTCACTTTTCCGTTTACCTCTGAAAAAAAAGCTGTATTTTGTTTGTTTATATTTAGAGTTTTTAGAACAGTAGAAGAAGTACGCACGCACGCACACACATAGACACACACACACACAGACACACACACTCCCCTGAGCCCTTGGGAAACATCCAATCACCGTCGGTATACAAATGAGTCAAGACGCAGCCTAACGTGGTGTCGTGTCGGATTTCAGCGGTCACGGAGTGGGAAGACTTTGAAGAAGCTGCAGTGACAGTAAACAGCTGAACAACTTCACTTTTCCGTTTACCTCTGAGGGAAAAAAAGCTGTATTTTGTTTGTTTATATTTAGAATTTTTATAGTAGTAAGAGAAAGTTATAGTTTGGTCTGTATTGTAGTTCGCACCCTTGTAGAGAATAAATAAATGAATAACACCTTCATATCCCCTCTCAAGAGTGTCATAGTCCATTGTTAGTTTTAATGATTTGGCTGAAACTAATTATCACTACATAAGTACCCTAACACCATTGATCATGAGTTTCAGCTGAACCTAATTCTATACTTGTATGTGTATAGATGTGTGTGTGTGTGTAGGCTCTACGTAGGGGCAAGAGAGGGCAGCGCACCCTCAAATAAATGTCTGCACATGTTAATATATTCCTAAATTGTATATATTACAAGTTGATAAACTGATCTGCCGTAGCGGAAAAATCCGCTGAAAAAAGGACAGGCTCACGCGCACACATACACATACACACGCGCACACACACACACACACACAGACACACCTCCCTTGAGCCCTGCGTCTGTCGGATTTCAGCGGTCATGGGGTGGAAAGACTTTGAAGCAGTTTATATATGAATCTAATCTTGAACTTATCAGCATTGTAAATATATAATACTTTTCAAATAAAATCTATATTACTTTGACCCTGAAGTTTAGTTTAGCACACACAAAAAACAGGAAAGTCATTTCTGGTAACGGAATGTGTAGTTTATTTACAGTAATTCATTAAAAAATGAATATACATACAGTACACGGTAAACACGGGAAAAATTACAAAATGAAAAAACAAACAGTATCTACTTTATAAACAGCTTAGTATGTGCGTCGAGATGCTGAAATCCCTTGCATGTTTTTGCTTCCAAGTGGAGAGATATTTGACCGATAGCCTAGAACAAAAGATCTATAGGTGTGATCACAACCCCCTCTGACCGACCGTGCCATCAATCACTGACCACCTCAGAAGTTCCCTCCAATGTATGGCTGCAATACTTGTTTTGCAAGTATTTTTAACACCATTCAAAGGCTTACAAGTTCCATTCAACATATAATGATGTCTGCAAATGTTAATATATTCCTAAAATGTATACAGTATCTCACAAAAGTGAGTACACCCCTCACATTTTTGTAAATATTTTATTATTTCTTTTCAAGGGACAATGCTAAAGATATGAAACTCTGATAGAATGTAAAGTAATCAGTGTACAGCTTGTATAATGGTATAAAGTTGATGTTCCCTCAAAATAACTCAACACACAGCCATTAAAGTCTGAACTGCTGGCAACAAAAGTGAGTACACCCCTAAATGAAAATGTTCAAACTGTGCCCAGTGTCAGTATTTTGTGTGGCCACCATTATTTTCCAGCACTGTCTTAACTCTCTTGGGCATGGAGTTCACTAGAGCTTCACATGTTGTCATGGGAATCCTCTTCCACTCCTCCTTGATCACGTCACGAAGCTGGTGGATGTTAGGCACTTTGTGCTTCTCCACCTTCCGTTTGAGGATGCCCCACAGATGCTCAATAGGGTTTAGGTCTGGAGACATGCTTGGCCAGTCCAGCACCTTTACCCTCAGGTTCTTCTGCAAGACAGTGGTTGTCTTGGAAGTATGTTTGGGGTCATTATCATGTTGGAATACTGCTCTACGGCCCAGTTTCCGAAGGCAGGGGATCATGTTCTTCTTCAGTATGGCACAGTACATGTTGGCATTCATGGTTCCCTCAATGAACTGTAGTTCCACAGTGCCGGCAGCACTCATGCAGCCCCAAACCATGACACTCCCACCACCTTGCTTGACTGTAGGCAAGACACATCTGTCTTTGTACTCTTCACCTGGTCGCCGCCACACACGCTTGACACCATCTGAACCAAATAAGTTTATCTTGGTCTCATCAGACCACAGGATGTGGTTCAAGTATGCCATGTCCTTAGTCTGCTTGTCTTCAGCAAACTGTTTGCGGGCTTTCTTGTGCACCATCTTTAGAAGAGGCTTTCTTCTGGGACGACAGCCATACAGACCAATTTGATGAAGTGTGCGGCATATGGTTTGAGCACTGACAGGCTGGCTCCCCATCCCTTCAAACTCTGCAGCAATGCTGGCAGCACTCACACGTCTATTTTCAAAAGCCAACATCTGGACATGACGCTGAGCATGTGCACTCTTCTTCTTCTTTGGTCTACCATGGCAGGGCCTGTTCTGAGTGGAACCTGTCCTTTTAAACCGCTGTGTGGTCTTAGCCACCGTGTTGCAGGTCAGTTTCAGGGTGTTAGCAATCTTCTCATAGCATAGGCCATCTTTGTGTAGAGCAATAATTCTTTCTTTCACATCCTCAGAGAATTCTTTGCCATGAGGTGCCGTGTTAAACGTCTAGTGACCAGTATGAGAGTGTGAGAGTGATAACACCAAATTTAACACACCTGATCCTCAAGGACACCTGAGACCTTGTAACACTAACGAGTGACATGACAACGGGAAGGTAAAAGGGCTAATTGGGCACAATTTGGGCATTTTCATTTAGGGGTGTACTCACTTTTGTTGCCAGCAGTTCAGACATTAATGGCTGTGTGTTGAGTTATTTTGAGGGGACATCAACTTCACACCATTATACAAGCTGTACACTGATTACTTTACATTCTATCAGAGTTTCATATCTTTACCGTTGTCCCTTGAAAAGATATAATAAAATATTTACAAAAATGTGAGGGGTGTACTCACTTTTGTGAGATACTGTATATTACAAGTTGATAAACTGATCCGCGGAAGCGGAAAAATCCGCTGAAAAAAGTGCACTGCAACTAACACGACAAACACCGTTTCCCATGCAGTGCTTTATTTGTGACGACTTGGCATAATGTTAACTTAACATTAACGGCCACAATTAGCATATTGTTTAGCTGTACATTTACTAAATGAGCACTGTGCCTAGTCCGAATTGTATATTTTTGTATAATCAATATCCATTCTGTTCTAAGTGTCTTAATTAATTTTAAATACAATTTTGAACCTTTTTTTATTCCTTGTTTTTATTGTTGTGATTATTTTTTGATAGTTTTACTTTCTTTATGTAAAGCAATTTGAATGACCATTGTGTATGAAATGTGCTACAGTATAAATAAACTTGCCTTGCAGTGTCCTAGATAAATGGACATAAGAGAATTTTTCAGTGACTTAAACGCCAAGTAAGTACAAGTTCACATATTAAGGAAATTTGGCTTTAAGAATGGGTGCTTATGAAAATACTAATGTCACAATATCAGTCACAGGCAAAGGAGACAGAAATTATTGAGGGACAGGTAGACCAGGGTCAATCAGATGTACAGTGTTGGGTAAGTGTGGTGCTTTTATTGAAGGGATAATGACACATTTTTTACTATTTTTTGGGGGTGAACAATTTCTTTAATGTTTTCTGAGTTGTGGCTGTTTAGTAGAAAGTAATAGGCTCACCAATTTACAGTATGATCTTTCAATTTAGCAAGTGTAATGTAAACAAGTTAGTATGAGTATGGAAAACATCTTTTCCTGCATTTTTTTCTGCTTCAGGAGTCAGTCTGTTCTGAGACAGTGAGAGTAGAGGAAGGGGCAGATTCAGGACCAGGGAGGGAGCCGGAGACAGCAGAACAAAGAGATGATATTGCCAGCACCAGCACAGGGAGCACAGTTTTTAGTTTAGATCTCATGTTTACATTTTATTGTATGTTGATGGCTTGACTGTAAACAACATAAACAATGCAATAAATAGTTTTGAAGAAAAATCTGCTTTGTCATTGTACCTGAGAAAAACTTTGAAAATAACCATAATGGTGCAGTCTCCATACTACAATAATAATGATAGAAGCAAAGTGTTTCACTGTGAGGACATACTGTATCTTTATAAGTACAATTTGACTGTATTATATGTGTCCCCTTCAAAAATTGCTCATGAGAAATTTTATATTTATTGTCCCCCCCTACTGTTAAATGAAATTTACGCCCATACTTGAGGCATCCTGGAGGCAAGGGGCGGGTGCTCAAGCACCTCCCCCCCTCTGCACGTGCCTCTGTGTGTGTGTGTGTGTGTGTGTGTCTTTACAGTAAAACGTGAAAGCGCGCTCAGTTACAGCTCAGTCCCTCTTCTCACCTTTGATAGGTGAGAAGTTATCAAACCGGTTTCGGATGGGGGAATTGGCACAATTCAGGGGTTTAAAACTATTTAACAAGACCGAGACGTCTCTGCCTAAAATGTATTTCTCCAGCAAAGCATAGAATAAATAGAAATAAAATGCTTAATATTAATAATATTGATCTTAGCTGGATGGTCTAATTCTCAAAACCGTTTAAGAAAGACTTAACACACTATAACTAATATTTACAAAACTGAAAGGTTGTCTTATGAATAATAAAAAACAACAACTCATAACTCAAAAAGATCATATGTTTTTATATTTTTTTAGATCATAGACATGAATTAACTATATATATATACTGGACACAAACAGCAAAAAACATGATGAAAAGCAATAAAGTGCTTAGGGCTTTTCATATTTTTTGCTGTTTGTGTCCAGCATTGAATAATTATTTCATCCATTATTTGACCACGGCTGGGAATAAGAGCTAGAATGTGATTGTGAATATATATATATATATATATATAGAGAGAGAGAGAGAGAGAGAGAGAGGTGTTTTGCTGGCGAAAAACATTTTAGGCAGAGACGTCTACTCGGCCTTGTTAATTGTTTTTAAAAACCCCAATTGTACGAATTCCCCCATCAGCGAAATCATGAATGAAAGGTGAGAAGAGGCATTATAATACAGTGGGGATTCTGTGGGTCTCCAAACTCAGAAGGCTACGTGTCAGCCGATAACTGCTCCTTTGATCTTCTGGTTACAGCGGGGCGCCGACTGCTGATGAGTAGCCTGTACAAGCCAAGCTCTTCCCCAAAAAATAATGTGAATGTCTGCAACAATCACTAACCATTAAAATGTTTTTTTTTGTAATTAAACACGAATATATAAATTGTATTTTCTTTACACATAATCAAAGAAACAATCAAAGAAATCAAGTAAAAGTTACATAATTATATTTAATGCACAAATTAGATTTATTTAAAATAGCCAAGTAAAGGTAATTAATTCCCAGATAGCAGACACACTTCGCAGAAATAATGCTCCCTAATGCATGTTACAATGACCAAATATGATAAATAAATAAACCACACCCTCAGCTAATAATAACAGATTCGTTTATTTTTTTTAAATAAAAAATTCATTTAATAACAAGCAAACATTTGATTAATTTATAGAAAAACGAGAAAACAGTAACTTACAAATGAGGTCTCAATTTGAAAAGATGTACAAAACATAAAACACCACAAATAAGTATTAATCATAGAAACAAAATTAAACACTAACAGAAACGTTTTGTACTTTATGATTTTTAAATATGACCGTTAGATCTGGTTGGTCAGGAAACTCCTGAAGTCAGATGCAGACACACTTTCAGTCACAAACTGCTGTGAAAAAAATAGAGATAGATATTCAATTAAAATTCATGATACTTAATTTAGCAAATGAACAATATTTATACTTTGTTCCTCTCGCTTCACAACTCATGAGAACAGACCGAAACCAGAACCGAACCGGAGATTAAGGAAAAAGTGAGAAGCAAGAATCATGTGTGGAAAGATTAAGCATGCAAGGTCACAGGATGACTCGACTTCTTTTTCTTGTCTGCAATGCGATTTAGACAAATTAGAGCTGCTGTCAATACTGTATGAACATATGTACAGGTTCTTTACAGTTGAAATTTAGCTTGTAACTGATTAATAAAATTCGGATTCAGAAAAAACGTTTATTGCTAGTGCTCTTTTACCATTTAATGCTTTAACACACACGACTCAGTTTGTTCAGAAATGGCATTTAACTGGCGAGGCTTTGTCTGAACACGCCGTTTTCACTCGGGGTTGGGGGTAAGAAACACACATCTCGGTGTATTAATCCGCGCGCTCGGTTCGTTATTGTTTTATTTATTTATTTATTTATTTACCACAGGACCCCTGGGGGGGCTCCGTAGGTTCAGGTTTTTACACGAAAACGGTGTTTTGTGAATCTCCACACTATTAAAAACTGAAATATTGCTAATTGTACGTCCTGAGATTAAGATAAACATTAATTGGGAGTCATGAAAGCGAGAATCACATCCAAAACAGAAAGCTAAACTTACCTCGAACACGACAAACTCCAGCTGCAGCCACGCCGTGTTGTACCTCCGTGATGATTCCCAACCGACTGATCCACAGCGCGGGCACAGCGTCTCCAAACACGCATGCGCAGTTTAATTTGGACACATTTTCGGGCTTCAGTAGACACACAATACTTCAGACTGAAACACGACTGCCCCCTACAGGTAATGAAGGGCATGTTCACAGCTTCCCGCACACAGCGGCAAGTCACGGGATCCCTTTTCTCGAAACGCGCGTTTTTAATGGCGACATCTGTACACCAAGTCATGAGATGAAAGGCATTCCTATTGCAGTATACTTGATAGAAATGTGGTGGAAATAGTAAAGTTTCATCCCAAGAACATACCAATTACCAACTGTTAGGAATGGGTGTACTATACAGTGGGGAAAATAATTATTTGATCCTCTGTAGATTTTTAAAAAAATGTCCACTTACAAAGAAATGAAGGATATATAATTTTTGTTTTAGGTTTATTTCAAAGGACAGATTCAGAATATCAATCATGAATCCAGAAAAAAAAACTAAATATATAAATGTTATAAATGGAGTTGCATTTTAGTAAAATAAATATTTGATCCCCAATATCAAACAATAATTCTGGTTTGTGCTTATGTGGTACACAGATTAATTTTAGTTGCTCCTAAGAATAATTAGTTATGTGTATAAACGACTATACATTGTTCTTAGGAAAACCTGTTCATAGAATCTCTATCTTCTATTCAAACCTCATCACCATGAGCAAAACCAAAGAGATGTCAAATGACATCAGAGACAAGATTGTAGACCTGCACAAGGCTGGAATGAGCTACAAGACCAAGAAACTTGATGAGAAGGAGACAACTGTTGGAGCAATTATTTGCAAATGAAAGAAATACAAAATATCCATCAATCGATCTCAGTCTGGAGCTTCATGCAAGATTTCACCTCATGGGGTAGGGATGATCGTGAGAAAAGTGAGGGATCAGTCCAGAACTATACAAGAGTAGTTTAAATAATCTCAAGGCAGTTGCCACAGTCGCCAAACAAATCATTGGACCTGGGGTAGCTCAGTGGTTAAGGCATTGGACTACGGTTCGGAAGATCCCAGGTTCAAACCCCACAACCACCAAGTTGCCACTGTTGGGCCCTTGAGCAAGACCCTTAACCCTCAACTGCTCAGATGTGTAATCAGATTAAAAAAAACAAAAAGTAAGTCACTCTGGATAAGAGCGTCTGCAAAGCCTAATTGTAACACAATACGGCGGCATGGGCATGGATTGAAATCCTGCAGCACCTGCAAGGTCCCCCTCCTCAAGAAGGCCATGTACAGTCTCAAGTTTGCCAATGAACAGAGGAAGAGTAGGAGAAACTACTATGGTCGGATGAGACCAAAATTTAGCTCTTTGGCATCAACTTGACCCGCCATGTTTGGAGAGAGAAAAATGCTGACTATGACCTTAAGAACACCAGCCCAGAAACTTTGCTTTGGAGATGTTTCTCTGCTAAAGTACAGGCCGACTTTGACGCATTGAGGGGCCAATGGACAGGACCATGTATTGTAAAATCTTGGAACAAAATCCCTCCTGAGATATGTGCAGACCTGGTAACAACAAAATCTTTACCCTGTGCTTGCCAACAAAGGTTTTTCCACCAAGTCATTTTCTAAGTCATGTTTTGCTTGGGGATCAAATATTTACTTTATAAAATGTACAGTATATACACTGCATACAGTATATTCACATATACGTACTCTTCCTGACCAAATGCACGTCACATACTAATATTTAGTTTGATCACTTTTAGCTTTGATTGAGATACATTACATGGTGCCCAATTCATGTTCCAATTCATGCTTCTAGAACCATTCTCATTCTGAAATATGCTTGCCCTATCGGGAAAAACAACATTAGCAGCAGCAGAAAGAACAACATAATCATTAATAGGATACCCTGGTCATTCAGTAAATTGAAGTCTCTTTTCAGATAATCCTGACTGATAAGTAGTTTTCTAATGGCCACACAGCATTGTGTCAGGAGTAAACCAAGTTGAATAAAACAAGTTGTTTTGCAGATCGAATGGTCCAATTAGCCTAACCTACATGTCTCTCTAAGTGGAATTCAGGAACACAAATTAGCCTAACCTACATGTCTTTGGAAACCTACCAGTCATGGGGAGAACATGCAAACTCAAGCAAAGAAAACAACTGAGGAGATTTAGTGATGAATTTAGTGGAGTTGTGTTAAGAACTGTCAAACACATTATTCAAACATGTAAAGATAGTGACAGCCTTCACAGAAGGAATATGAAATATGGTCATGGAAAGAAATTATCAGAAATCACTTGAATGCAGAAATTTAATCATAAAAATTGACAGTTTATTAAGTGGAGAAATTCTTAACAATAATTTAAATGCAGTTTCTTCTACAGATCAAACAGCTACAGATCCTTTGTTGCTTGACCCCTAATAAGGATGTCTGTGTGTGTGTCTCTTTCAGATCAGTGTGTAGATAAGGCTAAATTGGAGGAGAGTGAACAGAGAGCAGCTGAATTCTCAAAAAAGGTAAAGCTACTATTCATGTCTGCTTGGGTCATGGGTAGATTGCTGTATTACATTATTACATTACTAACATTTTAGCTAGAAAATTAATGATCTAATCATGGATGAGGAAGTAGCTAATCATTAACTGTATTATATCCACTCTGTATGTTTGTTTATGTTAAACTGGCAGCACATACAATAGGTATGGCTCAAGTTCTGGCATCCTCTTTGGCCAAAAACTCTTATCTCAGTGAGGAGGGGGAGCTGGCCCTGTTTCCAGAAAGATTATGATGATGCATTCTTCAGGAGGCTGTGATTTTAAAAAAAGACTAGCACTGACAAAGTGTATTTTGAGTCACCCAATTCTGAAGGGTGACAAAGTATTGGAAAAGATTGTTCAAGATGTAAATAGTACTTAATATCTGGTGGCACTTAATGTTTGAAGGCTATGGAGTGTCGCCATTGTGGGCAACAGTGTGCGGATGTGTCATGTGGCAGTGTCATGCAAGATCTCAACACCAGTGCATAGGAGTCCCCTGTGTTTAATCTGAAGTTTAAGCTTCAGCTCTTCAATAAGCATCTTTTTGTAACAGGCACTGTTGATCCCTGTTCTGTGATAATGTTCTAATACTGGTCCTTGAGAATCCCAGAAAAAAATGTAAGCATCAAATTTTCCAACAGATATCCAAACGCTTTAGTTTTTGGTCTTCCGTGAGCTGTTTTGGCTCCAGATAGACCCTCAAAATAAATAAATAAATAAATAAAATAAATTACTGCATGCTGCTCTCTTTCGAGCAAATCAGTGAGGAATCCATTTTTGTTACAAATTAACTAATGGGGAGATAGTTTGAAAGGAAATCGCTTATAATACTGTGGCAACAGAAGTTTTAATGAAACCGAAGTGCAAATCATTTTTGACTCACCTCGTAGGTCTGTGTGAAGGTTTGTTTCTAAGAATATATTTTCCAGTTGTCCACAGCTGTATTGTGTGTGTATGCGTGCATGTGTGTTTGCATGTGACTTTATAGTTTGACGAGGAGTTCAGTGCACGACAGGAGGCACAAGCTGAGCTGCAGAAACAGGAGGAAAAAGTCAAAGAGTTGGAGGGGAAGATCAACTTTTTACAGAGTCAGGTACCTCATAACACTCACATACGCCATGATGAGGTGTCGATTAGGATTTCCTAACATTTAAAAGACATTTATCACTGACATTGATTAATCATTTTATACATACCTACTCAAGTCTTACCATAGAAGTGCACCGACAGACTCGGTGAGCAAAAAAATCTGCTACAGTTTCACATGATTCCTCCTAACACCTTTACTCTGACTGAACTTTGCCTGAAGATAAACTGCTCCATAAAGAGCCCAGGGTTATGCGCTTATATACCCATCCCCTGTCCTTTGAAGTCAAAATGTTGAGTAAAAGTGATGTTATGAACATCAGATTTAATAATCTACTTTAAAATAAGCTACTAATAAGCCACATGCTCAATATAAACAAACATCTGCCCCAATACTAAATATTTTTACTGGGATTACTTAATATTTTCAAAGTGAATTTAAACAGGCTGGAGTTGTTTTAAGACAAAGCTTATCCGATAAACTTCCTCGATTTCTTCGATTTTTTATCTCATTCACATACCCAAACGTAATTTAAAAAAAACTTCTATTAAAAAGTTAAGCAGAGAGTTTTGCCGTACAGAAAGACAGGCAGACATGTACTGTATGCGGGCTTCAACCTAAAATAATAATATCACTGATTACTGACCAGCTTATTTTGAGCATTAACCTTTTTAACTATTTCTAAAAACTATTTTCCCATCAACAATGGCTATTTACACTAGTTATGATCTTAAAAATATATATTATCAGTACCTCCTGTTTTACTTAATCCTGATGGTGTTATAAAATAAATGAAATGAGGTACAGTACTGTATGTAAGCCCTACAATACTATGAATGGCCATTTCTTTGTTCTGTGGGCATATTAGTCACTTTCCTTCTGGAAAAATAGAAATGCAATTCTAATGCAGTTACTCCTTGGCTAATTCTGTAGAATTGAAACCTTTTAATCAAATGTGTCAAACTGTTTGATTTAATCAATAGTCAATCTTCTCTTTAAAGTGTAGGATTGGGTTCCGCAGAATTATCGAATTGTGCTATTTTATTCTTTTTATAATATGGATTGCATTTCCTCTTGACTCACATATCCATAAGAAATGCACAAGGATTTTTGCAGAAAATGCATTATGTTTCATACTTAACCTAATTTTAAATTCCTTGTGGTTGCTAAAGATCTGAAAGAGAGTAGAATTAAATAAAAAAGTACCACGAGAGCCCTGCCTGACAATTTATTCTCCTTGACTTACACAATTGGCACATTTGCAGAGGCATCACTGGAATATGCCATTCCTCGTGTTCTTCTTCCCGCTTTTTATTAATTTATGCGTATTCCTCACTCCTGCCCTTTATCTGGCTGGAGTGCATTATAGTTGTTTCACCCACTTGTTTCTCCACCATCTTAGCTTCCCTTGTTTATTATTCACATGGCTAAATATAATCTATAAATGTGGCTATTTAATATTATTTCTAGAAGATTTTCACTCTTCTTTCATGCATTCTGGTTTCATGGCCTTACCCTACTTCTTTTGCTTCAACAGCCACTACTGGGGAACCAGTAAAGTGCTAACTGAACTGAAAATTATCATGGATTAATTCCATATGCACATAAAAAATAAATAAAGATAGCAAAGATTGTAAAGTTGCTCTCTTTTTCAGACCAAAAGCAGATATTATTTTTCTATACAAAGTCTATTTTTGTTCTGCAAAACATTAATGCATTGTGCCAGTGAAGATTTGGTTAAGAAGGTTTCTGGGTCTTTTTCAATTGCCATGTTTCATGTAGGGCTGGGCGATATGGCTGAAAACTGTATCACGATATCAGTGTTTCATATCGGTCGATATCGATAATTATCGATATTTTTTATGACCCATTTAAAATAAGGACCAGGAGAAGAATATATTATATTTAAACATTTTCATATTCATCATGTGAAATCATTTCATCATCATTTTCATAATTTCATCAACATCAGGGCCAGGGGTAGCTCAGTGGTTAAGGCATTGGACTACGGGTCGGAAGATCCCAGGTTCAAACCCCACAACCACCAAGTTGCCATTGTAGGGCCCTTGAGCAAGGCCCTTAACCCTCAACTGCTCAGATGTGTAATGAGATTTAAAAAAAAATGTAAGTCGCTCTGGATAAGAGCGTCTGCAAAATGCCTAAATGTACATTTTAAATTTAACCTTCCTATGATCATAGTCCCATCAGTTATTTAGACAGAAATGTTAACAACCATGGAAAAATCTAATCATTAAAATGTAAACATAAGTCTAAAGTCACAATGAACACTTAACAATAATCTCAACATTTAAGGTGCAAAATTAAAAGAAAATGTAAGAAATGCTTAATAAAGTGTAATAAAATAGTGCAATGCGTTTATTATATCAGATGCCTTTAGATAAAACAACAAAAATATATTGTTGTAATATATTTGAGTTTGATGTTAATTCACTGGCGGGCCACCAGGGGGCAATATACTATGTGTCGTGTGCACTGAATGCAGTAAAATTCAATTCAATTCAGTTTTATTTGTATAGCGCTTTTAACAGTTGACATTGTCTCAAAACAGCTTTACACAATCAAAAGAACTATTTAAGTTTGTGTGGAATGTGAATGTGTATGAATCAAAATGTTCAGATAGTCCCTGGTGAGCAAGCCCGAGGGCGACAGTGGCAAGGAAAAACTCCCTGAGATGGTAATAGGAAGAAACCTTGACAGGAACCAGACTCAACAGGGAACCCATCCTCATCTGGGTGAAACAGATAGCAGGAAATGATCTGCATTTATACAGTGTTAAGTGTTAGGTTCAGCTATAATAGTTGATGTTAATTGATGTTATAATAGTTGATGTAAAATGGAGTCCAGTAGTTATTGGAGACTCAGATAGACTTGTAGAAAGTTCCAGTCCTGAACTATCGAATTGTCAAGTCCTCAGAGAAACAGCTGACAACACCAGTCGAGGCCAGAACCATCTTCTAAGTAGATAGAATCATCCCCAGACACCAGACGCATCCTAAAGAGACACACGGGGCATCCATGAGACGAGACCTCCAACCAGAAACGGGGCACCAGGATGGATCAGACAGGTCCGGAGGGCAGAGGGAGTCTGGATCACTGGCAGCTCAGGAACCACATGTGTAGCTCGACAGAGAGAGAGAGAGAAAGAGTAAAAGGGGGAGAGAGGAAAGAGAAAGAGGGGGAGGAAGAGAAGAGGAGGAGAGATTGCAGTTAGGTATGGTCACAGTCACAATGTCTAATGTGAATGTATATTTACTGTAGAGTGCAAGCAGGGACTCCGGCAGGACTAACTATGACAGCATAACTAAAAGGGAGAGCCAGAAGGAAACACAAACATGAGGGCTCCCTGAGATGTAAAGCAAACAATCACCTCACCGTCAATAAACCTGAGTGATCAAATGAGACTGAGGAAGACAGCATCTATACATACCAGTTCACCATAATACTCTACGTCCATGAGTCTCCCAGATCTGCTCCTTTACCTATGGCAAATCTATTTATAAAAATGCTTGGCTAAATAAATAGGTTTTTAGCCTAGACTTAAACACTGAGACTGTGTCTGAGTCCCGAACACTATTTGGAAGACTATTCCATAATTTTCGGGCTTTGTAAGAAAAAGCTCTGCCCCCAGCTGTAGTTTTCATAATACGCGGTACTGACAAGCAGCCTGCATCCTTTGACCGAAGTAGGCGTGGCGGATCGTAAGACACTAGCAGAATACCGTTTTTCTCCATGCCTCCGTTTCTTTTCCTCTGGTTGTCTCACACAAAAAGCAGTAATATTATAGATGTTAGTTGTGCATATTGATGCAAACATAACAATTGTCATACCAAAGAATAAACTACCCGCCAATGTGGCTAGTGAGACTAAAGTTATTACCCGCCACAGCCAAATTTTACCCGCATATTGTCTAACATAAACGCATGGGTTCCTAAACAATGATAGCAAGACTCCTGCCTGTGGTATGTGGTATATTGTTTTATTTTTATTTTTTTATTTATGAGGCAAACCTGTGACCCAATGTCCCACAAAGCTTTTGTATCTTAACAGACAAGTTGTAGCGCAGCCACACAAAAGGGACACTTTCAACAACAGGGAAATGGTTGTAGAGCTAATGCTGCTCACCTGTGGCCGAAGGTGTGCCCTAGCGGTTTCTGTTTCCCCTTTGACAGTGTTGGTCACCGGGCAAGTTCCCACGCGCATGTGCGATCGCGACGCAAGGGAACCCAGATGTGACGTGGGTCACATGAGCCGGCATAAAGCCGGAACCGGCGTAGAAGCCGGCACGGAGAGATGAAGTCAGCGCGCTGTGAGTTTTTTGAGACTGAGAGACTGTGGATTATACGACAATAATTTCATTCAGTACCCAGCTCATTCCGTTTCTCGATCTCCCGGACCTTCCATCGTTATCTGGTGAGATCGAGCCATCTCTCCAACTCACCTTTTTCATACCTTTTGCCATAGATCAGACACTGGACTATCATACACACACTCACACTCCCGCATACATCATCACACACACACTCTTTATATTTGTATTATATTTGTATATATTGGTTTTGGTGCACCTTGTTTGTTTATTTATCTGTTTGTCTCTGTATAATACACTTGGGTTAATTTATTACAATTGTTTTGTGTCACGTCGTATATTGTCCTGCCGTGGTTGCGCAATACCGGAAGTGTGGTTTTCAAGCCCCTTTTTAGATTCCCGAATCCGTATTCTTGTAACCAAGCGGTTTTATAAATCCAAGCGTTACAAAGTGATCATGTATTTCTGCCCAATCAGGTTGAGCAACTGTTTTTTTCATCTTGGGGAGAGGAGATTGATACTCACTGTTTCATTTCTGTTTAAATCTTTGCCTGGAATTCTAGCACCTACTCTATCCTCTAAGTGTTGAATATTTTCTCTAATCAGATTGGAAACATCATTTGATATTTCACTCTGATTGTTTTTGTCTACTGGTATTGCTGGTGTTACAGTGCTAGCTGACATATCCACTTGTCCACTTGCTTATCTATTGTCTCATTATGGACCTACACACCTGGGATTGGTGAATGCTTTGACCACATTTGAAACAAAGTAAAAAGTGCATGCTAGTCAGCAGTGGAGCTGACTAACCCCAGTGTCGGACAAATGCTCATAACTTTAACAATGTAGCAGTTTAAAGTTACAATTTAGGAAATTACATATTTTTAACTTGCATTATACTAAAAAGGTAATAATGACATTGCCTACTGTTACAGTCGTCCAGGAACACCTGTGACACGCACGCACACACGCGCGCACACGCGCACACACGCGCACGCGCACACACACACAAATTATAATAATATATTACATTGATACACTAACACTGTACATTTGACATTAAAAGTGCTATTCATAACTCATACGCATTGCATGGCCAAAAAAAAGTCACCACCTTGATTTAATTTATATGCAAGTTACTTTCTTTTTTTAACGCCATGCCAGCTTTCACAGCTATATTCATGAAGAAATTCAGTTTTAGTTATTCGATAAGTTATTAACCCTAACTAATGCAGTGAGTATTTTCTCATTTCGTAAATAACCATGTAACTCTGTGTTCGTGACAAAGATATTAAGCTGTTTCAGAAAAGAAAAGTAAGGAGATTGCTGGAGCTACTAAAATTCGGTACTGTACACATTTTAAAACCTGGATAGTGCTGAACCATCATCTTTGAGGATGGAATGTGTTTTGCAACATAAGTCTTTTACTGAGCCTGCTCTTTTGCTTGGAAAAAGGAGAGTCTAGCTCTGAACCAACCATCAACAACCCTCTACAACCAAGTACATGGCATTCCAGGTTCTGAGTCTACTAAGCACTCTACTGCAAAGAAAAGTACACTGGTGACACAGTACACATCAGTTGTTAATTAAAATCTGATTAATAGGTTTTGCCTGGCAGCAACTCTTTTTATATACTAATTACTGCAGTGTCTAGCTTTTCATTTCTTAAATAATCATGGCAGAAGACCTATTCCATGTTCATGGAAAACAAGTTTTGTTTCAGTATGATCACATTATTTGCCTTCCTTGCACAAAGAAAACAAGTATTTTTATGAAAGTATTGGAATTGGTGTAACACATTTTATATATATGGGGTTGGATAAAACATCAAGGACAAAACACCAGTTTGCCAATCAAAAGGATTTATTAACTTATATTAACAAACATAAGAAAGACAACACTAGAGGGGAAAAAAACCCTGCTGCCGTGCTAATAGCACAGCCAGAGAGAGTGAGAGCCAGTCCTGGAATTTAAAATGGCTCCCTTTCAGGTGCCATCAATTAATAGCTGATTGCAGGTCATTCTCCCGGAGACTGAAAAACAAAACTAAATCAGATCCCATAAAATGTTGCTATAGGACAACCTAATGCAACACTAATATGTACAGATTACTTAAGACCTTGATAAGGCATCTGAAAGAATATTGTCCTTCCCACGGATATGATAAAGTCTAAGATCATACCCCTGCAAAAACAAACTCCACCGCATTAGCTGTTGGTTGGAATTTCTCATGCTGTGGAGAAAAGTTAAAGGATTATGATCTGTATACACAATGAGTGGAGCACAGCATGCAACATACACATCAAAATGATTCAGAGCTAGGATAAGAGCCAAAGCTTCCTTCTCAATAGTTGAATAATGCTTCTGATGGACATCAAACTTCTTTGAAAAGTAGCAGACGGGATGCTCAAGCCCTATTCAATCATCTTGAAGCAGAACAGTGCCCACCCCAAAATCACTAGCGTCCACAACTAGCTTAAAGGGCCGGCTAAAATCAGGAGCAACAAGAACAGGAGAACATAACTCCTGACATAACTCTGTCCAAACAAAAAGAACCTTGGGACTAAGCAAGTTTGTCAAAATTCCTGCAAAAGCTCCTATAATATCCCGCCATGCCCAAAAACCTTTTTAATTCCCTCCTTGAAGATGGCACTGGAAAATTTACAATAGCCTCTACTTTTGCTCCGACTGGACACACACATCCCTGGCCAACCACTTTGCCCAAATAAGTAACCGTGGCCTGTCCAAACTCACACTTGGAGAGGTTCACGGTCAAATTTGCAGCCTTTATTCGGTTAAAAACATCCTCAAGCTGAGGCAAATGTTGAGACCAGGAAGAACTATAGACAACCAAATCATCAAGGTAAGCCTCACATCCTGAAACTCCTTCCAGCACCCTGTTCACTAAACGTTGGAAAGTGGCTGGTGCATTTCTCATCCCAAAGGCCATACCTTTATACTGACAAAAGTGATCTGTTGTCACAAATGCAGAGATCTCACGGGCTCACTGATGTCTAATTTCCACTACACTGGTGCTGGTGCCCGGTGCCGGTGCCCGGCTGGTGCTGAACTGGGAACCACCCGAGAACCGGCCCGCATTTACACTAAACAGGAGCTCAGCGGGAGCTGCATGATAATACGTCACAGGCCACGCCCACTAAACAAAAACCAACATGGCCGAAGTCAGTTTACTGGTTATTCTCCAGACTATTAAAATGTATTTCAGTATCTCCAAAGGCAGCGTATTCGACGTGTTATAACCGCTGAAACAGAACGACATAGACAACGATTACGTGCAAGACGACTGGTAAGTTCTGAAACCCCGTTAACTTACAATGTGTTTTTTTTTTTTTTTACCGAGATTAGCATTAGCTCAAATGCTAATGGTAATGCTATCTAACTATACTGTTTTTCTTTTTCAACACGTAATTTATGCAGTAAATAACATTTAACATTTAAATTTTCAGATCGCCTCAAAACTTTGTGTGCGCCGTAAATCGCCCGTGATGTGGATGTTTTTTTTTTAAGTACTTTGCAATTTCTCTTGAATCTCTGCGGATATCCAAATTGCTAAAAGCGCTTTAGCTTCCTCCGCACTCCACGTTTGGGTCGCCGCCATTTTATTTTTAGAAAAATCTCCCTATAACTGCCCACTGCTCGTGATGTCACGGGTTCTCGGTTCTAGACCAGCAGAGTTTAGGGGCCGGTTCGGTGCTTATTTTAGGGCACCGGTACCAATTTTTTTCTGTGGAAAAGCGCGGCACTGGTTCCAAAATTGGGAACCGGCACGGAACCGGCCCTGGAACCAGAGCAGTGGAAAAGGCCTATGACTGAGAGGAACCTGCCAGTAGCCCTTCAAAAGATCTAACTTGGTAACAAAAGATGCAGAACCAACCTGGTCAATACAATCATCTAGCCGCGGGAGAGGATAGCAATAAGGCTTAGTGATGGCATTCACTTTGTGAAAATCTGTACAAAAACGAAAAGAACCATCATGTGTCTCAACCAGTAGACATGGAGAACTCCAAGCACTGGAGGATGGTTCAGCTATTCCGTGTTTTAACATGTACTGCACTTCTTGGTTCAAAAGTTGGCGTTTCACAGGATTTACCCGGTATGGGTGTTGTTTAATAGGGGTAGCTTTACCAACATCGATGTCATGCTCCAACACATTAGTACAGGTTGGTACAGTGGGAGCCACGCCAAATAACCGCGGCCTTTTGAATGACGTGCAAACGTCGTGTGACTGCCCTATGCACGTGGGGAGAAAGGCGTGTTAAGATTTCACAGTACACATGCCCATTCAAGTCCTATTTATTCATTTACCTGGTGCCACCACTAGATGGCGCTTCGTTCTCAAGAATACGTTAAAACAAGCCAGCTGCGCTGAGTTGCAATCACTTGATTTTAACAACGTTCCCCCACCCCCGCCGATACCAAACTACAAAGATGAAGATGGCGGCTTAATGGACTACTCGCGGTAAGTGATGTTTTATTTTATAAAATGTGTTTGGGGTAGTTTACAGTTTATTTCCCAGTTTAGTTTTTTATTGGCCGTTTTAAATATCACTGGTAGCACCAGCAGTGGTCAGATGTGACTTTAGATAACTCCAGACTTGGTAAACAGACCATTAAGTTAACATTACAGCTTACTGTCAGTGTCACAAACTCACAATGTCACTCAATGTCGACTCAAAAAGATGCTCAAGCTTCGAAAATACTCTTAATGTCCCTATTACAAGAGCTGCACTACACGATAAAGAGTGTTTGTGCTCTCTGTAAATACTGAGAGAATCTCACCGTGTGTTGTCTGGAAAAATTCAGTGTTTGTTTATTATTTGGATAAGAGTTAATCTGCAGGTTATTTCTGTGACTGGAATATAATGTGATGCAGTTCATGAGGGACACAAGAGGAGGATATATGTACAGGAGCTAGTAACGCTCATAACCGGGTTTATATTTTATCCACTTTGGCCGTGACTTTCCGCAGTAGTTAACAAGCGCTTAGTTAACAAGCTGGATAAAAACACTGAAGTGTTTATCAGTCAAGGACGAGGGGGAGGTGTGGAGGGCTTCAGTAAGTTATAGTTTGGCTTCAGAGATGAACTAATGCTCATATACGAATACGAATGCTCATATAATGTGTTATATCGCTTAACTTATTTGTATGAAAAGCGCATTAAGTAAATTCTCGGTTAATTTAATTCAGACGATAATACAGACAGTCACTGGTTAACATTAGCACAGGCAGTTTATTTACATTCCAGAATTCCCAAAACAGTATTTTACACACTCTATGGTAAATAGGTTTATTAATATCTTTTATTTTTATTAGAACTATACAGTATGTTATGTAAAGTTTATTTATCTTTGTCTTCACTAAATTCTCCTGTTGTCTTTAAGCAGAGCTCCGCTGTGGAGGATTGGGGGGTCAGACGGCTGACGGCTGGACGTTTGGAGCTACAGGACTGGAGGAGCCTGAACAAGTTGTTGAGGGAACTGTAGGAGGGATGACGTCACAGTGCAACAGCTTTAGAATGATGTTTGGTCAGGTCTACTTTATATTCTGAACATAGAACTGCAAAATGTCTGTTACAGTACTTTGGGGGAAACAAAGACTTAAACTGTTCCATCTTTAATAGTTTTTAAAAAATTATATTTTAATATAAAAGGACTATAGATAGAGACTTATAAGCAGCTGGTGTATCCGAGTAGTTTAATGAACTTTAAGCAAAAATACAACATGTATTCACCTGTTTTATATAAATTACTGTTTTAACTTTGACTAGTTTTGGAAGAATAAATTGTCATTCATAATAAATGTTAGTCATGTTTGCATGTTTTAATTTTGGGGGATTGTTTGGGTATTTAAAAAACGTTTAGTTGAACCAACAACTTCAATGGGCAAAAAATGGGACACAACTTTGTTTTAAATAGTCAAAGAGTTGGGCTGATTTTGTGATTTGTGGGCTAGTTTGTCTTTGTGATTATGTGACCCATAATAATTTTTTTCTCAGTATAAATAAATGTTTTGGGTTTTAAGAACTTCATCAAAAGAGCAAAGACAAACTGAGAAGGAGTGGAAGGTGAGAAATGTCCTCCATTTAAGTCGTCAATGGAGAATACTGAGTATGACATGGTGTTAATTGCTCTGTGTGTGTGTGTGTGTGTGTGTGTGTGTGTGTGTGTGTGTGTGTGTGTGTGTGTGTGTGTGTGTATGTTTTTGGGTGGGGGGAGAGTGTGTTAAAGCCAACGGAGAAATGCAGGAGCAGACACACACCTCTCCATCCACAAATGCTTTATCTGTTGTCTTGTAAATCGTTGATTAAACCTATGAACACAGCTGTTCAGCATCAGTCCTAAACACAAGTCTGTTTTTGTCCTTAACTAAAATACTTCAATACGTTAATAATTCATTTATTTTGCTGAATAAGGTAATAAGCGATATTTAAAATAAACCTAACTAGTAAGTTAAGTAAGTGTTCCATACATTAAAGTACTGTGTATAACCAAGTGCCCTATAGCAAACACAGCTACAGTACAAATAAAGAGTGTGTGCGCTGGGGGGATTGGAAGATGAATGAGGATATCATTTACAAGACAAAAGACGGTCATAGGTGTGAATGCGCGTCTCCACTTTGCTCTTCGGTGTGTGTGTTTGTGTTTTAGGTTCCTAGGGGTGCATTCTTAAATTCAGTCTGTCTGAATCTTTATAAACGCCAAGTTGGGAAAATCATGTTTGAAAAAACGACAACAACAATTACCCAACAGTGACCCATATTTATTTTTTCTTAGTTTAAAAAATTTATGCTTTGGGTTTAAAGAACTTAATTAAAAGGCACGCAGGAGAAGTGGAATGTGAGAAAACTCAATGGAGAAAGTACTGACTCCGCCCACTGCAAACCTGACGAATGCAGGAGCACACACACACACACACACACATGTTGTGGCACTTTAACCGTGAATCAACATTGTCTTGGAAATAGCTGATTAAACCTATGAATACAGCTGTTCAAAAGAAATACTAAACAGACACATGGTCTATTTTGTCCGCAAGTGAAATAAATCAATGCGTTAATAATTTACACCACGATAACATTAGTGCAGAAGGATCTGAAGAGACTTGTCTCTATTACATCATGACCATGAGATGTCCACAGTATATTCGAACCGTAGACAGTGTTTATTTTGCTGAGCATTAAAAACAGCCATGTTTAATAAAACAGTGCATCTTTAATAAGCCATAGTGGTTTCGAGTCAGAAGTAAAAATTAACGAAAGACTGCAAAGCCCCTTAAACTTGATCCTGAATAGCCACAGGCTGACCTTAACAATAATAGTTGATTATTTTTATATTTATGTTTTTTGTATATATTTTTAAATGTTTAAATGAATGTTTCAGAGTATATAATTTGTCGTGTCATCTGTTTACAGCGTTGGCTGATTTTGTACACACACACACACATACACACAAATAGCACATAGTTAATAAATCTATTACAAATTTAAAGAACAAAATATAAGATGACACAAGACCCTACACGTGTAGCTTTTCTAATTACACATAAAATCTCTTTTTAAATTTGTGCAAATGTTATCTTCTGGATTCTAGATTCTAAAATTTACATTATTACTGTTTTACTGGATTAGAAGAAATGAAGATTTTCCTTATCATAACATAAATTGTATTGGTTGTAATCACTCTACATACAATAATTTTCTTTGGTGTTTTTATAAAATATTGAATGTTAATATTTTATTCATTCATTCATTCATTCATCCATCTTCTATACCGCTTTATCCTGTATTAGGGTCGCGGGGACCTGGAGTCTATCCCAGGAGACTCAGGGCACGAGGCAGGGTACACCATGGACAGCGTTCCAATCCATCGCAGAGCACACACACACACACTCATTCACACACTATGGTCAATTTGGGAATGCCAATTAGCCTAATCTGCATGTCTTTGAACTGTGGGAGGAAACCAGAGTACCTGGAGGAAACCCACCAAGCACGGGGAGAACATGCAAACTCCATGCACACAGAGACGGGAATCGAGCCTGGCCGGGAATCGAACCCGGACCTTGGACTTGCAAGGTGACCACTGTGCCGCCCTAGTTTTATAAAAAAAAAATGTAATAAAAAACTAAAAAATATTCCATTTGTATTTCCCATCTCTAAAATAGCATTAAAAGCACTGGTTGTGTATAGAGTGATGAAAAACAATACAAGGCATTTTATATGAGGAAACTTTCTATCTCTTCTATTCCAGCGATTAAAAAACGGTAACACTGTCAATTTTAGAATCTGCAGAAGCTGAGTGGTCCGAGCACAACCTCTCGCGGGCGCACTTTTCTCTGAATACGCTGTGTTCACAGGAGTGGGGCTAAGAAACACACATCTGGGTTTATTAATTTTACCCCCTTTTATTTAGGGTAAAGTGACTGATGTGCCTAACTTTTTTCAGCAGAGCCTATGTTTCACTGAATAATTCACACCTTTTCATGAGGATGTAAAACCTCTCTCTCTCTCTCTCTCATACACACACAGCAGACCAAATCGTCATTAGCACGTCCCTCCCCCAAACAGTGCAGCATTTACTTACATCTAAACTGAGTCGTTTGCATAAGTCACTGGTCAATCGTTCATGATACATACATTTAAACAATTTATTCTATTTATTAATGAAAATCATGCATGCCAGCCTATTGCATTTAATTCTTAAAATAACACAAAAACACAAGTATAACATTTGCTGGCACGAATTTTATGGTCATTTATGATGTTTATTTTATTTATTTATTTTTGTCTTTGATGTTAACTACACAAAGCAGTGTCTTCCCACCTGGGAGTTTCTCCAGCATACTGTATGTCAAATTCAATTAAATTTTATTTATATAGCGCTTTTAACAATGGTCATTGTCTCAAAGCAGATTGATGGACATGAGTCCTCATCTGTTACATTTTTGGTGACAAAGTAATAATAATATAACTAAATAATACTTATGCAGTATAATCAGGGCCTCTTATTTCTATTTACTTTATATATATATATATATATATATATATATATATATATATATACACGTGTGTGTGAATGGCCGAAATGTGGTTGTGAATAAGCCTGTTAGTGAATATAAAATGTCCGCGTGAACCCGCGGCGCGCGTGTGCGCCCTTTCACTTTGCCGAGTTCAGATGAATGTGCGCGCCGATATGAGAGATTTATAAGAGATTTCTATTTCCCAGAAATATAACAAACACAAATTTATACGTGTTAATTAAGCGCTGTCTTTGCGAGCCGCTTCATTTCAGTCTTACTATACTAACATGTTTTTGCTGTGTAGTGGACCATGTGGTTATTATTACCGTCGCTGATTGGTCAAATGGAGACATGTGATTATTGTTGCTGCGTCAGATTGGTGAAACAGTCATGCGGTAGATCTACCGGCGGCATGTGTACAGTAGAATAAATGATTAGAACAGTAACGAGTCGAGTGTAGCGGAGTGAGATTAGTGTTTTTTTCTTTACAAATCAAGTAAAAGTAAAAAGTATGGTGCAGTAAAACTACACTTAGAAGTAATTTTTTTTCAAGAAGTTGCTGAAGTAAATGTAACGGAGTAAATGTAACTCTTTACTAACTGATGTTGAGTAACCCTAGCACCCTAGGAGGTATATTTACATACATGCAAGACTAGTGATTCATTGACACAGTGCTCCTGTCTTTCAAGTGGTGATTTTTAAATAACAGTTTTTGTATTCTTTTTCAAAAAGAATATTCACAATACATGCACATTGAAATACACACACATTGAAATTCAAGATGTTCATTCTTTCGAATACATGTTAAATGGCAATGCCATGGATAACACAGTTATCATACACAGACATACAAAACCTTCTGTTGGTACCAGGAAGTTTCCAGTATAAAGTTACCAATCACAATCATTTAATTCACAATTTATTGATTTTTAATGACATTTACCCTAGGTTCTCTACATTGATACCATATTATATTATGATGTGCTGCTTATTTATGTGCAGCAGCTATATTATTGTTTGTTTTGCAAGTCATATACACACACTCATCAAGCCCACACTAGTGAAATAAAAGTTGCAAGATGGCAATGTTGGGTTGCCAGGTTTTAGCTATTAGGATGTCTAAATGCTCTCTTACGGCACTTTAAAATTAAAGCAAAGTGCTGTACAAACAAAAGATGCTTACATACAGTATGGCTTGCACAGGCTCCACAGTGTATACAGGTTAGAATATCTTTTCTGAGTTAACAAAAGATAATTTAATTTATTTCAAATATTGTAAAATTTTTGTGTTTTGTGTTATAGCATGCTTGTTTTCAGTATTTAACTTTGTTTTTACTGCTTATTTGAAAAAGTAAAAGTTTTTTTTTTAAATCTGAATATGAAAAATCTCTCACTCTCACCTTCTATACCGCTTTATCCTGTATTCAGCGTAGTGGGGACCTGGAGCCTATACGAGGAGGCTTAGGGCACGAGGCAGGGTACACCCTGGACAGGGAGCTAATCCATCGCAGGGCACAGACACATACAAACACTTGATCACACACTACGGGCAATTTGGGAACTCCAGTTAGCCTAACCTGTACATCTTTGGACTGTGGGAAGAAACCGGAGTACCCAGAGGAAACCCACCAAGCACGGGGAGAACATGCAAACTCCATGCACACAGAGCCGGGAATCGAACCCTGATCAGGTGCAAGGCAACATTACTAACCACTACACCACCGTGCTGCCATGAAAAATCTTTGTTAACTAATTTGTAATAAACTTGCCCTGAATGAATGCTGTGTCTTAGTCTTCCCATGCTACCAGCAGACATTTGTTGGAGTTTAGCCACATGGATGACGTGAGTCTACTCTACAGTACATGCCAGTGTGGCTTAGTCATTCTGTAGCACTAAAACCCAGTGCCTCAAACTTTTACCAGCTTCATTTTGTGAACACACAGTCTCTCTCTCTCTCTCTCTCTCTCTCTCTCTCTCACTCTCACACACACACACACACACACACACACCAACCTCTTTCTAGGAAATAGAAATAGACTATATATTTTAGCCTCCTCGTCAACTAGTATTAATGTGCTTTTTCGATCTAATCTCGTCCATTAGCTTTTATTCTGTTACGCATATAATATTAGATGTATAAAAATGCCAGAAATTTTACTGTAGAGTTTGAATAAAAAGTGTTGAGGGGGGAATGCAGTGACATCCTATCATTTGTCATTTCCAGGTTGCAGCTGGAGGAATTGTATTTTTACCACCAGTAGGATCTGAATGCCTACAACCACCACCACCTCCCCCTCCCCCTCCACCAGGAGCACCCCCTCCACCACCTCCTCCTTTACCAGCCAGTATGGGACCTCCCCCACCTCCTCCTCCACCTGGCTTAGGTCTGCCACCTCCACCCCCTCCTCCTGGAGGACTTGCACCTCCTCCACCTTTCCCAGGTCTCCCTCTGGTACCAGCTGTCCAAAAACTACCTTATGGCCTACAGCCTAAGAAGACCTATAAACCTGACACAGCCATGAAGAGAGTCAACTGGTCCAAGGTAATGCATGTCTAACAATCCAGAACAGACAGTAATAGCAATTATAGAGTTTTTTGTACATTTCATATTGGACAAAAAGAATAGAAAAATATTTCACCTTTTTACTAGGTACACCTTTAGTGTATTTTAATAGAAATAATAATCATAAATAAAAAACAGAGCTTGACATTGGATTATGCATAATCTTCATCACTGCAAAACCAGTGTTTTATTTTCAATTTTCATTTAATTGTCAATTGGTTCAGGAGTCCTTTCAGTAAGCCAGTTCAACCAGCCATTAAAATATGTTGAAATGAGAGGTATTATAAATCACTCCCCCCCCTCCCTTACTTATTCATAATCTATCCCGCTTATCCTGATCAGGGTCATGGGAAGCCTTTTGCCTCTCCCAGGAGACACAAGGCACAGGGCCAGTCCATCACAGAGCTTTCTTTTTAAGTTAATGACCTACTTTTTTATGGTTTTACTACCTTTTTCAGACCTGTTTCAACACCTATTTGTTAAAAAAGATCAAAGTTCTAACTCATTAAAACAATAGACAATAAAGACATCTCACAAGCTAGCTCTGAAAGTCTTTTGTGAAAATATGTATATTTTTGAAGTGTGAACAAAATGCTGTGCTACAGTTGTTACAAAATCGGAGCGTCGTATTTAACGTCGCCGCCGCATTACGGCATGTGCATTTGCTGTGCATTTGCTTGCTTTTACCACTGAGTGGCGCTATATAACTACAGACTGACGCCTCATGCCTTACATTCTCTGTCTCATTAATGAGACGTGTCCCATTAAATAATACACGTAGTAGCCGATAACATCAAGTGAAACACTGTAGTTGATCGAATTCATAATCACAGTACTATAATTACAGTACAAATGTAGAATTCAAATTAAATCAAATCTTATTAAGATCAAATTTAAGCACAATAAATATTAACACAGTGAGCCTTTAGATTTTATCACGTGTAATTAGAAAAGAAGTGTGTATGGTTTTGTTTAAATATAATTTTCTAAACCAATAAGATAAAAATAACACCAAGTTATTATTATAACAGGCTTACTTCGTCACTTATCCAGAGCTTGCTTTATTAACCTTGCCTTATTTAAGGTTACTTGGGTGCATCACCTCTAAGTGCTCGCTTGGTGAAGCGGTTAGAGCCCACGGTCAGTGATACATAAAGCGCCGGTTCGAATCCCGAGGGGTGATGTTTTAAAATTTTTTATTTTAATTAAAACAAAATTAAAATAAAAAAAATTGTTGTATTTTGATTTTGCTTCAGCATACTATAGAAAAAACAGCAAACTCGCACGCAACCAGTTTGTATTCTTTAAATTTAGGGGAGTGACGGCTCGGTCTGCTGCTGCTGCGTGTGTGTGTGTGTGTGTCATTATACTGATGAAAAGTGGTGGCCATCTGCCGTACCGGGAGTTTTGATTTACGACAGCTGTTTACGGCAGTGTAGTCCAGTGCGGGAGATGCATTGTGGGTAATGAGGTCCGGTGTTACATCTGTTACATTTTTGATAACAATAGTTTTTTTACAAACATTTCTAAACCAATAAGATCAAATGACACCAAGTTTAAAACAGATAAAATACACGTGCAAATAGTATAATTGTATAACAGGCTTACTTCGTTACTTATTTAACGCTTGCTTTCAAAGAAGTCGAGTGGCTTATTAACGTCACGGAGGTGTATTTTCTCTTAGTGCCTGGTTGGTGTAGCGGTTAGAGCGCTCGGTCAGGGATTTACAAAGCGTCGGTTCGAATCCTGGATGATGCTGTTTTAAAAATTCTTCTATTTTAATTTTACTCAGCAAACAAACAGCAAACAAAAAAATTTATTATTCAGAGCACGATATACAACCGTAATGAGTCCCGTAACCGGCTTATACAGCTGGCATGTGACCAACGTATTTAACCGTGATGAGTCCATAAAATCAGTAGCAGCTAATAATTACTAATTACTTTAGTTAATGCTGCTACTGATTTTATTCCAGTTTACCTGTTCAGGTTGATTGCGATTCTTTTTAAAATATTGTCTCAGTTTTATATGTTGTTCGTCTTGATGTTTGTCTTCTTTTCACTTGGCTCAATTGACAACACTCAAATGCAAATTATTCACCGTGAATCAGCTGTTCTCACCTATCCATTCAGAGAAACTGAATGAGCTGAAATGAGCCTTTGTTTCACGACCGCGACACCCCTCTCTCTCACGCACATACAGTACAGAATAGACCAAATCATTACAGTACATACTTTATCCAACGAACATGAAAAATATCCACATAATGATGAGTTAAGAAGCATTGCTTAATTTTCGTTTAGACAGACTGTTTGTATCTGATTATTGGTATTATTAAAGAACAGCAGCACAAACAACAACACAAGGGCTTGTACAGCAAGACACATTTTTATTATTTTGCAAAGAGTTAAATTTGTAACAGTAAAAGGCATCCGAATTTAAATATATAAATTACTAGAAACAAATTGAGCACACTATCATAATAAAAAATAGAACAAATTAAATGTTTTTTACACATACACAAGGAGGATAATGATACCGAGTTTATATTAAAATAACAAATATTGTAATATTGTTTTTGTGTTATTATAAATAATGAAATGCAGTAGGCTGTTATGGTCATCATAATTTTCTTTAATAAATAAGAGAAAACATTTTAAGCTGTGGCTGGAGACATCGTTTCTGCAGTACTCCTGGTCGGTGTTAGAAAGTCTGGGGTTGGGGTGTGTGCACAGTTCAACCGTGTACTAAGTGCACCTGCGTGTGCCTCTTTGCAGACTATTTTTTTGTTTATTTGTATATGTATGTTATTAATATTAATTTTTTAGAGATTGTGTGTGTGCGTGCACGGAGAGTTTGTGTTGATAAGTGTATGTGGATAAGTTGATAAGTGTATCAGAAAGCATTAAAATGTTCATTTGAATTAAAATGACACACACACGTCTGTATATACAGTACATCAATTACATATATATCAATTTCATTAGTTCGTTCATTCTATTTGAAGCTTCGGATGTTTTTTTTTTTTTTTTGGTTTGGTTAGATTAGTTCTGAACTCGCTTCCGTGAAACTATCGCTAAAACAATGTACTGAGCCCTCCTGAGGATATAAAGCTTTATTATTGTGTTTGGATAAATAATCAGATCTACCACAGCAGGTAATAAACTATGGTGTGTCATAACCGAAGCAAACACCACGATTATACCTCGTTTCGTTTGACAGGAACGTGGTTCACTTGGCCGCGGTGTATTATAAACCTGTGGAATGTTTCACTGTTTATGTTCACATAAGAGGAATAAAAGCGAGTGAAATGTGGAAATGATGAGGACTAAACCAATGATTTCGGTAACTCCACTGAGTGTAACATCTGCATAGTGACACTGAACATCTTCACTTTTCCGTTTACCTCTGAAAAAAAAGCTGTATTTAGTTTGTTTATATTTAGAGTTTTTATAACAGTAGAAGAAGTATGCGCGCGCCCGCACACACATAGACACACACACACACACACACACACACACACACACAGACACACCTCCCTTGAGCCCTGCGTCTGTCGGATTTCAGCTGTCAAGGGGTGGAAAGACTTTGAAGCAGTTTATATATGAATCTAAGCTTGAACTTATCAGCATTGTAAATATATAATACTTTTCAAATAAAATCGCTATTACTTTGACCCTGAAGTTTAGTTTAGCACACACAAAAAACAGAAAAGTAATTTCTGGTAAATCAACGGAATGTGTAGTATTTACAGTAATTCATTAAAAATGAATATACATTGTACAGTACACGGTAAACACGGGAAAGATTACAAAATGAAAAAACAAACAGTGTACTTTATAAACAGCTTAGTATGTGCGTCGAGATGCTGAAATCCCTTGCATGTTTTTGCTTCCAAGTGGAGAGATATTTGACCGATAGCCTAGAACAAAAGATCTATAGGTGTGATCACAACCCCCTCCGACCGACCGTGCCATCAATCACTGACCACCTCAGAAGTTCCCTCCAATGTATGGCTGCAATACTTGTTTTGCAAGTATTTTTAACACCATTCAAAGGCTTACAAGTTCCATTCAACATATAATGATGTCTCCACATGTTAATATATTCCTAAAATTTATATATTACAAGTTGATAAACTGATCTGCGGTAGCGGAAAAATCCGCACGCGCACTCACACACAGACACACACACACACACACACAGACACACCTCCCTTGAGCCCTCGGTAAACATCCAAGCACTGAGGCACGCAAATCCCCTGACCACAATAAGGTGGCAATCCCTCAGGGGGAAGATGAAAAATACAAATTAAATAAATAAAACAAAATAAAATATCCTTAATCCAGATTTTATCAATCAACGACATAATATTGATCTTAGCTGGATGGTCTAATTTTCAAAACCGTTTAAACTAAAGAAAAACTTAACACACTATAACTAGAATATTTACAAAACTGAAAGGTTGTCTTATGTATAATAAAAAAACCTCATAACTCAAAAAGATCATATTATGTTTTTATATATTTTTTTAGATTTTTTTTTTTATAGTAACTGAACAGCTCTCTTCTCTCCAATCCACTCCTAAACCACAGTCTCCTATTTCTCTGTGCGTGCTCTGGAGACTGTGAATGAATACACGCAGCGGAGGTTTTGTAAACTGTAGAGATACAATAATTTTACTGCTGGAAAATCAGCATTTTATCTAATTTGAAATATAAACCTAATATTATCTGTTACTTAATATATTTTCTTTTGATGATGACCATAACAGCCTACTGCATTTCATTATTTATAATAACACAAAAACAATATTACAATATTTGATATTTTAATATAAACTCGGTATCATTATCCTCCTTGTGTATGTGTAAAATACATTTGATTTGTTCTATTTTTTATTCTGATAGTGTGCTCAATTTGTTTCTAGTAATTTATATATTTAAATTCGGGTGCCTTTTACTGTTACAAATTTAACTCTTTGCAAAATAATAAAAATGTGTCTTGCTGTACAAGCCCTTGTGTTGTTGTTTGTGCTGCTGTTCTTTAATAATACCAATAATCAGATACAAACAGTCTGTCTAAACGAAAATTAAGCAATGCTTCTTAACTCATCATTATGTGGATATTTTTCATGTTCGTTGGATAAAGTATGTACTGTAATGATTTGGTCTACTCTGTACTGTATGTGCGTGAGAGAGAGGGGTGTCGCGGTCGTGAAACAAAGGCTCATTTCAGCTCATTCAGTTTCTCTGAATGGATAGGTGAGAACAGCTGATTCACGGTGAATAATTTGCATTTGAGTGTTGCCAAGTGAAAAGAAGACAAACATCAAGACGAACAACATATAAAACTGAGACAATATTTTAAAAAGAATCGCAATCAACCTGAACAGGTAAGCTGGAATAAAATCAGTAGCAGCATTAACTAAAGTAATTAGTAATTATTAGCTGCTACTGATTTTATGGACTCATCACGGTTAAATACGTTGGTCACATGCCAGCTGTATAAGCCGGTTAAGGGACTCATTACGGTTGTATATCGTGCTCTGAATAATAATTTTTTTTGTTTGCTGTTTGTTTGCTGAGTAAAATTAAAATAGAACAATTTTTTAAAACAGCATCATCCAGGATTCGAACCGACGCTTTGTAAATCCCTGACCGAGCGCTCTAACCGCTACACCAACCAGGCACTAAGAGACAACGCACCTCCGTGACGTTAATAAGCCACTCGAATTCTTTGAAAGCAAGCGTTAAATAAGTAACGCAGTAAGCCTGTTATACAATTATACTATTTGCACGTGTATTTTATCTGTTTTAAACTTGGTGTCATTTGATCTTATTGGTTTAGAAATGTTTGTAAAAAAACTATTGTTATCAAAAATGTAACAGATGTAACACCGGACCTCATTACCCACAATGCATCTCCCGCACTGGACTACACTGCCGTAAACAGCTGTCGTAAATCAAAACTCCCGGTACGGCAGATGGCCACCACTTTTCATCAGTATAATGACACACACACACACACACACACGCAGCAGCAGCAGACCGAGCCGTTACTCCCCTAAATTTAAAGAATACAAACTGGTTGCGTGCGAGTTTGCTGTTTTTTCTATAGTATGCTGAAGCAAAATCAAAATACAACAATTTTTTTTATTTTAATTTTGCTATAATTAAAATAAAAAAATTTAAAACATTAACCCTCGGGATTCGAACCGGCACTTTATGTATCACTGACAGTGTGCTCTAACCGCTACACCAAGCGAGCACTTAAAGATAATGCACCCAAGTAACCTTAAATAAGGCAAGGTTAATAAAGCAAGCTCTGGATAAGTGACAAAGTAAGCTTGTTATAATAATAACTTGGTGTTATTTGATCTTATTGGTTTATAAATTTATATTTAAATAAACAGTAAACTTGGCCGATTTCGTTATAATTTTGTTTGATGAGTGGGGCTTGAAAATTCTCTTGAAAAATATGGTCATTTATTTCAGTTAATAAATCTACTATAATTTTTTTTTACTCATTATTGTACAGTACACATTAATAGCTCTGGTTCAGATTTTTCATGTTTGTTGTGGAAATTACCATCACTGTTGTATTTACTGCGATGAATGAAAATGTCAATTTGCGCCACCTGGCGGCCATTTTACGAATGACTTTGAAATGCAACTGATTTATTTTGGCCGCTGTTGCCTTTAAACGGCGGTATACGCGGCGAGATCGCCATTCCAATTTTGTAACCACTGTATGTGCTTGTGAGTTAATTTAATTGGGGACAATCTTAAATAGAAATGTATGTTTTCTTTTCGCCCTGCGATGGATTGGCACCCTGTCCAGGGTGTACCCCTCCTAGTGCCCGAAGTCTCCTGGGATAGGCTCCAGGTCCCCTGCGACCCTGAACACAGGATTAAGCGGTATAGAAAATGAATGAATGAATCTTTTCTTTTCTTTTATTATGAAATAATTGAATTATATTTGTTTGATATCATTCACTGACAAACAAGTGTCAATTATGTCCTCCCTGTTGTGCTACACAAAATGTATCTAATTAATTTAATTATTTATTGGTAATTACTTTTAAACACATTTTATTTCTGTGAAAAAGCTTTTAGTTGTGCCTTAAATCGAATACTTTTCGACAACATCTATTGTAAAATAAGCTATACAAATAAAATGTAATTGAACTAGTGCTTTTACAGATTCGCATTGTAATAATATGAGATGAGTTGTCATGCCAGTAGTAGGGAGAAAGGCAATGCTTCAAATTGAGCTGCTGATGATGTGAGAGTCTCAGGTGTGACCCAAGTTTTGCAACTATTGGTTTGTTAATTAATTATTTTTTTTTTTTGTAACAAAGTAACATGTTCCCTTTCATATACATTTAGAGTGGTCTGTGTAACTGTGTCTTTTCTGCATTGCTCACTGCGGTGGATTAACTAGAGATAGGCCACCCTTCGGAGTTTAGGTGGACGGCCTAAACAAGGAGAACAAGGAGAGTGCTGATCAGAAATGCAGCCTAGAGTCCCATGGTGACTCTGAATGAGCTGCAGAGATCTACAGCTCAGTTGGGTTAATCTGTCCATAGGACAACTATTAGTCTTGCACAAAGTTGGCCTTTATGGAAGAGTGGCAAGAAGAAAGACATTGTTAACGGAAAACCATAAGAAGTCCCGTTTGCAGTTTGCCACAAGCCATGTGGGGGACACAGCAAACATGTGTAAGAAGGTGCTCTGGTCAGATGAGGCCAAAATGCAAAACGCTATGTGTGGCGGAAAACTAACACTGCACATCACTCTGAACACACCATCCCCACTGTCAAATATGGTGGTGGCAGCATCATGCTCTGGGGGTGCTTCTCTTCAGCAGGGACAGGGAAGCTGGTCAGAGTTGATGGGAAGATGGATGGAGCCAAATACAGGGCAATCTTGGAAGAAAACCTCTTGGAGTCTGCAAAATACTTGAGACTGGGTTGGAGGTTGACCTTCCAGCAGGACAACGACCCTAAACATAAAGCCAGGGCAACAATGGAATGGTTTAAAACAAAACATATCCATGTGTTAGAATGGCCCAGTCAAAGTCCAGATCTAAATCCAATCGAGAATCTGTGGCAAGATCTGAAAACTGTTGTTCACAAACGCTGTCCATCTAATCTGACTGAGCTGGAGCTGTTTTGCAAAGAAAAATGGGCAAGGATTTCAGCTTTAGATGTGCAAAGCTGGTAGAGACATACCCTAAAAGACTGGCAGCTGTAATTGCAGCAAAAGGTGGTTCTACAAAGTATTGACTCAGGGGGCTGAATAATTACGCACACCCCACTTTTCAGTTATTTATTTGTAAAAAAAATTTGGAATCATGTATGATTTTCATTCCACTTCTCACATGTACACCACTTTGTATTGGTCTTTCACGTGGAATTCCAATAAAATTGATTCATGTTTGTGGCTGTAATGTGGCAAAATGTGGAAAAGTTCAAGGGGGCCGAATACTTTTGCAAGCCATTGTATATATTCTTCAATTATGTTTTTTTTCTAGATCAAGAAGAGGGAAAAATCTGTAATCAATTCATTTTGAGGAAAAAATTATGGAAATCACTTTAAACAATCACAAGTCGTTCTTACTCTGGCTTTTTCTATTAAAAGCAATAAGGAATCACTGTATATTTTTGTTTTTTTTAAAGAATAATTTTAGTTCAGTTTTTCTTGTCTTTGCAGATCGTGCCTCAGGAGATGGCAGAGAATTGCTTTTGGATCAAAGTCAAAGAGGACAAATTTGAGAACCCAGACTTATTTGCGCAACTCTCACTTAATTTTTCATCCAAGTCCAGAGGTAAACAGGCCTTTTTTTTCCTTTCTTTGCAGCTTCAGGAGTTGGGCAACGTGCCATAATTGATGGAACCATGAATTCTCTACCAGAAAATCCTGAAGATAATGTCCGGCCATCAGTTTGTGAACTCAAGCTCAAGCACATTTGGGTTATGCAGCAGGACAAAATGCCAGAAGAAGAAATAAGAGCAAGAGACAAAAATAGAGTCGGGAATTTATTTGAAAACTGCATTTAAACTCAAACAGGCTGGACATCAGCTGATAAAAAGTTTAAGACCATAGCCTTAAAAGTAAAAATTTCGGCAAAAATATGGCTTTAATGTCATTGTCCTTCAGACAGTCACGTTGTGATGATCTCCTACTGGCAAAAGCAAAAAGGCTTTCTATTTTTGAACATGGCAGGATTGCTGAGCTGCACAAGCAAGGGCTCTCACAACGCATCATTGCTGCCGAGGTTGGATGCAGCAAGAACAAAAAAGTCTCATCCCACACCACAAACTTGCCTGTTTGGGATTTTTGCAAGGGTGCAATGAACATGGGACATTGAAAGATTTGAAACAAATTTTTATTCTTGAACAAGAAAAAAAATATTTGGATGGTCCTGGTGGCTTCCATCAAGCAAGGCGAAATGGATGTTTGAAGTTATCAATAAGAACGGTGGCGCTACTCACTACTGAGTGCTTTTTTGACACTTTTAGTTCTGTTGTGAGTATTTTTGGGCTATTGTCTTAAATGTTTGATCAACTGTTGAACATCCTAATTGATTGCCATTTTTTTGTCTCTTGCTCCTTTTTCTTTTTTTGCCATTTTGAAGCAGTTCCTACAACCTGGTTATGATCAAGCAGAGCGAACTGAGAGTACTTGGAATGTTTCCCCTTGTCTTAAGATTTTGTTCAGGAGTATATATATATATATATATATATATATATATATATATATATATATATACACACAAAGTGGAGCAAAAAAGTATTTAGTCAGCCAACAATTGTGCAGGTTCCCCCACTTAAAAAGATGAGAGAGGCATGTAATTTTCATCATAGGTATACCTCAACTACTGTATGAGAGACAAAATAAGAAAATTGCATTGTCACATTATAGGATTTTTAAAGAATTATTTGCAAATTATGGCGGAAAATAAGTATTCGGTCAATAACAAAATTTCATCTGAATACTTTGTTATATACCCTTTGTTGGCAATGACGGAGGTCAAACGTTTTCTCTAAGTCTTCACAAGGTTTTCACACACTATTGCTGGTATTTTGGCCAATTTCTCCATGCAGATCTCCTCTAGAGTGATGTTTTGGGTCTGTCGCTGGGCAATAGATTTCCTATGGGGTTGAGATCTGGAGACTGGCTAGGCCACTCCAGGACATTGAAATGCTTCTTACGAAACCACTCCTTTGTTACCAGGGCAGTGTGTTTGGGATCATTGTCATGCTGAAAGACCCAGCCACGTGTCATCTTCAATGCCCCTGCTGAAGGAAGGTTTTCACACAAAATCTCATGGCCCGATCCTGGTCCCTGAGAACTAGAAAAACAGCCCCAAAGCATGATGTTTCCACCCCCATGCTTCACAGTAGGTAAAAAGTGTGGTCTGTATGCTGTTTTAGCATAACAAATATGTGGTCTGAGTAGACGAGGTGAAGGCGGGGCTCTGCCCAATATGCACCAGGGATGTATACACATCTACTGTCTGATGCAAGCATTATTGCACTGTCTATTGATGTCATGATCGCTGTATAATTTGATATTATTGCAGCATTTATAGCATTGTTGCATCTGTTGCCATTAAGTTGTTTGTCACAGTGTCTGGTATTATGGAGTACTACAGTATTTAAAATTAACCACCAGCACTAATCCAACCCAGGTTCTGTGAACACAACTTAAAGGTATTAAAGTTATTATGATTCTGCTAGGGGAACCACATCATAAAACTCCCATTTTGATGTGCAAGCCACATTTAATGGGGCCGGGGGTAGCTCAGTGGTTAAGGCATTGGACTACGGTTCGGAAGATCCCAGGTTCAAACCCCACAACCACCAAGTTGCCACTGTTGGGCCCTTGAGCAAGGCCCTTAACTCTCAACTGCTCAGATGTATAATGAGATAAAAAATATAAGTCGCTCTGGATAAGAGCGTCTGCCAAATGCCTAAATATAGATTCAAAATCAGGATGATGGATCCACGTGTGTCAGGCTTGACATTGTCAGGGAAGAAACTAGAATGCAGTTTTCTGAGAAGTGGTGAACAGATTAAAATGACTATATTATGATTCTTCCCTAATTTTCTCACAAATATTAAAATAATAAACTATTAAAATGAATCACACATAATATATACAATACTATATAAAGAGAGAGACAGTGAGGGAGAGAGGCACACCGTGCATCAGACAGGTGCATCACCATGTCTATTTTAGCCTGCGGGACCACCAACAAATCACATGGTTTACAATGAAGTAGACTATAATAATACAAGAGATTGTTTTTTACTGCGGGATCACATCAGATTACCCCTGCTCGCTCCCAGAAGTTCCCAGAAGTGTGTTAGGTGCTGATCGTTTTTTTGCAACTGGTCGATATTGCCATCATGTTTTACTTGCTGAGACAGTGACATTAGCCTCATGTCTAATAATGGATCATTAGCCTCATCTTTTGCTTCTGCGTCAATGTCTTTGTTAGGTGTCTGCACCAGCAACGCCGGTTGTGTAGATGACGCTCTTTGCCCCGGTATATGTGTGCAGTGCACTTTCTCGCGACTCTCTTTTGCCGGTAACAAGCTGGGCCAGTCATGACATACTGTAGGACAAAAGGCACAGGTAGTTCAGGTATTATATGCCTACTTTAAGGTTGTATTTACCTTTGTGGTCCTCAACCATGAAGTGCACTGCTGGAAACTCGACAATTGCCATGCACACATGATAGGCAAGGTATTGGATTTGGAGGCACCACTGAAGGGAAAGCTAGTGTTATAGTGCTTCCGGTGTCTAGTAGCTCAAGGAATAAAATTCCATTGTCTTTTACCCAGTGTGTGGTGCCAGTTGCTGGCTCTTCTGTGCACTTTGACTGGCTAGGATGCCTCAAGCAGGCCACAATCCTCTCAATGCTGTGGTTATCCCTGTTGTTTGTGCACCTTTTTCTACCACATTTTTTCATTCCATTCAACTTTCCATTAATGTGCTTAGATACAACACTCTGTGAACAGCCAGCCTACTGAACCAGACCGAGAGACCGTTTAAAGGTTTTGAGGTAAATAGTTGATTAGAGTGTGACATCATGAGTAAAAAGGCCACTCAGTGGTACACATTTGTAAATGGGTAAAGTCCTGTTTACGATTTAAGGTTTTTATTTATTTATTTTTTTTAAGCTTTTTTAAGCATTCTCTGATATAATTAGCTTTCATGCATTGTTTTCTTATGGCAGAAATATGTTACATATTTAAAATGATCAGACACAACTTCCTTTTACTCTTTGGAGGAGTGTAGAAGATCCCCTGATTAGATGGCAGGCTGCAATTTATCCACTAATCATTTATAATTACTATAAAAATTAATGAAAATATAAAAAATTTAAATGAAATACAAATTGGCAGTGAGAGAGTTCTGTCCTTTTTTGATGGCCTATTTTGACAGTTAAATACCAAATAATGGGAAATGGAATGCAGATACAGCACTTATTGTGTATGCATATCTTGGGTGTGCTGTGCTGTACTGTAGGTTGGTTCTTAATATTAACAGGATGGACAGTTGCTGGGGTTTTCAAGATATGGTCAGAAATGATGGAGTGATTGAGTTTATGTTGACAATTGTGGGCAGGTTTTTAAAAAAACATCCCAGGAGATGTTTTTGAAACATTCAGACTACACCCTCTGGCACATACATACATGACACAATCAAAGTGACTGAGATCAAATTTTCTCTATTCAAATGTTTGGTCTTAACATTACCTAAACATCTTTACCCATTCTTTCATGCTTTTATGCATTGCACAATTGCACATTGTGTGATGTTAATAAATGTTCGGAAATTATTGAGTATGTGATGATAATGTACTGTATGCCAGGGCCAGGCTGTCCCAAAAAATCAGGCTGGATGTCTCACATTCATGCATGTAAGGATGTACCCATGTAAAGATGTAACTTAAAAAGATGTAACATTGCTTAACTTGTCTGAAAGGGCTTTATTTTTAAAGTGAGTTTTTAGTCAACAATCTTGATGGTCATCCTTTTTGGATATTTACTAACTGGATAATATTTCATTTATAGCTTGATAATTTCTTGATAAAATCTGATACAGTGGATTGCGAGTAACTTCGTCTGCGAGCGTTTTGCAAGACAAGCTAATTTTTTAATAGAAATTTTAAATTTATACACGAGGTCTTGACATACGTGGTCACAACTAAGCCAATGGTTCTTCCCTCTCATGCACATCTACAGAGAAGTTCCTTGTTTTCAGAGTTTCTGACTCCTTATCAGAGAGCAATGATTCCATTAGTATGTGTGTGCGCGCAAGTGTCATTAGAGTGGTTCCTTGTTAAAGAAGTTTACCGACAGAGCAGTGTTTCCGTTAGTGTGTTTGCGCACATGCTTTTGTGGGAAAGTTGTCCTACACAGTAGCCCCTTCCTCCTTCTCTCCTCTCTCATCTTACTTTAGCCACAATTCTTTTCAAGGTTAATTTGTTTTATTTTTACTTTATATTTTGTATTCATTATTTTTTACAAAGCATCTGCATTTCCATTATTTGACATACAAACCTGTTTTTGGAACAAATTATGCTTGCAATCCAAGGTTTATCTGTAGTTTGAAGCTGTAGCCCTGCTTCTGGGCCCTCACAAGTATTGTCCTTTATCTGATCCTTCTGCTGCCTAGCTCATAACACAGAACCCAATGCTTTATGGGCAGTGTGTGCACAAATATAAACAGTATAGCCATACACAGTGTGATTCTCTACAAGATAACAATTTTACTATATTCCCATAAAATTAACAAAAAATAACAATCCAAATTATAAAAATGATCGGTACTGAATAATGTTTTTCTAACTGCTTTATGGAAATAAATGCTTTTGTGACCACTGAATCACAGGCGGCGGCACGGTGGTGTAGTGGTTAGCACTGTCGCCTTGCACCTCCAGGGTCTGGGTTCGATTCCCCGGCCAGGCTCAATTCCCGTCTCTGTGTGCATGGAGTTTGCATGTTCTCCCCGTGCTTGGTGGGTTTCCTCCGGGTACTCCGGTTTCCTCCCACAGTCCAAAGATATGCAGGTTAGGCTAATTGGCCCGTAGTGTGTGATTGGGTGTGTGAGTGTGTGTATGTTTGTGTGCCCTGCGATGGATTGGCACCCTGTCCAGGGTGTACCCCGCCTAGTGCCTGAAGTCTCCTGGGATAGGCTCCAGGTCCCCCGCAACCCTGAACACAGGATTAAGCGGTATAGAGAATGAATGAATGAATGAATCACAGGCAAATGGACTAATTTCTTTCATGGTGTCAGAAAAGTAAATGATTAATACAGTTTTCACATTTCATACAAAATTTCATAATTTTGCAACAATGACAACTGTTAAAAACTGTACAAATTACTTGGAGGTAACAGTGGTAGTATTTTGCAGAATGGACCTTCTTTGATGAACATTTTACACTTCTTTGATGAGAGTTTTTGAATGAGTATGATATTTTTGTCATGGCAACACACCTTCAAAGACGAGGGCTTATACCTCTACATTTCTGGACCACAAGCCATTAAGCATTCATTTGTATATGCAGCTGAAAAGTGCAGAGCAGTAACAGATGAAATGATAATCGCCCTGTGCAGAGTGTTTCTGGAATGATTAAAGAGGAAATTATGTGAAGTTTGCAATCCCGTAAGCAAATTACAATGGACAGGCATCAATTTTATTTGAGAAACTAGAAATAAGGTGAAATTAATTAGTTATTTTAGGATCAAAGCCAAAAGTTGCCATTTTGGAGATTTAACTGATCAGCTTATCTGTGGCAATATTGTGGGTGTCATTACCAGTGATTTTGTCGAGAGAGAGCAAGCTTCCCAGAGCAATTTGACTGACTTAAAGTCATGAGATAAGAGAGAACAGTAGCAAAATGCTAGTCACACAGGTCAACAATGTTAATGCTGTAAGGTTTCAAATAGAAAAAAATCTGATCATTCTAAGCTGCAATAAATATGTAAATAACCATGAAGCCCAACAGGAAAATTGTCTAGCCATGGGATATCATTGCAAAATTGCAAGAAGCTAAATAACGAAAACAAACTTGCTGCAAAGTTGTCTAAACTATAGACATAAAGCCATGTCAGTCCAAACAAACCGATTTCAAGACAGCTTGTGCGTGATGTAGTAGTCAATTAATTTACAACATGAAAAGATGGAATACGGTTGGGTTGTATAGCATGAAAATAGATTGTGGAATCTCTTAAAACTTTTTGGGAAAGTGGCCAACAGTGGTGTTATAACGGCAGAAGGAATGAGTTTAAAATTCTTGCTTCAAAACAAGTGAGATTGTATTGCCATACAAAAATATACAAGTGAGCAAAAAGCACATAATCTAATGGGGACAAACAACATCGGGGATAGCTTCAGTGTGGGCGAAGTCCAAAATAATTAACAAAAGATATCAGTCTTTAAAAACAGTAAGTAAAATTCCCTCTCCCAAAATAAAGGGCAGTCACACCCCTAGTTCCAGTGTGTGCACAAATATAAACAGTATGGATATACACAGTGTGATTCTCTACAAGATAACAATTTTTCTATATTCCCAAAAAGTGAGTTAACAAGCCAAATGATAAAACAAGAATTAGAGTAATTTGTAAACCAAAGTAAAAAATAGCAGAAAAGAATTGATAGAAGATGAATGAATGAATGAATTAAAAGACCAACTTAAGAGAAGTGGAAGGGGTTACAACTCTCCTTCTCCTTTGTATTGTCGACCTTAAGACCCTTTTTTAAGTCAAAGGTAAAAAAAACCTCAATAGAAAATGTATTGTACCCCAATTACTGACTATTTTAGACAGGGTGAAGATTGCTCTGTGTATTTTGATGATTTATGTTGTAACAAACTCACTCTTGTTTAAATTAAAACAATCGTGAGCCGTTAGCAGAAATCAGAGAGTGAATAAGGACCACCAGAGATGCAATTAATATATTTAAGTGTATAAACATTTAATGTAATGCTGTACAAATTACCACTCATTCGCCGGCCACTCATACCACATTCATACGGTCCGTGTTCGCATTCATACAGAGTCATTTCTCTCCCAACCCAAGTCAACAAGTAAAATAAACAAAACCAGGGAACGTCCTGCTCTAGGTCCGATATCCTTAGCGAAAGCGACGTCCCTTTGATGTGGCGCAGGAGTAGCCGAGCCCTCGGCACCGCGCGCACGTACCGCTGACGTGTTCGATGCCGGGGGAACAGCCGACACACTCCAGCTCCCGGGCAACACTCAGACACAGAACAACAACAACAGAAAACAAGAAAACCCTCATACGTAACGGACAAGCATGTCCCGCATTCGGGTTTACAAGGAGCTTAGCTCTTAGCACTAGCTTTTAGCGTTAGCTCTTAGCTTGAGGCTATGAAATGGCTGCTGTTACCTTTCTTCTTCTTTTATAGTAGTTGCCTAATTAGCTCCCACAGCGCCCCCAATGGCCGGGAGCCCCTAACCAGGCAACCGCCTGTTACACCCCCTCCCCCTCGGAAAAAGGTGACTTCACCATAAAAAGGCTTGAGGTTGGCAACATGGATCGAAAATGGCCCGGCCTGATTTACCAACTCTACTTGATAATTTAGTTTATTATGGACCTTGAGGATTTTGGCAGGTCCCTTCCATTTTGGAACTAGCTTGGACATGTGAGGGTCCTCTGCCCGAGACTGAGGAAAAGCACGGACCCAGACCAGGTCGTCCTCATTGTATGTGACAGCCCGTCGTCTGAGGTTGTAGTACTTCGCCTGCCTTTCCTGGGCACTGGCCATATTGCTCCGGACAACCTGGAACAGCGCTTCCTGCCGCTCCACTGTGGAATAGACTGGATGGTCAGGTGAGATGTTTCGACGCAACGTTCTTTCCAATGGTCCCTTTAGTTTGCGTCCCAGTGCTATCTCAGCTGGGGTGTGGTCAGTGCTTTCCTGCCAGACCGTGTTTATAGCAAACCGAAACTCTGGGAGCCATTGGTCCCACTGCTTGTGGCTTTTGAACGCTGCTATCATGAGTTTTAATGTCCGGTTAGTACGTTCCGTGTTGTTGGTTTGGGGATGATATGTGGTGGTGAGCTTCTGGGTGACGCCCCACTGCCGGCAGATGGTGTTGAGCAGCTGGGAAGTGAACTGCGGACCCCTATCAGAAACCAGGTAAGCTGGGGTGCCCCACCGTGTGAAAATCTCCTTGGTTAAAATGTTGGCTATTTTGTGAGCCTTTGCTGTCCTCATAGGACATATCTCGACCCATTTGCTGCAGTAATCTACGACTACCAGCAGATGTTCATTGAGCCATGATGAACGTGGAAAAGGGCCCATGAGATCCACTCCCAACATAAAACCAGGTTCCACCATGGGTGTGCTTTGTAGAAGACCTGCCAGCTTACCTATGCGGGGTTTGTCCTTCTGACAGGTGGTGCAGTTCCTGCAATACTCCCAGACGTCACGGCGCATCTCCGGCCAGTAGGCGACCTCCCGCAATCTCCGCAAGGTCTTCATCCGCCCCAGATGACCACAGAGAGGGTCGTGGGCATACTGTAAATATTGAGGCCCGGAGTGATGTTGGGATAAACAGGCTGGAGATGGCGAATTCGGAGACGTCAGACAATTGGGGTAATGGATTGGCTACGTGAAGGGAGACTTGCTTCACAGGTGCTTTGGAGATAGAAGGGTGGGAGCAGCTATTAGGAGAAGGAGGATGAGAGCTGGACCCTGGTCGAGGGAATGGAGTGGAGGTAGTGACCGGCTGCACACCCATCATGGCCTTTAGTTGTGAGTCTCGCCTCTTCATACAATCCACCATGGAACGGCCTACGTCGTTCAACTGCTCCTCATACTGCTGTCTCACCGCCTTACACAGATGCAGCATGTCCACCTGGGCATTCTCCAGTTTGTGTTGGTATGTTCGGACCCCCGTGTCGTGGATGCGTTGCAGCTCGCCCACCCGATCCGACAGCTCATCCATTCGCCGGGTGAGTTTGTCTTTCCATACAACCGAGGCAGACTGCTAACATCATGGAACTGAGGCTTTGGTTGTCTTCAGTGAAGTCATGAGCTACCGACCCTTCCTCAGCTCGTGCATTGGACTCTGCCATTGTTTGCCACAATTTGCCTTTACCAAATAGAATTTTTAATCGACCCTGAGTGATGTTTTGCAGAGTGTAAAATGGAGTAAGAGAAGGTTGGCTAGGTAACAGCTAACAGCAGTGATAACACAATGTAAATACACACAAAATGTATACAGATGTCGCCTTTAAGACTGCGCATGTTTTCCCGTGAGAGGCCGCAATTTAGCGCGCGGCGTGCTGCGACTTGCCAGAGGCAGCATTCAGGAATTTAAAATAAATGTGTTGTGCTTCATTGAATATCCGCCAGATGGCGCATGGAAGGACTTTATCTAAAAGCCGAACCAAGTACAAATGAATTGTGTATAAGGTTAACCGTTAACCTAAAACAATATTGTTTCCAATGCTGTAGCAAACATGAATTTTATTTTGTTTTACAACAGATATTTCATAATGAATGTGTGTATATGTGCTTCATGTTATTTTCATAATGATGAAATGAGATGCACAAATTCGTGCTTTAAAAGTTTCTTATATAGTTTTTGTAATGTTTTAACAGGTACAAAATAATGAAAGACATGGTCATGCCGCGGTTTAAATGGTCTTGAAATTAATTTAATTTCCTGATAGTAGGCTATCTGATAGTGTTAACTATGCGAATGTCCTAATTTGTGAATATGCCAACATATCTTATTTAAAACGTAAAAATGTGTCGCCATCATCAGAAGACATGAATTAACAATGTATATGTGTTTGTATGTGCATATATTATATAAGTATGTGCTTGTGTGCGTGTCTCATATGTAAGTCTCAAGTCAAGTCTCATTTATTTATATAGCCCTTTATGCTACAACGTAGGCCAAAGGACTGAACATCAGAGAAACTATAAAATATAATAAAATAAAAATAAAATACATGACAAACGATCCCCTTTTGTTTTAAGGCGAGTTCTCGGTACAAACAACTGAAAACTATTGGAATACCTTTGTGCTCTACAAGAGTTCGTACGCACCAAGTCCTTAATATATTCCGGGGCCAGCTCATGAACAGCTTTGTAAACGTACAACACCACCTTGTACTGAATTCGTTGTTTCACAGGAAGCCAATGAAGCCTTTCTAGAACCGGAGTAATGTGCTCCCTTTTCTTGACACCAGTAAGGAGCCTCGCTGCAGCATTTTGAACTATCTGCAGCTTCGAAATAAGTGATGATATGACTGATACCTACGTAAAGAGCATTACAATAATCAAAACGAGAAGAGATGAATGCATGAATCACTTTTTCTAAGTCGGGAACAGACAGAAAAGACGTCATTTTTTGCAATAGTCCTTAACTGGTATTAGCAATTTTTTACCACATTTTTGACCTGATGATCGAACATAAGAGCAGAGTCAAAAATTACACCTAAATTTCTTATTTTGGGTCGAACATATGTTTTCCAAGAGCCAAGAAAATTAGTTAAGTCCCTGTCATCATTGTTCATCCCGAATACCAGGACTTCCGATTTACTAGCATTTAAATTCAAGGCATGTGAATATGTAACATTCATATAAAATGCAATTCATGATAAGTGTATGTTGTTATAGTATTTGTGTATGTAACGACGCGGCTCGCGCGAGGGGCGGAGCCGCGCATAAACTGTTCAGAACGGGCCAGGTCGTGATACAGCGACACTCCGTGTGATCATTCGGTCGCACCAGTAAAAGGTGTCAGTGCCAAAGACAAAGCGCGCTGGAGAAGACACAGGCAAAGCACAAGCCTCTGTCTGTCTAAGACAGAGTGAGAGAGTGAGGGAGAGCGACACGCATCAGTTTAGCGCGCGCTCTCGGGTTAAAGTGCACAAAGCACAAACTCTACTCTCTCTCTTCCTATAAATCCTCAGTAAAGCCATAAGTCCCGAGAGCATCTTTAGTTTTTTGTTTTAGTTTCCAGAATCCCGTCCATTCTCGCATAGATGGTGGAGTTATTTTGTGTTTTCAGTTTTCTTTTGAAAAAAGATTCATTACAAAACAATGAAAGACATGACAATGCCTCGGTTTAAATGGTCTTGAAATTAATTAAATTTCCTGATAGTAGGCTATCTGATAGTGTTAACTATGCGAATGTCCTGATTCGTGAATATGCCAACATATATTATTTAAAACGAAAAAATGTGTCGCCATCATCAGAAGACATGAATGAACTATATATATATATATATATATATATATATATATATATATATATATATATAGATGTCTGTGTGTGCAGGGCCGTGCAGAGACGTTTAAAGGGGCGGGTGCTCAAAGTTAAAAAAGATAGAACTGAATAACAACAACTCACATTCATAACTAATATAATATGGAATTGCATCATACTATATGACTGTCATCAGGTCGGGACAATGCAAAGCAAATGTAGCCTATGTTTTACCTGATGGCGTACAATGTTGCTGTTGATTATTATATTATTAGTAATAATTAAAAAAAATCTGTACACATAAAACACACAAACATGCACATGCAGTGCTTATTAAATGCTTAAACTGTAGAGATACAATAATTTTACTGCTGTAAAATCAGCATTTTATCTAATTTGAAATATAAACCTAATATTATCTGTTACTTAATATATTTTCTTTAAAAAATGTTTTTTTATATCATAAATATAATAATCCATTATTATGTGGATATCCATATTAAATGGCTTTTAGTGAAATAAAACTGTAACTTACTTTAAAACTAAACATGTTCCCTAAAACGGTGGACAGAGCTACAGACCCCCCTGTTACCCCCTTACCCAGTTAGCTAGCAGTTAATGACCACCACTACTTGTGCAGTTCATAAAAGGACAGGTAATGTTTGTCGCGCTGTTGCACAAACAGCACGCTCATTTATTTCAATTCATTTGTTGTTATAGACTATAGTGTGCGCTGTACTCTTTATTTACTGTTTTGTTACAGTCTGCACCTTCCAGTTAATTTGCCTGCTTCTCCTCCAGCTCCGCACCACCCAGCCTGCAGAAAATGCGTGCTCTGCCCTCAAGGACGAGCATTGGTTAATGGCAGGCATGTGACTGATGCAAGCCAGATCCTTTTATTTAGCAAAATTGAGATTAATATGCACATATTAATGCTCCATATGCACATACACATAAAAAAAGGGCACTTGATGCATCCTGGAGGAAAGGGGCGGGTGCTCAAGCCCCCCCCCCCTGCACGTGCCTGTATATGTGTGTGTGTGTGTGTGTGTGTGTGTGTGTGTGTGTGTGTGTGTACAGTATATACAACGTGACAGCGCGCTCAGTTACAGCTCAGTCTCTCTTCTCACCTTTGATACGTGTGAAGTTATCAAATCGGTTTCGGATGGGAGGATTGGCACAATTGAGGGGTTTAAAACTATTTAACAAGACCGAGACGTCTCTGCCTAAAATATATTTCTCCAGCAAAACATAGAATAAATAGAAATAAAATGTTTAATATTAATAATATTGATCTTAGCTGGATGGTCTAATTCTCAAAACCGTTTAACCTAAAGAAAGACTTAACACACTATAACTAGAATATTTACAAAACTGAAAGGTTGTTTTATGAATAATAAAAAACAACAACTCATAACTCAAAGATCATATTATGTTTTTATATATTTTTTAGATCATAAATAGACATGAATTAACTATATATATGCTGGACACACAAACAGCAAAATACATGATGAAAGGCAATAAAGTGCTTAGGGCTTTTCATCATGTTTTTTGCTGTTTGTGTCCAGCATTGAATAATTATTTCATCCATTATTTGACCACGGCTGAATGTGATTGTGAATTTATATATATATATATATATATATATATATATATATATATATATATATATATATATATATATAGAGAGAGAGAGAGAGAGAGAGAGAGAGAGAGAGAGAGAGAGAGAGAGAGAGGGGTTTTGCTGGTGAAAAACATTTTAGGCAGAGACGTCTACTCGGCCTTGTTAATTTTTTTTAAAACCCCCAATTCTACGAATTCCCCCATCAGCGAAACCTATCATTAATGAAAGGTGAGAAGAGGCATTACAGTGGGGGTTCTGTGGGTCTCCAAATTCAGAAGGCTACGTGTCAGCCGATAACTGCTCCCTTGATCTGCTGGTTACAGCGGGGCGCCGACTGCTGATGAGCGTATAGTAGCCTGTACAAGCCAAACTCTTCCCCAAAAAATAATGTGAATGTCTGCAACAATCACTAACCATTAAAATGTTTTTTTTTTGTAATTAAACACGAATATATAAATTATATTTTCTTCACACATAATATTTTCATTATATATACACGGGCATCGCTAGGCCATTTTTAGTGGGGCTTTAGCCCATCGTCCCCTTTAAATTTATTTAAAATATTTTTAATATTTTTTATGTCTGCCAGTTTCCAACAAAAAGCAGCAGTATTGTCAAAGAATTAACAGATAAATATTTAATATTATTGGCACCCACACAGTTTATTCCATTGTCCAGCCTCATAGGTGTGTTGTTTATATTGCTGATCAATGTAAGTTTAAAGTTATATGCTGTTTTCTGGTTACATTTTTCTGATTGTACCTGTACATAGAAAAAAGTTTATACGCTAAACACACATATATTCATATACGTGCTTAATTAAATTCTTAAATCATCGTGTTCACCCATGCACTGAAAAAAAGAACTTGTAAGATTTACTTGATAAAATCCTCTTAACAATTTGCACACACAGATTTTAAGTAAATTTTATTGCTCCAATATTAAGTAAAACTCACCCGTAATTGTCAGGTAAAATCTACTTAATAATTAAATTAACAATCAAAGAAATCAAGTAAAAGTTACATAATTATATTTAATGCACAAATTAGATTTATATAAAATAATCATGTATAGTTAATTAATTCCCAGATAGCACACACACGTCGCAGAGATAATGCTCCCTAATGCATGTTACAATGACCAAATATGATAATAAATAAATAAACCACACTCTCAGCTAATAATAAAACACAGATTAGTTTATTTTTATAAAACATACATTTAATAACAAGCAAACATTTGATTAATTTATACGAAAACGAGATAACAGTAACTTACAAATGAGGTCTCAATTTGAAAAGATGTACAAAACATAAAACACCACAAATAAGTATTAATCATGGAAAACAAAATTAAACACCAACAGAAACGTTTTGTACTTTATAACTGTACGTTATGATTTTTAAATATGACCGTTAGATACGTTGGTCAGGAAACTCCTAAAGTCAGATGCAGACACACTTTGTCACAAACTGCTGTGAAAAAATACAGAGATAGATATTCAATAAAAATTCATTATACTTAATTTAGCAAATGAACAATATTTATACTTTGTTTCTCTCGCTTCACAACTCATGAGACCAGACCGAAACAAGAACCGAACCGGAGATTAAGGAAAAAGTGAGAAGCAATAATCATTTGTGGAACGATTAAGCATGCAAGGTCACAGGATGACTCGACTTCTTTTTCTTGTCTACAATGCGATTTAGACAAATTAGAGCTGCTGTCAATACTGTATGAACATACAGTGGGTGGACAACCAGACTGCTCATTACCGTCACGCTCACCGCCGTGGAAACGCAGGAGCGGCCAAAATAAACCAGTAGCATTTCAAAATAATTCGTGAAATGACCGCCAGGTGGCGCAAATTGACATTTTCCGTCGTCTCGGTTTTTAAATATATTTAGAGCTTAAGTCATAATAAAGTCATAACTCTATGTTGTAGCGAAGAGATACTACAATTATGATAATTTACACATCCAAGTACTGTGTCCAACAAACATGAAAAACTATAAATATAAAAAAATATGAGTTAGAAAACATTGGTTTTATTTTGTTTAGACAGACTCTCTGTTTTTATCTGTTTAGTGTTATTATTAAAGAGAACAGCACTAGGGCTTTTTAAAAAAAATATTTCGACAATACTTACAGTTGTTAGAGTTTAAGACATCAAAATTTAAATATAGAAATAACTAAAACAAATAGAGCAAACTTCCAGAATAGATAAAAAATAAATCAATAAAAAAAATGTATGCAGTATAATCGGGGCCTCTCATTACATTATTTGCTCGCACTTCGTCTGGCACTGAACCAAAATATATTGTCTTACATTTGTGAATAAAATATCAGTTTTTTTCAGAGATTTATTTGTGCAAAATAATATTTATGCAATATAATTACAGGCTCTGGATTAGTTTTTCGTTTGCAGTATAAACCAAAATACATCTAACTATTTTTGAGAGATTTGTTGTAAAAAAAAAAAAAATCTTTTTTTTTCAGAAATTTGTCTGTACAAAATAATATTTATGCACTATAATCACAGGCTCTTGATTCGTTATTCGTTTGCAATATAAACCAAAATACATTAACCATATAATATAAACCAGAATATAAACCAAAATATTTAATTTGTTGTATTAAATATTTATGCCGTCTCATAAAGGATCCAGAGATTTCGTTGTACTAAATAATATTTTTGCTGTATAACCATCTTAATTTGTTAACCGTAGATTTTTTCTGCGATTCAGTTGTACTGAATGATGTTTATGAAGTATAATCAAGCTCTCTTATTTCGTTATTTGTTCGCATTTGGCTTGCACTTGCTGCATTGCACACTACTGAGCATCCAAGCGTGGCAACGCATGCTTGGTTAAAGTTGGACATTGACGCACATATTGTAATTGAATGTGAATCGTAGGGCATTATATTCCTGCCACAATTCTCACAGCTGCACAGTATGTATTGAAATAATAACAATAGTGTTTTTCTTTACTGAATAGAAATATAATTGCGCAACTGTTAAGCATTAGCCCGTACTTGATAACACAAAAACACAAGCGCTGCTGTATAACATCTAACACGAATTTTATGGTCATTTGGTCATTTATGGTGTTCATTTTATTATTTTTATTTTTGTCTTTGATGTTAACTACGCAAAGCAGTGTCTTCCCACCTGCATCTCCAGCATACTGTTTGATTGATGGACATGAGTCCGCATCTGTTAAATTTTTGGTGACAACAGTTTTTCAGCACACATGTTTTTACTGTGTAGTCGACCGCGCGCGCACAACCTCTCGCAGGCGCAGAGGCAGAGAGTACGCCATTTTAACAGGGGTGGGGATAAGAAAACAGCAGAGAAACTGACTGGCCATTTTAATAATTCATTGATACGTTGATGTCTTTGGTTTCGGCTGTGAGTGGATGCGCTGTAGTAATCCACGTTTTATACAAATTACATAAGCTGATTTTCCCCCCATTCATTTATATAAAAGCAGACATTTCGCTTTCTGTATCTGTATTTCAGTCATGATATACTAACATTTTTTTGCTGTGTAGTGCGCGCGCGCGCGCCACATCTCACGGGCGAGCCTCCACACAGCAGACCAAATCGTCATTAGCGCGTCCCTCCCCCAAACAGCGCAGCAAGGACTGATCACATTTAAACAATTTATTCATACAGATGTACCTGTTTTATAGGTTTGTTACTGAAGAACTGTGGCAGCGGGCACACCTAAAAATAAATGCAGGATAATTTTTTTTTATAGTTTTATATAAATAAAAATGCTTTTATAAATGTGGGCTACTGTTATCTACTTCAAATATTTGTTAAAACAGCCAGGAAACTCACTCTGACCATTTTAATAATTCATTGATAAATTAGTGATTCCTGAAGGTGATCATGTCATCTCGTCGTCTAGCAGTCTAGCAGTATAGCAGTGAGCGCGCCTATAATTCACTTCTCATACGAATTACATAATCTAATAATTTTTTTTCATTAGTTTATATTAAAGCAGATATTTCTCTTTCTATAAGTATATATTTTTCACGTCTGTGAGGCGAGTATACACGGAGTTTGGGTTCATTTTCTTACGCGCTCAAGTTCACCAAAATCAATACAGAACCCGTTTACTTTATTTATTTAACAAAATCATAAAGTTTTTTCGTCATTGTGAGTGCACCTAAATAAAAGTAGAGTCTTATAAAAGCTAAAAATTTAAAGAACACAAAATATAAGATGACACAAGACCCTACACGTGTAGCTTTTCTAATTACACATAATAAAAAGGTTCAGTGTGTTAACGTTTACGTTGCTTAAATTCGATCCTAAAATAACTGAATTTAATTTTAATTAGTTAGGCTAATTGGCGTTCCCAAATTGTCCGTAGTGTGTGATTGGGTGTGTGAGTGTGTGAATGTGTGCGTGCCCTGCGATGGATTGGCACCCTGTCCAGGGTGTACCCCGCCTAGTGCCCGAAGTCCCCTGGGATAGGATCCAGGTCCCCCGCGACCCTGAACACAGGATTAAGCGGTATAGAAAATTAATGAATGAATGAATAATTTTAATTATAAATTTGTACTGTAATGTTACTACTGTGATTATGAATTCGTTTAATTACAATGTTTCACTTTATTTTATCTGCAACGACGTGCAGCTGTGGACGACCTGCGCCTCATTAAGCCTGGAGAGAACGAACTGATGCCTGAGGCGTCAGTCTATAGTTATATAGCGCCACTCAGCGGTAAAAGCCAGCAAACACACAAACCCAAATGCTGACGCCATACACCGGCGACAGTAGAAGTCACATACTGCTTGTGCACCCACTGTATACAGGTTATTTACAGTTGAAATTTAACTTGTAACTTATTAATAAAATTCGGATTCAGAAAAAAACGTTTATTGCTAGTGCTCTTTTACCATTTAATGCTTTAACACACACGACTCAGTTTGTTCAGAAATGGCATCTCACTGGCGAGCCTTTCTCTGAACACGCCGTTTCCACGAGGGGTGGGGGTAAGAAACACACATCTCGGTTTATTAATCCGCGCGCTCGGTTCGTTATTTATTTATTTATTTATTTATTCATTTACCACAGGACCCCTGGGGGGCTCCGTAGTTTCAGGTTTTTACACGAAAACGGTGTTTTGTGAATATCCACACTATTAAAAAGTGAAATATTGCTAATTGTAAGTCCTGAGATTAAGATGAACATTAATTGGGAGTTATGAAAGCGAGAATCACATCCAAAACAGAAAGGTAAACTAACCTCGAACCCGACAAACTCCAGCTTCAGCCACGCCGTGTAGTACCTCCGTGATGATCCCCAACCGACTGATCCACAGCGCGGGCACAGCATCTCCAAACACGCATGCGTGGTTTAATTTGGACACATTTTCGGCTTCAGTAGACACACAATACTTCAGACTGAAACACGACTGCCCCTACAGGTAATGAAGGGCATTTTCAAAGCTTCCCGCTCAAAGCCGCGTCAAGTCACGGGATCCCCTTTCTCGAAACGTGTGTTTTTAATGGCGACATCTGTATATAGCTCTGATGGCCCCACGTTGGGCGCCACTGTAACAGACTTACTCTTGTTTAAATTAAAACAATCCGGAGCCGTTAGCAGAAATCAGGGAGCCAAATCAATAATTACCACTCATTCGCCGGCCATTCATACCACATTCATATGGTCCGTGTTCGCATTCATACAGAGTCATTTCTCTCCCAACCCAAGTCCACAAGTAAAATGAACAAAACCAGGGAACGTCCTGCTCTAGGTCCGATGTCCTTAGCGAAAGCGACGTCCCTTTGATGTGGCGCAGGAATAGCCGAGCCCTTGGCACCGCGCGCACCTGCCGCTGACGTGTTCGATCCCGGGGGAGCAGCCGACACACTCCAGCTCCCGGGCAACACTCAGACACAGAACAACAACAACAGAAAACAAGAAAACCCTCATACGTAACGGACAAGCATGTCCCACATTCGAGTTTACAAGGAGCTTATCTCTTAGCTCTAGCTTTTAGCGTTAGCTCTTAGCTTGAGGCTATGAAATGGCTGCTGTTACCTGGCCCAGCCTCTCTTCCTCTATTATAGTAGTTGCCTAATTAGCTCCCACAGCGCCTCCAACGGCCGTGAGCCCGTAACCAGGCAACCGCCTGTTACACTGTCAGGCTGTCAGCACGTGTTTGTGGTAAAGCCAACTCAAACGACCCTTATTGCCAAATGCAGAAGTGAACAAACACTTACCTCTCAATCCACAAACACGTGCACCTGTGGCCCTGTGGCATTACTGCATTGTCTTTTAAATATCTAATTAACCCCATCAGCACAGTGCGGTTCAAGAAGCACCCCTAAAGGTATGTGCATAGCATAGTCTTAATCTGTCTTAAATTAATTGGTCCTGTTAGAACTATAGAAAGGAGAAGTATTCAGAAACGTAACCGAAGAATGTTTGAAATGTAATAATTACATTAAATCTGTTTAAGAAGCTACTTTCTGAGCCTAGTTTATATTCAACATATAAGCCATGTCTACGAACTATCTAGTGAACTGGAAGCTTGTATGACCAATAGGGTCAGTGCAGTGTCTAAAGGCCCTTTGAAAAAGACAATGAGCTAAATAATGTTAGTCAAACAAAGCCATAGAATGCATGCACACGTACTCACAAAAGCTAATGCTGTGCTGTACAGATTTTTCTGCAATACAGATAAAGTTGATAGATGATAGATGCCAATCAGAGTGCACATTCAAAATAATAATTCTGGCCTTGTTTGTCGACATTGTGATTATTTTATTAAAATAAATTAGGTGTGTAGGGTAATTAATTAAATTTGATTAATGTAACCTAAACACAATTATTTTGACAATTATTTATTTTTGTTTAACATACATCTTTTACTTGAGTGGAATTGTTTGTCCTTGATTTAAATACATCCTGAATAATTAACAACATTATAACATGAGTGCACCACAGTCAAAGTAGTCATGTTCCTGTTTAAAGTGCAGTTGTGTATTTGTGTTTGCACAGTACACCCCGGCACACCCAGGATCTGGGTTACTGTCTCTCAGGTTAATTCACAGGTGACTGGTGAGAGGGTAGAAATGGTTGGAGTGGGCTTTTGAAGTTCTTTACATTAGAATTTATAATATTAGAACTTCATTAATCGCATAGAACATAGAATAATTAAACAAACCAGACCCAACCAGAGATTACATTTTGAGCTTATTTTGCAGTAAAATAATCAGTATAGTAAGGAATTTTATATGTTTCTGTATAAATAAACGAAAGGTTTTGTCTGTACGTTCGTCAGAACTCATTCCTTCAGTGTCTTTATGATTCATACATTGAAGGACATGAAATCAGTCTCAGAAAAAGAATTGTCTGTACAGTGGAGATCGAAAGTTTGGGCACCCCACATAAAAATGTGTATTTATGTGCATAAAGAAGCCAAGGAAAGATGGAAACATCCCCACAAGTCATCAGAATGCAAATGAGACATTCTTATAATATGTAAAAAAAAAGTTGGATATTTATTTTCATCATTTACACTTTCAAAATAGCAGAAAACCAAATAATGGTGTCTGTAAAAGTTTGGGCACCCTGCAGAGTTAATTCCTTGTACTGCCCCCTTTGGAAAGTATTACAGCTTGTAAACGCTTTTTGTAGCCAGAGTCTTTCAATTCTTGTTTGAAGAATTCCCAATTCTTCCTTACACAAGTCTTCCAGTTGTTTGAGATTTCTGGGCTGCCTGTTACGCACTGTTCTTTTAAGGTCTATCCATAGATTTTCAATTATGTTAAGGTCAGGACATTGTGAAGGCCATGGCAAAACTTTCAGTTTACGCCTCTTCATGTAATCCACCGTTGATTTTGACGTGTGTTTCGGGTCATTGTCCATTTGTAGAAGCCATCCTCTCTTTAACTTCAGCTTTTTCACAGATGGCATCAAGTTGGTGTCCAAAATTTGCTGAAATTTTATTGAATCCATTTTTCCTTCTACTCGTGAAATGTTCCCTGTGCCACTGGCTGCAATACAGCCACAAAGCATGATTGATCCACCCCCATGCTTAACAGTTGGACAGAGGTGCTTTTCATTAAACTCTGTGCCCTTTTTTCTCCAAACATACCTCTGCTCATTCCGGCCAAAAAGTTACATTTTAACCTCATCGGTCCACAGAACTTGTTTCCAAAATGCGTCTGGCTTGTCTATATGTTCTTTTGCGAACTTCAAATGCTGATTTTTGTGGTGTGGACGTAGAAGAGGTTTTCTTCAGATGACTCTTCCATGAAGACCATATTTGTACAAGTATCTCTTTATAGTGGAGAGGTGTACCCAACTCCAATGTCTGCCAGATCTTTCTGGAGGGATTGTTCAGTCAGACGTGGTTCTTGATTTGCCTTTCTCACAATCCTGCGAGCTGTTCTGTCTGATATTTTTCTTGGTCTTCCAGTTCTTGCTTTAACTTCCATTGTTCCTGATGACTGCCATTTCTTAATTAAATTCTGAACAGAGGATATTGACATTTGAAAATGCTTTGCTATCTTCTTATAGCCTTCTCCTGCTTTGTGAGCATCATTTTCAGTTTCAGTGTTCTAGACAACTGCTTAGAAGAACCCATGGTGCTGATTGTTGGAGCAAGGCCAGATGAGTCTGGGCATTTAAAACCTTTGAGATTGACAACACCTGGTCTTTCCACACAATGATTGTGAACAGTCCCTGAACAGTCAGGTCTCAACTTGCCAAAGGGAGCAGTACAAGGTATTAACTCTGCAGGGTGCCCAAACTTTTGCAGACACCTTTATTTGGTTTTCTGTTATTTTGAAACTGTAAATGGTGGAAATAAAATCCAACTTTTTTTTTTATACATATTATAAGAATGTCTTATCTGCATTTTGATGCCTTTTGGGGATGTTTCCATCTTTCCTTGGCTTCTTTATGCACATTAATACACATTTCTACTTGGGGTGCCCAAACTTTCGATCTCCACTGTATGTCTGTCTCTATGGCTGTGTCTGTTTGTACAGATGTTGCCTTTAAGACTGTGCGTGTTTTCCCGCGAGAGGCCGCAATTTAGCGCGTGGCGTGCCGCGACTTGCCGGAGGCAACATTCGGGAATTTAAAATTAATGTGTTGTGCTTCACTGAATATCCGCCAGATGGCGCATGGAAGGACTTTATCTAAAAGCCGGTGGTACGGGAAAGTCAGTTTCCCTATGTTTCCCCGGTGGCGCGCAGATTCAAATCATGACGTCACTCGATACCTAACGCTGAGAAGGCGACCGAGGATTTTAACAGTTTTTCTCTCGTTTTAAAGTCTTTTTACGAACTTTTTGAATTAAACAAATAACCTATGCATAATAATCGAGTGTCTTTTCGCTTTTTTTTTGTATATTTGATAAGATAATTCATACGTTTTAAGCCGCTGCAAAAGGCTGGCTTGCTGGGCGAGTACTGACATCACGACTACTTTTATTACATGTACATTTGTTTATTTGTATATGTATGTTATTAATATTAATTTTTTAGAGATTGTGTGTGCGTGCACGGAGAGTTTGTGTTGATAAGTGTATGTGGATAAGTTGATAAGTGTATCAGAAAGCATTAAAATGTTCATTTGAATTAAAATGACACACACGTCTGTATATACAGTATATCAATTACATATATATCAATTATATCAATTTCACTGAAGCCTATCCCTTGCCATATGACAATTCACCATTCATTCCCGCATTGATAATCAGCGATATTTTATAAGGAGATTTAGGGATTTAGCTCTACTTAATTTGCTAACGTTTTAAGAAAATTCATTAGTTCGTTCATTCTATTTGAAGCTTCTGAAGGTTCGGATGTTTTGTTTTTTTGGTTTGTTTAAATTAGTTCTGAACTCGCTTCCGTGAAACTATAGCTGAAACAATGTACTGAGCCCTCCTGAGGATATAAAGCTTTATTATTGTGTTTGAATAAATAATCAGATCTACCACAGTAGATAATAAACTATGCTATGTCATAACCGAAGCAAACACCACGATTATGCCTCGTTTCGTTCGACGGGAACGTGGTTCACTTGGCCGCGGTGTATTATAAACCTGTGGAATGTTTCACCGTTTATGCTCAAATAAGAGTAATAAAAGCGAGTGAAATGTGGAAATGATGTGTGGCAACTCAATGAGAACTAAACCAAAGATTTCGCTAACTTCACTGAGTGTAACACCTGCATAGTGACACTGAACATCTTCACTTTTCCGTTTACCTCTGAAAAAAAAGCTGTATTTTGTTTGTTTATATTTACAGTTTTTATAACAGTAGAAGAAGTACGCGCACGCACGCACACACACACACACACACACACACACACACACATACACTCCCCTGAGCCCTCGGGAAACATCCAATCACCGTCGGTATACAAATGAGTCAAGACGTAGCCTAACGTGGTGTCGTGTCGGATTTCAGCGGTCACGGAGTGGGAAGACTTTGAAGAAGCTGCAGTGACAGTAAACAGCTGAACAACTTCACTTTTCCGTTTACCTCTGAGGGAAAAAGAAGCTGTATTTTGTTTGTTTATATTTAGAATTTTTATAGTAGTAAGAGAAAGTTACAGTTTGGTCTGTGTACTGTAGTTCGCACCCTTGTAGAGAATAAATAAATGAATAACACCTTCATATCCCCTCTCAAGAGAGTGCCATAGTCCATTGTTAGTTTTAATGATTTGGCTGAAACTAATTATCACTACATAAGTACCCTCACACCATTGATCATGAGTTTCAGCTCAAACTAATTCTATACTTGTAACAGAAAATGTAGATGCAGATTTCAAATGTGTATTTATATAATAGATAGATAGATAGATGTGTGTGTGTGTGTGTGTGTGTGTGTGTGTGTGTGTAGACTCTACGCAGGGGCAAGAGAGGGCAGCGCACCCTCAAATAAATGTCTGCACATGTTAATATATTCCTAAAATGTATATATTACAAGTTGATAAACTGATCTGCGGTAGCGGAAAAATCCGCTGAAAAAAGGACAGGCTGCAGCGCACACACACACACACACACATACACACAGACACACCTCCCTTGAGCCCTCCGTCTGTCGGATTTCAGCGGTCATGGGGTGGAAAGACTTTGAAGCAGTTTATATATGAATCTAAGCTTGAACTTATCAGCATTGTAAATATATAATTCTTTTCAAATAAAATCGCTATTACTTTGACCCTGAAGTTTATTTTAGCACACACAAAAAACAGAAAAGTCATTTCTGGTAAATCAACGGAATGTGTAGTTTATTTACAGTAATTCATTAAAAAATTAATATACATTGTACAGTACACGGTAAACACGGGAAAGATTACAAAATGAAAAAACAAACAGTGTCTACTTTATAAACAGCTTAGTATGTGCGTCGAGATGCTGAAATCCCTTGCATGTTTTTGCTTCCAAGTGGAGAGATATTTGACCGATAGCCTAGAACAAAAGATCTATAGGTGTGATCACAACCCCCTCCGACCGACCGTGCCATCAATCACTGACCACCTCAGAAGTTCCCTCCAATGTTGCAATACTTGTTTTGCAAGTATTTTTAACACCATTCAAAGGCTTACAAGTTCCATTCAACATATAATGATGTATGCACATGTTAATACAGTGGTGTGAAAAACTATTTGCCCCCCTCCTGATTTCTTATTCTTTTGCATGTTTGTCACACAAAATGTTTCTGATCATCAAACACATTTAACTATTAGTCAAAGATAACACAAGTAAACACAAAATGCAGTTTTTAAATGAGGGGTTTTATTATTTAGGGAGAAAAAAAATCCAAACCTACATGGCCCTGTGTGAAAAAGTAATTGCCCCCTGAACCTAATAACTGGTTGGGCCACCCTTAGCAGCAATAACTGCAATCAAACGTTTGCGATAACTTGCAACGAGTCTTTTACAGCGCTCTGGAGGAATTTTGGCCCACTCATCTTTGCAGAATTGTTGTAATTCAGCTTTATTTGAGGGTTTTCTAGCATGAACCGCATTTTTAAGGTCATGCCACAACATCTCAATAGGATTCAGGTCAGGACTTTGACTAGGCCACTCCAAAGTCTTCATTTTGTTTTTCTTCAGCCATTCAGAGGTGGATTTGCTGGTGTGTTTTGGGTCATTGTCCTGCTGCAGCACCCAAGATCACTTCAGCTTGAGTTGACGAACAGATGGCCGGACATTCTCCTTCAGGATTTTTTGGTAGACAGTAGAATTCATGGTTCCATCTATCACAGCAAGCCTTCCAGGTCCTGAAGCAGCAGAACAACCCCAGACCATCACACTACCACCACCATATTTTACTGTTGGTATGATGTTCTTTTTCTGAAATGCTGTGTTACTTTTACGCCAGATGTAACGGGACACGCACCTTTCAAAAAGTTCAACTTTTGTCTCGTCGGTCCACAAGGTATTTTCCCAAAAGTCTTGGCAATCATTGAGATGTTTTTTAGCAAAATTGAGACGAGCCTTAATGTTCTTTTTGCTTAGTGGTTTGCGCCTTGGAAATCTGCCATGCAGGCCGTTTTTGCCCAGTCTCTTTCTTATGGTGGAGTCGTGAACACTGACCTTAATTGAGGCAAGTGAGGCCTGCAGTTCTTTAGATGTTGTCCTGGGGTCTTTTGTGGCCTCTCGGATGAGTCGTCTCTGCGCTCTTGGGGTAATTTTGGTCGGCCGGCCACTCCTGGGAAGGTTCACCACTGTTCCATGTTTTTGCCATTTGTGGATAATGGCTCTCACTGTGGTTCGCTGGAGTCCCAAAGCTTTAGAAATGGCTTTATAACCTTTACCAGACTGATAGATCTCAATTACTTTTGTTCCTGAATTTCTTTGGATCTTGGCATGATGTCTAGCTTTTGAGGTGCTTTTGGTCTACTTCTCTGTGTCAGGTAGCTCCTATTTAAGTGATTTCATGATTGAAACAGGTGTGGCAGTAATCAGGCCTGGGGGTGACTATAGAAATTGAACTCAGGTGTGATAAACCACAGTTATGTTATTTTTTAACAAGGGGGGCAATCACTTTTTCACACAGGGCCATGTAGATTTGGAGTTTTTTTTCTCCCTTAATAACGTAAACCTTTATTTAAAAACTGCATTTTGTGTTCAATTATGTTATCTTTGACTAATAGTTAACGGTTTTTGATGAGCAGAAACATTTAAGTGTGACAAACATGCAAAAGAATAAGAAATCAGGAAGGGGGCAAATAGTTTTTCACGCCACTGTATATTCCTAAAATGTATATATTACAAGTTGATAAACTGATCTGCGGTAGCGGAAAAATCCGCTGAAAAAAGAACAGGCTGCAGCGCACGCTCACACACACACAGACACACCTCCCTTGAGCCCTCGGTAAACATCCAAGCACTGAGGCACGCAAACCCCCTGACCACAATAAGGTGGCAATCCCTCAGGGGGAAGATGAAAAATACAAATTAAATAAATAAGACAAAATAAAATATCCTTAATCCAGATTTTATCAATCAACGACATAATATTGATCTTAGCTGGATGGTCTAATTCTCAAAGCCGTTTAACCTAACGAAAAACTTAACACACTATAACTAGAATATTTACAAAACTGAAAGGTTGTCTTATGAATAATAAAAAAACCTCATAACTCAAAAAGATCATATTATGTTTTTATATATTTTTTAGATTTTTTTTTTCTAGTAACTGAACAGCTCTCTTCTCTCCAATCCACTCCTAAACCACAGTCTCCTATTTCTCTGTGCGTGCGCTGCAGCCTGTGAATGAATACACGCAGCGGAGGTTTTACATATTTAAAACGTAAAAAGGTGTCTCCATCATAAATAGACATGAATTAACTATATGTGTGTGTGTGTGCAGGGCCGTGCAGAGACGTTTAAAGGGGCGGGTGCTCAAAGTTAAAAAAGATAGAACATGCTGAATAACAACTCACATTCATAACGAATATGGAATTGCATCATACTATACACTGTAAAAAATCTTATGTGCTATCTACTTAAAAAAAATATGGTAACAAAATTGCATGTAATATTTTTAAGCAGTTTTTAAGGCTTGATTTTTTTAGTGGAATTTACTTGAATAAATCATGTAAAAAATCCTAAATTATTTAGCCAGACGCATATTATTTTTAAGTATTTACTGCTTGATTTTATCCCCTAGCAGAATCTACTTAAATAAATCATGTAAAATATCCTAAATTATTTAGCCAGATACATGATGATTTTAACATTATTAGTGGAATAATCTTTTTTAGTTTAAGCAGATGAAACAAAAGGAGTCAGTCTGTTCTGAGACAGTGAGAGTAGAGGAAGGGTCAGATTCAGAACCAGGAGGGAGCCGGAGACAGCAGAACAAAGAGATGATATTGCCAGCACCAGCACAGGGAGCACAGTTTTTAGTTTAGTTCTCATGTTTACATTTTATTGTATGTTGATGGCTTGACTGTAAACAACAAACAATGCAATAAATAGTTTTGAAGAAAAATCTGCTTTGTCATTGAACCTGAGAAAAACTTTGAAAATAACCATAATGGTGCAGTCTCCATGCTACAATAATAATGATAGAAGCAAAGTTTTTCACTGTGGGGACATATCTTTATAAGTACAATTTGACTGTATTATATGTGTCCCCTTCAAAAATTGCTCATGAGAAATTTAATATTTATTGTCCCCCCTACTGTTAAATGAAATTTACGCCCATGCTTGAGGCATCCTGGAGGAAAGGGGCGGGTGCTCAAGCCCTCCCCTCTCTGCACGTGCCTGTATATGTGTGTGTGTGTGTGTGTGTGTGTGTGTGTGTGTGTGTGTCTTTACAGTATATACAACGTGAAAGCACGCTCAGTTACAGCTCAGTCCCTCTTCTCACCTTTGGATGGAGGAATTGGCACAATTCAGGGGTTTAAAACTATTTAACAAGACCGAGACGTCTCTGCCTAAAATGTATTTCTCCAGCAAAGCATAGAATAAATGGAAATAAAATGCTTAATATTAATAATATTGATCTTAGCTGGATGGTCTAATTCTCAAAACTGTTTAAGAAAGACTTAACACACTATAACTAGAATATTTACAAAACTGAAAGGTTGTCTTATGAATAATAAAAAACAACAACTCATAACTCAAAAAGATCATGTTTTTATATATATATATTTTTAGATCATAGACATGAATTAACTATATATATACTGGACACAAACAGCAAAAAACATAATACAGTACAGACATGGGGCTACAAACTGGACGAGACAAGACATACTAAACAGCCTAGAGGACTAAACACAAGGGACTATACATGCAAGGGATAAACAAACACAAGACAGGCTTGGCTAGGTCTACTGGCTGTGCTGCACATTAGCTGCTAAGCTAGCTCATAGCTAATCAGACTAATGGCAAAACAGGCCAGTAGCCTGAGACACAAGGGAATGAACAGACAAGGTGCACAGCAGACTAAGAACGAAACAGACTAAGAACTCTAAAGGTTAGTGGCTAAAGATGTTAGTACCTAAACAGACTAAGAGCTAATCAGACGATGAGACTAGACATAAACGGAGACTAGACAGGCTAAGATCTAAACATGTTAGTATCACCCTCATTAGTATTTAAACAGACTAATAACTAAACAGGCAATGGGGGTTACTTACACAAAAGAGTAAACACAAAGGGCTAATTCTCCTAGAGGCTAATCCTGCTAGGAGACACAAAGACATCTCAATATAAACCAACTTAACTTAAAGTGCTCCTGAAACCAAAAGGCCAACTATCAAACCAAAACAGAACCAAACAAAACCCACAGAACAGAAATTATATCACTTTAATGCTCGACCCAGTTTCCCAGAACAAACAGGTATTTATAAACAGTGCTAATGAGCCTCCTCAGTTCAGGTGAGCATCCACATCACCTGACTGAGGAGGCTTCTGGGAAACTGGGTCTAGAAACAAAAACTACAAACTAAAAACACTGCCCTCTAGTGGGCAACCCTCACATCTATTTGCACACAGATTTTAAGTAAATTTTATTGTTCCAATATTAAGTAAAACTCACCCGTAATTGTCAGGTAAAATCTACTTAATTAAATTAACAATCAAAGAAATCAAGTAAAAGTTACATAATTATATTTAATGCACAAATTAGATTTATTTAAAATAATCAAGTAAAGGTAATTCATTCCCAGATAGCAGACACTTCGCAGAGATAATGCTCCCTAATGCATGTTGCAATGACCAAATATGATAAATAAATAAATAAACCACACTCTCAGCTAATAATAAAACACAGATTCGTTTATTTTTTATAAAAAATACATTTAATAACAAGCAAACATTTGATTAATTTATACAAAAACGAGAAAACGAGATAACAGTAACTTACAAATGAGGTCTCAATTTGAAAAGATGTACAAAACATAAAACACCACAAATAAGTATTAATCATAGAAACAAAATTAAACACCAACAGAAACGTTTTGTACTTTGATTTTTAAATATGACCGTTAGATCCGTTGGTCAGGAAACTCCTGAAGTCAGATGCAGACACACTTTCAGTCACAAACTGCTGTGAAAAAATACAGAGATAGATATTCAATTAAAATTCATGATACTTAATTTAGCAAATGAACAATATTTATACTTTGTTCCTCTCGCTTCACAACTCATGAGAACAGACCGAAACCAGAACCGAACCGGAGATTAAGGAAAAAGTGAGAAGCAAGAATTAAGATTAAGCAAAAGATTAAGCATGCAAGGTCACAGGATGACTCTACTTCTTTTTCTTGTCTGCAATGCGATTTAGATAAATTAGAGCTGCTGTCAATACTGTATGAACATATGTACAGGTTCTTTACAGTTGAAATTTAACTTGTAAATAAAATTCGGATTCAGAAAAAAACATTTATTGCTAGTTCTCTTTTACCATTTAATGCTTTAACACACACGACTCAGTTTGTTCAGAAATGGCATCTCACTGGCAAGCCTTTGTCTGAACACGCCGTTTTCACGAAGGGTGGGGGTAAGAAACACATCTCGGTTTATTAATCCGCGCGCTCAGTTCGTTATTATTTTATTTATTTCTTTATTTATTTATTTACCACAGGACCCCTGGGGGGCTCCGTAGGTTCAGGTTTTTACATGAAAACGGTGTTTTGTGAATATCCACACTATTAAAAACTGAAATATTGCTAATTGTATGTCCTGAGATTAAGATGAACATTAATTGGGAGTCATGAAAGCGAGAATCACATCCAAAACAGAAAGGTAAACTTACCTCGAACACGACAAACTCCAGCTCCAGCCACGCCGTGTAATACCTCCGTCATGATTCCCAACCGACTGATCCACAGCGCGGGCAACAGCTATGGAATATGGAATACTGGGTGGATCCGGAGTGCCGCAGGCAGCTGGAGCCGGTAGGTGACAGGATTGATGCGATGAGTGATGCAATATGGTCCGACGAATCTGGGGGAGAGTTTTCTGGACTCTGTGCGGAGGTGCAGGTTTCTTGTAGACAGCCATACTTTGTCACCTACATGGTACAATCGTCCCGGTGGGTGTCGACGGCGATGTTGGATGGCTGCGTTGGCTAGGCGCCATATCCGTCGACACCTGCGGACCAACTGTTGGGCCGAAGGTACAACCTCCGGTTCTTGGTGTTCGAACATCGGAGGTTGGAAACCATGGCACACCTCAAATGGGCTTAGCTTGGTGGCGGTGGAGACGTGAAGATTGTGTTAAAGCTCCGCCCAAGTGAGGTGGCGGGCCCAGGAGCGCTGACAATCTGCCACGAAACACCTCAGGTAGCGCTCCAGTTGTTGGTTGGTCCGCTCCGTCTGACCATTGGTCTGAGGGTGGTAACCAGACGAGAGACTACAGGTGGAGTTGATCAGACGGCAGAAGGCTTTCCAGAACCGGGCAGTGAACTGGGGCCCTCTGTCCGAGACGATGTCCTTGGGGAACCCATGCAGTCGGACTACGTGCTCTAGTATCAGCTCGGCTGTCTGTTTAGCTGACGGGAGTCCGGAAAGGGCCACCAGGTGCACAGCTATGGAGAAACGATCCACAATGGTTAAAATGGTGTCCCTCCCCTCTGAAGCCGGCAGGCCCGTGATAAAGTCAACGGCGATGTGCGTCCAGGGCCTTCGGGGAACTGGGAGCGGATGGAGTTCCCCGGGTGTCGGTTGGTTTGCGTCCTTGGCCCGGGCGCACACTGGGCACGCCTGAACGAACTCATTAACGTCCTTGGCCATGGATGGCCACCAGAAGGCACGTCGGATAAACTGGAGGGAGCGTTGGGTGCCTGGATGTCCGGAGATGGGAGTGAAGTGGCCCCATTGGATAACCTCAGTTCTAAGGGTCTTTGGCACATAGAGCCATCCATGCGGCACACCTGCCGGTTCGTCCTCCGCAGTCTGTGCCTGGCGAACCCTCGTCTCCAGTTCCCAACGGAGTGGAGCGATTATTTTTGATGATGGCAGGACAGGCGCGGGGTCCGCCCGGGGGCTGTCCTCTTCATGTTGTCGCGAGAGGGCGTCGGCTTTGATGTTCTTGGACCCCGGGCGGTAGGACAGATGGAAATTATATTGCTCGAAGAACAATGCCCACCGCGCCTGTCGGGGGTTCAGCTGCTTAATGTTACGGATGGTGATGAGGTTCTGATGATCGGTCCAGATGAGGAATGGTTCTCTGGCGCCCTGGAGCCAATGTTGCCATTCTTCCAATGCCCACTTTATGGCCAGCAGTTCGCGGTCCCCTACCCCGTATCGCTGCTGAGTGGAATAAAATTTTTTTGAAAAGAAACTGCAAGGGTGCAGCTTCTGATCTGGACCTCGTTGTGAGAGAACAGCCCCGGCGCCCACATCCGAGGCGTCCACCTCCACAACGAACGGTTGGTCTGCATCCGGGTGAAGGAGAATGGGGGCGGTGGTGAATCGGCAGAGTTCATGGAAGGCGGATATGGCCGTAGGGTTGAGCTGGAAGTGATGGGGCGAGAGTCGGGTCAGAGCGGTTAAGGGGGCCGCAACTGTACTGTAGCCCCGGATAAAGCGACGGTAGAAGTTCGCAAACCCGAGAAACCGTTGAAGCTGCTTGAGGGTCTTGGGTAGGGGCCAATGACGCACAGCTTCTAGTTTCTGCGGGTCCATGGCCACACCCTGGGGCGAGATAACAATACCCAGGAACGTGGTGGAGTGCTTCTGGCAAGTGGTCCAACTTGCAGTACAGTTGGTGGGCGATTAATCTCTTTAGTACCGCTCTGACGTGTTGAATGTGTTCGGTGAGGCTGTGTGAGTAGATGAGTATGTCGTCTAGGTAGACGAATACCCATCTGCCGAGCATGTCTCTGAGCGCGTCGTTAATAAACTGTTGGAAAGCTGCTGGTGCGTTGCAAAGTCCAAAAGGTATTACCAGGCTTTCGTAGTGTCCTGTGGGGGTGATGAAGGCCGTTTTCCACTCATCGCCCTCTCTGATACGCACCAAGTTGTAGGCACTCCGGAGGTCCAACTTAGTGAAAATGGTGGCACCAGAGAGGGCGTCCAGGGCAAAGTTGGTAAGCGGCAAAGATGTCGGTTCTTAATGGTTATGTTGTTGAGCCCCCGATAGTCGACACATGGGCGTAGGTCACCGCCTTTTTTCTTCACGAAGAAAACGTTCTCGTTCTGCAGCGGTCAGGGATGCGCGCCCTAATTGCATGGGTTCCCCGGCTCCGGTGTCAACCACGGCAGTAGGTGGAGAACCAACATGTCCCTGGGTAGTGTAGGTAGCAGAATTCGATGGACGTGGAGTGGTGGGGGCGAAGGTGGGTGTTGGCGGCAGGGTTCTAGGGGCTGGCTTCGGACGAGAGAGGAGGCGTTGGTCGATCCGAAGGGCGAGCTGGATCAGTCCCTCCAGTGTGGCAGGAAGCTCTCGCCCGACTAGTTCGTCCTTAATCCTCGAAGTCAGTCCCTCATAGTAGGAGGTCCGGAGCGCTGCATCGCCCCAGGTGGTCTGAACGGCGAGAGTGCGGAACTCGGCAGTGTAGCGACGCACGGACAATCCTCCCTGCCGCAGGTGGTAAAGTTTGGTGTCGGTCTCCACCTCGCCTGCAGGGTAGGGTTGGGTATCGTTTGGGTTTTTTTCGATACCGGTGCCAAATCGATACTTTGAAAACGGTACCGGTGCCAAAACGGTGCCTGAACCGATACTTTTAAGCCACAAAATTATAGTGGATGACTCAAGAATTAATTTTTATTGAACAAAAAATTTTATGCTTAAAATTTAACAATATATTAAAAGTTTAAAGTATATATATGAATATGTAAGCTTAAAATTTTAGCAATTCTTTTGCAGAAATGTCACCATATTTGCCTTTTCTGGCAAAATACGACTCCTTTCCTGACTTATTGCCCTGCACAGTACATGCATAGCTGTCTTTGCAATGGTAAATGGGGTCACTGTTGTAGTACTACTAGTACTAGCTGGAAAGCCACAATTATAAACAGAATGTTACATTAGTATTTTACAAATAGTTTGTCTATTTGTTAGCATGAATGCAAGATTTGCATTTTGCTATTAACGTTACATTATCCTACTACTAACCTGCGGAATGTCTGCTGTCGTCATCATAATCAGTGACTCCTTTTTGCTACAGTTGGTGTGACTGGGATTGAGGGTCATCCACACTGATAGCGCCGTATAAAACACGGTGCCTCCCTCTGCTTTTAACTTTATTCCGTGTGCCCTCGAATGTTTCATTAGATTTGACGTGTTTCCCCCTTTACACGCAACTGCTGTGAAACATTTGCTGCACGTCACGGTGTCGGAATCCTTTCTTGTGAAATACAGCCACACTTTCGACCGTTTAGTTTTAGGCATTTTAACGAAAGTTGTTTAATTTAGCATGCTAAGCTATCGGTAGACCGCCTGCTGCCGTCAGAGCGAGTGTAACGTTAGTTGCTGCATTCACGCGCATGTCGGATGGTCTCTCATTTCCGGATGATTTGTGCTTTTAATTTCTTTAATTTAATCTAATAAACTATTAATCTACAAAAATATATGAATCTAGAGAACAAATATTTCAATCGACAGTTCAGGCATTTAAGTGGCACCGAAATGAGGCACCGAAATTCGCATTCTGTTTCGGTCCGGTACATACCGGTTCTATAGGTACCGGTGCCGTCTTGGCACCGGTGTTCAGTACACAACCCTACTGCAGGGTGCTCAAAAGTGAGCCGGAGTTGACGTGTGAACTCATTGTTCAACTCAGTGGTGTTCAAATGAGTGGGCGGTGTCTGTCTGCTTCAAAGGACTGCCGTGGCCCACTCTGCTGCCTGCCCTGAGAGCAACGAAACGAGGAGAGCAATGCGCAGCCGATCGGTGGAGTACTTGTTGGAATTGAACTCGAACACCAGATCGAGCGCCGTCAAAAACACATTGTACCTCCCGTCCGTGCCATTCCATCTCTCTGGTAGTGATAAAAAGATGTCAGAAGAGGAGGGGGGAGGGAGATGCGGTGCCACGGCCGCCGCGACGGGAGGCCGGCTAGCCGCGCTAGCAACGGCCGCCCGAAGATCCGCGTTCTCCCGCCTGAGCTCCGCAACCTCGCGGCGCAAGGCCGCAATGTCTTGGATGCCTCGGCGAAGAGTAGCGATCTCCTCGGTTAGCCTATTGACTAGCACGGCATGCCGATCCACCACGCCGCAGAGGCGTGCATGATCCGCTGGGTTCACCGCAGTAGGCTCAGTCATTGTCATAGATGAACTAACCTCGGTGACCAGAAGACGTAGCTTAGCGGCTAGCCCAATGTAGCGTGGATGGTGAACCCAAACGCGGTGAGAAGCGAGTGGATAGGATAACCACGCGATTTATTCTAAGGACTCTCCCGAAAGAGGAGCAAGGGAAAAACACAAATTTAACCCGCGTCCTAAAATACACACTCAAAGATCAGAAAGTAAAACCCAAGAATTGGTGAGTACTCACAGTTTAGAAGACGGACAATCTGAACCGACATGGGCCGAAATTCAATGACTGAGCGTCGTACTGAGGTTTGTTTACTCCTCTTATACTTCCTGGTTCGCGACCGCATTACTTCCGGGTCCTAGTGCCGGTCGCGTATTTGGTGTGCATGACAGTGGCCACTGCACAACTACACTTCGTGGTCATCAAATCACTCAAATCACTCTCACAAGTCACTTTTAATAAATCACTTTAAGCATATTTGCACTGCACAAGACACTTTAAATATGTGGATTGCACAACCCTGGACATTACCATTCTTTTATTACCATTTATTCTAACTCCATTCCACACAAAAATTACATAAATATACACCTACTTGTACAGCTGCTATTATTGTTCTATATTTCTTCATATATTCTTCATATATTTTCTATATTATGTATTGTTGTACAGTTATTTTATTTTAACTTTAATTTTTATATATTTTTTTTTATTCTTCCTAGTTAAATTTACCCTTTATTTTATTTTTCATATTTATTTCCTATTCCTATTCATAGTCTTTTATTTTAAGGTCACGAGCAGTTGTCTAAGCATTTCACTGCATATCGTACTGTGTATGACTGTGTATGTGACAAATAAAATTTTAATTTGAAATTTTAATTTGACAGATCACTTTACATTAAGTTTAAAATGTTATTTAAAAAAAGTTTAAAGACCAGTTTGTCTCATATGATCCAAGACTGTGGTGCTATTTAAAGCATTAATGTGGAACGCCACTATGTGGTAAAACATGGGTCGCTACAGCAAACATATCCGCAGTAGTCCGAGGTGAGGGCATGTAAAATATACCACACTGAGAATGAATGTTAGCCGTTCAAATAAAAATGTTGACACATAAGTGATCTTATGAACATTCATGTGCTGGATTTAATATGTACTTTAAACAGGAGGTGTGTTTGGCTGACGACGAATGAAATACAACTTGGCGTAAACATGGCGTAAGACAGGCTTAATGGTGCGTGCAATCTGAAACAAATATCTGCCCATATGGATCAGTATTTCTTTTGTCATTTAATCATGCATAATGCTCCCCTGTCAAAAAAATCTGATGGGGCATTAATCACTTATCACAACTGTGAATGGATGCGGCAGCAGAGACAGATTAAATCCCCATAAACACTGGAAAACAAGACAAAAGAAAGTTCCAGAGGGTTAGCGCCTGTTATACTATTGTATTTTTACAGATTTTAGTGCTTATATTTTTTATCTTGTTTCGTTGTGTTTAACACAATTTCATGTGTTATTTGTGTGTGTGTGCAAGAGAAAGAGGATGCTCGAGAGAAAGCTTACAGTACAATATTGTGATTTGTCCAAGGTTGCTAGAGCCTGGATTACCCCTACCAACAGTGGCGGACATAATATTTCATCTCTTTTTCTACGCATATGGACAAATGTGTCAATTGCACGGGCGTCGCCGACAACCAGCGTGTGTTTGTTACTGTCACGATCTGCTATGGTGTTGGACTGTGGGCTTGGTGTTGAGGCATAAATGCAGAGAGGATGCAGTGAAACAAAGAGTCTTTAATAAGAATTAAAGAAACAAAAAGCAAACACGAACAAAACATGAACTAAGAGAGTTGGCTTAAAACTTGGAGCATAAAAAACATAACTCAAACACTTAGACATAAGACTAGGAATTACATACATTGATACAATACAGACATGGGATACAAACTGGACAAGACAAGACACACGAAACAGCCTAACGGAATAAACATTAGGGACTGTGCATGCAAGGGGTAAACAAACACAAGACAGGCTTGGCTAGGTCTATTGGCTGAGCTGCACATCAGCTGCTAAGCTAGCTCATAGCTAATCAGACTAATGGCTACACCAGCCAGTAGCCTGAGACACAAGGGAATGAACAGACAAGGTACACAGCAGACTAGGTATGAAAGACTAAGAACTCTAAAGGTTAGTGGCTAAAGATGTTAGTACCTAAACAGACTAAGAGCTAAGCAGACAATGAGACTAGACAGACACGAAGACTAGACAGACTAAGATCTAAACATGTTAGTATCACCCTCATTAGTATTGAAACAGACTACTAGCTAAACAGGCAATGGGGGTTACTTACACAAAAGGGTAAACACAAGAGGCTAATTCTCCTAGAAGCTAATCCTGCTAGGAGACACAGAGACAAAGAGACATAAACTAAATCAAAGCAAATACAAACTTAGCTTAAAGTGCTCCTGAAACCAAAAGGCCAACCATACTGTTTAAACTAAAACAGAAAAGAACAAAACAAAACCCACATAACAGAAATTAATGCTCGACCCAGTTTCCCAGAACAAACGGGTATTTATAACAGTGCTAACGACCCTCCTCAGTTCAGGTGAGCATCCACATCACCTGACCGAGGAGGCTTCTGGGAAACTGAGTCTAGGAACAAAAACTACAAACTAAAAACACTGCCCTCTAGTGGGCAACCCTCACAGTTACCGCGCATGTGGATGTATTGCCCCCCCTCCCCACTCACACACACGCACATACACACATCTTCAGTTTTGATTTACGGAAGGAGAGATAATGATCCTTTCTCGCTGCAGCGAATTTCCCCGAGCAAATTAACAATAATTTCCATGAATGAAGAAGAAAAAAGCTTTAGAGGTAAATGCTTCAAATAAACACTGTCATGCTGTAATAGAGACAAGTCTCTTGAGATCCTTCTGCACTAATGTTATCGTGGTGTAAATTATTAACGTATTGATGTATGTCACTTGCGGACAAAATTGACCATGTGTCTGTTTAGTATTTCTTTTGAACAGCTGTGTTCATAGGTTAAATCAGCTATTTACAAGACAATGTTGATGCACTAACGGTTAAAGTGCCACAACTTGTGTGTGTGTGCACTGCTCCTGCATTAGTCAGGTGTGCAGTGGGCAGAGTCAGTACTTTCTCCATTGAGGTTTGTCACATTCCACTTCTCCTGCGTGTCTTTTAATGAAGTTCTTTAACCCCAAAGCATTTTTAACACAAAATAACACAGACGCAAATGATCAAGTGTTTAATTGTCGTTTTCTCAAACATGATTTTCCCAACTTGGCGTTTATAAAGATTCAGACAGACTGAATTGAAAAATGCACCCCTAGGAACCTAAAACACAAATACACACACACCAAAGAGCAAAGCCAAGATGCACATTCACACCTCTTTTGTCATGTAAATGAGTATCCTCATTCATCTTCCAATCCCCCCCAGCGCACACACTCTATTTGTACTGTAAACTGTAGCTGTGTTTGCTAGGGCACTTGGTTATACACAGTACTTTAATGTATGGACCTCTTAACTTACTGATTATAATAAGGTTATAAGCAATATTTATAACGCATGCAGAGTAAAGCGTGTAAACTCTTTTTTTAAATTTGACAATCCACATCCAATTCGGACTTTAAATGGTAACCAGATATACCTGTTCATATGTAAATGCATACATTTCATAAAAATAATATATAATTTTTGTAATATTTGAAAACACGGGGCGCATAATGCCAAATGCAGTGGCTGCACAATCACAAAGCACTTTGTGAATATATAATTTGTCATAAAACACAATTTTTATTTAAATCTTTAAACGTACCCCCCCCCCCCCCAATGTCTTGCTTGAATATAGATGTGTAAAGGACGTATTTATACTGAGAAAAAATTATTATGGGTCACATAATCACAAACACAAACTAACACAGATACTTACGATCAAGTGTTTAACTGTTGTTTTCATTTGTTTCTATGACCAATAATAATAATTATTATTATTATTAATAATTATGATTTTCAGCCCAACTCTTTGAATATTTAAAACAAAGTTGTGTCCCATTTTTGCCCATTGAAGTTGTTGGTTCAAGTAAACGTTTTTTAAATGCCCAAACAATCCCCAAAAATTAAAACATGCAAACATGACTAACAATTCAATTTATTCTTCCAAAACTGGTCAGTAATTTGTATAAAACGGTGAATACATGTTGGTTTTTTGCTTAAAGTTCATTAAACTACTTGGATACACCAGCTGCTTATAAGTCTCTATCTAGTTCTTTTATAGTAAAATATAAATTTTTTAAAACTATTAAAGATGGAACCGTTTTGCTTCCCCCAAAGTACTGTATCAGACATTTTGCAGTTCTATGTTCAGAATATACAGTAGACCTGACCAAACATCATTCTAAAGCTGTTGCACTGTGACGTCATAGGGTTAGGGTTAGGGATTGCTAACCCAAGCAATCTTGGATTCCTCACCGCACTGTATAGCATGAACTGAGGAACGGTCAGCATAACAATCACAACACATACACACATACAGTACATTAACACCCCCACCCCCTGGCCACAGTCACTTAACCCAAAAACACTTCCCCCACATGGTGAACACAAAGCAAGACCTCCTGCAAAGCACGACGGACGCCAGCCACCGTCCCGCCCAAGCCACAATATATAAGTTTTGCCAGCTGATATGTAATGCTGGTGTTATTTTATTTTATCAATTAACTTTTCGTTGTAATTAACTCAGACTGCGCAAAAGGTGTGCAAAGCTGAGCTACTTAAGCGCTCCTGGAGGGCTGTGATTGGTTGAATGGTGAGGTCGCATCTGATTGGCTAAAGAGTACAAGTGACGTATTTTTGAGACTTTGCTGGCACGTTGGAGCCAGGAAAGTCTCAAAAATACACACACACAAATCCAGCGATATTCTCACACATAAGTCGATTTTCACATGCACAGTCCATGATGCAGATTTTCCATGCCATGTGCTTATGTTGATGTTGAAAGCCATTACTTGCTCTTGTAAAATTGCAAAACTATGTTTGCCTTGATAATGGGTCAAGTATCCATTTAATTTCCAGAGAATCATTTTTAAAGCATAGCTTTGGATTGATGCTTTTATTAAGTAAGTATTGAATATAGTTCAATACTATAAGGATTAGATGTGTTTAATCAGTTTACTCAACTTTAAACTTACTGGTTTAAATATTTGATTTGTATTGTATCTACTGCCCCACTGGCCCATTTCTATTTTTCCAAAGCTTACTTGTGCGGGGCACCAGGAAGCGGGAACCAGTCAGACAGGTCCGGAGGGCAGAGGGAGTCTGGATCACTGGCAGCTCCGGAACGACATGTGTAGCACAAGAGAGAGAGAGAGAGAGAGAGAGAGGGAAAGAGAGGGAAGAGAGAGAAGGGGAGAGAGAACAGGAGAGTGGAGAGTCACATAATGTATAATGTGAACGTATATTTAGAGTGCAAGCAGATACTCCGGCAGGACTAACTATAACAGCGTAACTAAAAGGGAGAGCCAGAAGGAAACACAGACATGAGGGCTCCCTGAGATGTAAAGCAAACAATCACATCAACGTCAACAAACCTGATTGATCAATGAGAGTGGGGAAGACAGCATCTAAACATACCAGTTCACCTAATACTCTATGCCCATGAGTCCCCCAGATCTACTCCTTTACCCAAGACAAATCTATTTGTAAAAATGCTTGATTAAATAAATAGGTTTTTAGCCTGAACTTAAACAGAGTATTCTTCTTCACAGATTAGAAAATGTTGGAATTAAGGGTACAGCCCTCAACTGGCTCAGATCCTATTTGATACACAGTATGAATGCAGATCAATTCCTGCTCTCTGTTTCACCCAAATGCGGACGGGTTCCCTGTTGAGTCCGGTTCCTCTTAAGGTTTCTTCCTATTGCCATCTCAGGGAGTTTTTCCCTGCCACTTGACTTGCTCATCAGGGACTATCTGACCATTTTGATTCAAACTAATTCATATTCCATATAAACTTAAATCATTCTTTTGATTATGTTTGGTTGCTTTGTGACAATGACAATTGTTAAGAGCGCTATACAAATAAAATTGAATTGAATAGATTCAATAGTTTATAAAATGGGAAAATAAAATGGTAATGGCTAAATGAAAGAAGTACTATTCAGAGTTTTCGAAGAAAAGAAGCTCATGCACGTGATAGTGTGCAGAGAGACAACAGTTTCTTGGGTGTTAAGCATAGAATTGGCCAAGATTAAATTAGGGCGAAAAACAGTGGGGCGAAAAGGCCTACCATTTTCCTTTGGAATCGTAGGGCTTTGGACCTAGAGAAAGTGTGAAGCTGAAAACCGTTTTGAAAGATCAGCATAACCACAGCACTGTGTTTTAAGTCACAAATCCCACTATTCATAACTTATAACTTATGAACTGCAGTTCGTGTTTTGAAGATATGCATGAAGATATGCATGTTTTGTTTGTATTCAAATATAAGGGGAAAATGCCCAGTTCAAAACAAAAAATAGCTCCCTGAAAATGTCAAAAACATAAGAAGAAAAGGCCCAGATGAAATCAGCACAAGCTCCAATCACATATATTTGCTAAATTTTGCAGGTGGCTTATTACAGGTATAATTATACATCAGATGGCTGTTATGCATTATTGTTATGGGCACTGTGTGTAATATACTGTACATGAATCCAGTTTACTAGGAACTCCTATACAGCTGGCCATACTGTATATGCAGTCAGCCAAATCATGTGGAAGCAGCACAATGCATATAATTACAGTATAATAGTCAATGTTCATATTAAACATCAGATTGTGGAAAAGTATTTCCTAGGAGACTTTAACAATGGCATCATTATTAGTATTAGATCAGTAGTGTGAATATTTCAGAAAATTTTGATCTCTTGGGATTTGTTTTCACATTTTTTTATACAGTCAAAAACATAGCATTCGTGACTGAGCAGTGAGTTTGCAGAGGGTCAATTTTCTACAGATTTTTTAAGCCCCTAATATGAAGTCACATTGAATTCTTGCACTGAGAAAAAAAATTAAAAAGGGGAAAAATCAGGGCATTTTACTTGTGTTTATGTGCGTACACACTGGAGACACACCTGAATGCTAATTATAACTCAAAAGTAAATTTAAAAAAGTAAAATACACTTCTTAGTGGTATAGATTTACCGACCCTCTTGACCTGATCAAAACAGTTTCCCAGCTTTTACTCTGTTCATACTTTTTTTTATAGTGAATCAGACAATTGTCAACTTGTTTAAAAATATAATCTTGTCTAAATCCTTGTGCTTTGACTGACTTTTGGAAAATGTCAAAATATCATTTGCATTTTGTGTTTTTAGGTTTTGAATGCAGTTTCTCAGCATCATACTTCTAGATGATCTCCTTTCATGCTAAACTACATAAAGAATGACTTATTTTGCAATGAATGCTGGTAACAGTAACAGAAATTCTTTGCTGTCTTTTTTTCTTTTTCTCACAGTAAAAAAGGATGTGGAGGAAACTGATAACAGAATAACACAATTTAAGAAAAAAGCAAAAGAGTTGCGAATCCTCGATGCCAAAACTGCCCAAAATCTGTGTAAGTCCTTGTTTTTACTTGTTCCTTGTCTTTGTATAAGTCTTGTAGCATAAATGAACTGTAAAATGTGTAGAACACATTTTAAAATTTCATTAGCATTGTACAGTCATGGCCAAAAGTTTTGAGAATTACATAAATATTGGAAATTGGAAAAGTTGCTGCTTAAGTTTTTATACAAACCGGATTCCAAAAAAGTTGGGACACTAAACAAATTGTGAATAAAAACTGAATGCAATGATGTGGAGATGGCAAATGTCAATATTTTATTCAGAATAGAACATAGATGACAGATGAAAAGTTTAATCCGAGAAAATGTATCATCTTAAAGGAAAAATATGTTGATTCCAAATTTCACGGTGTCAACAAATCCCAAAAAAGTTGGGACAAGGCCATTTTCACCACTGTGTCTCATCTCCCCTTCTTCTTACAACACTCAACAGACGTCTGGGGACCGAGGAGACCAGTTTCTCAAGTTTAGAAATAGGAATGCTCTCCCATTCTTGTCTAATACAGGCCTCTAACTGTTCAATCGTCTTGGGCCTTCTTTGTCGCACCTTCCTCTTTATGATGCGCCAAATGTTCTCTATAGGGGAAAGATCTGGACTGCAGACTGGACATTTCAGTACCCGGATCCTTCTCCTACGCAGCCATGATGTTGTGATTGATGCAGAATGTGGTCTGGCATTATCTTGTTGAAAAATGCAGAGTCTTCCCTGAAAGAGATGACTAGATGTTGTTCTAGAACCTGAATATATTTTTCTGCATTGATGGTGCCTTTCCAGACATGCAAGCTGCCCATGCCACACGCTCTCATGCAACCCCATACCATCAGAGATGCAGGCTTCTGAACTGAGCGTTGATAACAACTTGAGTTGTCCTTGTCCTCTTTGGTCCGGATGACATGGCGTCCCACATTTCCAACAAGAACTTCGAATTGTGACTCGTCTGACCACAGAACAGTCTTCCATTTTGCCACACTCCATTTTAAATGATCCCTGGCCCAATGAAAACGCCTGTGCTTGTGGATCTTGCTTAGAAATGTCTTCTTCTTTGCACTGTAGAGTTTCAGCTGGCAACGGCGGATGGCACGGTGGATTGTGTTCACTGACAATGGTTTCTGGAAGTATTCCTGAGCCCATTCTGTGATTTCCTTTACAGTAGCATTCCTGTTTGTGGTGCAGTGTCGTTTAAGGGCCCGGAGATCACGGGCATCCAGTATGGTTTTTACTCCCTTGACCCTTACGCACAGAGATTGTTCCAGATTCTCTGAATCTTCGGATGATATTATGCACAGTTGATGATGATGATAACTGCAAAGTCTTTGCAATTTTTCGCTGGGTAACACCTTTCTGATATTGCTCCACTATCTTTCTGCGCAACATTGTGGGAATTGGTGATCCTCTACCCATCTTGGCTTCTGAGAGACACTGCCACTCTGAGAAGCTCTTTTTATATCCAATCATGTTGCCAAATAACCTAATTACTGTTCATTGGTCTTCCAGCTCTTCATTATGCTCAAATTTACTTTTTCCAGCCTCTTATTGCTACTTGTCCCAACTTTTTTGGGATTTGTTGACACCGTGAAATTTTGAATCCACATATTTTTCCTTTAAAATGATACATTTTCTCGGATTAAACTTTTGATCTGTCATCTATGTTCTATTCTGAATAAAATATTGACATTTGCCATCTCCACATCATTGCATTCAGTTTTTATTCACAATTTGTTTAGTGTCCCAACTTTTTTGGAATCCGGTTTGTAGTAAACCGTACATGCGTACACGGATGTTGATTATATCAATAAGAGACGCGCACTAAGACCCAGCAGGCGATTACCCACAAATTTGTAGCGCGAGAGAGAAAAAAAGTTGGCCTAGGTTGTGATAACGTGATGCAAAAAAGCGCATGCTTGATACATGATACTCGGTACTCGTAAACCAGGACTTGTTCATTTTCCAAGTCAAAATTTATTAAAAATCTTTGCTCGTCTTGCAGAATGCTCGCAAACCGCATTACTCGCAATCTGCGGTTTCACTGTATTTTAATATCAATTTCACAGGGAGCCAATGCAGTGTGGATAAGATAGGGGTGATGTCCTCGTATCTTCTGGTTCTAGTAAGGGCTCATGCTGCTGCATTCTGAGCTAACTGGAACTTGTTTATACACCTAGTTGAACAACTAGACAGTAAGGCATTACAGTAGTCCAACCTAGAGGTGATGAAAGCATTAACTAGTTTTTCTGCATCGTTCAGTAACAATATATTCCTTATCTTGCCAATATTTCTAAGGTCAAAGAATGCTATTCTGGTAATATTATCCACATGTGCTTTAAATGAAAGGGTGGAATCTATAATCACACCGAGGTCTTTTACTGTTGCACTTTTTACTGGAACTTTTCGATTAACATCCAGTCTCTTATGTCCTGCACACATTGCTCAACTTTAGTAAACTGATTTTTCTCAGTTGGTTTTGATGAGACGTATAACTGTGTGTCATCAGCATAATAATGAAAACCAATACCATGTTTATTTTATTAATTTCTTAATTATGTTGCTCAGAGGAAGCAAAATAGTGGACCTAAAACTGAACCCTGTGGAACACCAAACTCCACTTGAGAACATGCAGAATAGTCACTATTTAAATCTACAAACTGATAACGATCAGTCAAATAGGATCTGAGCCAGGAGAGGGCCGTTCCCTTAATTCCTACTACATTTTCTAATCTGTGAAGGAAAATACTATGATCAATGTTGTCAAAAGCTGCACTGAGGTCAAGTAACACATGTTTAGTGACACAACCCTGATAAGAGGCCAATAGGAAGGTATTTTACTAATTTAATAAGTGCTGTCTCTGTGCAGTGGTGAGGACCATGACTGATACAGTTTGTTTATGCTATTTCTATGGAGATATGACCATAGCCGCAGCGCTACTATCTTTTCCAGAATATTCGAGATAAAGGCGAGGTTTAATATCGGCCTGTGATTGGACAGCTGGCAGAGGTCGAGGTCGTGTTTCTTAATTGGTGGCTTAATAACTGCTAATTTAAAAGATTTTTAAACATACCCACTGCTGAGTGAAGTAAATATTTTCGAAAGGGGTTCTGTTATTGCTGGTACTATCTGCTTGAGAAAATGTGTCGGTATAGGGTCTAATACACCGGTTGATGATTTTGCAGAAGATATGAGTGAAATTAGTTCATTCTCTTCAATGGGATTAAAGTATTCTCTGATCTGATGTGATGTGGTTAGTTTATCATCTGCAACAATTGTCCAGTTGCCTAATACTTACAATTTTGTCATTGAAAAAGTCCATGAAGTCCTCACTACTGTATGTTGTATAATCAACATTATGGAATAAGGTTCACAAAAGAATTTCAAATAATTAAATTTTTTTTACGTATAATTTAAATACAGTGGAACCTCGGATCGTGAGTAACACGGTTTGCGAGCATTTCGCAAGCTAAGCAAATATATTTAATAAATTTTGACTTAGAAAAGTCTTGGTTTACGAATACCGAGTATCATGTATCACGCATGTGCTTCTTGTTTTGATGCCGAGCGTCATGTGATCACAATTGAGCCAATGTTTGTTTTGCGTTTGTATGCGTGTGTGCACAGCGCGCGTGTACTATTTCTTATAACACACGTGTGTGTGCGCTTGTAAAGCAATAGAAAGTCTCGTTAGAGAGGTTAAAGATCCATTTTCTCTCTCCCTCTCTGTATCAGCCTGCACTGTCTGTGTGCGTCATTGGACACCATGCCCCTTCACACACACGCACACACTCACCTCCTCTCGCCTTCACGCCCACACCCCTGCTCCCTTCTTCGCTGCACTTTCGCACGCACACACACACACACACACACACACACAGACTTTCTGCTCTACACAGAAACACTGCAAAAAAAGACGAGATTTTTTTATTTTAGCTTCGCACACATACACAAACCACACACACACACACACACACACACACACACACACACACACACACACAGAGCGCCTGCGTGCATAAACGGAAACACATATCTGTCGGGATTTATTTTTACTTTTTTTAAAGGTAAAATGCTGGTTAATTTGTTTTATTTTTACTTTGTTTTTTATTAATTATTTTTATGTATCTATTTTTTGGACTGTGGAATGAATAATTTGAGCTTCCATTATTTCTTATGCGAAAATCCGCTGTGTTTTGAAATATGAGCCTGCTTCCGGAACAAATTATGCTCGTAAAGGTTCCACTGTACATAAAAAGGTAATGTTACAGGAGATAGTTGATGAATAGCATAATGGTATAACTTTTCCTTTACAAAATTCAGAGTGATTATGCAGCTTTAGCAATGTACTGCTGTTACTAGTGTGTTGTTAGGTGAATACTAGAAAATGCCAGGTGGTTGCAAGGGTGTTGGCAGGCAGTTACTGTGAATGTCCATTTGGTTGCTAGGAAGTTGCTAGGATATCCTGGGAGATTGGCAGGGTGTTGCATAAAATCCCAGGTGGTTGTTATAATGTTGGTTAGGTGGTACGATTCGTATCAACTGTGGTTTGTATTCCCAGTGGTTGTAGTTGTAATTTGCTATGGTATTTCAGAGTGGTTCTTAGGGTATAGGTGGACATAGCAGTGTATGTTAATTATATTTTACTGTATGTATCTCACTCCTCGCCCCCGCAATCCTGAATACAGGATAAAGCAGTATGGAAGATGCGTGAGTGAGTGCATGTATTTCAAATGATAAATGCTTAAATGGTTTAAAAGTTTATTAACAGTAAAGAAGCATATTACTTTGCAGTGTGAAATCACTAAGGAAATATTTAAAAACTAAACATTTTTGAAGTGTTACAATTTAATTAATATAGCATCATTAACAATGGTGATTGTCACAAAGCAGCTTTACAAAATCCAAAAAATATGTCAATGAGTGAGGAAACATATTTTAAGGCTCCACCTTTGCCAGGCCACAGTTGTAAAATAAGAAATCTGTTCTTAATCTGTCTTACCTGGGTAAATAAAAAAATAAAAATAAAAAGCAGCTTTACAAAATCCAAAAATGTGTAAATGAGTGAGGAAACATATATACAGTGGTGTGAAAAACTATTTGCCTCCTTCCTGATTTCTTATTCTTTTGCATGTTTGTCACACTTAAATGTTTCTGTTCATCAAAAACTGTTAACTATTAGTCAAAGATAACATAATTGAACACAAAATGCAGTTTTTAAATGAAGGTTTACGTTATTAAGGGAGAAAAAAAAACTCCAAATCTACATGGCCCTGTGTGAAAAAGTGATTGCCCCCCTTGTTAAAAAATAACTTAACTGTGGTTTATCACACCTGAGTTCAATTTCTGTAGTCACCCCCAGGCCTGATTACTGCCACACCTGTTTCAATCAAGAAATCACTTAAATAGGAGCTACCTGACACAGAGAAGTAGACCAAAACCACCTCAAAAGCTAGACATCATGCCAAGATCCAAAGAAATTCAGGAACAAATGAGAACAAAAGTAATTGAGATCTATCAGTCTGGTAAAGGTTATAAAGCCATTTCTAAAGCTTTGGGACTCCAGCGAACCACAGTGAGAACCATTATCCACAAATGGCAAAAACATGGAACAGTGGTGAACCTTCCCAGGAGTGGCCGGCCGACCAAAATTAATAATCAAAGTTAATGTTTATTAATTTGAGGGAGATCGGGGAGCTTTATAGACATAACAACTGGAGCATGATCCAATAAGCACAAGAATTAACCATTGGGATCAGTTGATTATCTATAAAGAAATAATACATTCTGGAGAAAGTATGATACAAAAGTATATAACACAGATCAACCTATTACAGATACACCATGTACACTGAACTAACACAATACTGGCTTTGGAGATCACCCACCTCTGCCCCCCACACCCCTCCCCGATACACCCCACTGCCCCCAAACAAACAAAGATAGCTGCTAACAAACAAAGCAGAAAGCTCTTCCATCCTACCATTTTCCACCCAACAAATCTTCCTGCTGCTAACCACACCATCTTCAGCTCCGACGCAATTTACATAAACTAAGAATTAAATATATAAATAAAACATTTCAACACTCCAATACTGAAATCTCTCAATAGGACAAAAACACAAAACAACCCCTCCCCCCACGTCACATTATAACTCTAAAAAACACACAAACATGTAAATCACACGTAATTAGAAATTAGGGTTGATCCGATTCCGATACTGGTATCGGAAATGCTACCGATACCACAAAAAAATCTGGCATCGGAATCGGCGAGTATTTGAGTCCACGTACCGATCCGATACCATTTTCCTAAACATAACCTATTTATGCCGCTAGTTTTGCTAGCTTAGCTTACTTACAGAGAGTCATGGCGTGCGCCTGTGATGTCCAAATTGCTCCAAAGCGTCCAAATTGATATTGCTCCTCGCTCACTAGTTAGGCGGCCTCCCCCCCCTTTAGGTATGTGAACCAGCAGGGCCGCAGAATCAGGCAACGGCCCATGAGCTATCGCCGCTAATGATCCCGGCGCTATAAAACACAGCAGGGAGTGTAGCTTGGGGTCTGACTGGTTGGGAAGCTGGACTTTGTGACACGGTGGATTTTATGAGAGACAGTGGCACAAGAGCGGGGCGATGTGATGCGCCCCAGAGACTTTAAAATGGTGGGCGACTTTGATCTCCGCGAGAGGAGCGCGTGAACGAGTTGCGCGAGCTCCTGCGGCATCTTCACTTCTGCGTAGAGCCTGCATTCGCATCCCTGCCGCCGAAGTGGAAAAGGCCTTTAAGTGGAAGAGGGCCTTTAACCCTTTCCTTCCCCATTTTTCGAAATAAATTACCCTTTTCCCTGTAAGTCCTCGCCTCGTGTCCGTGTTTCATGGTGTCGCCCGTGCATTTAGGGTCAAACCTGTTACACATGGCTAGTAGTATTTTACTTAAAAAAAGAAATGCTATATATATTGTAGCGTTTTTCAACGCTAGCAGGGATCTTGGAGGACGAGTGAGCTTGGTGGCTACTCAATGTAATGACTGGGAGTATTTTATTAATACAGCACAAGCATAAACACACAGGTCAAACACACATGCATCATGCTTAAACATGGCCGAAGCCACTAACCTAAAACCAACATCCCACCCATGGTGAACACAAACATAATGCTGGACCAAAGCCGGCGGTCGCCAGCCCCGCCCACGCCACACTGCCCCCACCCGAGCTGTGACCGTCCCTGGTCACTCCTAATCCTTCAGTCTCTGAGACGTGCAGGCGGTCGGCGCTGGCGCTGTGAACGCCGGAGCCCTGCTGTAGACGACATGTGAACATTAACCTGAGGCGGCCGGGCCTCTGCAGCAGTCGCCGTCTCACCGGCATGCGGCTGGTAGGGAGCGAGACGGTCTCGGTGAAGCACAATCATCCGCGCCCGCCCCGCCAGCTGCACCCGGTAGACGACATCCGAAAGTTGAGCGATCACCGTACAGGGTCCCACCCAGTGTGACATAAGTTTGGGTGAGAGCCCTCTCTTCCTTCTCGGGGAATAAACCCATACCTGCTCTCCCGGCTCAAAGTCTCGCCCCCGGCTGTGAGTGTCATAAACCCAGCGCTGCTTAACACCGGCGTCCGCCAAGTGTTTGCGCGCTAACTCGTGAACCCGGAACAGTTTTTCTTTTAAAGAACAAAAATAATCCAACCCCGGTGCCGTGGGTAAATCCGATTGTGGAGGTGGTCCGAAAACGAGGTCCACTGGAGTGCGCAGCTCGCGGCCAAACATGAGAACAGCTGGCGTTAGCTGCGATGACTCCTGTACTGCTGTGCGATATGCCCAAAGAACGAGAGGCAAATGTTCGTCCCAATCACGTTGCCGATCGCTGGTAAGTAGGGCGAGTTGTGTGGTGAGCGTCCGATTAAAGCGCTCCACGAGGCCGTCACTTTGTGGATGAAGCGGCGTGGTGCGGGTCTTTTTCACCCCGAGGCGTTCGCACACCGCCGCAAACACCTCCGCCTCGAAGTTGCGCCCCTGATCGCTGTACAGCTGCTCTGGAGCACCGAACCGGCTGAACACCTCATCCACTAGTACTCGGGCCGTGGTGGAGGCGCTCTGATCAGGCACAGCGAAAGCCTCCGGCCATTTGGTGAAGTAATCCACGACGACCAGCACATAACGGTTACCCCGATCGGAAACGGGGAACGGTCCAAGAATGTCCACGCCCATACGCTCCATGGGTGCCCCCACCCGAAAGTCTTGCAGCGGGGCTCGCGAGCGCTGGGTAGGGCCCTTCTTCGCCGTGCAGGAGTCGCATCTGTGAACAAAGAGATCACTATCAGTGTGACAGCCTGGCCAGTAGAAGCGAGCGCACAACCGCCGCAGGGTTTTTGTCACACCGAAGTGTCCTGAACCCGTATGCCCATGAACCAACCCCAGCACACATGCCCGCAAAGTTTTGGGTACCAGAAACTGGAAACATTCGCCAGCGCCAGCGACGGTAGAGTAACCCTTGCCGCAATGCTAGGTGGGCAAACTGTGAGTGCAGAGCCTTTGCCTCTAACCCCAGATGAGCGATTGCGGTATAATCCGGTCTCAGGCCCGCTTTAACCCAACCCAGTACATCACCGGTTAGCGGTGCCCGGAGCCGGGGCTTGGTCTCTGGGAAGCTCAATCCCGAGATCCAGTGCCGGGACCCTCATCTCGCCGCTCTGCTTCTGCCGCGCCGCCTTTTTGGTGCTAGCACCGTCTGGAAGGTGTTTTCGCTGTAGGAGCTCCAACTTGGGTATCTCCTCAATCTTTCGCAGGTCCTTCGCCATTTGCTCAAACCCAAAAATCTCCATCCCACTTCTGACACCAATGTAGCGTTTTTCAACGCTAGCAGGGATCTTGGAGGACGAGTGAGCTTGGTGGCTACCCAATGTAATGACTGGGCGTATTTTATTAATACAGCACAAGCATAAACACACAGGTCAAACACACATACATCATGCTTAAACATGGCCGAAGCCACTAACCTAAAACCAACATCCCACCCATGGTGAACACAAACATAATGCTGGACCAAAGCCGGCGGTCGCCAGCCCCGCCCACACCACAATATATACTGTACAGATACACACCCAGGTATCGGATCAGTACTCGGTATCGGCCGATACCCTGAGCCCAATTATCGGAATCGGTATCGGGAGGGGAAAAATGGTATCGGAACATCTCTATTAGAAATAGAGAAAATAATAATAGAAAAATAATAATAACAACTACACATGTTTAACACAATACTCTTTCCAGGAAAAACGTTAACATGGATAGATTTTAAGTTAAAAAAGGGTCCTTTCCTGAGGACTGTAGTATTGCGTAGTAAAAAATAATAATGTAGTGCACTACGTTGTTTTCGGCAAGCTGTCTGTGTTTTTGCGCCTCTTCTACCGAGCGTAGCCACTTCTGTCCGGTAGAGAGAGTGATCCGGAGCCATGCTGGTTACAGGAGAGAAGGCCGGAGTCTGCGGTTGTATAACTCAGTCATAATTTCTCTATTCTCGGCTCGCTGGTTTAAAACTTCGGGAGCGTAGTCTTCCACGATACGAACCTGCTGACCGCGGTATTCAGTTCAATTCAATTCAATTTTATTTGTATAGCGCTTTTAACAATTGACATTGTCTCAAAACAGCTTTACACAATCAAAATTATTTAAATTTGTATGGAAGGTGAATGTGTATGAATCAAAATGTTCAGATAGTCCCCGGTGAGCAAGCCGAGGGCGACAGTGGCAAGGAAAAACTCCCTGAGATGGTAATAGGAAGAAACCTTGAGAGGAACCAGACTCAACAGGGAACCCATCCTCATCTGGGTGAAACAGATATCAGGAAATATCTAATATAATATCAGATATCAGGTAATATTGTTCCGTACGGAGCTTCCTGTTGGTGACGTAGCTTCCTGTTTTCGTATTGTTGCCGCGAAAGTTTCGCAACGCGCGAGTTTCCTCAACTAAACAACTAAAACTCCGACACAGAGGTACGTTATAATGTCTACCGTTCAGCTTGTTCAGTGTGTAGAGTGCAGGATGTTTAGACATTCTTCCTCCGTCATTAGTGATAATTTTATTTGTGATAGGTGTGTGTTAGTGAGCACTCTGACGGAGAAGATATCAGCATTAGAGGAGCGCATCCAGACTTTAGAGAGTGTTAGACAGTGTGAGAGCAGCGTTATTCCTGTAGCGGACAGTCTGGGTGCCACAGGCGGAGATAAACAGCCCCCGACTCCGGCATTAGAGCCCTCACAGTGGGGCGAGTGGGTGACGACTCGGCGGCATACTCGTTCAGCCAAAGCTAACGCTAAGGCTAGCCCACCGGAGCACACCTTTTTCACCTCTGCCCTCCGGACCTGTCTGATCCATCCTGGTGCCCGGTTTCTGGTTGGAGGTCTCATCGCATGGATGCCCCGTGTGTCTCTTTAGGATGCGTCTGGTGTCTGGGGATGATTCTCTATACTTAGAAGATGGTTCTGGCCTCGACTGGTGTGGTCAGCTGTTTCTCTGAGGACTTGACAATTCGATAGTTCAGGACTGGAATTTTCTACAAGTCTATCTGAGTCTCGAATAACTACTGGACTCCATTTTACATCAAGTATTATAACATCAATTAACATCAACTATTATAGCTGAACCTAACACTTAACACTGTATAAATGCAGATAATTTCCTGCTATCTGTTTCACCCAGATGAGGATGGGTTCCCTGTGGAGTCTGGTTCCTCTCAAGGTTTCTTCCTATTACCGTCTCAGGGAGTTTTTCCTTGCCACTGTCGCCCTCGGGCTTGCTCGCCAGGGACTATCTGAACATTTTGATTCATACACATTCACATTCCATACAAACTTAAATAATTCTTTTGATTGTGTAAAGCTGTTTTGAGACAATGTCAATTGTTAAAAGTGCTATACAAATAAAACTGAATTGAATTGAAATGATCTGCATTTATACAGTGTGTTAGGTGGCAGGCAGTTCAGCTATAATAGTTGATGTTAATTGATGTTAAAATGGAGTCCAGTAGTTATTGGAGCCTCAGATAGACTTGTAGAAAGTTCCAGTCGTGAACTATCGAATTGTCAAGTCCTCAGAGAAACAGCTGACAACACCAGTCGAGGCCAGAACCATCTTCTAAGTAGAGATCATCATCCCCAGACACCAGACGCATCCCAAAGAGACACACGGGGCATCCATGCGACAAGACCTCCAACCAGAAACGGGGCACCAGGATGGATCAGACAGGTCCGGAGGGCAGAGGGAGTCTGGATCACTGGCAGCTCAGGAATGACATGTGTAGCTTGACAGAGAGAGAGAAAGAGTGAAAGGGGGAGACGGGGAGAGAGGAAAGAGAAAGTGGGGGAGAAAGAGAAGAAGAGGAGAGATGGCAGTTAGGTATGGTCACAGTCACATAATGTATAATGTGAATGTAGATTTACTGTAGAGTGCAGGCAGGGACTCCGGCAGGACTAACTATGACAGCATAACTAAAAGGGAGAGCCAGGAGGAAACACAAACATGAGGGCTCCCTGAGATGTAAAGCAAACAATCACCTCACCGTCAACAAACCTGAGTGATCAAATGAGAGTGAGGAAGACAGCATCTAAACATACCAGTTCACCATAATACTCTACGTCCATGAGTCTCCCAGATCTGCTGCTTTACCTATGGCAAATCTATTTATAAAAATGCTTGGCTATGCAGACTGTGTCTGAGTCCCGAACACTATTTGGAAGTCTATTCCATAATTTTGGGGCTTTGTAAGAAAAAGCTCTGCCCCCAGCTGTAGTTTTCATAATACGCGGTACTGACAAGCAGCCTGCATCCTTTGATCGAAGTAGGCGTGGCGGATCGTAAGACACTAGCAGTTCGCTCAGATACTGCGGTGCGAGACCATTTAATGCTTTATATGTCAAGAGTAGTATTTTAAAATCAATGCGAAATTTCACAGGGAGCCAATGTAGTGAAGATAGGATAGGGGTGATGTGCTCATATCTTCTGGTTCTAATGAGGACTCTCGCTGCTGCATTCTGGACTAGCTGAAGCTTGTTTATGCACCTAACAGAACAACCAGACAGTAAGGCATTACAATAGTCCAACCTAGACGTGATAAAAGCATGAACTACTTTTTCTGCATCGTTCAGCGACAATATATTTCTTATGTTGGCAATATTTCTGAGGTGAAAGAATGCTATCCTGGTGATATTATCTACATGAGCTTCAAATGAATGGCTGAAATCTATAATCACGCCGAGGTCTTTTACTGTTGCACTTGATGGAACAGAAAGACCATCTAAAGTTACGGTGTGATCTAAGATTTTACTTCTAGCTGTATGCGGTCCTATGACTAGAACTTCTGTCTTATCCGGATTAAGCAGAAGGAAGTTAATTAGCATCCAATTTCTTATGTCCTGCACACATTGCTCAACTTTAGTAAGATGGTTTTTCTCATCAGGTTTTGTTGAGACGTATAGCTGTGTGTCGTCAGCATAACAATGAAAACTAACACCATGCTTACGGATTATGTTGCCCAGATGAAGCATGTAAAGGGAGAAAAGCAGTGGGCCTAAAACTGAACCCTGCGGAACGCCAAACTCCACTAGAGAACATGGAGAATAATCACCATTTAAGTCTACATAGTGATAACGATCGGTCAAATAGGATCTGAGCCAGGAGAGGGCTGTACCCTTAATTCCTACTACATTTTCTAATCTGTGAAGAAGAAGAGCATGATCAATGGTGTCAAAAGCTGCACTGAGGTCGAGTAATACAAGCATAGTTATACAACCCTGATCAGAGGCCAATAGGAGGTCATTTACTACTTTAACGAGTGCTGTTTCTGTGCTTTGATGAGGCCTAAATCCTGACTGATATAGTTCATGTATGCCATTTCTATGTAGATATGAGCATAGCTGCTCCGCTACTATCGTTTCCAGAACCTTAGAGATAAAGGGGAGGTTTGATATTGGCCTGTAATTGGACAGCTGACAGGGGTCGAGGTCAGGTTTCTTAATTATTGGTTTGATAACTGCTAATTTAAAAGATTTTGGAACATAACCAATGCTGAGTGAGGAATTAATTATTTCTGTTATTACTGGTACTATCTGTTTAAGAAAATGTGTCGGTATAGGATCTAATATACAGGTTGATGAATTTGCAGAAGAGATGAGTGAAATTAGTTCATTCTCTTCAAGGGGAGTAAAGTATTCTAGGTTTGAATCTGACATGGCTAGGTTAACATCTGTATCAATTACATTGTTCGGTTTCAAAGCCTCAATTTTATGCCTGATATTTACAATTTTATTATTAAAAAAGTTCATGAAGTCCTCACTATTGCATGATGTTGTTGTGGAGACTTCTGTAGTGGTCTTATTTCTGGTTAATTTGGCTACGGTATTAAATAAAAATCTAGGATTATTTTTATTTTCTTCTATAAGAGTGGAGAGATACGTTGATCTAGCTACACTAAGAGCTTTCCTATAGTTCAGGATGCTCTCTTTCCATGCTTTTTGAAATACTAACAATTTAGTTTGACGCCATTTACGCTCTAATTTCCGAGCGGTCTGTTTTAAAGTGCGCGTGTGATCGTTATACCAGGGAGCGAGTTTCTTATCTCTAATAATTTTTCTTTTAGCTGGAGCTACATTATCTAAGGTACAACGAAATGTCGACTCTAAATATTCAGTCGCCTGATCGAGTTCTGTGGGGTCAGACGGTGACCTAATCGAAGTTGGTAACTCTGGGAGATTACTGATTACTGAGATTACTCTGTGTGGTAGTTGATGTGAATGTACGTTTAATACGGTAGCGCGGTGCTGTGCTGTGACACACTTGAATGGAGACAAGATAGTGATCTGAGATAATTTCAGACAGTGGAATTGTGAATACATTTCTTATACTTAATCCGAAAAATATTATTAAGTCTAAAGTGTGACCTGCTTTATGAGTGGGTCCTACTACACACTGATTTACGCCTACGGAGTCCAGTATGGACATAAATGCTGTTCTCAGAGGGTCTTTTGGATTCTCAAAATTAATGTTAAAATCTCCAGCAATTAACACTTTGTCTACAGAAACGACTAGATTTGAGATGAAATCTGCAAATTCACTAAGAAATTCAGAATACGGCCCTGGAGGTCTATAAATTATAATTAGTGGAATCGACTGAGCTGATTTAATATACTTAAGTACACTTATGTTACTATAAAGAATTTCAAATGAGTTAAATTTGTGTCCGTGTTTTTGTACGATAGACAGATTATCATTATGAATAACTGCGACTCCTCCTCCTCTACCAGTTAACCGAGGCTGGTGTATGTAGCTGTACCCAGGAGGACTAGCTTCATTTAGAGCTACATACTCGTCCTGTTTAACCCATGTTTCAGTTAAACAGAGTATATCAAACGCCTGATCTGTGATAATTTCATTAACAATAACCGCTTTTGATGCGAGAGATCTAATATTTAACAATCCTAGCTTCAGATCAGAGGTGCCGGCTGCGCATTCAGTATGATCGGAGTTTGTGGACTTTATGTTAATTAGATTATTGATACAGACTTTCTGAGTCTTTCTACATTTTTGCTTAGATCGGGGAACAGAATGTACATGAATGTTTTCATTTTGCATCAGTTCCATCAGGTTTCTGGTTATGTTAATGATTTATGTATACTACAAATAAAATGTATAGTTCATACAAAGGGCGCAACAAAAGTAAGACAATGCAACATAGAGCAAAATAAAGTTATACAAAATAAAGTAGACAAAATAAATGATGGCTCTACCCTGACGTAGAAGGATGTAGAACTCAGCAACAGCAGGTGATTTAGCCTTTGGTTTGAATGCTGTTATAGCCAGCACACCGTTGGTGTCTGGCCTGAGCTGCACCTTTCTTGCGCGGTGTTAAGTAGGACTCCAATTAGCCTCTGGGAGTGGCTTGTCTAGGGAGGCCACCTGGTTGGTCTCTGTCTTGCATTAAGCTACACTGGCAATCGTATCCCTTTTGTGTCAGGTTTACTATCACATTGCTGTCCATGTTTGGCCAATAACTCCAGTCAACACACCTGAAAATGGAGGAACTATGCAAAAAGAAAAATGAATGTCCTACCTAGACTGTTGCTGAAATATTTTTGTTAAATACAAAATTACCAATATTATGTTACTTTCGAAAAACTTAAGGACCCAACTTTGTATACTATCTGTTTTAAAGGATCTACCATATTGCTGTATTTGGTTGCCTTCCTAAAGAAGTTACTTATATTCGACTTACATGCTATTTTTCTGTACTTATAGTATTATATTACATTTGAAACTTCATGATTTCCACATATGAATGTGTAATGAATGCCAAAATCTGAGTTGTTTTGTTTTCTTTCATTGTTACGAGTAAAAAAAAAAATTATCCTGCCCTTCTTATCTCCCTCAAATTGCTCAAACAGCCCAAGAGTCAATTCTATGACCATATTATTTAAAGGGCATTGATAATGGGTCTTGATTTGGTAAAATCCAGCCACTATTAGCATAACAATAATAATGACTCTTTTTCCCTTTCAACAGCCATTTTTCTTGGATCATTCCGAATGCCTTACAGTGAGATCCGGGATATTGTCCTGGAAGTGGATGAGGAGAAGCTGACTGAGGCATTAATCCAGGTATTTGTGTATGCGCAAATATGTGCATGCACGTATGTATGTTTTTATTTTATTTTATGTAAATATTAATTACATGTATATATGAGCTAATTAGCTTCAATAGGCAGGCAATTTTGCTTTATTTACTAGCACAGTGTAACACACCACCTACTGTTATTAAAACAATAATTAGTTGTTAGCAGAAAAGGTAAGGTCCACCAAAGATACCAAATATATGTATTAAACGTGTGTATAAATTTTATATTGTGCTGTACACCAATCATACATCCGCCTCGCATACAACATCCACACTGTTTAATTGTTCAGTGTCCTTGCTCACTGGTAATGTAAACTAAACAATATGGAGAGCGTACTGCTTCCTTTCTCAGTGTTCTCCGTGAGTGACGTCTCCTTAATGGCGGCGCAGTCGATGCCGGAGGTTCGGTCCCGCGTACAAACCGCGAACACAGTCAATGACTTGTTTAAATCCATCGGAAACAACAGATGAACACACAAACACAGGAACAGAAAGAAACCCTCTTGCATAGCCATAGCAGGAGGGATATCGTAAGTGCATGGCATGTTAAGCTTTGGTGGGCTTTACCTAAAACACACACATCAAACCCAAATATGCTGACATTCGTGAAGGATGAATATATCCTGCATTCGGGTTAGCATAAAATATTTTAGCTTTTAGCTTCGGCTGCATAATGGCTGCTGTAACCTAGCCTAGCCTCTGTAGCAAATTAGCTCAAAAAGGGAATATTTATAATTATAACTGGTTATAATTAATAATAAATATTTAGATTAGAATTAACTGTAGCTGAATCATTTTGGAAGGAATAAAAAGGGAAAAGAAAACAAACAAACGATTAAATAAGAAGGGAATCAAACTATAAATGTATATGAAAAAAGCGAAGTAAGGACCCCCACACCTGTTGAAATTTTAAGTCTGAATAACGGATTGAGTAGTGGATCTTCTCCAGGGACAAACAGGACATAATATCTCTGAGCCACTGGGCATGAGTGGATAACGTGGCATCCTTCCACTTGAGTAAAAGAGAACGCCTGGCCAGGAGTGTTGCAAAAGATAATAAACGCTGTTTAGCTGGAGTTAGACGCTTATCTTCCTCCCCAGTGATACCAAAAAGAGCAATCAGAGGGTCTCTTCCATGATTGCATTTCAATACGTAGGACAAGGTTTTAAAAACATCCCTCCAGAATTTTTCCAAAATCGGGCATGTCCAGTACATATGAATAAGAGATGCCTCTCCACTTTTACATTTCTCACAACAAGGATCAACGTCTGGGTAGAAACGGGAAAGTTTAGGTTTGGAGAAATGAGCTCTGTGTAGGCTACAACCTTAAACTGTAATAAGGAGTGGCGGGCACATAAGGAGGTTGAGTTGACAAGCTTAAGAATTGAATCCCAAGTATCATCTCATAGTGACAAATTTAAATCTTTCTCCCAAGCAGTTTTAATTTTACACAAAGGGGTGTGACTCAAACCCATCAATCCACCATAAATAGTGGATATTAGACCTTTATGCAGCGGGGACAAGCAGGGGAGATTATCTAGAATATTTGCAGCTGGAGCCTCAGGGAAATTTGGTATTAAAAAGCCAATGAAGTGTCTTACTTGCAGGTATCTGAAAAAATGAGAATTGGGTAGGTTAAAACTTTCAGAAAATCGCTGTTCAAACGATGCAAACCTATGCTCAACAAACAGATCTTTGCAAAGCTTGATGCCCTTATTGTACCATTCCTGAAACACTGAATCATGTAAAGAAGGTTGGAAGAGATGGTTAGAGACGATAGTACTGGACAGAGAAAAGAGCAGAAGACCGCTGTGCTTTCTAAACTGACCCCATACTCTCAAGGTATGCCTAATAATGGAATTATTGATTGATTTAATTGAGGGGATAGGGAGTGCAGGTCCAAGGAGTGCAGAGACAGAGAGATTTTTGACAGACTTTATCTCCATTTCCACCCAGGCAGGCCATTTAGGTTGGTTATGAAAATATGACCGAAAATATGACCAAAAAAAAAGACACATTGAATGTTTGCTGCCCAGTAGTAAAAACGAAAATTGGGTAGAGCCATGCCACTGTCTCTTTTAGATCTTTGAAGTAGGGACTTATTCAATCGTAGATGTTTACCTTTCCAAAGGTAAGAAGATATAATTGAGTCTAAATTTGGGAATAAAAACAGGTACAGACTGAAAAAGAAAATTTAGGAAGAATACTCATTTTAATGGCATTAATGCGGCCCACCAGGGAAATGGAAAGTGATGACCATTGTCCCAAGTCCTTTTTTGTTTGGTTCAACAACCTAATGAAATTTTCTTTAAAAAGGTGTTTGTTTCCTTGTAATTGTAATACCAAGATAGGTAAACTGATTTTTTACTATATTGAAAGGAAAATTGTGCATACCAGTTGTTAGTGCTGTATTATTTTGCAGAAAAAGTTCACTTTTGTGCAAATTCAATTTATATCCTGAAAAATAGCTAAAATTCCCTGAGCAATGACAACAAATGGTGGAAGGGAGGAGATTGGATTTGATAATAAAAAAAAGTAGATGATCATCTGCATAAAGGGAAACTTTATGTTCTTCTCCCTGCCTCCAAATCCCAGATATATCCCTGTTCAAGTTCAAAGTTCAAAGGCTTTATTGTCATTTCAACCATATACAGTAAGTACACAGTGAAACGAAACAACATTCCTCCAGGACCAAGGTGCTACATGCAACATAAATTTACAACATAAATTAACAAAAACACTAAACTAGCTAACTAAAGAGGCCTAGTTAGCTGGCTAGCAGAGACAAGACAGATAGACTAACAAATTACAATATAAATTTACAAAAACTAACTAGCTAAGTAAGACTACAGGTTTTACAGACAACATAAAATGCACATGCAAATGTGCAAACACGAGCAGCAACAAACACGAATTAACATAACAGAATAATATGCTATTGAGGTAGTGAGAAACTGTAAACATTCCTTAACACAGCAGCAAGAATTGAGGAATTAGTGCAAAAGTAGACCAGTAATGATTATTGTGCAAAAAGTAGTCCAGTAATGATTATTGTGCAAAAGAAATAAACAGTGAAGCATTTACAGACTGGTGTGTATGATAGTTTGGTAGTGTAGGTCAGTGTGCCTGCGCTTGTGTTGATTTGTCAGGCCAGTCCCAATATTTTGAGGTAGTTGAGTTAAGCTGAGTGATAATGTATGTGTGTGTGTATGTGTGTGTGTGTGTGTGTGTGTGTGTGTGTGTGTGTGTGTGTGTGTGTGTGTGTGTGTGTGTGTTTCAGTCCAGTCCCTTTTTGTTGAGGAGACGGATGGCTTGTGGAAAAAAACTGTTGCACAGTCTGGATGTGTGTGCCCGAATGCTTCGGTACCTTTTTCCAGATGGCAGGAGTGTGAAGAGTGTGTGAGAGGGCTGTCTCCGATCAGCCACAATACTGGTGGCTTTACGGATGCAGCGTGTGGTGTAGTTGTCTTCAATAGAGGGGAGAGAGACCACGATGATCTTCTCCACTGTCCTCACTATGCGTTGTAGGGTCTTGCAGTCTGATATGGCACAATTCCCGAACCAGACAGTGATGCAGCTGCTCAGGATGCTCTCGATAGTTCCTCTATAGAAGGTGGTCAGGATCGGTGGTGGAAGCTGGGCCTTCCTCAGTCTTCTCAGAAAGAAGAGCTGGGCTTTCTTGTGCAGGAAGCTGGTGTTGAGGGACCAGCTGAGGTCCTTCTCTAGGTGGACACCCAGGAATCTGGTGCTTTCGATGATTCCCACAGAGGAGCCGTTGATGCTCAGCGGAGAATGGTCGCCTCGTGTCCTCCTAAAGTCAACAACCATCTCCTTTGTCCTGTCAACATTCAGAGACAGTTTGTTGTCTTTACACCAGTCCGTTAGCCTCTGCACTTCCTCTCTGTACGCTGACTTGTCGTTCTTGCCAATGAGACCCACCACGGTCGTGTCATCAGCGAACATAATAATGTGATTCGAACTGTGTGTTGCTACACAGTCGTGAGTCAGCAGTGTGAACAGCAGGGGACTGAGCACACAGCCTTGTGGGGCCCCAGTGCTCGGTGTGGTGGTGCAGTTCCCGATCCATACTGACTGAGGCCTTCCGGTCAGAAAGTCCAGGATCCAGTTGCAGAGGGAAGTGTTCAGGCCCAACAGGCTCAGCTTCCCGATCAGTTGTTGGGGGATGACAGTGTTGAATGCTGAGCTGAAATCTATGTACAGCATTCGGACATGTGTCCTTCTTGTCCAAGTGTGTAAGGGCAAGATGGAGTGTAGTGGAGATGGCGTCGTCCGTTGAGCGGTTAGGTCACAGGCAGGTGATGTCGTCCTGTAGTTTGTGATGGCTTGTGCCGTGTGTCGCCGCTGTCTGTGAAGTGGTTGTGGATTCTCTGGGCATGTGCGCGCTTCGCCTCTCTGATGGCCCGAGAAAGTTCGGCCCTTGATCTTCTAAGGGCCACCTTGTCTCCCGCTTTGAAGGAAGAGTCTCGGGTCCTCAGAAGTGCACGCACTTCCGCAGTAATCCACTGTTTCTGGTTGGGTCGTGAGATGATGTTCTTGGAGACAGTGACGTCATCGGTGCACTTGTTGATGTAGCTGGTCACTGATGACGTGTACTCAAGTCAGTGAAGTCGCCGTAAGTTGCAGCCTCCATAAACATGTTCCAGTGAGTGCTCTCGAAACAGTCCTGGAGAGCAAAGATGGCTCCTGCTGGCCAGGTTTTTACCTGCTTCAGAACCAGTTTTGAACGCCTGACGAGTGGTCTGTATGCTGGAATTAGCATGACAGAGATGTGGTCTGAGTAGCGGGGCTCTGCCCGATTTGTGCCGGGATGTTTGTGTAAACAAGATCCAGCGTGTTTTCCCCTCTCGTTGCAAATTCCACATACTGATGGAATCTAGGAAGCGCTGACTTGAAATTTGTATGGTTGAAATCTCCAGCAACAATAAACAGTCCATCCGGGTGTGTATTTTGCAGTTCACTGATCTTTGCCTTTTCTACAGTTCCCATAGCGCTTCCTTAGCATTAGCGCTAGGTGGAATGTACACTCCGATAATGAAAACAGTAGTGAATTCTCGTGGTAAATAAAAAAGTCTGCATCTAACAATTCAATTCAATTCAATTTTATTTATATAGCGCTTTTAACAATGGTCATTGTCTCAAAGCAGCTTCACAAAAATTAAAGAAATTTAACAAAAAAAAAAAAAAAAAAAAACTGTATATAGAATAATTATATATAAAATAATAAATAAATAAATAAAATTATAATAGAAAATAAATAAATAAAAACAAATAATAATAATAATTATAGAAAAGAAAATAATTGGAAGTGTGGATGTGTGAGAAAAATGTGCAGATAATAATGAGACGAATGAATGAAATTTCTCTGATGAGCAAGCCAAGGGTGACGGCGACGGTGGCAAGGAAAAACTCCCTGAGATGGCAATAGGAAGAAACCTTGAGAGGAACCAGACTCAACAGGGAACCCATCCTCATTTGGGCGATAACAGATAGAAATATAACATCTTGTGTGTTGTGCAGGTGAAAATTCAATATGACAGAAATTATTTAAATTGACATGAAGACCAGTTCAGCATAGGGACGAGTCAGTAGGTGCAGAGGGCAGATGAGGTCTGGATCACTGGAAGCACAGGAGCAGCATGTGTAGCTCCAACCATCATAAAGCTGAATCCAGCTGGAGCTGGTCCTTCTCTGGATGCCTCAGGAACCTCGCAGGGTCGGCCTTTGTCTACTGAAGCTGGCAAAATCTCCCGATGCCTCGGGATGGGTAGAGAAATACAGAACAGATGGGGAGAATTAGCGTAGTTGCCATTCGGTATAGGTGTACTGGAGTATGAGTACTGGGATGAGTTATGTGTATGCCAGATTAAAAAGATGCGTCTTGAGTCTACTTTTGAACTGAGAAACCGTGTCTGCTCCCCGAACACTGTCTGGAAGGCTATTCCAAAGCTTTGGAGCTAAATATGAAAAAGCCCTACCCCCTTTTGTAGATTTTGAAATTCTGGGAACTACCAGAAGTCCGGAGTTTTGTGATCTTAAGGCGCGTGGTGGATTGTAGCGTATCAGAAGACTGGTTAGGTATGTGGGAGCTAAACCATTTAAGGCCTTGTATGTAAGTAATACTATTTTGTAATTTATTCTAAACTGAACAGGTAGCCAGTGCAGGGATGATAATATTGGGGTTATATGATCATATTTTCTGGATCTAGTGAGAACCCTGGCAGCTGCATTTTGGATTAACTGAAGCTTGTTTATTGAGGATGCAGGACAACCACCTAGTAATGCATTACAATAGTCCAGTCTGGAGGTCATGAATGCATGAACTAGTTTTTCTGCATCAGATACGGATAAGATGTTCCTAAGTTTAGCAATATTTCGAAGATGGAAAAAGGCTGTTTTTGTGATCTAACAGTCACAAACTCCACCAGCGATGAGCAATAACTAGAAACTAACACAGAGTTCTCGCACCATTTTGCGTTGATGTAAACACACAAGCCGCCACCGTGAGTCTTACCGCACAGAGCTGCATTTCTGTCGGCACGAAACGAGGCTAGCCCGTCTAGCTGAATAGCAGCGTCCGGTACTTTGTCGCTGAGCCATGTCTCCATGAAAGCAAAGACACAGCAGTCTCTAACCTCACGCTGTGTAGCCTGCTAGAGCCGGATGTAGTCCAGTTTATTGGGAGCAGACGTTGGATAAGATGATGGACGGGAGAGCCGGCCGTCTAGTGTTTGTTTTTAGCCTAGCATAGACTCCCGCCCGCCTGCCGCGCTTCCGCTTCCTCGCGCACCGCTTCCGCCTGGTTCACGTAGCAAGCCGAGGTCACGTAGCTTTTCCCGCAGCTCATCGTGGATGTCGATAACCATGTTATTTAGGTTGAAAAGTGTCTGGCTGTTGTATGTACGGACACCAGTTGCGACGATATCCATACACAGGGTAAAATAGACGCACTACACACAGAACGTAAACAACGTAGCACCATTTTGGCTCCGGAGCGGCCGCTGCATGCTACTGCCGCACCGCCATCTTGGATCAAACTGCAACTACGGAATGCAATTGCTAGTGGCTCAATGGCAAGGTTAAAGAGTAATGGGCTAGTAATGGGTAGTACCCCGCTGATGACTGAATGGTTGAGACTGCTGAGCATTTGTCAGAACTGAGGCAATAGGGCTTGGATATAATAATTTAACCCAAGTGATAAAACTTGGACCAAAAATGTATTTTTCTAAAGCCCTAAATAAATACTCCCATTCCACACGATCAAAAGCCTTTTCAGCATCCAAAGAAAGGACACACTCAGGGATCCCCTCTGAAGGTGTGTACAAGATATCCATAAGGCGTCGAATGTTAAAGTAAGAATAGCTGTTTTTAACAAAACCGGTCTGGTCCTCAGATATAATTCAGGGTAGAACATTCTCTAATGTATGAGCCAATACTTTAGCAAGGATTTTAACATCCACATTAAGAAGAGAGATTGGTCAATATGAAGAGCACTCTGTTGGGTTCTTATCCTTCTTTGCTATGAGGGTGATGTGAGCCTCATTAAATGACGCAGGCAGCTTCCCTTGCTTAAAAGATTCAGATAGAACCAAAGCTAGTTTTGGGAGGAGAATGATTTTAAAAAACTCTGCAGGGAACCCGTCAGGACCCGGGGACTTACCAGATTGCAATGATGAGATAGCTGAAATTATTTCCTCTTCTGATATGGGCCCTTCTAATCTTAATCTAGAATCAGGAGACAGTGTTGGGATATCTAGTTGAGTCAAGAAATTCTCAACTGAACTATGGTCCTTTGGAAACTCAGAAGTATATAATCGAGAATAAAAATTCCTGAATGCATCATTAATTTTAGAATGGTCGGTAGTGATGGTACCATCCTTCATCCGGATTTTTGTAATGTGTTGCTGTGCTCTAAATCCTCTTAACTGATTAGCTAAAAGTTTCCCATATTTGTCACCATGAATGTAAAATTGGCTCCTACTCTTTAATAATTGACGTTCAATTATATGCGTTGAGATGAGTTCAAACTTAGTTTGCAATTCTACACGTTTTTTATACAGATCAGGGTTTTTTGGTTGGTCAAATCTTTTCATAAAACCTTTTCATATTTGCAGTGTATGAAATTATCTGTCCCCTGAGATAGGCTTTCAAAGCATCCCAAACAGTTAAACGTGACAGTTCATGTGTTTCATTTGTGTTTAAGAAAAAAACTATCTGGTCTTCCATAAATTTAACAAAATCGTCCTCTACCAGAAATGATGAATTAAAGCGCCAATGTTTATTACTTTGAGGGAGATCGGGGAGCTTTATAGACATAACAACTGGAGCATGATCCAATAAGCACAAGAATTAACCATTGGGATCAGTTGATTATCTATAAAGAAATAATAAATTCTGGAGAAAGTATGATACAAAAGTATATAACACAGAGCAACCTATTAAAGATACACCATGTACACTGAACTAACACAATACTGGCTTTGGAGATCACCCACCCTTGCCCCCCACACCCCTCCCCGATACACCCCACTGCCCCCAAACAAACAAAGATAGCTGCTAACAAACAAAGCAGAAAGCTCTTCCATCCTACCATTTTCCACCCAACAAATCTTCCTGCTGCTAACCACACCATCTTCAGCTCCGACGCAATTCACATAAACTAAGAATTAAATATATAAATAAAACATTTCAACACTCCAATACTGAAATCTATCAATAGGACAAAAACACAAAACAACCCCTCCCCCCACGTCACATTGTAACTCTAAAAAACACACAAACATGTAAATCACACGTAATTAGAAATTAGGGTTGTTCCGATTCCGATACTGGTATCGGAAATGCTACCGATACCACAAAAAAAATCTGGCATCGGAATCGGCGAGTATTTGAGTCCACGTACCGATCCGATACCATTTTCCTAAACATAACCTATTTATGCCGCTAGTTTTGCTAGCTTAGCTTACTTACAGAGAGTCATGGCGTGCGCCTGTGATGTCCAAATTGCTCCAAAGCGTCCAATTGATATCGCTCCTCGCTCACTAGTTAGGCGGCCTCCCCCCCCCTTTAGGTACAATGGTGTGAAAAACTTTTTGCCCCCTTCCTGATTTCTTATTCTTTTGCATGTTTGTCACACTTAAATGTTTCTGCTCATCAAAAACCGTTAACTATTAGTCAAAGATAACATAATTGAACACAAAATGCAGTTTTTAAATGAAGGTTGACGTTATTAAGGGAGAAGAAAAACTCCAAATCTACATGGCCCTGTGTGAAAAATTGATTGTCCCCCTTGTTAAAAAATAACTTAACTGTGGTTTATCACACCTGAGTTCAATTTCTGTAGTCACCCCCAGGCCTGATTACTGCCACACCTGTTTCAATCAAGAAATCACTTAAATAGGAGCTACCTGACACAGAGAAGTAGACCAAAACCACCTCAAAAGCTAGACATCATGCCAAGATCCAAAGAAATTCAGGAACAAATGAGAACAAAAGTAATTGAGATCTATCAGTCTGGTAAAGGTTATAAAGCCATAAAGCCATTTCTAAAGCTTTGGGACTCCAGCGAACCACAGTGAGAGCCATTATCCACAAATGGCAAAAACATGGAACAGTGGTGAACCTTCCCAGGAGAGGCCGGCCGACCAAAATTACCCCAAGAGCGCAGAGACAACTCATCCGAGAGGCCACAAAAGACCCCAAGACAACATCTAAAGAACTGCAGGCCTCACTTGCCTCAATTAAGGTCAGTGTTCACGACTCCACCATAAGAAAGAGACTGGGCAAAAACGGCCTGCATGGCAGATTTCCAAGGCGCAAACCAACTTTTAAGCAAAAAGAACATTAAGGCTCATCTCAGTTTTGCTAAAAAACATCTCAATGATTGCCAAGACTTTTGGGAAAATACCTTGTGGACCGATGAGACAAAAGTTGAACTTTTTGGAAGGTGCGTGTCCCGTTACATCTGGCGTAAAAGTAACACAGCATTTCAGAAAAGGAACATCATACCAACAGTAAAATATGGTGGTGGTAGTGTGATGGTCTGGGGTTGTTTTGCTGCTTCAGGACCTGGAAGGCTTGCTGTGATAGATGGAACCATGAATTCTACTGTCTACCAAAAAATCCTGAAGGAAAATGTCCGGCCATCTGTTCGTCAACTCAAGCTGAAGCGATCTTGGGTGCTGCAGCAGGACAATGACCCAAAACACACCAGCAAATCCACCTCTGAATGGCTGAAGAAAAACAAAATGAAGACTTTGAAGTGGCCTAGTCAAAGTCCTGACCTGAATCCTATTGAGATGTTGTGGCATGACCTTAAAAAGGCGGTTCATGCTAGAAAACCCTCAAATAAAGCTGAATTACAACAATTCTGCAAAGATGAGTGGGCCAAAATTCCTCCAGAGCGCTGTAAAAGACTCGTTGCAGGTTATCGCAAACGCTTGATTGCAGTTATTGCTGCTAAGGGTGGCCCAACCAGTTATTAGGTTCAGGGGGCAATTACTTTTTCACACAGCGCCATGTAGGTTTGGGTTTTTTTTCTCCCTAAATAATAAAACCCCTCATTTTAAAACTGCATTTTGTGTTTACTTGTGTTATCTTTGACTAATAGTTAAATGTGTTTGATGATCAGAAACATTTTGTGTGACAAACAGGCAAAAGAATAAGAAATCAGGAGGGGGGCAAATAGTTTTTCACACCACTGTATGTGAACCAGCAGGGCCGCAGAATCAGGCTTGAGCTATCACCGCTAATGATCCCGGCGCTATAAAACACAGCGGGGAGTGTAGCTTGGGGTCTGACTGGTTGGGAAGCTGGACTTTGTGGCGCGGTGGATTTTATGAGAGACAGTGGCACAAGAGCGGGGCGATGTGATGTGCCCCAGAGACTTTAAAAAGGTGAGCGACTTTGATCTCCGCGAGAGGAGCGCGTGAACGAGTTACGCGAGCTCCCGCGGCATATTCACTTCCGCGTAGAGCCCGCCTTCGCATCCCTGCCGCCGAAGTGGAAAAGGCCTTTAAGTGGAAGAGGGCCTTTAACCCTTTCCTTCCCCATTTTTCGAAATAAATTACCCTTTTCCCTGTAAGGCCTCGCCTCGTGTTTCATGGTGTCGCCCGTGTGCATTTAGGGTCAAACCTGTTACACAGGGCTAGTAGTATTTTACTTAAAAAAAGAAATGCTATATATATATATATATATATATATATATACTGTACAGATACACACCCAGGTATCGGATCAGTACTCGGTATCGGCCGATACCCTGAGCCCAATTATCGGAATCGGTATCGGGAGGGGAAAAATGGTATCGGAACATCTCTATTAGAAATAGAGAAAATAATAATAGAAAAATAATAATAACAACTACACATGTTTAACACAATACTCTTTCCAGGAAAAACGTTAACATGGATAGATTTTAAGTTAAAAAAGGGTCCTTTCCTGAGGACTGTAGTATTGCGTAGTAAAAAATAATAATGTAGTGCACTACGTTGTTTTCGGCAAGCTGTCTGTGTTTTTGCGCCTCTTCTACCGAGCGTAGCCACTTCTGTCCGGTAGAGAGAGTGATCCGGAGCCATGCTGGTTACAGGAGAGAAGGCCGGAGTCTGCGGTTGTATAACTCAGTCATAATTTCTCTATTCTCGGCTCGCTGGTTTAAAACTTCGGGAGCGTAGTCTTCCACGATACGAACCTGCTGACCGCGGTATTCAGTTCAATTCAATTCAATTTTATTTGTATAGCGCTTTTAACAATTGACATTGTCTCAAAACAGCTTTACACAATCAAAATTATTTAAATTTGTATGGAAGGTGAATGTGTATGAATCAAAATGTTCAGATAGTCCCCGGTGAGCAAGCCGAGGGCGACAGTGGCAAGGAAAAACTCCCTGAGATGGTAATAGGAAGAAACCTTGAGAGGAACCAGACTCAACAGGAAACCCATCCTCATCTGGGTGAAACAGATAGCAGGAAATGATCTGCATTTATACAGTGTGTTAGGTGGCAGGCAGTTCAGCTATAATAGTTGATGTTAATTGATGTTAAAATGGAGTCCAGTAGTTATGGGAGACTCAGATAGACTTGTAGAAAGTTCCAGTCGTGAACTATCGAATTGTCAAGTCCTCAGAGAAACAGCTGACAACACCAGTCGAGGCCAGAACTATCTTCTAAGTAGAGAGAATCATCCCCAGACACCAGACGCATCCCAAAGAGACACACGGGGCATCCATGCGACGAGACCTCCAACCAGAAACGGGGCACCAGGATGGATCAGACAGGTCCGGAGGGCAGAGGGAGTCTGGATCACTGGCAGCTCAGGAATGACATGTGTAGCTTGACAGAGAGAGAGAGAGAAAGAGTGAAAGGGGGAGACGGGGAGATAGGAAAGAGAAAGTGGGGGAGAAAGAGAAGAAGAGGAGAGATGGCAGTTAGGTATGGTCACAGTCACATAATGTATAATGTGAATGTATATTTACTGTAGAGTGCAGGCAGGGACTCCGGCAGGACTAACTATGACAGCATAACTAAAAGGGAGAGCCAGGAGGAAACACAAACATGAGGGCTCCCTGAGATGTAAAGCAAACAATCACCTCACCGTCAACAAACCTGAGTGATCAAATGAGAGTGAGGAAGACAGCATCTAAACATACCAGTTCACCATAATACTCTACGTCCATGAGTCTCCCAGATCTGCTCCTTTACCTATGGCAAATCTATTTATAAAAATGCTTGGCTATGCAGACTGTGTCTGAGTCCCGAACACTATTTGGAAGTCTATTCCATAATTTTGGGGCTTTGTAAGAAAAAGCTCTGCCCCCAGCTGTAGTTTTCATAATACGCGGTACTGACAAGCAGCCTGCATCCTTTGATCGAAGTAGGCGTGGCGGATCGTAAGACACTAGCAGTTCGCTCAGATACTGCGGCGCGAGACCATTTAATGCTTTATATGTCAAGAGTAGTATTTTAAAATCAATGCGAAATTTCACAGGGAGACAAAGTAGTGAAGATAGGATAGGGGTGATGTGCTCATATCTTCTGGTTCTAATGAGGACTCTCGCTGCTGCATTCTGGACTAGCTGAAGCTTGTTTATGCACCTAACAGAACAACCAGACAGTAAGGCATTACAATAGTCCAACCTAGACGTGATAAAAGCATGAACTAGTTTTTCTGCATCGTTTAGCGACAATATATTTCTTATGTTGGCAATATTTCTGAGGTGAAAGAATGCTATCCTGGTGATATTATCTACATGAGCTTCAAATGAATGGCTGAAATCTATAATCACGCCGAGGTCTTTTACTGTTGCACTTGATGGAACAGAAAGACCATCTAAAGTTACGGTGTGATCTAAGATTTTACTTCTAGCTGTATGCGGTCCTGTGACTAGAACTTCTGTCTTATCCGGATTAAGCAGAAGGAAGTTAATTAGCATCCAATTTCTTATGTCCTGCACACATTGCTCAACTTTAGTAAGATGGTTTTTCTCATCAGGTTTTGTTGAGACGTATAGCTGTGTGTCGTCAGCATAACAATGAAAACTAATACCATGCTTACGGATTATGTTGCCCAGATGAAGCATGTAAAGGGAGAAAAGCAGTGGGCCTAAAACTGAACCCTGTGGAACGCCAAACTCCACTAGAGAACATGGAGAATAATCACCATTTAAGTCTACATACTGATAACGATCGGTCAAATAGGATCTGAGCCAGGAGAGGGCTGTACCCTTAATTCCTACTACATTTTCTAATCTGTGAAGAAGAAGAGCATGATCAATGGTGTCAAAAGCTGCACTGAGGTCGAGTAATACAAGCATAGTTATACAACCCTGATCAGAGGCCAATAGGAGGTCATTTACTACTTTAACGAGTGCTGTTTCTGTGCTTTGATGAGGCCTAAATCCTGACTGATATAGTTCATGTATGCCATTTCTATGTAGATATGAGCATAGCTGCTCCGCTACTATCGTTTCCAGAACCTTAGAGATAAAGGGGAGGTTTGATATTGGCCTGTAATTGGACAGCTGACAGGGGTCGAGGTCAGGTTTCTTAATTATTGGTTTGATAACTACTAATTTAAAAGATTTTGGAACATAACCAATGCTGAGTGAGGAATTAATTATTTCTGTTAGTACTGGTACTATCTGTTTCAGAAAATGTGTCGGTATAGGATCTAATATACAGGTTGATGAATTTGCAGATGAGTGAAATTAGTTCATTCTCTTCAAGGGGAGTAAAGTATTCTAGGTTTGAATCTGACAAGGCTAGGTTAACATCTGTATCAATTACATTGTTCGGTTTCAAAGCCTCAATTTTATGATTGATATTTACAGTTTTATTATTAAAAAAGTTCATGAAGTCCTCACTGTTGCATGATGTTGTGGAGATTTCTGTAGTGGTCTTATTTCTGGTTAATTTGGCTACGGTATTAGATAAAAATCTAGGATTATTTTTATTTTCTTCTATAAGAGTGGAGAGATACGTTGATCTAGCTACACTAAGAGCTTTCCTATAGTTCAGGATGCTCTCTTTCCATGCTTTTTGAAATACTAACAATTTAGTTTGACGCCATTTACGCTCTAATTTCCGAGCGGTCTGTTTTAAAGTGCGCGTGTGATCGTTATACCAGGGAGCGAGTTTCTTATCTCTAATAATTTTTCTTTTAGCTGGAGCTACATTATCTAAGGTACAACGAAATGTTGACTCTAAATATTCAGTCGCCTGATCGAGTTCTGTGGGGTCAGACGGTGACCTAATCGAAGCTCGTAACTCTGGGAGATTACTGATAAAACTCTGTGTGGTAGTTGATGTGAATGTACGTTTAATACGGTAGCGCGGTGCTGTGCGTACATTATCACTGTGACACACTTGAATGTAGACAAGGTAGTGATCTGAGATCATTTCAGACAGTGCAATTGTGAATACATTTCTTATACTTAATCCGAAAAATATTATTAAGTCTAAAGTGTGACCTGCTTTATGAGTGGGTCCTACTACATACTGATTTACGCCTATGGAGTCCAGTATGGACATAAATGCTGTTCTCAGAGGGTCTTCTGAATTCTCAAAATGAATGTTAAAATCTCCGGGCAATTAACGCTTTGTCTACAGAAACGACTAGGTTTGAGATGAAATCTGCAAATTCACTAAGAAATTCAGAATACGGCCCTGGAGGTCTGTAAATTATAATTAGTGGAATCGACTGAGCTGACTTAATATACTTAAATACACTCATGTTACTATAAAGAATTTCAAATAAGTTAAATTTGTGTCCATGTTTTTGTACGATAGACAGATTATCATTATGAATAACTGCGACGCCTCCTCCTCTACCAGTTAGCTGAGGCTGGTGTATGTAGCTGTACCCAGGAGGACTAGCTTCATTTAAAGCTACATACTCGTCCTGTTTAATCCAGGTTTCAGTTAAACAGAGTATATCAAACTCCTGATCTGTGATAATTTCATTAACAATAACTGCTTTTGATGCGAGAGATCTAATATTTAACAATCCTAGCTTCAGATCAGAGCTGCCAGCTGCGCATTCAGTATGATCGGAGTTTGTGGTCTTTATGTTAATTAGATTATTGAAACAGACTTTCTGAGTCTTTCTACATTTTTGCTTAGATCGGGGAACAGACACAGTCTCAATATGGTGAACCCTGAGTGACGACTCTATGCAGCTAGCAGACGGTTGGTTTAGCCTGTCTGTCTGCTCCCTGGCCTGGGCTCTGGATTGGCACCGATTAACTAGACCTCTACTGAGACTATGAGCTATACTGCAGGAAATGAGAGCAGCACCTTCCCGAGTGGGATGGACACCGTCCCGCCCTAACAGGCCAGCTTTGCCCTCAAAGGTCTTCCAATTATCTATGTAGCCCACATTGTTCCAGTATTCCCGGTATTCCAGCCTCCCTCTCTGCCGTGCCTCCCGCATCAGAAGTTCTTTAACCTGGCACCGGTGTACACGAAGAATGACAGGCTGAGGTCTCTGCCCTGAAGCGGGTTTGGATATAGGTGGGCTCTATCAATCTCAGGCAGGGATGGCAGCGTTTCACTCCCAAACAGCTCGCACAGAAATTTCAAGAAGAACTCGGTAGGGAGTCCACCTTCAGTACCTTCCGGAAGACCCAGGACACGCAGGTTTTGTCTCATGCTCCGGCCTTCTAGGCCCACGACTTTGGCCGTTAATTTAGTGTTGTTTTCCCGAAGTCCAGAGCAGATGTTCTCCAACTTGGTCACACGATGGTTCAGGTCATCCGTAGCGAGTTCTAGTGAAGGTAAGCACTGTCCATGGTCCTCTACTTGGACTTGAATTTGGTCCAGTTTACTTTCCAGTAAACTAAACGAAGATTTAAATTCAGCCGCTAACGCTTCACTGTGTTTATCTAACAGCGCGGAAATAGTCTCGACTGTTAGAGCGGTCGCAGTGTCGTCTTTTTTCCCGGCTTTAACACTCCTGGTAGCCATTATAAATGAAAAGTAAATAACCGTGGGGTAAAGTATAAAGTTATTGTAAAATAAAGATTTAATTTAACATTTAGAGACGAATAAGGGAGTGAAGAAATTCCAAATTGTCGGAGCACCTAACTCGCACGTCTACTCCATGTGGCTACTAACCGGAAGTCGATCGAGATCATGAATTTTAATGTTCGGTTAGTCCGTAGGTTGGTTTGTGGTTGGTAGACTGTGGTGAGCTTTTGGGTCACGCCCCAGTGTCGGCAGATGGTGTTAATTAGTTGGGAAGTGAACTGTGGACCCCTGTCAGAAACCAGATAAGCTGGCGTGCCCCACCGTGTGAAAATCTCCCTGGTTAAGATGGTGACTATGTTGTGATCCTTGGTCGTTCTTAGTGGAAACATCTCGACCCATTTGCTGCAGTAATCGACGACCACCAGCAGATGTTCATTGAGCCGGGATGAACGGGGAAATGGACGCATTAGTAAACCTGCAGCTTACTAATACGAGGTTTCTATTTCTGACAAGTGACGCAGTTTTTACAATATTCCTAGACATCTTCGCATATCTCCAGCCAGTAGGCGACCTCCAGCAGCCTCCTCAGGGCCACCATACTTCACTGTAGGGATGGTATTAGCTTGGTGATGAGCGGTGCCTGGTTTCCTCCAAACGTGACGCCTGGCATTCACACTAAAGAGTTCAATCTTTGTCTCATCAGATCAGAGAATTTTGTGTCTCATGGTCTTAGAATCCTTCAGGTGTCTTTTGGCAAGCTCCAGGTGGGCTGCCATGTGCCTTTTACTAAGGGAGTGGCTTCCGTCTGGCCACTCTACCATATAGGCCTGATTGGTGAATTGCTGCAGAAATGGTTGTCCTTCTGGAAGGTTCTCCTCTCTCCATAGAGGACCTCTGGAGCTCTGACAAAGTGACCGTCGGGTTCTTGGTCACCTCCCTGACTAAGGTCCTCTTCCCTCGATTGCTCAGTTTAGATGGCCGGCCAGCTCTAGGAAGAGTCCTGGTGGTGTCGAACTTCTTCCACTTACGGATGATGGAGGCTACTGTGCTCGAAGCAGCAGAAATTTTTCTGTAACTTTCCCCAAATTTGTGCCTCGAGACAATCCTGTCTTGGAGGTCTACAGCCAATTCCTTTGATTTCAAGCTTGGTTTGTGCTCAGACATGAACTGTCAACTGTGGGACCTTATGTAGATAGGTGTGTGCCTTTCCAAATCATGTTCAATCAACTGAATTTACCATAGGTGGACTCCAATTAAGCTGCAGAAACATCTCAAGGATGATCAGGGGAAATGGGATGTGCCTGAGCTCAATTTTGAGCTTCATGGCAAAGGCTGTGAATACTTGGGTACATGTGCTTTCTCAATTTTTTTATTTTTAATAAATTTGCAAAAATCTTAAGTAAACTTTTTTCATGTCATTATGGGGTGTTGAGTGTAGAATTCTAAGTAAATAATTTAATTTAATCCTTTTTACAATATGTCTGTGACATAACAAAAAAGTGATGCGAATACTTTCCGGATGCACTGTAGAAACCTCAGATCATCAATTTCTTAAATAGTTAAACCAGCTTGAGTGGCACTTTCAGTCATGCCATGATCAAGTCACAATTTTTACCTGCATGATTTTGTGCATTGTGCAACTGCAACATGATTGGTGGAGAGCAAAATTGCATTAACCATAAGATGCGTGTGTTAAAATTATTGTTTTTTTTTAGCCATCACTACCAGACTCAAATTCTTTGTTTTTAGTGTTTAAGTTTGGAAGGCAAGTCTCTGACTTGCAGAAAGAAATGAACTGTGATTCTGTGTAGATGTGAACAAATTGCAGATGTAGCTCCTGTGTATTGTGCAAAACAATAGACACTGCACCAGATACCAATATTTACAATTATATACAATTGAAACTTGGATTGTGAGCATAATTCGTTATACACACACAAACGTACAAAATAAATGATGCTTTATGCGCACACACACAGTCACAGTGTTATAATAAACAGTACACGCGCATGGATGTTGACTATACGAGTGACGCATGAGCACTGAGACAGAGCATGGAAGATGATTACAATTCTGCAGTGCAAGAGTGAGAAGAACTATTGGCTCAGCTGTGATCACGTGATGCTTGGCATCAAAACAAGAAGCGTATGCGTGCCACATAATACTCAAGGATGCTTGGTATATCAAGACTCACTCATTTATGAAGTCAAAATTTATTTAAAAATTTTGCTCGTCTTGTGGAACACTCGCACATCGGGTTACTCGCAATCTGAGGTTTTACTGTAAAATATTTTCAGTGTGTAAGTGAATGTATAAATTGTCCAAATTTCAGCATATTGTACAGTGGTTACAAAATCGGAATAACCATCCCGCCGCGCATACCGCCGTTTAAAGCAACAGCGGCCAAAATAAATCAGTTGCATTTCAAAGTCATTCGTAAAATGGCCGCCAGGTGGCGCAAAGTGACATTTTCATTCATCGCAGTAAATACAACAGTGATGGTAATTTCCACAACAAACATGAAAAATCTGAACCAGAGCTATTGATGTGTACTGTACAATAATGAGTAAAAAAAAAAATTATAGTAGATTTATTAACTGAAATAAATGACCATATTTTTCAAGAGAATTTTCAAGCCCCACTCATCAAACAAAATTATAACGAAATCGGCCAAGTTTACTATTTATTTAAATATAAATTTATAAACCAATAAGATCAAATAACACCAAGTTATTATTATAACAGGCTTACTTCGTCACTTATCAAAGAAGTACACTTGCTTTCAAAGAAGTCGAGTGGCTTATTAACGTCTCTGGTGTGCATTGTCTATAAGTGGCCGCTTGGTGTAGCGGTTAGAACGCTCGGCCAGAGATCTGCAAAGCCCCGGTTCGAATCCCGAGTGATGATGTTTTAAAATTGTTTTATTTTAAAACTAAATAAAATGTTTTAAGTATGCTTAAGATAGAGTCTTATAAAGGCTATGTAGACTTATATAGTTTTATTATATATTTTTTGCACATTAATCTGAGTCCTCATCTGTTAGATCTGTTTATAATTTTTTTGGCCGGCTTTGCGCGGCAGCGTGCGGGAAGCTGTGAAAATGCCCTTCATTACCTGTAGGGGGAAGTCGTGTTTCAGTCTGAAGTATTGAGTGTCTATTGAAGCCGAAAATGTGTCCAAATTAAACCGCGCATGCGTGTTTGGAGACGCTGTGCCCGCGCTGTGTATCAGTCGGTTGGGAATCATCATGGAGGTACAACACGGCGTGGCTGCAGCTGGAGTTTGTCGTGTTCGAGGTAAGTTTAGCTTTCTTTTTTGGATGTGATTCTCGCTTTCATGACTCCCAATTAATGTTCATCTTAATCTCAGGACTTACAATTAGCAATATTTCAGTTTTTAATAGTGTGGAGATTCACAAAACACCGTTTTCGTGTAAAAACCTGAACCTACGGAGCCCCCCAGGGGTCCTGTGGTAAATAAATAAGTAAATAACGAACCGAGCAAGCGGATTAATACACCGAGATGTGTGTTTCTTACCCCCACACCTCGTGAAAACAGCGTGTTAATAAGTTACAAGTTAAATTTCAACTGTAAAGAACCTGTACATATGTTCATACAGTATTGACAGCAGCTCTAATTTGTCTAAATCGCATTGCAGACAATAAAAATAAGTCGAGTCATCCTGTGACCCTGCATGCTTAATCTTTCCACACATGATTCTTGCTTCTCACTTTTTCCTTAATCCCTCACTGTTCTATCTTGTATTTTTCTAACGGTGTCAGAAACCTTGTGTTAGTAGCACTGCTTGACATGCTTGATGCCTTCCTCTTTTGTAATTTGCTTTGGATAAAGGCAAAACTTACAAAAGATGAAGAAATGCCTAAATGTAGTTGTACGAATTAAAGATTATGTAATGATACAATGTAAATATTTTCACAGAAACAAAGCGTAAAGATGAGACATGAATCTGAAGAGGATCTCTTTGATGATTTCCTGGTAAAGCATTGTTTTCTTATTAATTATACAATTTATTAATACCTTGAATATAGTGTTTGTTGCATTGGACAGAAGCATATAAATGCAAATGAATATATAAATCTGAGTAATTATTGAACGAATTTTCATGTTTGGACTAACCCTTTAAATACAAACTCAGCATTCATCATAGGATTTCCTGACACTGTAAAGGTGCAGAGTAATCTATGGAGTGTAGCCATCTCATGCCATGTTTTACAATGTTGTATTGATGCAAGCTTATTGCTAAAGCAATTTAACCCAAGTTTATGAAGTATCTGAAGTATATGAAGTGATGGTTATTTTTTTATCATCAATTATTTTTATTTTTTTCTCTGTGAAATGAAGTCAGCACAGGTTGAAGCAATTCAGATTTTTTTTTTGTTTCTCAAAATAAATTATTTATTTTCTTGTAAATTTTATGCAGGGGGACAGACGAAGTGATGCCAGTATGCACCTTCTTAAAATCCTTGTCGTCTGTGCTGTTGAAGGGGAAGGACCAGTTGGTGTATCCATAATCCTTGAAAGAGAGGAAATTTTGCAAGAATGTGGCAATAGCTCCGAGCACTGCGCTACACATTTGAGCTATTTTCAGAAAGTGCTTCTAGAACTTGATGGGATTAAGCTATCACCAAAAGTGCAAGCTTTAAAGATGAAGTTATCATCTTAAAACATTTGATTTGGCTTGTCTTTACAAGTCTTTACATGTTGTGTTTACATGTTCAGCTTAAAATGTTTTAATGCGTTATGGTTTCAATGGCATACTTTTAAGTGCACAAGTCCAGAGTGCTAATTTGAATGTTGCAACTTCACTGCTTCAGAGGGCTATTAAGTTTTAACGTTTATTCTACAGTTTGTTTAATGTATTTTCTGCTGTATTTTATTTCTAAATGAATGCTGTATTTTATTTATTATTATTATTATTTTACACAATTTTGTTTAAAACAAGTATTTCAGGCCCTGGTGCCGTGCAGTTGTTTCTATGGATGCAAAATTTAGCTGAATGCACTTTTATTAAAAAGACAACTTGTATCTAGACTGTGAATGTCACAAATATTTGGTAATGTTGGTGAATAAACTGTTTAATTATATTTTAGTTGTGTGATTTATGAAAGATGTTCCTAATGTTACGTCAGAGGACATGCGCCGATGTTTATCACACATTCCAATAAGAGAGAGATTACTCACTCCCAAAGTTTTTTTTGCGCCATATTTCGATTTTTAAAAAAGTTGCTCATTTTCACCACGAACACGGATGAGCCTTCGGGTTTCCTCAGCCGTCCCTATAATATAAATTACAAAACTGTGGTCACGTTGCAGTAAGTAAGAATAGTGTAAGCACCGTTCATTTACATGTACACATATGGCCGTAAGCTAAACAAACAATGCGTTATCAAATGCTCGGCAAACTGCCGTGCTACTGAACTTTCATATTTGTTTGTAGCATGCAGTAAAGTGTATGTGACATAAAAATATATATTTGTAATATAGTGCAATCTGTGCTATCCGCTAGCAAACTTTAGCCATTTTTTTGCAAACGTTTCTTTACAGAACATCACCACAAACACAAGACTAAAGGTAATATACATATAATGAAAACTTGTCATAAAAATCTTTATTAATGGTAAAAATTAACATTTATGTCTCTGATTGCTCGAGTGAGCAGCCATGTTGAAAATTTCGCTTAGCCCTTCGTTTGAAGTGAGGTCCCGAAAAATCTTCGTTTGGAGGGCCATCTGGCCCTTCCCCCTCCCCCTACACCTCCAACCAAAAGAGAAATGAGACACCTCTACCCCTGCATGTGAACACGCCAAGTGGAAGGGTAGGGGGAAGGGGTTTGGTATTCAGCCTTAATATTGGAGCAATAAAATTTACTTAAAATCTATGTGTCCAAATTGTTACGAGGATTTTATCAAGTAAATCTTACAAGTTCTTTTTTTCAGTGAATGGTGAACACGATGATTTAAGAATTTAATTAAACACGAATATTTATTGTGTGTGTGTGTGACCGGTGCAAGGGCCATTGTCACTCATACTGTCGTAGTTTTTAGAGCCCTAAAAAAGCATTCGCTAGTAAGTAAGTAAATAAAAGACAAATGAATAAATAGTTTTAAATTATATATATATATATATATATATATATATATATATATATATATATATAATGGAAATATGTATAAAGAAAATATAATCAATATTTTCATGTTTAATTACAAAAAAAAAACATTTTAATGGTTAGTGACTGTTGCAGACATTTACACTATTTTTGAGAACTATTAAGTTCTCCTTCAACGTGTCATAGCCGATAACTGCCCCTTTGATCTGCTGGGTACGGCGGGGCGTCGAGTGCTGATCAGTTTGTGTAAAGTACGCTACTTTACACTGATCAGCAATCGACGCCCCGCCATACCCAGCAGATCAAAGGGGCACACTCATAAACTCTCCCTGTACACACACACAAACTCTCCGTGCACACACATAAACTCTCCGTGCACACACACACACGATTTATAGATAAATGCAGACATAAACACGCCACCCCCCAGGAAAACAACAAACACAAATATATAGACTACAGTACTCGCTTTTCCAACAGGCTAGCGCGCTCCGATGTGAGCCGATTTATTCAAGTCATAATTAGAGAATATAGAGAGATTAATAACAGAGAAAGCATAATAAGATGTCTATACAGTAAATAAAAAGAAAAGTATCCAATCCAACTATTAAGTCTGATTTTATTGCTATCATTAACCATTTCTGTTATATGTTTATTTTATATTATTTTATTTTATATTACATTATTTTTTATATATTATATTTACACAATGCTTGCTCTGAAGGACTTTATCTAAAAGCCAGACTGACCAAGTTTCTAATTCACTGCTGACGTAGTTAAATATGCTAATACTGTATATACGTATAGGTTACATTTTAAAAGTACAATCGCAAGTAAATTACAAACTGAAAGTAATGTAAAATATGAATAAACCAGTATTAGACACAGATATACGATATGGTAGTATATACAATGAAAAAGCTATTTACACGAGTGCTCAAATGTAAAGCAAACGCAATTATTAATTTATTGTGTATATTTAACTTCATTCAGCCATTTAAGTTATATGAAGAATAACGTTCCTAACCCACTATTATTTTAATAAAGTTGGCCTAATACAATATTGTTTGCAATGCTGAAGCAAACCTGATTTTGTTTTAGTTTATTCGCTGAATACAATGCGACCCACATCACCTCTTGGTGAAGACCCACAGAAACCGTTACTGTAATCCCCCTTCTCACCTTGGTGTGAAAGTTATCAAACCGGTTTTGCTGATGGGGTAATTCTGCTTCAAGCACTTTCCGATGCTGTTGCTAGGAAATTCCACCCCACAGCCCACAACAACAAGCAAATAAGAGACATAATTAACGAACTTCTTAGAAAGAAAAGATTGAGTTTTCTCTTTTCTAAAAAAAAAAAATTAATGAATGCTCTTGCTTTTGTAAAGATTTTGAGTGACCATTTGCCATATACAGTACGGCCTGCTTTATTATATATTTAATAAAACTTTATTGCAACTAAATTGTGTGTGTGCCTTATTGAATATTTAATAATGCTTCCGGAACATTGTTGTCCATACGTTTTACAGTATGTACAGTATATTGAAAACAGTGAAACATAAAACACAAACCGAAAGGACAAATTAAGGAATGTACGAAACATTAACACCTTTACCGTGTTCAAATAAATACTGTAGAGTTATTGGAGTTATTGCATTATGTTTCAAGACATCCTTAATTTAAAAAAAATTTCCCTAATTATATGTCCACAAATACTTTGACAACATACACTTATCAAGTTATCCACATAAACTTATCAACACAAACTCTCCGTGCACGCACACACAATCTCTAAAAAATTTATATTAATAACATACATATACAAATAAACAAAAATATAAACGTCTATATTGAAGTTTACGGTGAACGCAGAGTCGGCTAAGCAGACGTGATGACGCGCGCGCCCTCACCTCTGTTACGGCTGCCTACAGTATTTGGCCAAAAGAATTATAATAATTGAACGATATGCCTGGTCCTGGAAAGAGACATCAACAGTCCGGCGCTGAGAAACGAAAGAACCGAAAGAAGAAAAAAAAAGCCTAAGATGAAGCCCGTGCATCAATTCCAGAAATAAAACTTTACTTTATTCTGTCGACGTTAATAATGTAATAACGTAACGTTAACGTAAAATAACGCAAATTTCATTTAACAGCAGGGGGGACAATAAATATATATTTTTATAAATTTATTGCATTGTTTATGTTGTTTACAGTCAAGCCATCAACATACAATAAAATGTAAACATGAGATCTAAACTAAAAACTGTGCTCCCTGTGCTGGTGCTGGCAATATCATCTCTTTGTTCTGCTGTCTCCGGCTCCCTCCCTGGTTCTGAATCTGCCCCTTCCTCTACTCTCACTGCAGGGATTAAAGTGAAAAAAAGTCTTCTGACTGAACTTTTTTCAGGCCAAGCCATATTCCTTTAACAAACACTTTATTTAAATAGTCGAGACCAATAGCTTTAGGGGAGATTAAACCGCTTTAATATTGCCAGTTTGCATATTTTAAAAGCTATTTGTAATCTTTGAAAAAAAAATACCTTGACAAATAATCAACCATCTACCACATATCTTTTCAGTGCATGTTTTTATTTATCTTATAACACCAAACAATGTTTTGTGAAACTCTTAATAATTAACAGAAAAAAGTAATAGCACCACCATTAAATTCCAAAAAGTGCTTTTTCAGTGCATGTTTTATGTATCTTAAAGAAAACATCTTCGTTTTCAGCTTAGATGACAAATCGGATTTCCAGTAAGCAGCAATGCCATGTGTGCAAGTAGTTGGCATGTGCATTAGACATAGACAATCTTGAAAGTGCACTCTTGTCTTTGACAACTGATTGCATTAAATTAACTAGTGGTTGTGAGACTGTGACCGACAGGTCATGCTCCGCTATGAAAGAACATAGGCGCACTTATACATCGCGCACACGGTCGGCCACAGATGTGTGAATCTCCGTTGTGGTTCTTGTCGCACCAGACAGGGAGCATGTGTACTGTTAGAGCACGAACCGCAGCATTGTGACTAGCTGCTGACTGATGGCGAGCTCGCACTTTGTTTTGCCATTATTGCCATATTGAAGTTTCCTGTGGCATACTGTGCAAAGACACCTACCTGGATGTTTGATTTTTTTTAGTCCACGAACTAAAAGGCTTGCCATTCTCCCCAATTTCGCTAAGCCAAGCCCATCTCCATTTATTTATTTTTTTTTACATTTTATCAATCTCCGAAACATCGGAGCCTTCCTGCATTAAGTGTGTCCATGCGATCTTAAATATAGTTATACCGTAGCCTGACACGTAGTTCTTCAAAACTAAACCAAAACCCGGAGTGGATTCATACCGGAGTGATAACAAAACGCTTAGAGTGGAGAGAGGAACGTGCATTCGCTCCACTCCAGGCTTTGATCACATCCTCCTCAGCAGGCTGAATACACTGTCTTTCCTTAATTTAAGACCCATGTAAGCCTATATATACACAGCATTAAAATTATGAAAAGTGAATTTTAAACATTAAGGACAGGCGGAACAGTGTGATTGACGGAAATCCGTCGATGACTCGCTACAATTAACGGAAATCCGTCGTAACGACGGAGAACTTTAATCCCTGTCACTGTCTCAGAACAGACTGACTCCTGAAGCAGAAAAAAAATGCAGGAAATTATGTTTTCTAACATGCGTTAGATAGTTTTTTTTATCACTCTATACACAATACTTTGCTATTTTTATAGATGTTGAGCATCGTGAGCAAGCCCGAGATCATATTAACGTTAATTATCACCAGCCGGCAAGAATAGGCCGGCTCACGAGTAACGTGAGTTGGGAGCACACCAATCGATTCGACTATGGTTAATCGCTCACTCCGTAGGCTCCCTGAATAGGCGGGAAAGGGATGGAGCCGCGCATTTGTGCCGGCTGGAAAAAATAAAAAATAAACAGATCTAACAGATGAGGATGCAAAAGTAATAAAACTATATAAGTCTACATAGCCTTCATAAGACTCTACTTTAAGCGCACTTAAAACATTTTATTTAGTTTTAAAATAAAACAATTTTAAAACATCATCACTCGGGATTCAAACCAGCGCTTTGCAGATCTCTGGCCGAGCATTCTAACCGCTACACCAAGCGGCCACTTACAGTGGGAGCCACGCCAAATAGCCGCGACAGTGTGGCTGAAGTGTGAATGGCATGTGAATGGCCTTTGCACGCCGTAATCCCCCCTCCCTTTTCTGGCCGAAAGGCGTGTCAAGATTTCACAGTAAACACGCCCATTCAAGCCCAATTTATTCATTTACCTGGTGCCACCACTAGATGGCGATTCGTTCTCAAGAACACGTTAAAACAAGCCAGCTGCGCTGAGTTGCAATCACGTGATTTTAACAACCCGCCTCCACCCCCGCCGAACTGACGCTACCAAACTACAGAGATGAAGATGGCGGCTTAACGGACTATTCGTGGTAAGTGATGTTTTATTTTATAAAATGTGTTTGGGGTAGTTTACAGTTTATTTCCCAGTTTAGTTTTTTTATTGGCCGTTTTAAATATCACTGGCAGCACCAGCAGCGGTCAGATGTGACTTTAGAGAACTTAATGATCTGTTTACCAAGTCTGGAGTTAATATTACAGCTTAGTGTCAGTGTCACACACTCACAATGTCAATCCACTTTAACTCAAAAACATGCTCAAGCTTCGACAATACTATTAATGTCCCTATTACAAGAGCTGCACTACCCGGTGAAGAGTGTTTGTGTTCTCTGTAAATACTGAGAGAATCTCACCGCGTGTTGTCTGGATAAATTCAGCGCTTATTTATTCTCTGGTTAAGAGTTAATCTGCAGGTTATTTCTGTGACTGTAATATAATGTGATGCAGTTGATGAGGGACACAGACTGAGGGGAGCTGTACAGGAGCTAGTAACGCTCATAACCCGGTTTATATTTTATACACTTTCCGCGGTAGCGCGAGCGCTTAGTTAACGAGCTGAATAACAACACAGAAGTGTTTATCAGTTAGGAGGAGGAGGGGGGAGGTGTGTGTGTGTGTGTGTGTGTGTGTGTGTGTGTGAGGGGCTTCAGTAAGTTATAGTTTGGCTTCAGGGATGAACTAATGCTCATATACGAGTGTTATATCGCTTAACTTATTTGTATGAGAAGCGCATTAAGTAAAGTCTGGGTTAATTTAATGCAGACGATAATACAGACAGTCACTGGTTAACACTAACACTGTTCACTGGTTAACACTAACACTGTTCACTGATTAACACTAACACTGTCCACTGGTTAACATTAGCACAGGCAGATTATTTACATTACAGAATCCCCAAAACAGTACTTTACACACTCTGTGGTAAATAGGTTTATTAATATATTTTATTTTTATTAGAACTATATGTTCTGTAAAGTTTATTTGTCTTTGTCTTGACTAAATTCTCCTGTTGTCTTTAAGCAGAGCTCCGCTGTGGAGGATTGGGGGGTCAGACGGCTGACGGCTGGACTTTTGGAGCTACAGGACTGGAGGAGCCTGAACAAGCTGTTGAGGGAGCTGTGGGATGACGTCACAGTCCGACAGCTTTAGAATGATGTTTGATCAGGTCTACTGTATATTCTGAACATAGTACTGCAAAATGTCTGATACAGTACTTTGGGGGAAACAAAGACTTAAACTGTTAAACATTATTAATAACAAATATGTAATAGTTTTGATATTTGAAAAATTAATATTTTAATGTAAAAGGACTATAGATAGAGACTTATAAGCAGCTGGTGTATCCGGGTTGTTTAATGAACTTTAAGCAAAAAGACAACATGTATTCATCTGTTTTATATAAATTACTGTTTTAACTTTGACTAGTTTTGGAAGAATAAATTGAATTGTTAAAGTGATGTTTTGCGTGTTTTAATTTTGGGGGATTGTTTGGATATTTAAAAATTGTTTAGTTGAACCAACAACTTCAATGGGCAAAAAATGGGACACAACTTTGTTTTAAATAGTCAAAGAGTTGGGCTGAAAATAATAATAATAATTATTGATCATAGAAACAAATGAAACCAGTTAAACACTTGATTATATGTGTTTGTGATTGTGACCCATAATAATTTTTTCTCAGTATAAATAAATGTTTTGGGTTTTAAGAACTCCAAAAGAGCAACGACAAACTTGGTATTCTTCCACCTTCCACTCCTGAGTATGACATGGTGTTAATTGCTCTGTGTGTGCGTGTGTGTTTTTGGCGGGGGGATGGGTGTGTGTGTGTGTTTTCGGCTGTTCAGCAGTTCTAAACACAAGCACAGTTTTTGTCCTTAACTAAAATACTTCAATACGTTAATAATGAATTTATTTTGCTGAATAAGGTAATAAGCGATATTTAAACCAACCCAGTAAGTTAAGTAAGTGTTCCATACATTAAAGTACTGTGTATAACCAAGTGCCCTAGCAAACACAGTTACAGTACAGTTTACAGTACAAACAGAGTGTGTGCGCTGGGGGGATTGGAAGGTGAGTGAGAATACTCATTTACAAGACAAAAGACGGTCAGAGGCAGCGCCGTTCTAGACCAGACAACACGGGGTGGGGGGAGGGGGGCCTTACTGTATAGTAACAGTATTGTATTTGCTGAATTGTGTTGAGGCACGCAAACCCCCTGACCACAATAAGGTGGCAATCCCTCAGGGGGAAACTAAAAAAAAAAAAAAAAAAAAAAATATATATATATATATATATATATATATATATATATATATATATATATATATATATAATATCCTTAATCCAGATTTTATCAATCAATGACATAACATTTATCTAAGCTGGATGGTCAAATTCTCAAAAACGTTTAACCTAAAGTAAGACTTAACACACTATAACTAAAATATTTACAAAACTGAAAGGTTGTCTTATGAATAATAAAAAATACAAACTAAATTAAAACAGATGGGCTGTTGAACAGATCATAATATGTTTTATGTTTTCTGATTATAAATGATATATGGGTTGATTTTAGAAAGGCTAAATGAAATAGCTAGTTTTGGTCATGTCAGTCCAGTAACTATACTATGTAAAAGTAATTATAATATGAATTAATTAAGGGCAGGACCTAACCTAATGTTAATAATTTACACCATGATAACATTAGTATTCATGTTTTTGTATATATTTTTAAATGTTCAAATGAACGTTTCAGAGTATATAATTTGTCGTGTCATCTGTGATTGAGACCCATGAGTTAAATTGAAATATTTTTTATAGGTAGTAAGCCAGGTTTTAGTAACCTTGGATAAATCAGCATGAAAGCCCTCTCTCGCGCACGCGCTCTCACGCTATCTCTCGCACTCACACACACACTGTACACACACACAGACACACACAAATAATACATGAAATCGCGTAAAACCAAATGAAACTAGGGTAAAAAATATGAGCAGTAAAATACAGTAGTATCCTGTAGGTGATTCCTGTCCTGTGATAACAGGCACTAACACTCTAGAACTGTTTACTTCTGTTAGTTTTGTTTTCAAGTGTGAATGTTTATGGGGATTAAATCTGTCTCTGCTGCTGCATCTATACACCGTTGTGATAAGTGATTTGTGCCCCATCAGATCTTTAATGTGAGACATTATGCTGGTTAAATGACTAAAGACACTGATCCGTATGGACAGAGATTTGTTCCAGATATTATGCGCCATTAATCAATTTGTTATGCCAATTTGACTTTCAGCGAAAACATCAAAAATATAACGAAAACAAACCCAAGCAGAAGTTACATTTTAAGCTTTACTTTCAAATTCAAATTTGATTTGTCACATACACAGCGCGATATGCAGTAAAAAGCTTTGGGTGCTTTAGGTGAGACTCGAACTCGGCATTGCTTCACCTGGACTGCTTTATAAGTGTCACGCGCTAACCGATTGCGCCACTGGAGCCACACGGAAGTTGGTCTTGTCAGAGTATCCTCTCTCTCGTGCGCGCACACACACACACACACACACACACACACAAACACACACACATGAAATTGCGTAAAACCCAACGAAATATAAGCAGTAAAAAAAATCTGTAAAAATACATTAGTATAACAGGCGCTAACCCTCTGGAACTTTTTTTTTACTATTGTTTCCAAGTGTTTATGGGGATTTAATGTGTCTGTGCTGCCGCATCCATTCACAGTTGTGATAAGTGATTAATGCCCCATCAGATCTTTTGACGGGAGAGCATTGTGCATGATTAAATGACTAAAGAAATACTGATCCATATGGGCAGATATTTATTCCAGGTTGCATGCGGCATTAATTGCCTCTTATGCCACTTGTAGACTATCAGTGAAAAAATCAGCGAAAACATCATCAAAAATATAACGAAAACAAACCCAAGCAGACGTTACATTTTGAGCTTTACTTTGCAGCAAAATATTATCTATCAGTATATTAAATGGAACTAGGTAAAATACACCGTAATGTAAAATACTGTACATAGCCTGCGTTTTTATTCCGTACCTACAATGATCGGTATAGACAAATTACAGCCGCTACCGTGTCTTTAAGGATCATTTCAGGATGTCTTAAAAATATTTCACTAACTAATTTTATTAATTCATTATTAAATAATAAATAGCATAATCATCATGGGTTGTGTATTGAGTGATTTAACAAATCTGTTTTATTAATCGGTTTGTTGTTGTTGTTTTTTCATCTATTTATGAAACTATGTTGACAATGCAAGAACTGTCTGTATATTAAAGATACGGTATTGGGCTTCCTGGACACTGCAGTTAACTGTGCCAGTCAATGCTCCATCTGGCGGAATTATACGGCATTGCAACAATCTTTTTAGAAAGCGCATGGGGGCGTTTATGGGGCGGGGCATCGTTAACTGCGTCATCGCGGGGGATCACATTCCATGCACGAATCCTGCATTAACCCTTCATGGATCTGCCACGGAGCAGTCATGCTCCAGGCGGCTGTTTGACGTGGCTCCCACTGTATAGACAATGCACACCAGAGACGTTAATAAGCCACTCGACTTCTTTGAAAGCAAGTGTACTTCTTTGATAAGTGACGAAGTAAGCCTGTTATAATAATAACTTGGTGTTATTTGATCTTATTGGTTTAGAAATTTATATTTAAATAAAACCCTACACACTTCTTTTCTAATTACACGTGATAAAATCTAAAGGCTCACTGTGTTAATATTTATTGTGCTTAAATTTGATCTTAATAAGATTTGATTTAATTTGAATTCTACATTTGTACTGTAATTATAGTACTGTGATTATGAATTCGGTCAACTACAGTGTTTCACTTGATGTTATCGGCTACTATGTGTATTATTTAATGGGAAGCGTCTCATTAATGAGGCAGAGAATGAAGTAAGGCATGAGGCGTCAGTCTGTAGTTATATAGCGCCACTCAGTGGTAAAAGCCAGCAAATGCACATCCCGTAATGCGGCGGCGACGTTAAATACGACGCTCCGATTTTGTAACCACTGTATGTGTGCATGTGGGGTGTGTGGGAGAAATGGGTTGGCCTCACCGTTTTCAATGAATCATTTTGGGAGCACAATGATAGAAAATGCCTGTCCTGTAAAGCTGTTCCAAGGGTGAATAATCCTAATTTCCCGAATTCCTCAGTCCAGTATACTGGAACAACAACTCTGAGACAAAATGGCTTCCGTTCAAGTGTGCAGTAAACACCATTGCGGCTCCTGTGCAGATTTTAAATGAGGTCACATGGATTCCCCTCGCAATTTAAAGGTCAAGTCTTATTCTTGTTTACAAAGGCATATATGCGGTTACAGTTTATGGCTACATGAACACCACTGTAGGGTTTACATAATAATGACAACGAATGACTGTCGCATTCTCCACCAATAAATGTAGACATTTTAATGTGAACACAATACCCAACGCATTCTTCACCATTAATATGTAGTGTTTAGCTCTGAGTCAGAGGTGTATCGAATCTTTAACGATTCGGGTTAATTTGATTAACTGAATCAAAATTAATAATGTACACTTTATCGACTACCCGTTCAGCGTTTAGCACAATTTAGTGTTAATCTTAAGTTAACACTTAAGTTAAGTTAATCTTGCCAGTTCTGCTTATCATGTGGCCAACAATGATAACACAAAATCTAGTATTTAGCAGTTATGAGCAAGGTAACTGAAGATCTGGGCAAATGTTTAGACTTTGAATAGAAAATACATGACCAAGACAACAGTTCTTTATAAAGAAACAAGAATTTATTTCACTAATCTACAACACATGAAACCACACTACTTATACGCGCACACACACACACACTGTTTAGTTATGAATCGAGCACCTATTTTCAGCAAGGTATGAAGCTTTGTTTGTTTACATTACCTTGCTTTTACATACCTTGCATCACGTTTCGTTCTCATCCGGTGGTTTGCCAGCAGCAAAGGTTATTCTATAAAGAAGTTATTCTAGTACTGTTTACTAGATCAACGAAAGTCTTGCGTTTAATCTCACGGTTTAGGTATTGACCGAGCACCAACTTCAGCAAGGTATGCAGCTTTGTTTGTTTCTTTCTCATCCGGTGGTTTTCCTCCAGCGAAGGGAATCACGGCGTTGCTGTTTGGTTGGTTCGCTGTTGTAAGGATGACATCTTTCGGGAAAGCCCTTCGGTGAGGTGTTGTTTGCCTGGTTACCAATGGCTGCGCTCTGGAATTTCTCCTGAGGGTTTCTTTGTTGCGGGACTTTGGAGTTCTGGCACGAAGTCTTGTTGAGTGTTCTTAAAGAGCAGATGACGCCAGCAGCGTAGCGGAAGCCCGAATTGCTTGGGAGAGTTATGTTATGTAAGAGATGTTAACTCGAATGATTGTTGTAGACTTCCTTAGGGATTTTGTCCCTTTGGGGTCAGTCCGTCCCATGGGTGATTGGTCAAATCGGATGTGGTTGCGGGTCTTAGCCACGCCTCACATGGTTCCCCCTTTACGCATACCTTAGCCCGGTGTTTCGGCTGTCAATTGGGGCCCATCCGGTTGGAGTTTTTAATACCTTTTATAAAGTAATTTTGCATGAGCTTGGTTCTTTCTACCATTCTCTCATGGTCACCAACGTTCATTGAATAAAAACAGCTCCAGATTGATATCAAACATTACATATCTTACCCACTCATTCCTTCCTTTATCTAATAAAAGGGTAAATGCTGATTACACTTTTTTAAGTTATGCAGAATAATCAAACATACACACAGGAATAAAACATACTAAGTAAATATATGTATATGCGTTTTGCCTTACAGGCACACTTTAAAGATGTTTAAAATAGTGTTCATGCCGTATGCATCTTTGTTCATTGAAAGTGAACTGTGCTCTGGAGGTCAGTGAGAGTGTCAAAGTGTGACTTGGTGGTTCACCCCCAACTCGGGGTGAAGCTGTAAAACTATCCCTTTGTTTACCGGATCCCCGATTTACACACTTGGTTTTGGGGTTTACTTTGAGGCTCTTGGTCTTATGCCTTGTGAAGTTTCCTGCAGCTTCGTTTTACAGACGCTCCTTTATGATTACGGATCAGATAAGATTATCGGGATGGCGACATGCAGGCTGGGAGAGGGACTCTGTGATCAACTGATTGCTTTCTTTGGGAGCCCTGTTCATCCCTACACCACAGAATGGGGAAAAGTACAGATGCACCACTCAGATTTAGCCAAGTGAATGTGTAGGCTTTACATTATACAGTATATTTGTGTCAAACATGTTTAAGACTCACTTTGTCAGACTTAAGAACCAATCCGACCTATGAACGAAAATCAGGGACTTACTGTACTGGTTTACCTCATCATTACAGTGCATTGACTCGGAACAGGATAAGTGTATATTTCTAAATGAAGCAACTTTCTAAATAGAAGCAACTTGATAGCAACAGACCTTACAGCTTGTCAAATGTTTACTTATACCCCCACGCACCCCACTATTGGGGAATACAGACATGACAGGTGGGGCGCAATGAACGGGAGGAAATAGTGAAGAGCGTACACTCAAAACTAAACAATCACAGGCAAATAAATCGATCATTAATACAAGTAAATTAAAATAACATCAGTTGGGGGCTGGGAGAAAAAGTGGAACCATAGTGCAACAAAAACAGTTTAACGTCAGCATGTTAATTGCAGAGGAACAATATAAGGCAACTTTCGGTATTATATATGTAATTATCATTCATTCCAATGTGTATGTTGATGTTTCTGTATATTTGTTAAAAATTTATATTTTATCGTGCAGTACTAGTCTGGCATTTCTAGTTTCCAGTGTGGCAACAAAGTTGCTTTTTGTTTAAAAAAGGCATTTCCTGACTCTGACATTGCAAAAAAAAAGTTTAGTCTTGTCTTTGTGAGACTCTTCTGTTATTTATTTTATTACATTTAAGAGATATATTGTTGAAGCTGGAACAGAATAGTTCATATTTAGAACAATGTTTAATTATTTATTTGAAGAGTCTAAGAGAGCTATGATTTTGTTATAAGCTTTTACAGATTTCATTTTATTTTATTACACAGGTTAATTCTGCACCATTGAAGTACTGTATAATAAATAATGTTCATCAACCACCAAAAAGGTTGTCTGAATGCGCCTGGAGGCCGTGCCGATCGTCCTCTTTTTTGGAAATCAAAATATTTCCTAGGTATAACCTACCTAAATCATTGTTGCGCTGTAGAGAATAATGATGTTTAAGCTTTCAAACATGTAGAATTTAGGTGCTTTATCGATGAAAAAAGGCGGGTGTAGCTTAAAGACAATGCAGAGAGGAAATGTATATGGGTGTCTTATTTGCGGGTTTATTTACGCAGCTATTGAAACCAGAGATGCGAATATGCAAATATAAAACTAACTTTACCGCTGTCACAAACTGGGTCAGTAGCATACTGTACAGTATGTAGTGGGCATAATAACATCAATGGATACATTTCTTACATGGACCACAAAAAAGCAGGCGATTCAGCACGATCAGCCTAATCAACCAAAAAGCCAACCGAAAAGAGAATATGATGAAGCCTATGTTGCGCTTTGATTCATGGTGGAGATGGTGGGGGCAGAGGAGAAACCAATGTGTGTTTTGTGTCACTGGCAGCAGACAGCATAAGACCCAACAAATTAGGAAGACACTTAGAGACAACACACTCCAATCATAAGCCACTCGACTTCTTTCAAAGAAAGCCGGCAGAATACAGACAGCAGGAGAATCGCATGGTAAAATCTGAAGTGGACAGCAAAGCACAAATGGCTTCATTCAAAGTTGCATACAGAATTGGCCAGTGCAAAAAAAACTACAAACGATTGCTGAGCAGCTAATAAACATGGGGTCAATTATGCAAAGATAAGTGACAAAGTAAGCCTTTTATAACAATTGCACGTGTATTTTATCTGTTTTGAACTTGGTGTTATTTAATCTTATTGGATAGAAATAGATATTTCAATAAAGAGTAAACTTGGCCGATTTCATTATCATTTTGTTGACAAGTGGGGCTTGAAAATTCGCCCACCCCCCTTAAGTGGGGAATGACAGAAAATGTTTGAGAACCACTGACTTGTACCATAATTTTTACCCCATCTGCATGAATGCTTTCAGATATGTAGTGCTTAATCTGTTCTTATCTAATGATGTCTTTGGCTCATCAAACAGTTATTTTTTTATGTGCAGTGTAAATTAACTAAAGCAAAAAATTATATGTTAGACATATTTGAAAAATATACTAATGAACATAAAGCCCCCTTATTAATAGCTTTCAATTTTCAATTTTCTTGTAGCCATGAACATGTCTTTGTAGGCCTGTCTAAGGTTGACTTAAACAGGTTTTTTCTTGTCCAAGAACACTCACATCATGGTTCTGCTCTTTTTTTGTACCTAAAGTGTTGACTGATAGATAATCAAGGCAAACATAATAATGAGTATAGCAAGCAGGTGCCTTTTCCAGCTGGGAGAACCCAATTTGAGTGATTATCCTTGCAGGACCCATTGAACCTGCACTGCTTTGCTCCCCCAGATGCAGATTGTGTCTGGAAGCCTGGAGAGAACTGACTGACTCATCTAAGTTTAGGATATGCTTTTTGAGGACAACAACTATATGCCTCTGAATTTTAATGATGTACTCATTATATGGGGTTGTGGTAAACAGACAGTATTAAATGACGCTTCAACTCTGATTGTTTGTACCACCTTCTGACTGCTCCCTCCAGCCTGACAGCTACAGATGTGGCCGTCAAGAATGCGCGTTTTCCTGCGAGATCCCGCAATTTAGCGTGCGGCTTCCAGCGACTTGCCATAAGCAACATTCGGGAATTTAAACAAATGTGTTGTGCTTCACTGAATATCCGCCAGATGGCGCATGGAAGGACTTTATCTAAAAGCCGGACCAAGTGGCACTGACGGGGGACACCGGGAAGGAGTCTCGCCCGGGGAGCAATTCAGTGTAGAACCGCCACTGAACATGAATGAACAATATATATATATATATATATATATATATATATATATATATATATATATATATATATAATCATATTAAGTAAATATTATTTTATGAATACGATGTTCTTCGGGGCTTTTTATAATAATCATCATATTTGCTGTTTGTGTCCAGCACTGAATAATTATTTCATCCATTATTTAACCACGGCTGGAAATAATAGCTGGAATGTGATGTGATTGTAAATTTCAACAGCGTTTTTATCAAAATATACACGGGCACTGGTGTGGCTCAGTGGTAGGTGATTCGCCTGTGATGCGGCCTGGGTTTGATTCCCAGCCAGGGAATCACTATCAAATATATTACATTTATATTGTATTTGCAAATATGCAATGTGCAAATAAACATTTATATATATAATACAAATAAATATTATTTATGATGAAAAATTAGACGAAACTAATTTTATTATAAAATAAACAATATAAAAGTATACATGTATATGAAAAAATATTTCTATTTGGTCGTCATTCAGGTCGTCACACATTCATATTCGCACACTCGCACATTCTATATTCCATTGTCATTCATATAGTTTACAAGAGCAACTGCTGTGTGGCTCCAGTGGCGCAATCGGTTAGTGCGTGCTACTTATAAAGCAGTATACTGTAGGTGAAGTAATACCGAGTTCGAGCCTCACCTAAAGCACAAATTTATCAACATTTTACTACATATCGCACTGTGTATGTGACAAATAAAATTTGATTTTGATTTTTCAAGACATTCTTCATAATCCCTAAAGACACAGTAACATGTGTAATTTGTCTATACCGGTGTTCCGGGAAATTCAGTATCCCTATGTTTCCCCAGTCACGCATCATGACGTCACTCGCTACCTAATGCGGAGAAGGCGAACGAGGATTTTAACAGTTTTTCTCTCGTTTTAAAGTGTTTTCACGAACTTTGTGAATTAAACAAATAACCTATGCAAAATAATCGAGTGTCTTTTCGCTTTTTTTTTGTATATTTGAAGATAATTCAGACATTTTAAACAGCTGCAAAAGGCTGGTTTGCTGGACAAGTACTGACATCGCGACTACTTTTATTTCACGTACATTGAAAAAAAAATTCAAACACACAGGTACAGCGATTATAGGACACCACACTCATGGTTATTCATCTTATTCACATCTATCTATCTATCTATCTATCTATCTATCTATCTATCTATCTATCTGTCTGTCTGTCTAGGCATCGCATATGATGGGGAAACATGATATCCTGAAAACCACGATTTACTGTATGGATGTCCATGATAAAACAGACATACATAATCGGCACAGCACATATTATAATAGCATTTTACATTAAATAATGTATCTGAATTGGTTATTTTTCTTTAATTTCACAAAGTATGGAAACTTGAAGTTTCTTACAAATGTTAACTGGGTGAATTGATTTCTCTTGTTAAAAATAGTGTTTTTTTAAAAAACATCATCTCACTGTATTACCTAAGCACACATGTCTGAGTCAGTTTCAAACATCCCTAATACTTCCACAGCCAGTAAGGAGGGGGAAACGGATTTTCCTGATGCCCAGGAAAATAGGTTCCCCACACTTCAATTCGAAAGACAGTGCTTTTGAAATATTATTTAATTGTGTGTGTATGTATATGTGTATATATACACACACATGTATTTATTGTGTGGTTGAGTGTTGGGGGTATCTGTTCAAAAGGCTTAGGTACAATGTTATCTGTAGTACAAATATTATACAGTGGGGCAAAAAAGTATTTAGTCAGCCACCAATTGTTCCCCCACTTAAAAAGATGAGAGAGGCCTGTAATTTTCATCGTAGGTATACCTCAACTCTATGAGAGACAAAATTTAAATAAAAATCCAGAAAATCACATTGTAGGATTTTAAAAGAATTTATTTGCAAATTATGGTGGAAAATAAGTAGTTAAAACTTTTATTTTAAATTATTTTGTTTATGACTGAAACTTGGGTAAAAAATGGTGACATGTCATCTATTGATGAGCTGTCCCCCTCTGACTGTTCCTTCTACAGCACTCCCAGACCAAGTGGACATGGTGGTGGCGTAGCCACTGTTTTTAGAAACTCATTCAAATGTAGACTTCTGCCTGTTGATGCCTTTCTCGGTTTTGAGGTGCAACTTCTAAAAATGGATCTAAGTGGACCTTTGCTTTGTGTGTTAGTTTACAGACCACCTAAAGCCTGTTCGACATTTCATAAAAGCGGGACCTGCGGGTTGGAAAAATAAAGCATTTATTGATGAATAAAGCATATGTGCAGGCGGCAATTATGCCGTTTTTTTTCTCCTCCTCCGTTTTAAAACCGTGGTGCGCAAACTTTGCATATATAGCAGAGCTAGCGTTAAGCATATTTCACCTTCATCTTTCTTGGCTGTTGTGCAGCGCAAGAACCCTCCTTGTATGCGCGATGTTTCAGATGGTATGGCGAGTGTAAACACGTGAATCGGATATGAGTCATAGTGGAAATAACGTGTAAACAGACGGTCAAAAATATCAGATATAGGCAACAAATCCGAACTAAGCATCGAGACCTGCAGTGTAAACGTAGCCAAGGAGGCCTGAAACCGATCTCTAAATATCGGAATGCATTCCGATATTTCGAGATCGGTTTCAGGCCTCCTTCATATGTGGATATAAATCAGATATGTGCTAATGTGATTGTCGTGTAAACAGGCAGATCGGATTTCGTGAGGCATTGTGTTCTGTACGTCATTAAAACTGCGACTTCTTTGCGGTTTAATGACGTAATGTTATTCTCCGGTGGAAGCGCGTGTGGAATTACAACATCGCAGGTGACATGGAAGAGGAAAAGAACAACCCCCCCTCCAACACACACACGCCTTGTGTTAATGCTTATTTGGGCTAAATAACATTAAATCAGTATTTGATGAATAAAGCATATGTGCAGGCTGCAATTATGCCGTTTTTTTTCTCCCCCTCCGATTTAAAACCATGGTAACGTTTCGCGAACTTTGCATATATCGCAGAGCATTAAGCATATTTCACCTTCTTCTATCTTGGCTAGGTTGTAGCGCAAGAACCTCCCTTTAAGTATGCGCGATGTTTCAGATGGTATGGCGAGTGTAAACACGTGAATCGGATATGAGTCATAGTGGAAATAACGTGTAAACAGACGGTCAAAAATATCAGATATAGGCAACAAATCTGAATTAAGCATCGAGACCTGGCACTGTAAACGTAGCCTAAACGTAGCCGCTTACTGGAAATCCGAATTGTCATCTAAGCTGAAAACGAAGATGTTTTCTTTGGCTACGTTTACACTGTGGTATATGGTTGATTATTTGTCAAGGTATATTTTCTTTCAAAGATTACAAATAGCTTTTAAAATATGCAAACTGGCAATATTAAAGCAGTTTAATCTCCCCTAACGCTATTGGTCTCGACTATTTAAATAAAGTGTTTGTTAAAGTAATATGGCTTGGCCTGAAAAAAGTTCAGTCAGAAGATTTTTTTTCACTTTAATCCCTGAGTTCTTAAAACCCAAAACATTTATTTATACTGAGAAAAAATGATTATGGAAACAGAAAATAATAGTAGGCTGGTAGGCACGTTGTTTTTCATATAACTTAAACGGCAGAATGAAGTTAAATATACACAATAAATTAATCATTGCGTTTGCTTTACATTTGAGCACTCATGTGTAAATAGCTTTTGCATTGCATATACTACCATATCATATATTTGTGTCTAATACTGTTTTATTCATATAGGATAAATGTTCTTTTTGTGATACGTTAAATGAATCTCTGATTAATTTGTTTGTTGAGTGTGAGAAAAAAAAAATCTTAAATCTTTTAAAAGACCACCACTTGAACCACCTTAATGTATCTCACTCCTTTACTATTAAAGATATAATCTTTTATTATGAGAATGCGGAAAATAAACCGCTTGAATTTGTTAATTATTTTATTTTACATGCAAAATTCTTTAGAAATGACCTCAATTTTAAACTCTCTTAAATCAATTCAATTTAATAATCTTTTATTATCTTTTCACGGTTTATACTTAATTTCAATCCTCTCGTGTATTTTAACCTTTCTTTGGACTCTCAAATCTATAGTTCCTTGTCCCTAATATTTTATTTGTTATAATTAATGTTTGTTTTTTTTGTTATTATTGCTGCAGTTATTATTCTTAAATGTGTTTAACATGTTCTGTATTTTTTTGTATTGTCTCAATAAAAAAAAAAAAATATATATATATATATACAGTGGTGTGAAAAACTATTTGCCCCCTTCCTGATTTCTTATTCTTTTGCATGTTTGTCACACTTAAATGTTTCTGCTCATCAAAAACTGTTAACTATTAGTCAAAGATAACATAATTGAACACAAAATGCAGTTTTTAAATGAAGGTTTACATTATTAAGGGAGAAAAAAACCTCCAAATCTACATGGCCCTGTGTGAAAAAGTGATTGCCCCCCTTGTTAAAAAATAACTTAACTGTGGTTTATCACACCTGAGTTCAATTTCTGTAGTCGCCCCCAGGCCTGATTACTGCCACACATGTTTCAATCAAGAAATCACTTAAATAGGAGCTACCTGACACAGAGAAGTAGACCAAAAGCACCTCAAAAGCTAGACATCATGCCAAGATCCAAAGAAATTCAGGAGCAAATGAGAACAAAAGTAATTGAGATCTATCAGTCTGGTAAAGGTTATAAAGCCATTTCTAAAGCTTTGGGACTCCAGAGAACCACAGTGAGAGCCATTATCCACAAATGGCAAAAACATGGAACAGTGGTGAACCTTCCCAGGAGTGGCCGGCCGACCAAAATTACCCCAAGAGCGCAGAGACAACTCATCCGAGAGGCCACAAAAGACCCCAGGACAACATCTAAAGAACTGCAGGCCTCACTTGCCTCAATTAAGGTCAGTGTTCACGACTCCACCATAAGAAAGAGACTGGGCAAAAACGGCCTGCATGGCAGATTTCCAAGGCGCAAACCACTTTTAAGCAAAAAGAACATTAAGGCTCGTCTCAATTTTGCTAAAAAACTTCTCAATGATTGCCAAGACTTTTGGGAAAATACCTTGTGGAGCGACGAGACAAAAGTTGAACTTTTTGGAAGGTGCGTGTCCCGTTACATCTGGCGTAAAAGTAACACAGCATTTCAGAAAAAGAACATCATACCAACAGTAAAATATGGTGGTGGTAGTGTGATGGTCTGGGGTTGTTTTGCTGCTTCAGGACCTGGAAGGCTTGCTGTGATAGATGGAACCATGAATTCTACTGTCTACCAAAAAATCCTGAAGGAGAATGTCCGGCCATCTGTTCGTCAACTCAAGCTGAAGCGATCTTGGGTGCTGCAGCAGGACAATGACCCAAAACACACCAGCAAATCCACCTCTGAATGGCTGAAGAAAAACAAATGAAGACTTTGGAGTGGCCTAGTCAAAGTCCTGACCTGAATCCTATTGAGATGTTGTGGCATGACCTTAAAAAGGCGGTTCATGCTAGAAAACCCTCAAATAAAGCTGAATTACAACAATTCTGCAAAGATGAGTGGGCCAAAATTCCTCCAGAGCGCTGTAAAAGACTCATTGCAAGTTATCGCAAACGCTTGATTGCAGTTATTGCTGCTAAGGGTGGCCCAACCAGTTATTAGGTTCAGGGGGCAATTACTTTTTCACACTGGGCCATGTAGGTTTGGATTTTTTTTCTCCCTAAATAATAAAACCCCTCATTTAAAAACTGCATTTTGTGTTTACTTGTGTTATCTTTGACTAATAGTTAAATGTGTTTGATGATCAGAAACATTTTGTGTGACAAACATGCAAAAGAATAAGAAATCAGGAGGGGGGCAAATAGTTTTTCACACCACTGTATATATATATATATATATATATATATATATATATATAGGGTACGTTTACTACGCTGAAGTACCATTTAAAGCTATTTATTCATTTATCTTTTATTTGCTTACTTACTTACTAACTAGTGAATGCTTTAGTAAATGGCTCTAAGAACTACGGCAATATGAATGACAATGGAATATCATAGAACGTGCGAGTTGACGACCATGCACCTATCACTAACCATTAAAATGTTGGATTTGAATTAAAATGCCACTTACAGTGTATATATATATATATATATATATATATATATATATATATATATATATATATATATAATATATATATATATATACTGTAAGTGGCATTATAATTTAATATATATATATATATTCGTGTTTAATTAAATTCTTAAATCATCATGTTCACCCATAAACACCGGAACAAAAGGTCTAGGGACAAAAGTTTTTTTTGCATTGAGTTTAATCATGCAGCACTTTTAGTATTCATAGCAAAAGCCACCCAACGTTTGTGATAAAAGTACCCGAAATAACACAGAATTTTGACCCAGCATAAACAACCCAATGATGTGTTTACAGAAACCCAGCATTTTTTTACTGTACTACTTCACTACTCACACTAAGAGTAGTGGAAGCTAGGTTAAGGGCAGAGGTAAGCATTTGTGAGCAGCAATATGGTTTTATGCCTAAAAAGAGTACATCAGGTGCAGTATTTGCTTTGAGGATGCTGGTGGAGAAGTACAGAGAAAGTAATAAAGAGTTGCATTGTGTCTTTGTAGATTTAGAGAAAGCGTACGACAGGGTGCAGAGAGAGGAGCTGTGGTGTTGCATGAGGAAGTCTGGAGTGGCAGAGAAGTATTTTAGAGTGGTGTAGGACATGTATGAGAGCACTAAGACAGTGGTAAGATGTGCTGTAGGTGTGACAGAAGAGTTCAAGGTGGAGGTCGGTCTGCATCAAGGATCAGCTGTAAGCCTCTTTTTATTTGCTCTGGTGATGGACAGGATGACAGATGAGGTTAGACGGGATTCTCCATGGACTATGATGTTTGCAGATAACATTGTGCTTTGTAGCGAGAGAAGAGAACAGGTAGAAGAAAATTTGGAGAGGTGGTACGGCTTAGAGACAGTGGCACTGAAGAAAAGACAGGAGGCAGAGTTTGAGGTAGCAGAGCTGAAGATGTTGAGGTTCTCCTTTGGAGTGACAAGGATGGATAGGATCAAGAATGAGTTCATCAGAGGGACAATCCACGTGAGATGTTTTGGAGATAAAGTCAGAGAGGCCAGATTGAGGTGGTTTGGACATGTTCAGAGGAGAGATGGTGAATATATCGGTAGGAGGATGCTGAGGTTGGAACTGCCAAGCAGGAGGTCAAGAGGAAGACCAAAGAGGAGATTTATGGATGCAGTGAGAGAGGACATAAAGTTAGTTGGTGTGAGAGAGGAGGACGCAGAGGAAAGGGTTAGATGGAGGCAGCTGACTCGCTGTGGCGACCCCTGAAAGGGAACAGCCGAAAGACAAAGAAGATAGTGTTCGCCAAGCTATGCTTTTCTATAATCTTGTTAGACAGGTGCCAGAAGCCCAATGATAAAGCCTCATACCCCCTTTCAGTTCCAATCAATTCAGATCAAATTTATTTGTGAAGTTCTTTTAAGTTCTTTTTCCCCTTATCATACTACACATAATACTCCACAACGGCAAGTTAAAACAGGTGTTTGGAGTGTTTTGTTACCTTACTAAAAAATAAATCCCATTTATCCCAATATCCCATTTACATAAGCATTCGCACCTATCACTAAATACTAGGTTAAAGCAAAAGTCATCTTGTAAATGATGCTACCATACCTTTCTTTAGTTCCATTCATCTTGGATGAATTGTTCAAGGTCAACTAGGTTTGATGGGTAGTGTGTCTGTACATAACGATTTTCAGGTCTCTCCGGAGATAATTTATTGGGTTCAAGTCCAGACTCCAGTTGGGCCATTCCAGGACTTTTACAGAGTTGTTCCAAAGCTGCTACTCTGTTTCTTAGATGTATGCTTCAGGTTGCCCCAGGCTGAGATCCCAAAAGACTTGCACTCTGGATTGTTCTGTATTTTTCTGCATCCATTTTCCCCTATATTTTGGCTAGTCTGTCAGAAAACATCCCCATAGCATAATCCTGCCATCACAATGTTTGACAGTAGGAATGGTATTAATGAGGTGATAAGCAGTGCCTGATGGCAAATTATTTTTCTTCTTGTGGTCCTTCTTGAGTCCTTCAAGCTTTTTGGCAAACTCCTAGTGGGCTGTCATGTGGGTTTTTTTTTTTTGTGAGGAATGGCTCCTATCTGGCCACTCTACAATAGAGGCCTGATTGAAGTGCTGTCCTATGGAACTTTGGATCTCATTTATAGTGATCTTTGGGTTCTTGTTTATCTGACTGACCATGATCCTCTATCCCTGATTACTTTGTCTGGTTGGGAAGACCATTTGTGGATGACGGGTACTATCATGCTCTTGGGCACTTTTAATGCTGCAGAAATGTTCCTATTTACATTACATTTATATTTAGGCATTTGGCAGACGCTCTTATCCAGAGCGACTTACATTTTTATCTCAGTACACATCTGAGCAGTTGAGGGTTAAGGGCCTTGCTCAAGGGCCCAACAGTGGCAACTCTGTGGTTGTGGGGTTTGAACCTGATATCTTCCGAACCGTAGTCCAATGCCTTAATCACTGAGCTACCCCTGGTCCTATAATTTTCCTTCTCCAGATCTTGTCTTGACATAACCTTGACACAATTAGCCAAAAGTGATTTGCCTTTGCCAAATAGTTTAGCTTCAAGAGATAGCAATATTTTGTGTTATTCTCATTTGACAATTCAATTCAATTTTATTTATATAGCGCTTTTAACAATGGTCATTGTCTCAAAGCAGCTTCACAAAAAGAAAAAACTTTTTTTTAGAAAAGAAAAAATTGGAAGTGCGTATGTGTGAGAAAAATGTGTATAGGTAATAATGAGATGAATAAATGATGAATGAAATGTCTCTGATGAGCAAGCCAAGGGTGACGGCAACGGTGGCAAGGAAAAACTCCCTGAAATGGCAATAAGAAGAAACCTTGAGAGGAACCAGATTCAACAGGGAACCCATCCTCATTTGGGTGATAACAGATAGAAATGATATGACATCATGTGTGTTGTGCAGGTGAAAGTTCAATATGACAGAAATTCTTTATGAAATCCAGTTCAGCATAGGGACGAGTCAGTAGGTGCAGAGGGCAGATGAGGTCTGGATCACTGGAAGCACAGGAGCAGCATGTGTAGCTCCAAACCATCATGAAGCAGAGTCCAGCTGGAGCTGGTCCTTCTCTGGATGCCTCAGGAACCTCGCAGGGTAGGCCTTTGTCTACTAAAGCTGGCACAATCTCTCGATGCCTCGGGATGGGTAGAAAAATACAGAACAGATGGGGATAATTAGCGTAGTTGCCATTCAGAATAGGTGTACTAGAGTATGAGATTATGGGATGATGGGATGAGTTACTTGTATGCCAGATTAAAAAGATGCGTCTTGAGTATTTTTGACCTGGGAAACTGTGTCTGCTCCCCGAACACTGTCTGGAAGGCTATTCCAAAGCTTTGGAGCGAAATATGAAAATGCCCTACCCCTTTTGTAGATTTTGAAATTCTGGGAACTACCAGGAGTCCAGGGTTTTGTGATCTTAAGGCGCGTGATGGATTGTAGCGTATCAAAAGACTGGTTAGGTATGTGGGAGCTAAACCATTTAAGGCCTTGTATGTAAGTAATACTATTTTGTAATTTATTCTAGACTGAACAGGTAGCCAGTGCATGGATGATAATATTGGGGTTATATGATCATATTTTCTGGATCTAGTGAGAACCCTGGCGGCTGCATTTTGTAATAACTGAAGCTTGTTTATTGAGGATGCAGGACAACTACCTAGTAATGCATTACAATAGTCCAGTATGGAGGTCATGAATGCATGAACTAACTTTTCTGCATCAGGTACTGATAAGATGCTCCTAAGTTTGGCAATATTTCTAAGATGGAAAAAGGCTGTTTTTGTGATATTTGAAATGTGATTTTCAAAGGACAAGTTACTGTCTAATATTACACCCAGGTCTTTTACTGTCGAGCTGGTAGTAACAGTAAATCATTATAAATGCAAGCTGAATTGTGAAAGCTGTTGTGTGCTGGTTTTTGGGCCGATAAGTAATATCTCCATTTTATCTGAATTTAGTAAAAGAACGTTATTGGTCATCCAATCTTTTATGTCCTGGACACACTTAGTTAATCTTGACAACTTGGGTATTTCGTCTGGTTTTGTTGAGACTTATAATTGAGTATCATCAGCATAACAATGGAAACTAATCCCATGTCATCTAATGATGTTACCCAAGGGAAGCATGTATACTGAGAACAGCAGAGGTCCTAAAACTGACCCTTGTGGGACCCCATATTTCACTGGCATTACTCCAGACGGTTCTCCATTTAGATCTACAAAATGGTATTGATCAGACAGGTATGATCTAAACCATTTTAATGCCTGTCCCTGAATACCTATGTGATTTTGTAAGTGATCTATGAGAATATTATGATCTACAGTGTCGAATGCAGCACTAAGATCAAGTAAGACCAGCATTGAGATGCAGCCAAAGTCATTTGCAATCTTAACTAGTGCAGTTTCTGTACTATGATGGGGCCTGAAACCTGACTGAAAATCTTTGAGGATGTTGTTTTCCTGCAAGAATGTGCATATTTGAGCTGATACGACTTTACTAATATTTTTTATATGAACAGAAGGTTTGAAATCGGTCTGTAATTCATTTCATTCGCGTCCAAATTTGATTTTTTAAGAAGTGGCTTAATAACTGCCAACTTGAAAGGTTTAGGGACGTGACCTAGATATAATGAAGAATTAATAATGTTTAGAAGTGGCTCTCCAGCCGTAAGCATCACTTCCTTTAAAAATCTGCTTGGAATTGGGTTCAATCCCAACCCCGACAAGTTCTTTCTTTGCATAGAAAGGTACATCCAGTGTATGAGGTATGAGTAAATTAAAGATGCTGATCTGAAAGCTCCGCTGAAACTATATCACAGTCGTTTTATTTTGGATAGTGGCTTTTTGGGACATTTTTTACTTATTTATTGTTTAACCAATGGCAATGGTTATAGGTTGAGGCCAGTTATTAGTTATTATTATTTTGTTCTTCTTATAACTTTCTAAGCATCACTTGGGACTGATGATTTCTATTTATTATATTTTTACAGAACCTAATAAAAAATCTCCCTGAACAGAAGGAGCTGAGCTCCCTAGCTGAGCTGAAGAGTGAGTACGAGGAGCTGTGTGAGTCAGAGCAATTTGGGATTGTGGTATGTATTGGAGGCATTGTATTCATGTGCTCTCACACACATACGCATGCACACACACACACACACACACACACACACACACACACACACACACACACACACGCGCACACACACACACACACACATTTTAACTACTTTATTTATGTCTACAATTTCTTAATAATATACATAAAGACAAATGTTACAGATGTAAAACATTGCTCAGGTATGATCCACCAATGTGAGTCTGATGACAGTTCAGAACAGCAGATTTATGTATACACACAACACCTTCTCCTCCATACAGTGGTTACAAAATTGGAATGGCGATCTCGCCGCGTATACCGCCGTTTAAAGGCAACAGCGGCCAAAATAAATCAGTTGCATTTCAAAGTCATTCGTAAAATGGCCGCCAGGTGGCGCAAAGTGACATTTTCATTCATCGCAGTAAATACAACAGTGATGGTAATTTCCACAACAAACATGAAAAATCTGAACCAGAGCTATTAATGTGTACTGTACAATAATGAGTAAAAAAAATTATAGTAGATTTATTAACTGAAATAAATGACCATATTTTTCAAGAGAATTTTCAAGCCCCACTCATCAAACAAAATTATAACGAAATCGGCCAAGTTTACTATTTATTTAAATATAAATTTATAAACCAATAAGATCAAATAACACCAAGTTATTATTATAACAAGCTTACTTCGTCACTTATCCAGAGCTTGCTTTATTAACCTTGCCTTATTTAACGTTACTTGGGTGCATTCTCTTTAAGTGCTCGCTTGGTGTAGCGGTTAGAGCACACGGTCAGTGATACATAAAGCGCCGGTTCGAATCCCGAGGGATGATGTTTTAAATTTTTTTTATTTTAATTATAGCAAAATTAAAAAAAAAAATTGTTGTATTTTGATTTTGCTTCAGCCTACTATAGAAAAAACAGCAAACTCGCACGCAACCAGTTTGTATTCTTTAAATTTAGGGGAGTGACGGCTCGGTCTGCTGCTGCTGCGTGTGTGTGTGTGTGTGTGTGTGTCATTATACTGATGAAAAGTGGTGGCCATCTGCCGTACCGGGAGTTTTGATTTACGACAGCTGTTTACGGCAGTGTAGTCCAGTGCGGGAGATGCATTGTGGGTAATGAGGTCCGGTGTTACATCTGTTACATTTTTGATAACAATAGTTTTTTTTACAAACATTTCTAAACCAATAAGATCAAATGACACCAAGTTTAAAACAGATAAAATACACGTGCAAATAGTATAATTGTATAACAGGCTTACTTCGTTACTTATTTAACGCTTGCTTTCAAAGAAGTCGAGTGGCTTATTAACGTCACGGAGGTGTATTGTGTCTTAGTGCCTGGTTGGTGTAGCGGTTAGAGCGCTCGGTCAGGTATTTACAAAGCGTCGGTTCGAATCCTGGATGATGCTGTTTTAAAAAAAATTTCTATTTTAATTTTACTCAGCAAACAAACAGCAAACAAAAAAAATTATTATTCAGAGCACGATATGCAACCGTAATGAGTCCCTTAACCGGCTTATACAGCTGGCATGTGACCAACGTATTTAACCGTGATGAGTCCATAAAATCAGTAGCAGCTAATAATTACTAATTACTTTAGTTAATGCTGCTACTGATTTTATTCCAGCTTACCTGTTCAGGTTGATTGCGATTCTTTTTAAAATGTTGTCTCAGTTTTATATGTTGTTCGTCTTGATGTTTGTCTTGTTTTCACTTGGCTCAATTGACAACACTCAAATGCAAATTATTCACCGTGAATCAGCTGTTCTCACCTATCCATTCAGAGAAACTGAATGAGCTGAAATGAGCCTTTGTTTCACGACCGCGACACCCCTCTCTCTCACGCACATACAGTACAGAGTAGACCAAATCATTACAGTACATACTTTATCCAACGAACATGAAAAATATCCACATAATGATGAGTTAAGAAGCATTGCTTAATTTTCGTTTAGACAGACTGTTTGTATCTGATTATTGGTATTATTAAAGAACAGCAGCACAAACAACAACACAAGGGCTTGTACAGCAAGACACATTTTTATTATTTTGCAAAGAGTTAAATTTGTAACAGTAAAAGGCATCCGAATTTAAATATATAAATTACTAGAAACAAATTGAGCACACTATCAGAATAAAAAATAGAACAAATTAAATGTTTTTTACACATACACAAGGAGGATAATGATACCGAGTTTATATTAAAATATAAAATATTGTAATATTGTTTTTGTGTTATTATAAATAATGAAATGCAGTAGGCTGTTATGGTCATCATCAAAAGAAAATATATTAAGTAACAGATAATATTAGGTTTATATTTCAAATTAGATAAAATGCTGATTTTCCAGCAGTAAAATTATTGTATCTCTACAGTTTACAAAACCTCCGCTGCGTGTATTCATTCACAGTCTCCAGAGCACGCACAGAGAAATAGGAGACTGTGGTTTAGGAGTGGATTGGAGAGAAGAGAGCTGTTCAGTTACTATAAAAAAAAATCTAAAAAAATATATAAAAACATAATATGATCTTTTTGAGTTATGAGGTTTTTTTATTATACATAAGACAACCTTTCAGTTTTGTAAATATTCTAGTTATAGTGTGTTAAGTTTTTCTTTAGGTTAAACGGTTTTGAGAATTAGACCATCCAGCTAAGATCAATATTATGTCGTTGATTGATAAAATCTGGATTAAGGATATTTTATTTTGTTTTATTTATTTAATTTGTATTTTTCATCTTTCCCCTGAGGGATTGCCACCTTATTGTGGTCAGGGGATTTGCGTGCCTCAGTGCTTGGATGTTTACCGAGGGCTCAAGGGAGGTGTGTCTGTGTGTGTGTGTGTGTCTGTGTGTGAGTGCGCGTGCTGATTTTTCCGCTACCGCAGATCAGTTTCAACTTGTAATATATAAATTTTAGGAATATATTAACATGTGGAGACATCATTATATGTTGAATGGAACTTGTAAGCCTTTGAATGGTGTTAAAAATACTTGCAAAACAAGTATTGCAGCCATACATTGGAGGGAACTTCTGAGGTGGTCAGTGATTGATGGCACGGTCGGTCGGAGGGGGTTGTGATCACACCTATAGATCTTTTGTTCTAGGCTATCGGTCAAATATCTCTCCACTTGGAAGCAAAAACATGCAAGGGATTTCAGCATCTCGACGCACATACTAAGCTGTTTATAAAGTAGACACTGTTTGTTTTTTCATTTTGTAATCTTTCCCGTGTTTACCGTGTACTGTACAATGTATATTCATTTTTTAATGAATTACTGTAAATACTACACATTCCGTTGATTTACCAGAAATTACTTTTCTGTTTTGTGTGTGTGCTAAACTAAACTTCAGGGTCAAAGTAATAGCGATTTTATTTGAAAAGTATTATATATTTACAATGCTGATAAGTTCAAGCTTAGATTCATATATAAACTGCTTCAAAGTCTTTCCACCCCGTGACAGCTGAAATCCGACAGACGCAGGGCTCAAGGGAGGTGTGTCTGTGTGTGTGTGTGTGTGTGTGTCTATGTGTGTGCGTGCGCGCGCATACTTCTTCTACTGTTATAAAAACTCTAAATATAAACAAACTAAATACAGCTTTTTTTTCAGAGGTAAACGGAAAAGTGAAGATGTTCAGTGTCACTATGCAGATGTTACACTCAGTGGAGTTACCGAAATCATTGGTTTAGTCCTCATCATTTCCACATTTCACTCGCTTTTATTCCTCTTATGTGAACATAAACAGTGAAACATTCCACAGGTTTATAATACACCGCGGCCAAGTGAACCACGTTCCTGTCAAACGAAACGAGGTATAATCGTGGTGTTTGCTTCGGTTATGACACACCATAGTTTATTACCTGCTGTGGTAGATCTGATTATTTATCCAAACACAATAATAAAGCTTTATATCCTCAGGAGGGCTCAGTACATTGTTTTAGCGATAGTTTCACGGAAGCGAGTTCAGAACTAATCTAACCAAACCAAAAAAAAAAAAAAAACATCCGAAGCTTCAAATAGAATGAACGAACTAATGAAATAGATATATATGTAATTGATATACTGTATATACAGACGTGTGTGTGTCATTTTAATTCAAATGAACATTTTAATGCTTTCTGATACACTTATCAACTTATCCACATACACTTATCAACACAAACTCTCCGTGCACGCACACACACAATCTCTAAAAAATTAATATTAATAACATACATATACAAATAAACAAAAAAATAGTCTGCAAAGAGGCACACGCAGGTGCACTTAGTACACGGTTGAACTGTGCACACACCCCAACCCCAGACTTTCTAACACCGACCAGGAGTACTGCAGAAACGATGTCTCCAGCCACAGCTTACAATGTTTTCTCTTATTTATTAAAGAAAATTATGATGACCATAACAGCCTACTGCATTTCATTATTTATAATAACACAAAAACAATATTACAATATTTTATATTTTAATATAAACTCGGTATCATTATCCTCCTTGTGTATGTGTAAAAAACATTTAATTTGTTCTATTTTTTATTCTGATAGTGTGCTCAATTTGTTTCTAGTAATTTATATATTTAAATTCGGATGCCTTTTACTGTTACAAATTTAACTCTTTGCAAAATAATAAAAATGTGTCTTGCTGTACAAGCCCTTGTGTTGTTGTTTGTGCTGCTGTTCTTTAATAATACCAATAATCAGATACAAACAGTCTGTCTAAACGAAAATTAAGCAATGCTTCTTAACTCATCATTATGTGGATATTTTTCATGTTCGTTGGATAAAGTATGTACTGTAATGATTTGGTCTACTCTGTACTGTATGTGCGTGAGAGAGAGGGGTGTCGCGGTCGTGAAACAAAGGCTCATTTCAGCTCATTCAGTTTCTCTGAATGGATAGGTGAGAACAGCTGATTCACGGTGAATAATTTGCATTTGAGTGTTGTCAATTGAGCCAAGTGAAAAGAAGACAACCATCAAGACGAACAACATATAAAACTGAGACAATATTTTAAAAAGAATCGCAATCAACCTGAACAGGTAAACTGGAATAAAATCAGTAGCAGCATTAACTAAAGTAATTAGTAATTATTAGCTGCTACTGATTTTATGGACTCATCACGGTTAAATACGTTGGTCACATGCCAGCTGTATAAGCCGGTTACGGGACTCATTACGGTTGTATATCGTGCTCTGAATAATAAATTTTTTTGTTTGCTGTTTGTTTGCTGAGTAAAATTAAAATAGAAGAATTTTTAAAACAGCATCATCCAGGATTCGAACCGACGCTTTGTAAATCCCTGACCGAGCGCTCTAACCGCTACACCAACCAGGCACTAAGAGACAACACACCTCCGTGATCTTAATAAGCCACTCGACTTCTTTGAAAGCAAGCGTTAAATAAGTAACGAAGTAAGCCTGTTATACAATTATACTATTTGCACGTGTATTTTATCTGTTTTAAACTTGGTGTCATTTGATCTTATTGGTTTAGAAATGTTTGTAAAAAAAACTATTGTTATCAAAAATGTAACAGATGTAACACCGGACCTCATTACCCACAATGCATCTCCCGCACTGGACTACACTGCCGTAAACAGCTGTCGTAAATCAAAACTCCCGGTACGGCAGATGGCCACCACTTTTCATCAGTATAATGACACACACACACACACACACACACACACACACACACACGCAGCAGCAGCAGACCGAGCCGTCACTCCCCTAAATTTAAAGAATACAAACTGGTTGCGTGCGAGTTTGCTGTTTTTTCTATAGTATGCTGAAGCAAAATCAAAATACAACATTTTTTTTTTTAATTTTAATTTTGTTTTAATTAAAATAAAAAAATTTAAAACATCACCCCTCGGGATTCGAACCGGCGCTTTATGTACGCTTTCACTGACCGTGGGCTCTAACCGCTACACCAAGCGAGCACTTAAAGGTGATGCACCCAAGTAACCTTAAATAAGGCAAGGTTAATAAAGCAAGCTCTGGATAAGTGACGAAGTAAGCCTGTTATAATAATAACTTGGTGTTATTTTTATCTTATTGGTTTAGAAAATTATATTTAAATAAAACCATACACACTTCTTTTCTAATTACACGTGATAAAATCTAAAGGCTCACTTTGTTAATATTTATTGTGCTTAAATTTGATCTTAATAAGATTTGATTTAATTTGAATTCTACATTTGTACTGTAATTATAGTACTGTGATTATGAATTCGATCAACTACAGTGTTTCACTTGATGTTATCGGCTACTACGTGTATTATTTAATGGGACACGTCTCATTAATGAGACAGAGAATGTAAGGCATGAGGCGTCAGTCTGTAGTTATATAGCGCCACTCAGTGGTAAAAGCAAGCAAATGCACAGCAAATGCACATGCCGTAATGCGGCGGCGACGTTAAATACGACGCTCCGATTTTGTAACAACTGTATATGGTGACTTCCAATAATGGAGGATAGTGAACAATATTTGGCTATTTGCTGTGCCCTTGCTTTTGTAAAGCCAACTATCCTAAGACCCTTTATGTCAAGCCTATGCACGTGGCCCAGGCTGCCAAAAATGTGTGCTAGATATTGACACTTGTAACCAAGGCCAGTTACTTGCTGTGCAAGAAGTTGATATTTTACTAGCTTTGTTAAATAAGCAGGATGAAAACATCCCTATTGTTCTCATCAATGACCAAAATATCAGGCCTGGTGGCATTTAAGTCAGAGAACACAGATATTGTGAAACACCTCGAAAACATTTGCTGTCTAACAACACAATTCTTATGTATTGACACTGTTGGGGAAAGAAAAGATGTTAAATTCTCCGATATAATGTCCACAATCCTATCATGTCTGGATACATAAAGACCTTTATAAAAAAACAGCCATTCAATACGTGTGACATGGATTCAATGATTTGCTCTTGTCCATGATGTATACAGAATGGTGAGTGGGACCGAGCGTACCAGATTGACAGGTTTAACCTTGTTGGGTAAACCTGAAGCCTCGCTTTGACTGTAAAAATTATTATGTCTGCATCAATAGATAAATTAGAGAAAACTGTGTGTGAGATAGAATGATCTGTAGAAAGGATACAGGCAAGCTTTCCTTGGAGTTTGAGTCCCCTCCAATGTCTCTGACGCTGCTGGTGTTTAATTGATAGCAGAGACGCGAGGCTGTTTCCAAGTGGAACTGAATAGCACAGACCATCCTGCAGTACTGTTGCGGTCACAGCAACATTCTTATCTTTAATCAGTACCTCATAAGGTGTAACATGTGTGGTCTCGACTCCAGACCAATGTAGGTCAACTCCTGTCCAATTACAGAGATCGTTGAGATCAGGCCAGTCCGATCTGACCCCAAAACCAGCGGCGTGAGTGTCGAGTTTTCCATTCGCTTTCTTACGAAATCCGAGAAAGCTTAGTTCCGATACTGGGGCGAGGGGGACTTTGCGCTTCTCAAAGTCAATAAAAAGGGAAGCACGAGCCATTTCTCTTACTGTGCTATCATCATTGTTAAGCATGCTCAGAAGATGTGACAATCTAGTGGCGATGTAAGTCCACTCAAAGTCTGGAACTCCTAACCCCTCACGTCTGCTGTGATGAATGACATCACGGGTTGTGTGACTGTTAAATGTTGTTTAGACAGATGATCATAAACTGTTATACAGCGTATCTCTGTATCTGTTTAACAGTTCTGGGTTATTTCTGGCACTTTACACTGTGTTCCAAATTATTATGCAAATTGGATGTAAGTGTCAAACATTAAATGTTTAGTTTTTAAAATAAACTCATGGATGGTATTGCGTCTCAGGGCTCTTTGGACTACTGAAATGAATCTCAGACACCTGTGATAATTAGTTTGCCAGATGAGCCCAATTAAAGAAAAAGTACTGTTGTAAATAAAAATAACAGTTACACTATGAGAGGGAAGAGAAGTCTGATTACAGACTTCCACTCCTGGAGAGCAACGACTGCTTGAGTTACATTATGACAAGTAGTTATGTTGAATTCTGATACATTAATATGCAATAAAGTACAAGTGTCACAGACTGAAATGGCATGTCCTGACCACGCAATGCCAGCAGAGACACTCACTGGGTGAGGAATGCAGACTTCACAGCCTGGGTACAGTGTGTTCTGAGTTAATGTAAACAAAGCATGGAAAGTGTTTCTCTTATCAAAATCAGCACCTAACACATTTACCAGACAGTTTAATATCATCAGAAGAATGAATCTGAGTGAAGTCCCAAATTTCAGTTTCCCCATTGTACAATTTGAGAATTTCCCACCATGTATTAACATTACCAACAGCTAAGCTCCCTGCATTGAAATCAATACCATTAGCATACCGCGGATAACTGATGTATGTCAACTTTTGTTGATACTTATTAAAGAACACTCTGACCTTGATTTTAGGATACAACTGATATATTCTTACTTTTTGACAATGTAATACAGGACATGAATTAATGGTTATGGCATATGCTGAACAAGTAATGTCTTTTACATGTCTCCCCCAGACTATAGGAGAAGGTAATCTTCTGAAATTCTTAATAAAATAACCTCGGGCTCCAGTGGCAGCATAAGTGTGATTGTATAATGTGAACCCAGTGATTGTAACTAGTTTATGATCACAATTTTGAGAAAGTCTATGTGTGTAATCGACAAGATTAGCTTCTTGAGGTGTGGTGGCGATGACAGCGAGGATTGCTGGATCTTGTCTCAGCACGGCACGAATAGATGTCGAAGGACGCTGAGGCTTGCTATCTGGCCAGCTGGGAGAAAGCGGGAACCCGATGTATCCAGTAGCAGCCTCGTGGTTATCTCGTATCAGCCTGTCCAACTTCCGGAATGCCTTACTTGGTTGTTCCTGCAAAAAAAAAGACACACCACACACACACACACACACACACACACACAAGAGATCAGGTAGTAAACACAGAGATGGTATTCTCTCTCTCTCTCACATGCATTAGTTTTTTAACTGGCTACAGTTCAGGATCCATCATATGACCACTGTAAAGGGTGACCATCTTTCCCTTCCTAACTTGGGTCCTGTCCACTGAGAGAAGTAGGGAGCGCTAACCCCATGTTGGGGAAAAGGGAATCCTCACTTCGAGTTTAACCCCTGCGGCCTAAACGCCATCGGATCCTCTCAAAGCGCTTCTCCCAGAGCCACCCAAACTGACCCTGTTTAGGAGGTAACACCACTTTACAGTGCGAAGCATGAGTCCAGGTCTTATGCCCCTGACATAAAACTGCTGAATCGGTTACTAAAAGAACTTGGAAAGGACCTTTCCATTTCGCCTCCAATGGTCCAGCAGTGTGATTTTTGATCATCACCCACTGTCCTGGTACAATGGCATGGCCTCCCTTTTCAGGTGAGATCCATGCCTCTGAGACACGCTGCTGAGCAGCACTGACTGCATCAGTGAGCTCTTCACAATACTTCAACAGCGCATCAGAGGTCAGATGAACATCTGCCTGTCTCAAATCAAGTGTACCTGGCAAGGCCATGGGTCGACCAGTTATGATCTCATATGGACTGAGACCAATCCCCCTTGTCGGAGATGACCGAATACTGCACAGAACAGTTGGTAGTGCGTCTACCCATGACACTCCACTCTGATAGAGCTTGGACAATCGTAACTTTAGCGTCTGGTTTTGACATTCAACCTGACCAGAAGCCTGGGGCCTATAAGGGCAGTGAAGCTTCCACTGAACGTTCAACAACTTCATGACTTCCTGCACAACCTGTCGAGTGAAATGAGTTCCACGATCTGAATGAATGCATTCTGCAATTCCCCAGCGAGGGAAGAAGTCCTTGACCAGTAATTTTGCAGTTTGCAGAGCTGTGCCTGTTTTAGTTGGGTAGGCTTCAATCCAGTGAGAAAATTGGTCAACCACCACCAACACATCTCGTTTACCTTGACATGGAGGAAGGGTGATGTAGTCGACCTGCAGGTGTTTGAACGGACCTGCTGGTGCTGCAGTGTGAGCTGCAGGAGTTGGCACTCCAGCTGCACTGTTGTTAGCCTGGCACAGAACACAGCGTTTCACGACATCTGATGCATGTGCGCGGAACTTGGGGTTCCACCACGTAGAAGAAAATCTGTGAACCATTGTCTGAACACCCACGTGTCCCAAACTGTGAATTTGTTGGGCCAAGTATGGCAGCAAGGATTCAGGGGCAACATATTTACCTCCCTTTGTCCAAGCACCAGCAGTCTAGGCTTGCCCCCTTATCAACCCAGGACCACACTTCTAGTGCAGGAGAATTAGCATACATGTCCATCAGGGAAGATCGAAGTTGTTGTGACTCAACCTTCACATCAGCAGAGTTCGAGGTTTTGACGGCTGAGATTGTGATAGCAAGCAGCCTGCATGCAGCTTTGGCCGCAGCATCAGCCAGGGCGTTTCCTCTGCTTTCATCAGTGTTTTTTGGACAGTGTGCTTTGACCTTGACTACTGCTAAACTTTTTGGAAGCTCACAGGCGGACAAGAGGTCAGACACATATGAAGCATTTTTGATTGGCGTTCCTGAAGCTGTTAGAAAGGCACGTCGTCGCCAAATGCTTGCATAGTCATGTATTGTGCCGTGGCAATAACGGCTGTCAGTGTATATTGTGGCTGAACATCCTGTAGCCAAAACACATGCATTAGTCAGGGCAACAAGCTCCGCAACTTGTGCAAAGAGATGATCAGGGAGACGACCCTGAACTATAACAGCATGTAATGAGCACACAGCCCATCCAGCTCGTCTGCATCCATTCAGCACCTGGGCTGAACCATCAGTGAACAAGACCATGTCTGGGTTTTCCAGAGGAATTTCAGAGACCTTTGAAGGTGGTGAGTGTGAAAGCATCACACAGTCATGATCACCCCACGTGCCCTCATCTAAGGAATCAGGCATTGCAGCCATCATTAACGATGAGGGGTTGGTGATCTTTGCCCTTTTCAGGGTGATGTTAGGAGCTGTGAGAGTATTGAGCCAGTTGCTCCATCTTTGAGCAGTTACTGTGATCACACGAGCTGAGGACAACAAAGAGAGAACAGCATGAGGGCAATGTACAGTGAGATGTTGCGTCAACACTATCGGAGCACAGGCAGTAACAGCTAGAAATGTAGCTTGAACAGCGCGAAGGCATGGACCAAAACCGTTAGCATTCACATCCAACTTAGCTGAATAGTATTGGACTGGACGCAATTGGCCACCATGATCCTGCATCAAACACGCAGTCATGAACCCCGCATGCTCATGCACATATTGGGTGAATGGCAGCTCAGGTTGCGCAAAACCTAAAGCGGGTGCAGATGTAAGAGCAGCTTTAAGATCGGTGAATGCAGTTTCAGCTGACTCAGAAAACTGAATACTGTCTGTCTCATTAGGAGATCCTTTCAACAAATCATACAAATCATACTCAATCCATGGGCGACAGTAATTACACGTACCCAGGAATGAGCGGAGCCCTTATACTGTTGATGGAGCAGTGAACATTCGTACTGCTGCAACCCGATTAGGGAGGATGGATCTCTGTCCTGCGGTCACTAATTGTCCTAGAAATTGTACAGAAGTGCTCAAAGGTAATTGGCTGCAAATGAGCTCTCACAGCTTTCATATCTAAAAAGACTGCGGCGGAGGGGGAGGAGGCAAACCAGGTGACGTTTCCTGGGAAGTACATTGCAAGATCTGAATGATCTGCCCTGCCACGTCAGGCGAAAGAGCTCCGCCCCTCAAGTGAGGCTGAGAACCTCCAGAGTCAGAAGCACATTTCTGCTTTTTCATGTCTGCCTTTCGCTTCCGGCAAGACTTGTACCAGTGTCCAGGCTTATGACAATAGCGACAGACATCACGTGGAAAAGATTGAGCATTTTCCACATCAACAGTAGCTTGCATCAACGCAGACACATGTGTTTTCACATTGGAGTCTCTTTCATATGCTGAAAGACTGTCAGAGAGATCATTAAGTGTGGACTTCCGCCACTCAGGTTTCAGAAGCGGCAACACCTTGCGTAACTCAGCACGTAAGCCATCAGCTCACTGCGCAACGGGAATTCGGCTCGCCATCACCTCGTCTGTAGAGCTCAAACCATTCCCACCATACAACATAAACACCTGGGCATAGCGCTGAGTGTATTCAAGGACAGACTAATTTTTTGCCCGCTGACAATCCACAACTTTACGCCAGCATTCATTACAGTCCACAAAATCACGAATAATCATAAGAAGGTCATCAGAACACTTCTGCACAGCTTTTGCCAAAGTAAGCTTTTGTTTGTCCTCACAAGCCTGATAATAAGCTCTTAACTTATCTACTTCTGAGGGCATAAAAATCTGGGAACTTATGGCAATCACATCCAGAGGGTGGAAATTATACAACTGAATTTTACGCTGCATCTGCGTTAAGAAAGGGCCCATGCCCATCTCTCTCGGATGTTTAAAGTCTTTGGCCATACGATCGACTTCAGCAGGACTCAGTGGCTTGTATGTGATTATTACTTTTGAGTCTTCATCTTTTTTAGAGCGAGACTCTCTCACAGCCATTGGAGCCACACCGATGCGTGCTCAATCCCCAACCTCTGACTGCTCTCTTAATTGTATATCATAGCCAAGATTAGGAAGAGATGGGAACAATGGCTTTGATTTAGACAGAGACAGCTTCCCTGCTTGTTTTTCCAAAACCTCGAGTTTGGTTTGGAGAGAGTTAATTGAGCGCTGAGACTGCTCACATGTTTTTTGAGCAGATTGAGCGGCACGCTTATGATTAGCGCATTCCTGCGCAAGTTTACTGATCTTTTCGTCACTCTCACACATCTCACAATCACGCTCTGCAGTGTGTGATTGTATTAGAAGAGCATGCCACTGCCTAAATACTTGAACTGCAGCTTCAAGGTCTTTACGCTGCACACACCTTTCCAAGGCAGAAAAACATTGCTCTCTAGTCCATTTATCCTCATCCTTAACACCAAGAAATTTGCATAGCTTCACCTTTTTTTTGCTACACAATTTATCTAACATCTGCCCCAATTCCTTCTCAAAACAGGAATCAAAGGCATAGGGCAGGGGTTCACAAACTAGTGAGGACCGCCGTCCGTCACACTTAGGATCCTGAAAACACGTTGCCATATTGTCAAACAATATTAAGGCTAACTCATTCAGTACTGAGAAAACTACACGTTAGACTTTTACTGATTCATCTACAATCATCTAGCAGCAAGGATTTTTTTTACAGGATGGAACTCACCCGTGCTGTCATGCACAGGACCTCCAGGGACTAGAGTCAGAACTCAGGCAGATGATGTTGCTGTCGCCTGGATCAGTCGTCACGTCACAGTCGTCAGACGGAGACCATCACTGTCCCACCGGAGTCGCCATTGATTGTTGTAAATAAAAATTAAATCTTCTGGATCTGACCAGAGCATTAGATGATCAAGGAATCAGGAGACTCAGAGCCAGGGTTCAGCTGGAGAAGATAGGTTTAATTTGCATGCATGCGTCAATCAGTCAGCCTGGGCAATGAAATCCAAACATAAATGGCAAAACACCCATTTTATACTACGATGTAAACATCGACCCAAGGCCAAGAAAGGGAAAACAAAGGAAGAAAAATACAATCAAGGTTAAAAACATCATGTGAGAACTAAGTAAACAAGAGCACTTACTAAGAAAACAAGGACACTTATAAAGATCACGCTGACATAAATCCATTATAAATTATTGTGCCATATTCATATAAAATATTAAGGAAAATTAGAAATAAATCCCTCAGTACTGAAAAAGGTTGTTCCACATTATTAAGCAGGCCACAGGTTTCAAGCAATATGGGAAAGAAAAGGATCTCTCTGCTGCCGAAAAGCATCAAATTGGACAAGGTATGAAACCATTAGATATCTCACGAAAACTCATCGTACTGTGAAGACATTTGTGGCTGATTCAGAGCACAGACAGGTTTGTGCAGATGAAGGCAGAATGAGGAAGGTTTCTGCCAGACAAATTCATCAGATTAAGAGAGCAGCTACTGAAATGCCATTACAAAGGCAGCAAACAGGTATTTGAAGCTGCTGGTGCCTATGGAGTCCCGCGAACCTCAAGGTGTAGGATCCTTTAGAGGCTTGCAGTTGTGCATAAACCACCCCTAATCAATGCTCACAAGCAGAAACGGTTGCAGTGGGCCCAGGCATACATGAAGACAAATTTTTTAAACAGTCTTGTTTACTGATGAGTGTCGTGTAACCCTGGATGGTCCAGATGGATGGAGTAATGGATGGTTGGTGGATGGCCACCATGTCCCAACAAGGCTGCGATGTCAACAAGGAGGTGCTGGAGTCATGTTTTGGGCCAGAATCATGGGGAGAGAGCTGATAGGCCCCTGTAGGGTCCCTGAAGGTGTGAAAATGACCTCTGCAAAGACTGACCACTTTCTTCCATGTTACAAAAAGAAGAACCGTGCCTTCCGTAGCAAAATCATCTTCATGCACGACAATGCACCATCTCATGCTGCAAAGAATACCTCTGTGTCATTGGCTGCTATGGGCATAAAAGATGAGAAACTCATGGTGTGGCCACCATCCTCCTCTGACCTCAATGGGAACCTTTGGAGAATCCTCCAAAGATCTATGAGGGTGGGAGGCAGTTTGATTCAAAACCAGAGCTTATTTTCTGATGCGCTCAAGTTCAATAATATTTTTTAAAGTTTATTTATTGTTCTTGTTTTAATGTCATCTTAGGTTTAGGTTTAGTTTATTTATATAGCACATTTACAACAGCCGGGAGACTGACCAAAGTGCTGTACATCCACATCATAACATCATAAAAAGCTAAAAGTACATGATAACAGCCTAAAAGAAAAGAAGCAAACAGAAACACAAAAACACAAAAGCCTAATAGGCCAGGGAAAACAGATGGGTTTTTAAAAGGGATTTAAAAATAGTCAAACTAGAAGCCATTCGTATATCAATTGGCAAGTCATTCAATTCAATTCAGTTTTATTTGTATAGCGCTTTTAACAATTGACATTGTCTCAAAACAGCTTTACACAATCAAAAGAATTATTTAAGTTTGTATGGAATGTGAATGTGTATGAATCAAAATGTTCAGATAGTCCCTGGTGAGCAAGCCTGAAGGGGACAGTGGCAAGGAAAAACTCCCTGAGATGGTAATAGGAAGAAACCTTGAGAGGAACCAGACTCAACAGGGAACCCATCCTCATCTGGGTGAAACAGATAGCAGGAAATTATCTGCATTTATACAGTGTTAAGTGTTAGGTTCAGCTATAATAGTTGATGCTAATTGATGTTATAAAAGTTGATGTAAAATGGAGTCCAGTAGTTATTGGAGACTCAGATAGACTTGTAGAAAGTTCCAGTCCTGAACTATCGAATTGTCAAGTCCTCAGAGAAACAGCTGACAACACCAGTCGAGGCCAGAACCATCTTCTAAGTAGATAGAATCATCCCCAGACACCAGACGTATCCCAAAGAGACACACGGGGCATCCATGCGACGAGAGCTCCAACCAGAAACGGTGTTCCAAAGACGAGGCCCAATAACCGAAAAAGCACGGTCACCTCTACGCTTGAGTCTGGAGTGTGTGGTGGTGTAACGATTTAAAAACAACTAGTAAAATTTTAAATGTATTCTGAATTGAACAGGCAACAAATGAAGGGCCTTCAAAAGAGGAGTCGCACGATCCCTTTTTTTCTTTTTCAAGAGAAATTTAGCAGCGGCGGGCAATTTGAGATTTTGAAATACCATGATAAAGAGTTGCAATAGTCAAGGCGGGTTGTAATGAAAGCATGAATGGCCATCTCCAGAGTCTTATCAGTGAGAAAAGGTTTCATTTTTCCGGCTGATGAAAGCTAGATCCGATCACAGTAGAGATTTGTTCATCAAGTTTTAGTGAATCATCTAGCAGGAAACCTAAATTTAGAACCTGTGAGGACCTAAAGGCTGATGGGGGACCCAGATCAAAATCGGGGGCCTTCATGTGTTCCGAAGGGCCGAAGAGATTTATTTTGAAGTAAATGAAACAGTAATAGTTAAATAGTAAAATAAATAGTTTAATTGTTTAAATAATTAACATAAATAGTTAAAATATTAACAAGGGGAATGTTTGATGTCATGTGGGCATTATAAGATTTATATTGAAAACTTCTAACTAAAAAGTGGCAGCTGTCACACCTAAAAATAGATGCAGGATTATTTTTTATAGTCTAAATAGAAATGCTTTTCTAAACGTGGGCTATTGTTGTTTACTTCCTCCACTTTAATTTCCTACGTAGTCTAATCAGCGCTCAACTGCACATACAAAGTTTTCCAGAGCGCGGAGTAATTTTGTTGTACTAAATAATATTTGTGCAGTATAATCAGGGTACAACCTGGGTGGTTGTTCTTTTAGTGTTACTGTGTGTGCTTTACAATGTCAGACAACATTCAAATGCAAATAATTCACCCCTCCCCAGGAGTGAATTAGCTGTTCTCACCTATACATTCAGAGAAACTGAAATGCACTTTTTAAATCCCCAATTTAAGACTCTCTTGGATCTTAGGCTCCTCTGAAGGCCTGCACTGCTTCAGGCCTCTTTTTAAATTTGTGTAAATTTCATCTTCTGGATTCTAGATTATAAAATTGACATTGTTACCATTTTTGATTCCTGGAATGGAAGAAATTGAGATTTTCCTTATGATGACATAAATTGCATTGTTTTTAATCACTCTATACACAATCATTTTCTTTGGTAATTTTATAAAATATTTTAATTATATAATTTATTTAAAAAAATAATAATAAAATAAAAAACGGGGGTGAGGCTAAGAAACCCGCATCTCAGTTTATTAATCCTCGTGCATGGTTTAGGTTTAGTATTCAGTTCGTTTGTTAGGTTTGTACCTGTTATATTACAACAATATTATAACACTCAGAAAGACCTTTATTTTATTAAGTGACTGATTTGCCTCAAACTTAGCAGAGCCTCTGTTTCACTGAATAATCCAATGCATTTACTTACATCTGAACTGAGTCGTTTACATAAATCACTGATCAGTAGCTCATCATATCAATGTATTCATACAGATGTACCTGTTTTACATGGAAATTTACAAACAACAACTTTAAAACAACAAGGAGACTGACTCTGACCATTTCAAGTCATTGATAAATTAGTGATTTTTTTGGTTTTGGCTGTGATGAAAGTAATCATTTCATCTTGTAGCGCGGCCACATAAAGGGACATTTTATAACAGGGAAAGGATGGAAGAGCTAATGCTGCTCACCTGTTGCCAAAGATGTTCCCTAGCGGTTGATATTTTCCCCTTGTGACAGTGTTGGTCACCGGGCAAGCTCCCACGCGCATGCGCGATCGCGACGCAAGGGAGCCCGGATGTGAATCTGATCACGTGTGCACATGGCAAGGGAAGGGAAGGGAGGGCAAGGGAGCCGGCACGGAGAGATTACCACAGCGCACTGTTTGTTTTGAGAGTGAGATTGTTTGTTGCTTCCTAGCGGATGATCGCCATTATTTGGATTTATCTCTTGGACACTCACAATACACCTCTCGTTACGTTACTCGTGTCCCCGGAGTTGTCATCTTTCCCAGTGAGGTCGAGAATAATCTCTCCAATTCATCTTTCCATACCCGCAATACAATACACCCTGGACTTCCACTCATACACACACACACACACACACACCCCTGCATACATCACACACATTGTTTATATTTGTATTATATTTGTATATATTGGTTTCGGTGCACCTTGTTTGTTTGTTTGTTGGTTTGTTTTTGTATAATACACTTTGGTTTATTTCACTACTTGCTCTTGTGTCGCGTCGTATATTGTCCTGTCACGGTTGCGCAATACCTGAAGTGTGGTTTACCAGCACTTATTTAGATTCCCGAATCCGTATTCTTGTAACAAACGGTTTAACATTAATCCAAGCGTTACAATCTCGTCGTCTCCGCAGCAGTAGACGCGTCTATAATTCACTTTTAGAATTACGGATTACATCTAACTACGGAGTAGACGTCTAAAATGGTTTTCCATTAGTTTATATAAAAGCAGACATTTCACTTTCTATAAGTATATATTTTTCACATCTGTGAGGCGAGTATACACAGAGTTTTGGTTCATTTTCTGAAGTTCACAGAAAACAATACAGAATAGCGCACCCCATTTGTTTTCATTATTTTACAAAATCATAATGTTTTTGCATCATTGTGAGTGCACTTAAATAAAAGTGGAGTCTTATAAAGGCTATGTAGCTTATATAGTTTTATTATATTGTTTTTGAACATTAATCTGGCAACCTTTTTCTGATGCACACAGAGTCTGTTTTCTTTCAAATGTAGTTTAATTATTTGAGAAATAAGAGAACAAGTTTTTTCTATAGTATGCTGAGCTAAATTAGAATAAAACATTTTATTTTGATTTATTAAAATTTTGCTATAATTAAAATAAAACAATTTTAAAACCGCATCATTCAGGGATCGAACCCTGGTCTCCCGCGTGAAAGGGCGCGGACTTACCCAATACACCACTCGGAAGCCATACATGCCACTGGACATGCGTGGGGGAGGTGTAAGAGAGGCTTTTTTTTTTTTTACAGAGACAATCCAAAAGAATACAGAACACATTCAAGAATAATAACAGAACTGTATCTCTGCATTAATGAGCCAATGTATTATTATGTTGGCTGCTGTAGACCAGGAAGTCCAGGGCCACTTTTTGGTCCCAGTCCGCCCCTGGCCCACATGACATGACAGAATTAGGCACGGCTGGTGAGCTATCCTTGCTAATGATCCCGGGCTTGCACCAGTGGCGGCCCCTCCCTCCCCTTCAGCAGAAGGGGCGGTGAGGGCGCAGTGCAGGTATCATAGACCGGGCCGGTTCTAGACTAGACCATATGGGGGGGGGGCAGTCAGAAATGTGAAGGGGGCATCATGTTTGAGCACTGTTTTTTCCCTGTGCTTATAGTAACAGTATTGTCCTTGCTGAATTGTGTTGAGGCACATAACCCCCTGACCACAATAAGATGGCAATCGCTCAGGGGGGAAACTAATAAATAAAAATTAAATAAATAAAACTAAATAAAATAAAATATACTTAATCCAAGGCACGGTGGTGTAGTGGTTAGCACTGTCGCCTTGCACCTCCAGGGTCTGGGTTTGATTCCCATCTCTGTGTGCATGGAGTTTGCATGTTCTCCCCGTGCTTGGTGGGTTTCCTCCGGGTACTCCAGTTTCCTCCCACAGTCCAAAGATATGCAGGTTAGGCTAATTGGCGTTCCTAAATTGCCCGTAGTGTGTGATTGGGTGTGTGAGTGTGTGTATGTGTGTGTGCCCTGCGATGGATTGGCACCCTGTCCAGGGTGTACCCCACCTAGTGCCCGAAGTCTCCTGGGATAGGCTACAGGTCCCCCGCGACCCTGAACACAGGATTAAGCGGTATAGAAAATGAATGAATGAATGAATGAATGATACTTAATCCAGATTTTATCAATCAATGACATAACATTTATCTAAGCTGGATGGTCAAATTCTCAAAAACGTTTAACCTAAAGTAAGACTTAACACACTATAACTAGAATATTTACAAAACTGAAAGGTAGTCTTATGTATAATAAAAAAAAAAGTTAAAACAGATGGGCTATAGAACAGATCATAATGTTATATATATTATTATTTTATTTTTTTTAAGTAAATGCACAGTTCTCTTCTCTCCAATCCACTCTACAACAATCTCCTATTTCCCTTTGGAAAAACTTTCTCAAATTCATCCATGAACTACAGTGTGGGGCGGGGCTTTAGGGGTCTGTCAGCTGGTAATTTGTCTTCAGTCATTTTATCAACTTCAAGATTCAAGATTCAAGAGAGGTTTATTGTCAATACAACAATATACACAGTATACATTGTATTGAAATGCCGTTTCACACAGACCCTCCGTGGTGCCTTAATAAGAAATAGAAAACAAGAATTTACAACTAAATGATATCTAACTAAGCTAAACTAACTAAGTGACTATTTTTAAATAAACTATCTGTACACTAACAGGACAGGAAGACAATACAGTGCAATGATACAAAGTGAACATGTGCAATTGGTTCAGAGTACAGTGTTCAAGTTATTGTAGGAGTATTGCACGAGACAAGAGAAGACATGTGCAAATTGCGACTAGTGCAAATCAGCATGAGGTAGAAAATTTCTTGGACAAAAATACAGTATGCAATACAGGGTGTACAATATGTGTGTTGTACGACAGTCCAATTTGTGTGTTTTTGTCTTTGGTGTGCATGTAGCATATTGTATGAGGGTTTAGTTGTGAAGGATACCAAGATGGCGCCGGTGAGGTCGGCTGCCGTCACGACTGCTCCGACCACCTTTTCTTTGTTTTTGTTCTTTAAGTTAGTTTTCAGTGTTTTAAAAGCGGCAAAATCACCACCATTGAGTACATTAGGTATGATAGAGACACTCTTGTTTCTATTGGTATACAATGTACTCACAATTCGACGGTTTTAACTCCGGATCCGAGCTGGCCGAGTGAGATCCTGCGGGAGAACAATGGACGCGACGCGAAGCGGAGACCTCGAGGCAGACGAGCTGGCGTGAGGAACCGGCTCCGAGCCCGTGCACACCGCACACCTCTGCCTAGCATCCTGCTCGCCAACGTCCAGTCACTGGAGAACAAACTGGATGACCTCAGGGCCAGGATAAAGTTCCAGAGAGACATTCGGGACTGCAATCTCCTCTGCTTCACCGAGACATGGCTGAACCCAGCTGTGCCAGACCACGCCATACAGCCGGCCGAGTTCTTCTCGGTTCACCGCATGGACAGGACGCGGGACTCGGGGAAGTCAAAGGGAGGCGGCGTGTGTTTAATGGTGAACAACAGCTGGTGCAACAGCGCGAGCGTTGTTCCTCTTACACGCTCCTGCACACCAAACCTGGAACTACTGTCCATCATGTGTCGTCCATTTTATCTTCCACGGGAGTTCACATCGGTCATAATCAGTGCCGTTTACATACCACCACAAGCAGACACAGACAAGGCCTTATGCGAGCTGCATGAGGCGCTCACACAGCACCAGACACAACACCGGGACGCTGCGCTCATTGTGGCGGGGGATTTTAATAGTGCCAACCTCAAACGCGCAGCGCCGAACTTTTATCAGCACATCACCTGTCCCACCAGGGGCGAAAGGACACTGGACCACTGTTATACCACGGTCAAAGACGGTTACAAGGCACAATCTCGTCCAGCGTTTGGTAAATCCGACCACGCCGCCATCTTCCTCATGCCAAAATATAAACAAAGGCTGAAACAGGAAGTTCCGGTTCAGAGGGAGGTCGCGCGCTGGACAGACCAATCGGTGGCCGCGTTACAGGACGCACTCGATGACGCAGACTGGGACATGTTCAGAAACAGCTCCGATGATGACGTCAGCGTGTTTACCGAAGCGGTTGTGGGATTTATTGGGAAGCTAGTGGACGATACGGTGGAGAAAAAGACTATCAGAACGTTTCCCAACCAGAAGCCGTGGGTGGATAAAACCATCCGCGACGCTCTGAGATCTCGCACCGCCGCCTACAACACGGGACTTGCGTCGGGGGACATGGAACCGTACAAGGCTGCGTCATATAACGTCCAGAAGGCGGTGAAAGAGGCGAAGCAGCGCTACGGGAGAAAACTAGAGTCACAGCTTCAACAGAGTGACTCTAGGAGCCTGTGGCAGGGACTGAGAACAATAACGGACTACAAAGCACCAGCATCCGGTATGACGAACGCGGACGCGACTCTGGCAGACGAGCTGAACACATTTTACGCTCGCTTCGAGGCTGCAGCTAAAGACGCTAGCAATGCTAATGCTAACGGCGCTAATGCTAACGGCGCTAATGCTAACGGCGCTAATGCTAGCGGCGCTAACGGCTGCAGACAGGAAGACACAGTCAGCACCGGGAACGCGCTCATCATCTCCGAGCACGACGTGAGGAGAGCCTTCAAGAGAGTGAACACCAGGAAAGCAGCAGGACCAGACGGCATCTCAGGTCGTATTCTCAGAGCCTGCGCAGACCAGCGAGCACCTGTGTTCACTGAGATATTCAACATCTCTTTATCTCAGTCGGTGATCCCCACATGCTTCAAAGAGTCCATTATTGTTCCTGTTCCAAAGAAACCACATCCTGCTTCTCTCAATGACTATCGCCCTGTGGCCCTCACCTCAGTAGTGATGAAGTGCTTTGAACGCCTTATCAGAGACTTCATCATTTCTTCTCTACCCGACACACTGGACCCACTACAGTTTGCATACCGTCAGAACCGCTCCACAGACGATGCAATCTCTCATCTCCTCCACACATCACTCACTCACCTGGACACTAGGAAAGGGAATTATGTTAAAATGCTCTTCATCGACTACAGCTCTGCTTTTAACACAATAATTCCTTCCACACTCACCACCAAGCTGGAGCACCTGGTACTGAGCTCATCTATATGTCAGTGGAGCTCCAATTTTCTGACTGGCAGACCACAGGCAGTAAGGATGGGCGGACATGTCTCAGCCACACTCACTCTCAGCACTGGGGCCCCCCAGGGTTGTGTTCTGAGCCCCCTGCTGTACTCTTTGTACACCCACGACTGCGTGGCCACTACCAACTCCACCTCCATCATCAAGTTTGCTGACGACACCGTCGTGGTCGGACTGATCACCAACAATGATGAATCGGACTACCTAGAGGAGATTGGAAATCTGGAGAACTGGTGCCAGAGGAACAATCTCCTCCTGAACGTCAGTAAAACAAAGGAGCTGATAGTGGACTTTAGTACAAAGCAGGAGAGGAACTACCAGACCCCCGTCATCAACAGGAGCCCAGTGGAGAGAGTGGACAGCTTCAGATACCTCGGTGTTCACATCACGCAGGACCTGTCATGGTCCTGTCACATCAACACCGTGGTGAAAAAAGCCCGGCAGCGTCTCTACCACCTCAGACGCTTGAGAGACTTTAGACTGCCCTCCAAGGTGCTCAGGAACTTCTACTCCTGCACCATAGAGAGCATCCTGACGGGAAACATCACGACCTGGTTCGGGAACAGCACCATGCAGGACAGACGAGCTCTACAGAGGGTGGTGCGATCAGCCGAGCGCATCATCCGCACTGAGCTCCCTGACCTGCACTCCATCTACAGCAAGCGGTGCTGGACTAAGGCCAGGAAGATCATGAAGGACCTCAGTCACCCCAGTAATGGACTGTTCTCTTTGTTGCGGTCTGGGAAGAGATTCCGCTCCCTAAAGGCCAACACAGAGAGACTGAGGAGGAGCTTCTTCCCGCAGGCGATAAGGTCTCTCAATCACACCTCCACACAGGACTAATAAAATCTTTTAAGCTCACAACACTGACTGGACAATCATGGACACATTCATACACACTTGCACTAAATACTCATACATCTGGACAATTGCACATGTCACCTTTCATGCATATTTGCACAACCACTGACACTTTAATACCATATTTCTATATTTTTGCAATATTTTATTATGCCCTTATGCACAGTTAATTTTACTAGTTAAAATTATTTCTTTAGTATTTCCTTTTTATTGATTATTTATTTTACGTACAAGATTTTATTTTCTTTTTTTTAAGGTCACTGGCGGTCGTATAAAGCATTTCACTGCATATTATACTGTGTATGATTGTGTATGTGACTAATAAAATTTGAATTTGAATTTGAATAGGTGAGTTTATAAATATAGGAGTCCATTATGTGTTTATGTTGAGTGTGTGTTTCGTATGTTTGTTCAGTTCTATGTTGTCAGTAAGTTGAGAGCCCTTACTGCTTGTGGAAAGAAGCTCTTGCAGTGTCTGGCAGTCACAGTTCTGATGCTGCGGAACCGTCTGCCTGATGGGAGGAGGGAGAACAGTGCATGTGAGGGGTGAAAAGAGACTTTCACTATGCTGCTCGCACGGCGGATCAGGTGTTTGTCGTAGAGTTGGGAGATGGCTGGGAGAGGGACCCCGATGATTCTCTCTGCTGTCTTCACTATCCGCTGCAAGGACTTCTTTTCAGCGGTGGTGCAGTTTCCGTACCAGACGGTGATGTAACAGCAGAGAACACTCTCGATGGTCCCTTGATAGAATGAGGTGAGGATGGGAGGTGGAAGACTGGCCTTCTTCAGTTTCCGAAGAAAGTGAAGACGTTGTTGTGCTTTCTTGGTGATGGTGGTGGTGTTCAGGTTCCAGGAAAGATCATCTGCCATGTGCACCCCAGAAACTTCACACTGCTGACAATCTCGACAGCAGATCCGTTGATGTACAGTGGGGCGTAGGCCTTCGGGCTCTTCCTCAAGTTAACAACCATCTCTTTGGTCTTCTGAACATTAAGAGACAGGCTTTTATTTTGACACCAGTCCACCAGATGTTTTACCTCCTCTCTGTACGCAGACTCATCGTCGTTGGTGATGAGACCCACTACTGTTGTATCGTCTGCAAACTTTATGATGTGATTTGAATTGTGCTGTGCAGCACAGTCGTGCGTTAGCAGAGTGAAAAGCAGTGGGCTAAGCACACAGCCCTGTGGGGAGCCTGTGCTCAGTCTGAGGACCCCGGAGGAGTTGTTGCCTATGAAGACAGTCTGCGGCCTGTCAGTGAGGAAGTCCAGGATCCAATTACAAAGAGGAGTGTCTATACCTAGAAAGTCCAACTTCCTTACCAGCCTTTGGGGAATTATTGTATTGAATGCTGAGTTGTAAAATGCAACTTGTAATATATTCATTTTGTGAGTATATTAACATGTGATTTCTCAACATTTAAAAATTTTTATTTGAAGGGGCAAGCTATTTATTTATTTACTTGCCCCCCGTAGAAGATAATAGAAAACCGCTTATGTTCTGTATTCTTTTGGATTCTCTCTAAAAATAAATCCCCCCCCCCCTCCGTCATTGCCTCTCTTACGCCTTCCTCATGCTCCCCCCGTCATCGTATTTAACCGTGAGGAGTCCAGTGGCGTATACAGCTTCTGAATGGCGCGTTTGGGTAAAGTGCAAGCCTTATCATTTGGAGATCCGGGTTCGAACCCCGGGTGATGCTGTTTTCAATTTTTTTTATTTTAATTATAGCAAAATTAAAATGAATAAAAATAAAATGTCTCATTATGGGTTGTATATCATACTCTGAATAATAAATGTTCTGTTGTTATGTCTTCAATCATTGTAACTTGACATTTTTTTTTGTTTGTTTGCTGCTTTTTCTATAGTATGCTGAGCAAAATTTAAATAAAACATTTTATTTAGTTTTATTTAAATTTTTATATAATTAAAATAAAAGAATTTTAAAACAGCATCACACAGGATTCAAAGCAGTGCTAACCTTTTCTCTGGGCGCACACTCTAGCACTGCACCATTCGGAAGCTCTAACACTGCTATTGATTTTATTCTTTTCACTAGGCTCTGTTAAGACGCAGACGCAGGAGAACGTCCTGACAATGTTTTCATTTTATGGTCATTTATTTCAGTTAATAAATCTACTATAAATTTAAAGAACACGAAATAAGATGACACAAAACCCTACACACTTCTTTTCTAATTATATGTGTTAAAATCTAAAGGCTGACTGTGTTAACATTTATTGTGCTTAAATTTGATCCTAATAAGATTTGATTTCATTTGAATTTGACATTTGTACTGTAAATTTAGTACTGTGATTATGAATTTGTTTGTTTTTTGTTTCACTACGTGCAGTTGTAAAGGAGCGCGTCTCATTAATGCAGCAGAGAATGAACTAAGGCATGAGGCATCAGTCTATAGTTATATAGCGCCACTCAGTGGTAAAAGCCAGCAAACGCACAAACCCAAATGCTGTCGCCGAGCGCCGCAACGGTAAAACCGATGCTCCTATTAGGTGACCACTGTATGCTGGGTAAAAATACTGTGTCATTTCAGGTACTTTAATCACACTCTTCGGTTACTTTTGCAAAACAGGTTAGTTTTGCTATGAATACTAAAAGTGCTGCATGATTAAACTCAATGCAAAAAACAGAAAGAGAAATTTATCCGTTTCCTCCCTTTTGTTTCGGGGTATATGCAGTAAACCCACGGGTGAACACGATGATTAAAAAATTTAATTAAACACGAATATATATAAGTGGCATTTTAATTCAAATCCAACATTTTGATTGGTGCATGGGCGTCAACTCGCTCGTTCTGTAATATTCCATTGTCATTCATATTGTCATTGTTTTAAAGCCCTTTACTAAAGCATTCTCTGGTACTTACAGACAAACACTGGCTTTTCCAACACACCAGCGCGCTCCGATTTGAGCCGAAGTCATAAATAGAGAATATATAGAGAGATACATAACATAGAGAAAGTATAATACGACTGTCCATACAGTAAATAAAAAGAAAAGCATCAAATACAACTATTAAGTCTGATTCAATTGCTATCATTAACCATTTTTATTTATTTATTTTTTTAATCAATTTTAGGCAGAGAGGTTCGCTCTCTTCTTAATTAATCTACAAGCCTCTACAGTATTTGTCAACAGCGCACACAGTTTGATAAATTGAATGAAAGGTAAAGTGAAAGTACTTAATATGATAAAATGAAACTCAGTGTATACTCGCATCCACTCACAGCCAAAACCAAAGACATCAAGTTATCAATTAATTATTAAAATGGCCAGTCAGTTTCCTTGCTGTTTTCCCTGACGCATTCATAATCATTAGTCTACTTCTGCCGGTGTGGTGTTTCTTATCCCTACCCCCCTTAAAAACGGCGTATTCAGAGAAAGGCTCGTCGGCGAAAGGTTGTGCGCGCGTGGTCAACTACACAGCAAAAACATGTTAGTATATTAAATAAAGCGACTCACATCGGCGTTCGTTTCGACACAGTGGCAGCGCCACAGTGGCAAAGGCAGCGCTTAATTACACGTATTTGTGTTTGTTATATTTCTGGGAAAGAGAAATCTCATATAAATCTCATATAAATCTCTCAGGTTCACGTGAAAATTTTACATTCACTTTATTTATTCACAATCACATTTCAGCCATTCACACATAGCTTTGTTTCATCATAAGGAGGGGCGACATAAACTTGTAGATTAATAAACAATGTATTTTTTTTTAAGTGAAAGGGCTAGCGATGTGAGCAACTTTAGTTATTGATAATTAAATAATTATTAAATGGTGGACATAAGCAGCAAAAAGAACAATGTTATTTTACTTTTGATTATTATTATCATGTTCTTGAATTTTCATGTTCTACGCTTCGTTTAGATTCATGCCACGAGTCATTTTATCATACAAAGATTATTACGTTGTGCTCGGACCACTAAGCGTCTGTGGATTCCAAAATTGACATTTTTGCTGTTTTTTTTTTTTATCACTGGAATGGAAGAGATATGGAAGAGGCCTGATCCAAGATCCTCTCCAGTTTGCTAAAACCATGCAAAGTGGGGAGGGGTGCATCTTAGTTTCTCTGAGTGTAAAGGTGAGAACAGGTGATTTACACCTGTGGAGGGTGTATTATTTGCATTTAAATGTGTCTGACATTGCAAAGCATACACTGCAAAAACTGCCCTGATTATACTGCATAAATATTAAACGTTTTAAAAATATTATTGATTAAATGTGTGCTGAAAAAAATGTTGTCACCGAAAATGTAACAGATGAGAACTCATGTCCATCAATCTGATATACAGTATGCTGGAGAAACTCCCAGGTGGGAAGAGACTGCTTTGTATAGTTAACATCAAAGACAAAAATAAATAAATAAAATAAACATCAACAACTTCCACTAAAGAGTATGGAACGCAGCCGCGATATACTATACTATAACCATATTATACCAAAGATAGAAGTGTATATTTTAGTTATTTTAATGTTCTATTCTGAAGGTCTATTTTCCCAGTTATTTCCATATTAAAATTTTGATGTCTTTATTTATTTTTTAATAATAACGACAAACCGATACAAACAGAAGCTATATAACAGTTCATTCTTTGTACAAATAAAATCGTTAGCTAGTGAACTTAATTAGCTAGTCTAAATAATAATTTTTTATAAGCCCTTGAGCTGTTGTTAGTGCTTGTTTGGCCAGTCAGTTTCCTTGCTGTTTTCCCCGACGCATTTATAATCATTAGTCTACTTCTGCTGGTGCGGTGTTTCTTATTCCCACCCCCGTTAAAACGGTGTATTCAGAGGCTCGCCCGCGAGGTTGTGCGCGCGCGGTCCACTACACAGCAAAAACATGTTAGTATACCAAAAATGTAACAGATGAGAACTCATGTCCATCAATCTGATATACAGTATGCTGGAGAAACTCCCAGGTGGGAAGAGACTGCTTTGTATAGTTAACATCAAAGACAAAAATAAATAAATAAAATAAACATCAACAACTTCCACTAAACTTGTACATTATGCCCATATCTATTTGAAAATTCCCAGTAACAGTAACTTGTATATATTGTTCATACACTGTAAATTTATAATTATAGTCACTTGCAATCTGTATACTATGATCATATAGTATCCTGTTCATTATGTTAATATCTATTTGCAAATTCCTGCCTACAGTTAATAGCAACTGTACATACGGTTCATCCATTGTAAATTTATAACTATAGTTACTAGTAATCTGTATATTATACTCACATAATATCTTTCTTTAATAGTTACCCATAGCTTCTCCCTGCACATATCCCCTTTTTTTTTTCTAAATGTATACCTTTATCCTGCACTTTCTGCTAATTGCACTTCTGGTTAGACCTAAACTGCATTTCGTTGCCTTGTACTTGTACATGTGTAATGACAATAAAGTTGAATCTAATCTAATCTAATCTAAAGAGTATGGAACGCAGAGTACAGGGTGCGTCACACAGCCACGATATACTATAACCATATTATACCAAAGATAGATGTGTATATTTTAGTTATTTTAATGTTCTATTCAGAAGCTATATATAGCAGTTAATTCTTTGTACAAATAAAATCGTTAGCTAATGAACGTAATTAGCTAGTCTAAATAATAAAAATATTTTTACAAGCCCTTAAGCTGTTGTTTGTGCTTGTTTGGCCAGTCAGTTTCCCCGCTGTTTTCCTAGACGCATTCATATTCATTAATCTACTTTTGCCGGTTGTGTGAGCGTGGTCCACTACACAGCAAAAATATGTTTGTATCACATCGACGTGCATTTCGCACATTTTATTTAACATGTATAAATTTGTATTTGTTATATTTCTAGGAAAGAGAAATGTCTTATAAATCTCTCATATCGGCGCGCGTTCATCTGCCTTTAGATCAAAACTCGGCAAAGTGAAAAGAGAAAGAGTGAAAGAGCACAGGGTTCACGCGAACATTTTACATTCACTAAAAGGCTTATTCACAACATAGCACAATGCATGTGTGTGAATGGCTGTAATATGTTGTTGGTACACACTTTCGCGTTTTATCTCCCCTTTGATGAAAATGCTCCCGATATGAGCCAACACGAGCAGCTTTATCTATCATAAAGGGGAGCGACATATACTTGCTGATTAAACGCTGCATTTTTTTTTTAAGTTAAAGCGTGCGCAATGTGAGCACATGTTCATTATGAAATACCTGTTGTAAAACAAAATAAAATGTTTGCTTTAGCATTGGAAACAATATTGTTTTAGGCTAAACGATACTTGGTCCGGCTTTTAGATAAAGTCCTTCCATGCGCCATCTGGCGGATATTCAGTGAAGCACAAAACATTTATTTAAATTCCCGAATGTTGCTCGCGGCACACCGCGCGCTAAATTGCGGCATCTCGCAGGAAAACATGCGCAGTCTTAATGGCGACATCTGTATAATGGGCCAGGGGTAGCTCAGTGGTTAAGGCATTGGACTACGGTTCAGAAGATCCCAGGTTCAAACCCCACAACCACCAAGTTGCCACTGTTGGGCCCTTGAGCAAGGCCCTTAACCCTCAGATGTGTAATGAGATTTAAAAAAATGTAAGTCGCTCTGGATAAGAGCGTCTGCCAAATGCCTAAATGTATAATACTACAGTATAATGTCCCTCACCATCTAAACGTAACCAATGGCCCTAATTGTGGTTTAAAATTAGTGAGGTAGACTAGCGGTTCCCCATCTCCAATACATACGTTACATTTGGGTTTTTCGTTTTTCCTCACTTTTTTGTTGATTTAAAAATAGGAAACTTTCCATTTCTTATTACATTATTAAATAATCATAAAATGAGCAAAACATTTTATTTTAATTTTGAGTTTTGAAGTGGAGCAACCCCTAGAACATCCAATAAACCCATGCTGTAGTTAACACAACCCACGAAATTACCAAAAGGTAAAAGTAATTTACCAACAAAATTATTGTCAGATCATCATCAGCAGGAGTGGCAACTGATAAAAAACACCAACATTTCAGGTACAAATTGCAACTCCCAGTATGCGCAGCCAAGATCACCGGCGTTACATTACAAAGTATATGGTATCATGATTTATTTCAGATGTTACTAAGACTTGTTTTTTCCTCCTTGACCTATTGTGTATAAGCTAGTTTGCTCTGTGATTATTGATTCTTGTTTATGTCTTGAATACATTGTTTGCTGATCGAAAAACCTAGACCCAGTTATCAGACCCATATTTTGGATTACCCTACTTGTTTGTCTGACACATCAAGTTCATAATAAACTGTGTTTTTTACCTGCATTTATGTCCTCTTGATTCCCAGCAGTGCCCAAAAGTGTGCATTAACACACTGAATCAGCCATCTGTGGTGCCATTTTTGTTCATGCCTTTATAGCTCAACACCTGATGGAACAAACCAAGTCACTGATCAGTTTTTCTTTGTTAGTTGAGAAGCAATGCATCAAACAGCACAACGATATCAACAACAACTAACAAGGTAGAGAGTGTAGAGTGCAGTGGCAACAGCCAGAGGATGCTTACCATCAAAATATTTCTCTAATACACATCAAAATACTAGCAAATTCACAAGCACCATAAAATAATTTGTTAGCTCTAACCTAACTCTTAAAGCATAAATATATTGAGCAACAAAAATTGGAATCAGCCACTATTCCAACAAATCATGTGAGCATACTGGGACATTTTCAGAACCATGTTTTCTGACATAACAGAGCTTTTACTTGTGGGAAGTGAAAGTGGCATACCTCACCACATTTGGGATTGCTCCTCATTTCTTTTCCTTAATGAAGGCCAAAGCCAAGAATGAGTCTGGATATGTACTTCTGTTTGATGAAAGTCTGAATATGGAAATGAAAAATGCCTGCTTGACATGCTCATGACATTCTGGGAAGATAACCAAGTAAACTTGAGATATCTGACATAATTTTTCATGGGTCATCACAATGCAAACCAAATGTATGAAAAGACTGAAAAGCTCCCAGACTCTGATTCAGCAGAACACTAAACAACAGGCAAGAAAATGTTAAATGTTGGAAGTTGTGGTTTTCATATACCACTCAACTCCTTCTGAAAATGGTGTACAACCTTGGAAGTTGTTCAAAGTCTGTTTGTCAGAAGGCTAGTGGTGATAGCAGTCAATTAAAACATTTTCCAGATTAATATAATAACAGGAAACTGACAAAACACTGCCAATCATGTGGTTCCTGATACGACAGCACACCCCCAGAGGTCTTATGGAGTCATTCCCCTGGGGGCCAGAGCTGCCACGTTGTCACAAGGGGACAGCACAATACTGGGCATAATGTTTTGCATTGTAGTGTTATGGTAGATCTGGGTATATTGTGTCTGAATACATATTCAGACACAATATTTGTGTGAATGAATTTATTATGTAAATTCAAACGGTTATCTCTTTTAAATGCAATTTTCTTTAATTTGCAGATGAGCTCAGTCAAGCTATTGCGTCCTCGTCTAAATGGAATCCTTTTCAAGCTGACATTTGAAGAGCAAGTAAACAACATTCGTCCTGACATCATGAATGTCACTTTTGCATGTGAGGAGGTAAAGAAGAGTGAAGGCCTCAGCAAGCTCCTGGAATTGGTACTGCTTGTGGGAAATTATATGAATGCCGGCTCCAGAAATGCCCAGACTTTTGGGTTTAACATCAACTTCCTCTGCAAGGTACCATAATATAAATAAAAATTTATGTTTACCTTTTATGCTTTCAAAATTCAATTTACATATCCTAATAGAGATCCAAAAGTCATTACACTGGTTACAATCATACAAAGATTTGACAATGCTTGATTGGTAGTAGGAATTCTCTGTTTAGAGTTTGGAATTTACACCAAACCATAAAGGGCTATTTTTGAAAACAAACAGAACTCTGAACAGATGTTACAGGGTTTCCATATTAAAATTGGATTCCCAGGCACAGAATTTCTTGTTTATTATTAGGATTATGAACTAAGCTGAATGGTTGGCTAGAGATCTTGCAGAAGCTTTCAAGACCCTGTTGATCTGGGTTGAATTATGGGTAATTATCTCCCCTGCTCGGTCTTAATGTTCGTCTCTCAATGGTATAATCAATATCCGTGCACGCGTGTACTGTTTACTATAACACTGGGACCATGTGTACGCATTAATTGGAATGCTATTCCATAACTTTGGGGCGTTGTAAGAAAAAGCTCTGCCCCCTGCTGTGCTTTTTGTAATATGTGGTACTGACAAGCAGCCTGCATCCTTTGGTCGAAATAGGCGTGACACATTGTAAGACACTAGCAGTGCATTCAGGTACTGCGGCATGAGACCATTTAATGTTTTGTAGGTCAAAAGTAGTATTTGTAGCTACTTAGCTGTTATAAGTAGCTGACAGGGGTCAAGGTTAGGTTTCTTAGTGTTTAATAACTGCTAATTTAAAATATTTTGGAACATACCCTCTTGTAAGCGAGGGGCATGTCAGGGGTGCAAGCTCAGGCACGCAATTCCCGCTCACTAAGAAAGTGTGAGGGTATGACTATTAGAGGAGTGTGATGATTACACTAATGCTACCTTCATGTTTACAATACAAAGATTAAAAAATTATGTTAATTTATGCACTCAGTACCTGTTTCCGGCTCCTTTAGCATGAATACATACAGTGGTGTGAAAAACTATTTGCCCCCTTCCTGATTTCTTATTCTTTTGCATGTTTGTCACACTTAAATGTTTCTGCTCATCAAAAACCGTTAACTATTAGTCAAAGATAACATAATTGAACACAAAATGCAGTTTTTAAATGAAGGTTTACGTTATTAAGGGAGAAAAAAAACCTCCAAATCTACATGGCCCTGTGTGAAAAAGTGATTGCCCCCCTTGTTAAAAAATTACTTAATCCTGGTTTATCACACCTGAGTTCAATTTCTGTAGTCACCGCCAGGCCTGATTACTGCCACACCTGTTTCAATCAAGAAATCACTTAAATAGGAGCTACCTGACACAGAGAAGTAGACCAAAAGCACCTCAAAAGCTAAACATCATGCCAAGATCCAAAGAAATTCAGGAATAAATGAGAACAAAAGTAATTGAGATTTATCAGTCTGGTAAAGGTTATAAAGCCATTTCTAAAGCTTTGGGACTCTAGCAAACCACAGTGAGAGCCATTATCCACAAATGGCAAAAACATGGAACAGTGGTGAACCTTCCCAGGAGTGGCCGGCCGACCAAAATTACCCCAAGAGCGCCAACTCATCCGAGAGGCCACAAAAGACCCCAGGACAACATCTAAAGAACTGCAGGCCTCACTTGCCTCAATTAAGGTCAGTGTTCACGAGTCCACCATAAGAAAGAGACTGGGCAAAAACGGCCTGCATGGCAGATTTCCAAGGCGCAAACCACTTTTAAGGAAAAAGAACATTAAGGCTCGTCTCAATTTTGCTAAAAAACATCTCAATGATTGTCAAGACTTTTGGGAAAATACCTTGTGGACCGACGAGACAAAAGTTGAACTTTTTGGAAGGTGCGTGTCCCGTTACATCTGGCGTAAAAGTAACACAGCATTTCCGAAAAAGAACATCATACCAACAGTAAAATATGGTGGTGGTAGTGTGATAGTCTGGGGTTGTTTTGCTGCTTCAGGACCTGGAAGGCTTGCTGTGATAGATGGAACCATGAATTCTGCTGTCTACCAAAAAAACCTGAAGGAGAATGTCCGGCCATCTGTTCGTCAACTCAAGCTGAAGCGATCTTGGGTGCTGCAGCAGGACAATGACGCAAAACACACCAGCAAATCCACCTCTGAATGGCTGAAGAAAAACAACATGAAGACTTTGGAGTGGCCTAGTCAAAGTCCTGACCTGAATCCTATTGAGATGTTGTGGCATGACCTTAAAAAGGCGGTTCATGCTAGAAAACCCTCAAATAAAGCTGAATTACAACAATTCTGCAAAGATGAGTGCGCCAAAATTCCTCCAGAGCGCTGTAAAAGACTCATTGCAAGTTATCGCGATCGCTTGATTGCAGTTATTGCTGCTAAGGGTGGCCCAACCAGTTATTAGGTTCAGGGGGCAATTACTTTTTCACACAGGGCCATGTTGGTTTGGATTTTTTTTTCTCCCTAAATAATAAAACCCCTCATTTAAAAACTGCATTTTGTGTTTACTTGTGTTATCTTTGACTAATAGTTAAATGTGTTTGATGATCAGAAACATTTTGTGTGACAAACATGCAAAAGAATAAGAAATCAGGAGGGGAGCAAATAGTTTTTCACACCACTGTACATACAGTGGTTACTCAATCGGAATGGTTTGTTGCGCTCACCGCCGTGTAAAGACGACAGCGGCCAAAATAAATCAGTTGCATTTCAAAGTCATTCGTAAAATGGCTGCCAGGTGCCATTACACTCGTCGCAGTAAATACAATTGTGATGGTAATTTCCACATGAGTACTTTACACAACAAACATGAAAAATCAGAACCAGAGCTATTGATATGTATTGTACAGTAATGAGTAAAAAAAAACATTGGTTAAATGTTGTTTAGATCAAGTTCACTAGCTGACAATTTGATTTGTACAAAGTTTAAACTCTTATATAGCGATCTCTGTATCTGTTTATTGTTATTTAAGTTCTTGGTTATTTCAGGTACTTTAAACATATTGTTGGGTTGCTCATGTTGGGTCATATGAGATGTAGTTTACAAATGAACACTTGGTTGGGTTATTTTGACCCAACAACTGGTTTATTCATTATTCTTTCGTTGCTCCAAATGGCAGCCTTCAAAATGTTCGAAAATATTACTGTTATTGTGTCACAGGTGTAGTTTTAAGAGTTGTTTAGTCGTTTTAAACCCCTCAAAAATGCGTGTGTATACAGCTCACAACCTCCATCAGTTATTAAAGATAGCGTCTATTTAGAAAAAATGCCCCAGCGACTTTGGAGCTTCAGGAAATCTCCCGGCACTCTGCGCATAACACCGGGCCAACTAATGTCGGAAAGAATTTTTTTAACGTTTTCTAAACGTGGTGTCATGCACACTCGGTACTGCGTTCATCGATTCCGGTGCCGCAGGTAACTTCATTGACTCTACTTATGCCAAATAAATGGGGGTGAAGATCGAGGCGTTATCCCAGCCAGTTCGAATTACATCTGTCGACGGGCGGCCCCTTTCCTCCAGTCCCATCACCCACCAGACCCAACTCATCACGCCTACCATAGACCAACTCCATCTCACCTCCATCTCCTCACCTCCCATTATACTCGACCCCCTCATTTCATGGGCGCGAAACCGGATCCTCCAATGGGGTCAAACCTGCACCGAACTCTGCCTACGGGCCCAGGCTGGGACGTATATATATAGTTTTATTATATATTTTTTGCACATTAATCTGAGTCCTCATCTGTTAGATCTGTTTAGTTTTTTTTTTCCAGCCGGCACAAATGCGCGGCTCCATCCCTTTACCGCCTATTCAGGGAGCCTACGGAGTGAGCGATTAACCATAGTCGAATCGATTGGTGTGCGTCCAACTCACGTTACTCGTGAGCCGGCCTATTCATGCCGGCTGGTGATAATTAACGTTAATATGATCTCGGGCTTGCTCACGATGCTCAACATCTATAAAAATAGCAAAGTATTGTGTATAGAGTGATAAAAAAAACTATCTAACGCATGTTAGAAAACATAATTTCCTGCATTTTTTTCTGCTTCAGGAGTCAGTCTGTTCTGAGACAGTGACAGGGATTAAAGTTCTCCATCGTTACGACGGATTTCCGTTCCGAATCACACTGTTCCGCCTGTCCTTAATGTTTAAAATTCACTTTTCATAATTTTAATGCTGTGTATATATAGGCTTACATGGGTCTTCAATTAAGGAAAGACAAAGTGTATTCAGCCTGCTAAGGAGGATGTGATCAAAGCCTGGAGTGGAGCGAATGCACGTTCCTCTCTCCACTCTAAGCGTTTTGTTATCACTCCGGTATGGATCCACTCCGGGTTTTGGTTTAGTTTTGAAGAACTACATGTCAGGCTACGGTATAACTATATTTAAGATAGCATGGACACACTTAATGCAGGAAGGCTCCGATGTTTCGGAGATTGATAAAAGTGTAAAAAAATAAATAAATGGAGATGGGCTTGGCTTAGCGAAATTGGGGAGAATGGCAAGCCTTTTAGTTCGTGGACTAAAAAAAATCAAACATCCAGGTACGTGTCTTTGCACAGTATGCCACAGGAAACTTCAATATGGCAATAATGGCAAAACAAAGTGCGAGTTCGCCATCAGTCAGCAGCTAGTCACAATGCTGCCGTTCGTGCTCTAACAGTACACATGCTCCCTGTCTGGTGCGACAAGAACCACAACGGAGATTCACGCATCTGTGGCCGACCGTGTGCGCAATGTAAAAGTGCGCGTATGTTCTTTCATAGCGGAGCATGACCTGTCGGTCACAGTCTCACAACCACTAGTTAATTTAATGCAATCAGTTGTCAAAGACAAGAGTGCACTTTCAAGATTGTCTATGTCTAATGCACATGCCTACTACTTGCACACATGGCATTGCTGCTTACTGGAAATCCGATTTGTCATCTAAGCTGAAAACGAAGATGTTTTCTTTAAGATACATAAAACATGCACTGAAAAAGCACTTTTTGGAATTTAATGGTGGTGCTATTACTTTTTTCTGTTAATTATTAAGAGTTTCACAAAACATTGTTTGGTGTTATAAGATAAATAAAAACATGCACTGAAAAGATATGTGGTAGATGGTTGATTATTTGTCAAGGTATTTTTTTTTCAAAGATTACAAATAGCTTTTAAAATATGCAAACTGGCAATATTAAAGCGGTTTAATCTCCCCTAAAGCTATTGGTCTCGACTATTTAAATAAAGTGTTTGTTAAAGGAATATGGCTTGGCCTGAAAAAAGTTCAGTCAGAAGACTTTTTTTCACTTTAATCCCTGCAGTGAGAGTAGAGGAAGAGGCAGATTCAGAACCAGGGAGGGAGCCGGAGACAGCACAAAGAGATGATATTGCCAGCACCAGCACAGGGAGCACAGTTTTTAGTTTAGATCTCACGTTTACATTTTATTGTATGTTGATGGCTTGACTGTAAACAACATAAACAATGCAATAAATTTATAAAAATATATATTTATTGTCCCCCCTGCTGTTAAATGAAATTTGCGTTATTTTACGTTAACGTTACGTTATTACATTATTAACGTCGACAGAATAAAGTAAAGTTTTATTTCTGGAATTGATGCACGGGCTTCATCTTTCGGTCTTCTTTCGGTTCTTTCGTTTCTCAGCGCCGGACTGTTGATGTCTCTTTCCAGGACCAGGCATATCGTTCAATTATTATAATTCTTTTGGCCAAATACTGTAGGCAGCCGTAACAGAGGTGAGGGCGCGCGCGTCATCACGTGTGCTTAGCCGACTCTGCGTTCACCGTAAACTTCAATATAGACGTTTATATTTTTGTTTATTTGTATATGTATGTTATTAATATAAATTTTTTAGAGATTGTGTGTGCGTGCACGGAGAGTTTGTGTTGATAAGTTTATGTGGATAAGTTGATAAGTGTATGTTGTCAAAGTATTTGTGGACATATAATTAGGGAATTTTTTTTTTAATTAAGGATGTCTTGAAACATAATGCAGTAACTCTACAGTATTTATTTGAATGAATGAATGAATGAATGAATGCCTTTATTGTCACTATACACATGTACAATGAGATTAAAACAACTCCTTCAGTGCAAACATATATTATATAGGGGGGGGGGGGGAACAAGAATCATTGCAAATGTAAGTTGAACACGGTAAAGGTGTTAATGTTTCGTACATTCCTTAATTTTTCCTTTCGGTTTGTGTTTTATGTTTCACTGTTTTCAATATATTGTACATACTGTAAAACGTATGGACAACAATGTTCCGGAAGCATTATTAAATATTCAATAAGGCACACACACAATTTAGTTGCAATAAAGTTTTATTAAATATATAATAAAGCAGGCCGTACTGTATATGGCAAATGGTCACTCAAAATCTTTACAAAAGCAAGAGTATTCATTAATTATTTTTTTTTAGAAAAGAGAAAACTCAATCTTTTCTTTCTAAGAAGTTCGTTAATTATGTCTCTTATTTGCTTGTTGTTGTGGGCTGTGGGGTGGAATTTCCTAGCAACAGCATCGGAAAGTGCTTGAAGCAGAATTACCCCATCAGCGAAACCGGTTTGATAACTTTTACACCAAGGATAGGTGAGAAGGGGGATTACAGTAACGGTTTCTGTGGGTCTTCACCAAGAGGTGATGTGGGTCGCGTTGTATTCAGCGAATAAACTAAAACAAAATCATGTTTGCTTCAGCATTGCAAACAATATTGTATTAGGCCAACTTTATTTAAGATTAAAATAATAGTGGGTTAGGAACGTTATTCTTCATATAACTTAAATGGCTGAATGAAGTTAAATATACACAATAAATTAATAATTGCATTTGCTTTACATTTGAGCACTCGTGTAAATAGCTTTTTCATTGTATATACTACCATATCGTATAATGTGTCTAATACTGGTTTATTCATATTTTACATTACATTCAGTTTGTAATTTACTTGCGATTGTACTTTTAAAATGTAACCTATACGTATCTACAGTATAAAGCATATAAAGCAACTACTTCAGCAGTGAATTAGAAACTTGGTCAGTCTGGCTTTTAGATAAAGTCCTTCAGAGCAAGCATTGTGTAAATATAATATATAAAAAAAAATGTAATATAAAATAAATATATAACATAAATGGTTAATGATAGCAATAAAATCAGACTTAATAGTTGGATTTGATACTTTTCTTTTTATTTACTGTATAGACATCTTATTATGCTTTCTCTGTTATTAATCTCTATATTCTCTAATTATGACTTGAATAAATCGGCTCACATCGGAGCGCGCTAGCGTGTTGGAAAAGCGAGTACTGTAGTCTATATATTTGTGTTTGTTGTTTTCCTGGGGGGTGGTGTGTTTATGTCTGCATTTTATCTATAAATCGTGTGTGTGTGTGTGTGTGTGCACGGAGAGTTTGTGTGTGTGCACGGAGAGTTTGTGTGTGTGCACACGGAGAGTTTATGAGTGTGCCCCTTTGATCTGCTGGGTATGGCGGGGCGTCGATTGCTGATCAGCACCACTCACCACCCTGACCAGGCCTTCATCTCACCCATTCCAACTCACTCCAGCTGCCATCTCCGCTTTTCAAGAGCTTTACCACCGCTCCCATCCTTCTCCATCCAGATGCCAACCAACCATTCGTTGTGGAGGTGGATGCATCGGATGTGGACGCCGGCGTTGTCCTCTCCCAGCGAGGCCCAAACCAGAAGCTACACCCCTGTAGCTTCTCCAAGAAATTTGACCCCACTCAGCAGTGATACGGAGTCGGGGACCTCGAGCTGTTGGGCATAAAGTGGGCCTTGGAGGAATGGTCGTCACTGGCTCCAGGGCGCTGGTCATTGTCTGGACTGAACACCAGTACTTCTGACCATCAAAAATCAAAAACAGCCAAATCCACGGCAGGCACAGTGGGCTTTATTTTTTGAACAGTATAACTTCCACCTGTCATACCGCCCGGGGTCCAAGAACACCAAGGCGATTTTATCACGGGCCTGCCGGAAAAGACACCATTTTGACCATCGTCGACCGGTTCTCCAAAGTAGTACATCTGGTGGCCCTCGCCGGACTCCCATCAGCAAAATACACCGCCGAGCTGATATTGGAACACATAGTCCGCTTGCATGGGTTCCCAAAGGGCATCGTCTCGGACAGGGGGCCCCAGTTCACTTCCCGGTTCTGGAAGGTCTTCTGCCGTGTGATCAATTCCACCAGTAGTCTGTCCTCCGGTTACCACCCCCAGACTCTAATGGTCAGACGGAACGAACCAACCAACAACTGGAGCGCTATCTGAGGTGTTTTGTTTCTGATCGCCAGCGCTCCTGGACCCGCTACCTCATATGGGCTGAGTTGTCTCACATTGTCCACGTCTCCTCTGCCACCAACCTAAGCCCATTTGAGGTTTGCCATGGTTTCCAGCCTCCAATGTTCAACCATCAAGAACCGGATGTTGACGTACCATCAGCCCAACAGTTGGTCCGTAGGTGTCGACAGCTATGGAACCAAGCCAACATCGCCATCCAGCACACCAACACCAGCTATGTCGCCCAGCATCGCCGTAGACACCCTCCGGGATGTTTGTACAAGATAGGTGACAAGGTATGGCTGTCAAGAAAAAACCTGCATCTACACACTGAATCACGGAAGCTCTCACCCAGGTTCATCGGCCCATATCGCATCACTCTACGGATTAACACTGTCACCTACCGGCTCCAGCTGCCTGCTGCGCTCCGGATCCACCCTGTGTTCCACACATCACAACTCAAACCCTTCACTACCTCACCGATGATTTTCTTTCAGATTGAGTGTGCGTTTATAGGACGCGGGTTAAATTGTGTTTATCCCTTGCACCCCATTTGTGAGAGTCCTTAAAACAAATCGCGTGGTTATCCTGCCTAATCGTGTTATTCTGCGTTTGGGTTTACCATCCACGCTACAAAGGGCTAGCCTCTAAGCTACATCTTCTGGTCTACTCAGGTTAGTGCTTGACACGTGGGCTATTGTTTTTTTACTTATAATATTTGTTAATTTAATTTAAATGAGGTTTGGGCTCAGGACTTCGATTCGGCATCATGATTCTACTCTTTAATTTCGTACATAGTATAATCAGCGCTCAGCCACACGCATAAAGTTTTCCAGAGCGCACCGGCAGAAGTAGACTAATGATTATGAAAGCGTCCGGGAAAACAGCAAGCAGACTGACTCTGACCATTTAAAAAAACTGGCAAAATAATCACTTTATCACAAAATAATCACAGTTTTACAAAAAATACCACAGTTAAACTATGGTTAGTGTAAGCATTGTTAACTTGTGGTTTATATTACCCATGGTTTATATTACCCATGGTTACGTTTTTACACCAACTATGGTGATGACACTTCATGCTGAAGATCCAATATGACTAAAAGCATATTTTTACCAGTCTTAGCTACCTGGATAATTCTGAAGCTGAAAGGACTCTGCCAGTGACTTCTGTCTCGCTGCCGGCGGGGCTCTGTCTCAAAGATTTGTCTCTTTATCATGTCGTATTATGTGTTTGTGTAAGTTGGTGGTGTTACCACAGCGAATGACCTTTTTACAGATGTCGCAATTTGCTGTGTTTTCATTCACAGCAGTAATATATTTCCACACAGCGCTCGGTTTTTTTTATCTGCCAGCTCCATGATACCAAGTCAGACACACAGCTCGTTCTCACTCTCTCTGCAGCGGCTTGTTTTAGGCACTGCTGAGTCACGTGATGGTTAAGGCAACAAAACACAGCAGAGCGGGGAGGGGTGACCAATGTGTGTGACGTGTGAACGGAGCTGCATAAGAGAGCGTTATATACAAGCTCATTTTAAATGTTATATTTCATGCAAAAAAAATGGGAGGGGCCGGTCCAGCCATCTGCGGAAAGCAGAGTCAGCGCGAGGCACGAGGCAGGAGAGTCAGCGCGAGGCAGCCCATGCTGCCACTCTGTCCGCTGCTCACCACTCACCAGCCTGTGCCCGCATGCCAACCAAACCTTCACATGCACATACCTTCCTTTCCATCCTAACTCCTTTACCACTTTCCTTCCCATTTTTTCCCGTAAGACCTCACCTCTTCATGGTGCTTCATGGTGCCGCCCGTGCACTTAGGGTCGAACGGCCCAAATGTAGTCAACAATATTTAAAAAAAATAATTTTATTCTTGTTTTAATGTTATTTTAAAATAAATGAAACAGTAATATCTAAAATAGTAAAATTAATAGTTTAAATATTAACAAGGGGAATGTTTGATGTCATGTGGGCATTAAAACTTCTAACTAAAAAGTGGCAGCTGGCACGCTTAAAAATAGACGCAGGTTAATTTTTTTATAGTCTAAATAAAAATCCTCCTGTTAAATTTCTATAGTCTAATCAGCGCTCAACCACACGCAAGAAGTTTTCCTGAGCGCGGAGGAATTTTGTTGTGCTAAATAATATTTATGCAGTATAATCAGTGCCTCCTATTCCTATTAATCTTTGGTTGTTGTTCTTTTAGTGTTACTGTTTGTGCTTTACGATGCCAGACAACATTCAAATGCAAATTATTCACTCTCCCCAGATGTGAATCAGCTGTTCTCACCTATACACTCAGAGGAACTGAAATATACCTCTTCACACTTTAAAAACCTCTTGAATCTGAGGCTCTTCTGAAGACTTTCAGTGATTAAGGCCTCTTTTTAAATTTGTGTAAATTTAATCTTCAGCATTCTAGATTCTAAAGTTGACATTGTTATCGTTTTTAATCCTTGGAATGGAAGAAATTTAGATTTTCCTTATGATAGCATAAATCGCATAGTTTTTAATCAGTCTATACACAATAATATTCTTTGGTATTTTTATTTTTAAAAAATGGGTATGGGGCTATCTTGGTTTATTAATTCTCGTGCCTGGTTTAGGTTTAGTATTCAGCGTGCACCGTTTGTACATCTGTTATTTTACAACTATATCATAACACTCAGAAAGACCTTTTATTTGGGGTTAAGTGACTGATGTGCCTAACATTTTTCAGCTGAGTCTCTGTTTCAATGAATAATCGATGACTTTTCATGAGTATGTAAGACCTCGACACCCCTCTCGCACACACACACACATAGCAGACCAAATCGTAAGCTCGTCCCTCCCCCAAACAGCGCAGCCATTTACTTTCTTTCCATTTAATTACATCTGAACTGAGTCATTTACATAAGTCACTGATCAATAGCTCGTCATATCAGTTTATTCATACAGATGTACCTGTTTTACATGGAAATTTACAGGCTTACTGAATGATTTACTCTGACAGAGCCATAAGAACAGTGGCAGCTGAAACACCGAAAACAGATGCAGGATTATTTTTTATAACCTAAATAAAACTGCTTTTCTAAATGTGGGCTATTGTTATTTACTTGCAATATTTGTTAATTTAATTTAAATGGGGTTTGGGCCCCGGAATGTTGAGCATTGTGATCCTCCTATTTACTTTCCTAGGTAGAATCAGTGCTTAATCACACGCATAAAATTTTGTAAATTCGTTTAATGTTTAACTTGTATTTCATAAGGTTTTGCCAGCGGTTGTACAGAGCAACGGGGGTCATTATTTACTATTAAAGAAAATTATGATCTTTTTTTAAATTTTTTTTATAAATTTAGTCCTGTCCAATTCTTTTTTCCCCAATTTAGTCGTGTCCAATTCCTCCCCTTCACTAGGGGGATTCCACATTAAGGCTACTACTACCACTCAGCCGGGAGGGCCGAAGACTATCACGTGTTTCCTCCGAACCACGTGTTTCCTCCGAACCACGTGACGCCAGACGACCGCATCTTTTCGAACTGCTCGATCACGCACCATTGGGGGTGTGGAGCCGTTCAATTAATGTACTGATACCTATCATCCCTCCCTGCTGAGAGAGCTTGGCCAATTTAGCTCTCTCGAGGCCTCTGGCTGTGAGAGGAAAACAGCATCACCCGGGGTTCCAACCTGTGAAGGGAACTGGTTTGGAGGAAACGCGTGATAGTCTTCGGCCCTCCCGGCTGAGTGGTAGTAGTAGCCTTAATGTGGGAGCCCCCTAGTGAAGGGGAGGAATTGGACACGACTAAATTAGGGAGAAAATCGGGGAAAAAAGAATTGGACAGTGAAGGGAACTGTATGAGGTTTGGGCTCAGTTAGTTAAACAAAACGCCACCATAACAAACAAGAACAGTTTCCGGTGTTGAGGCTCGTTTTAAAAGAGCCTTGCGGGGCTTCATACGGTCAAAGCCTCCGTGAGGGAAAGTCCCACGTCGTGTCAGAAGTGGGGCCCTACTATATGGTCGTACGGTACTCCAAATGAAATTGTAAATAATTTAACTAGCTACAAGCTACAAAACTAACAAAAAAATAGATAAATAAAATAATAATTTCCGGATAACACGCCAATTAACAAGTCCCAACTACTTTAATTATTCAAATAATAAACCGTAGGATTTACACTAAATAAAAGTCGGTAACAATCAAAATACAAGTATGTCTATAAAAGTCTAGAACTTATCTGCATTTCTGATTTAGGTGGACTTTCCATAGATGATCATTTCCTGAACTTTTGGAGTTTTTCTTTATATTGCGAACGGGGATTTTTTTGGGTTGTGTGCAGCCTTCTGCTGCTCCAGATTCCTGATCCTTGCCCCGGGCGTGTCGCTTCCCCGCCACTTGCCAAGTAGATAATAGCGCGACTTGCTCCTGATCTGTGTTAGTGGATGACTTCACCACTGTAACGGAGAATCCTCTTGAAACTATGACCCTCGTTGCCTCCGTAGCATCCTGGTACAGCCGAGTGCCGTCATCATAAAATACGCGCAGCTATATTTGTTTTCCTTTTAACACTTTCTTGGCTTTGGTGTACTCCCCTCGTTTCTTAAGCACTTCAGGGGGGAAATCATGGTCGATGTAAAAACTAACATCATTGCAGAACACTGCCAGGCTCTCCGAAGCACCTTTTCCTTTGTCCGGTAACTGCTGAACTTGACTATGATTGACATGCCTTGCTTGCGGACTATTACGTTTCGGTGTCAGTGCTCGGTGTGCTCGTTCAATCCCAAGTTCTCTGTCCTGGGGAAAGTCCAGTGCACTTTTCAATAAGTTATCTAGAAAGGTCACCATGTCCGTACCTTCCTTATCTTCGGCTATTCCGTAAATCCTTAAATTGTCTTTAAGAGCGATCTACAGTATCAGTCTGGCTTCCAGATTAGCTTGACGCTGTGTTATTCGTTTGATTAGCATTGATGTAGCTTGAAGCGCTGTTTCTGTTTCATTAATTCTCTTCTCTGCCTCCTCCAGTCTGTCATTTGTTCTCTTCAACTCTTGTTTAATATCGAAAAGCTGTACCTTATTGTCCGCTCTGAACCCCCGAAGTTCGTTGAGAATACATTGCAGGCTAACTTCGGGGAGATATCTTTGCCATGAGGTAATGATGTCGTGGAGATGCTTCGGCTATTTTGTCTTGTTTCATGGTCATTTTCTGTTACACCGCCGTTATCCTACTCCTAGTAATAACCCCTTTCTCCATAGTGGTGGAAAATATTCACAAAGCGTTTCAAACACAATTTTTTAGGGGTTATTTTACAAAACCGTCGGGAAACTTGAAAATTCCCTTGGTGGCGTTAACGGAAAAAAAAAACCCTAATAAGTTTCTTATATAGTTTTTATAATGTCTTAACAGGGACAAAACAGTGAAAGACATGACAATGCCTCGGTTTAAATGGTCTTGAAATTAATTCAATTTCTTGATAGTAGGCTATCTGACAGTGTTAACTATGCGAATGTCCTGATTCGTGAATGTGCCAATGTCTTATTTAAAACATAAAAATGTGTCGACATCATCAGAAGACATGAATGAACAATATATATATTATCATATTAAGTAAATATTATTTTATGAATACGACATTCTTCTGGCTTTTTATAATGATCATTATATTTACTGTTTGTGTCCAGCATTGAATTATTATTTCATCGATTATTAAGCCACGGCTGGAAATAATAGCTGGAATGTGATATGATTGTGAATTTATGACTGAAATAAAGCTGTTCGTCTTTTGTAAAGTACTTTCACTTTACAAAAGGCAGCGTTTTTATCAAAAGGTTGATAAACACGTGTTGTACAGTATATACAACGCGACAGCGCGCTCAGTAATCCCACTTCTCACCTTTCATTCTTCTCACTTCTCTTGGGCCCCTCTCAAGAACTTCGAATCGTGACTCGTCTGACCACAGAACAGTCTTCCATTTTGCCACACTCCATTTTAAATGATCCCTGGCCCAATGAAAACGCCTGTGCTTGTGGATCTTGCTTAGAAATGGCTTCTTCATTGCACTGTAGAGTTTCAGCTAGCAACAGTGGATGGCACGGTGGATTGTGTTCACTGACAATGGTTTCTGGAAGTATTCCTGAGCCCATTCTGTGATTTTCCTTTACGTTTGTGGTGCAATGTCGTTTAAGAGCCCGGAGATCACGGGCATCCAGTATGGTTTTACGTCCTTGACCCTTACGCACAGAGATTGTTCCAGATTCTCTGAATCTTCGGATGATATTATGCACAGTTGATGATGATAACTGCAAAGTCTTTGCAATTTTTCGCTGGGTAACATCTTTCTGATATTGCTCCACTATCTTTCTGCGCAACATTGTGGGAATTGGTGATCCTCTACCCATCTTGGCTTTTGAGAGACACTGCCACTCTGAGAAGCTCTTTTTATACCCAATCATGTTGCCAATTAACCTAATTACTGTTAATTGGTCTTCCAGCTCTTCATTATGCTCAAATTTACTTTTTCCAGGCACTTATTGCTACTTGTCCCAACTTTTTTGGACTTTGTTGACACCATGAAATTTGGAATCAACATATTTTTCCTTTAAAATGATACATTTTCTCGGATTAAACTTTTGATCTGTCATCTATGTTCTATTCTGAATAAAATTTTGACATTTGCCATCTCCACATCATTGCGTTCAGTTTTTATTCACAATTTGTTTAGTGTCCCAACTTTTTTGGAATCCGGTTTGTATTTATTTATCTACCACAGGACCCCTGGTGGGCTCCGTAGGTTCAGGTTTTTACTGAAAAACTGTGTTTTGTGAATCTCCACACTATTAAAAACTGAAATATTGCTAATTGTACGTCCTGAGATTAAGATGAAGAGTCATGAAAGCGAGAATCACATCCAAAACAGAAAGGTAAACTTACCTCGAACACGACAAACCACAACTCCAGCCATGCCATGTAGTACCTCCGTGATGATCCCCAACCGACTGATTCACAGCGCGGGTACATTGTCTCCAAACATGTATGCGCAGTTAATGTTTGTAGTTTTATCCATAAATCTGCTCATATCTGCGCACGCCTTTAGCAGCCTTTTGATCAAAATGCCGCACGCGCAACTCACTTTCACTTGGCACAAGGCAGTGCTTATTGTTTAGTGCATATTTAACGCGCATAAACACAATAAATCAATAATGTTTTAGGCTAACATATCATACTGTACATCTTTGTAGTCTTTTTGCACACGCGCGGGTGCGTTACAATAATAATAAGAATAATAACAATAATAAATTCGGAGCACTACTACTAATAATAATATTAATAATACTGAATGAAGAAAGCGCAGTCAAAGAAGTATCATCATTGAAGGAGAGAAGAAAATCAGTTTGAGCTCGACACGTTTACAGTATGGGCTCTGTCGCTTGCTGTCAATGGGCGCCTAAGAGAAACAACACATTTTCGGCTTCAGTAGACACACAATACTTCAGACTGAAACACGACTGCCCCCTACAGGTAATGAAGGGCATTTTCACAGCTTCCCGCGTGCAGCGCGGACAAGTCGCGGGATCCCTTTTCCATACTGGGGCGATTTAAACGTATGGATGAATTTGCAAGTGGAACACGCACAGGCAGATTCACAATGGAGGCCTCTTTAAGAGAAAGAGCAAGGAACAAGCTTACTCCCCTCTCTGTGCGCTTTAGGGCTTGGTCTGTCTTCGGGTTGGTCTGTCAGACAATAGTTAACTTTTATAGCTGCGTTTAAAAGTGGTACACACACTTCCCACTAGCTATGAAGACCTTATAAGAGAAAGAACAAGGAACATGATTGCTCCTCTGTCGATGCGCATTTTGTAGCGACTTAAATCTTTAGTTTTATATATTTTAAGCAACTTGCGTTGCATTTCATTCATTCATACAGTGGTGTACTGCAAAACAAGTACGTACAATATCACAACAACTCAATTTCTCTGTCTCTATTCTATTTCCGGACAATAGAAGACATACAGTAAACTGTCTTGGTTTTATGAATTTTTAAGCCAAACAATATCCGCTTTTATTCTCCCCCAATATATGTAGGGTTTCAACTCTGCATTAGAGGTGAATTGAATCTTTATCAGTTTAATTTGATTAAACTGAACAAAATTTATACAGTTATAAATTCATACACTTAATCATCTATCCGTCCAGCATTTAGCACGATTTATTGTATCTTACCAATTCTGTTTATCCCGCAGCCGAGGATGATAATACAAAATAAGGTATTTACCAATTCATGAGAAAGGTAACGTAAGATCTGGGCAAATATTTAAACTTTAAAATACATGAACAAGACAACAGTTCTTTATAAAGAAACAAGAATTTATTTGACTAATCTACAATACATGAAACTACGCTACTTACAGTAATCACACTCATGCACACACACACACACACACACACACACACACACACACACACACACACACACACAAGCAGTGTAGAGGATGAAAGTTAATGGAGTTCTTCTAGTAACGTTTACTAGACCTGAGAAACTCACAAGAGTGGAGCCTTGGGTTTAATCCTACTGATGATTTCATGCTTTCATTAAACTTTCAACTTTCATTAAATATATGAATGATACCAAACATCCCATGTCTTGCGTACCCATTCATACCTTTATCTATATATAATTTTATATTTTCCATAATGGCATACTTTAATTGATTATCATTTTACGTGTCCCTGAAGCATTATATGTTCTCTGTTCCGGGGTCCAGCAGGAAACGCATTCTGGTGGGTCAGCAACTGCCAGGGGGTTGTGAAACTTTCCTATTCAAGGGATTTGTGCTGACCTACACCATTTGAGTGAAGATGTGAAACTGCTTCTCTCTTGTGCCAGGAAGTTGCGTTGCAGATTTGCACCATCTGAATTGGAGACGTGTAACTGTTTCTTTCCTTAGTTGCTGATGTCGTGAACTGTCTCTTCCTCCTTCAGCGGCTCCCTTTGAGGTGGCCTGCTAGTCCCTACACCAACATCAATATGTGAGGATTGGGTGAACATACAAAGAAGCATCATAGCATTCGTCAATCAGAAGCTCTGGATGAACCAATGTATGCAAGAGGTCACCTTCCGCTCAAAGAACACATATGAGGAAGCGAATCTGCAAAGCCAAATATAATTACAAACAATTTATTGATGAGCACTTCAACTCTGCTGACCATCAGGCCATCAATGACTTGAAACCACCCAATGGGGTAGCTTCCAACCAGCTTTGCTTCACTCCCAGACAAACTCAACCTCCTTTACACTCGTTTTGAGAAAGGATAAATGCAAGGAAAGCACCTGGCACTTTGGTTCGGCTCAGTTTGGCCCGGTTTGTGCTTCCACTGCAGTGTAGTAAAGCTTTAGAGTGGGCGGGATTATTCATGTGTCGGTATAGTTGCGGTGCCTCTACTGCCGTGACATCATCGTAAACGCGCCACAAACAAACACACAACAATGGAGCATATCGACGGAATGGTGTTCTTCATTCTCGGCATGTGGATGTTTTTAACAGCAAGACGAAGGAGTTTGTTTCAAAAGAGGCTGATGGCAGCCAAAGAAAATTTTTGGTTAATACAAAAAGGTGCGTCCAATCCTTTGCTGGCTGTTCTAAATATAGCGGTTCTGTTGTGTCTCGTGTCGCAAGTTTCAGTGACACAGTAATGAGCAGTGACCAGCAGAGTTTACACGTCACGTTTTCGTAACGGTTCGGCGCGCTTGGAACCTCGGCTGAGGTGGTACTAAAAAAAGGACCAGGTACCAGGTACTTTTCCCAGTGGAAAACCCCCCAAAAGTGAGCTGAACTGAACCGTGTTGTGCCGTACTATGCAGTGGAAAAGGGTCATTTGACTTCACAGATCCACCTAATGGTTCTTGTTTTCATGGATGATATTGCCCTGCTTGCAGCATATGATCATCACCTGCAGGACCTCAAAATCAAACTGCAATAGGACCTGGTAAAAGTCAGATTGCGGATCAGAAATCATGCTTTTAGACATGTGGACCAGCGCACCAAATATCAGAAACGATGGGCAAGATCTCAAAGGGGTGGAACTGTTTACATACGGCAGTGTCATTGGAGCCTCGATCATAACACTGCTTCCAGAGGCTTTTACAAAATTATGATGGGTACATCAATTCATGTGCTTGACACGCCCATTGCTCTGGAATAGGGTAAATCTGGACGTAGGTGATCACATTACCATTTTCCATTGTTTCAAAATCCAATTGTTTATGCGCACCAAACAAGCTGAAAGATTTTTATAAAGATTAATCTTGCTAGCAAGTGGACTTCTTTCCTATTTAGTCCCAGTAATGTGACTAGGATGACAATCTTGATCCTGATTTAGAAACTTCAGCTAAATTTAAAGATTCTTTGAAGGGTCATTTACCTATATATTTATTTTAACTGTGTATGACATATTTGGATAATAGAAGTGTTCAGTGCATGGACTTTACTAACTTGAAAGGACAGTAACAGTATATCATGAATGGTTGCAGTTAATAGAGTTAATAAATCATCTTGTTCAATAAATGCATGTAATCACTTTATCCTGATCAAGATTGTCAGTCGCAGGAACACTGTGTATGAGGCAAACATACACCTCACATATCTACCTGTTTGTCTGTCTATCCACCAAGATATCTTCTACAAATTTTCTACAAAATCAACAATGTTCAGGACCCAGAGTGGCATTATGAGACACTTCTACCTAAATGTGAAATATAGTTTAGTATATGCAAATAGATTAATTTAGCACCTGCAGTATAATTTTAGAGAGGATGGTGATTGCATGCACAATTTAGTACAACTTAAGACAATGTACAGTTGCTATCAGAAATGTACATATACGAATGATCATAATAAATGGGATGGTAATCTTAGTGTTGTGATTGCTTTTAATTCGTCCTTTTATAAGGCAGAATAATTGCACAATGTACAGTACATTTTTAATTAAAGAATGCTCCATGAGAATTTGGTGCACAAGTTTATTTATTTTGGGTTTCCTGAAATCAACCAAGGGTCAATTATAAATATCAAAAGTATACATAATGCACCCAATATTTAGCTGAAGGTAGAATTCTGATTGCTTGTTCAATTTGATTGGTTGGTTTTAGGGCATGGACTTCATTCCAAGTATTCATTTCAAGTATTTAATTCATTATAAAAATAGGTTTTGTTCACATTTTTACTGTCTAGCCGATGATGTCAGTTTTTACTATCTAGATTATGATGGTTATACTGAAGAATTCCTCTAGCATCCAGTATTAGGGTTTCAAACCTTCATTTACTTTGCGGTCACCTTTAAATTTTGAAACCGGTAACACTGGGGTTCCTGCAGCTTCCAGTGCAGGAAAGGTTGTTTTGGGGTTGTTCCTGATCATACAAACCATTTCTTCTTAGCTGAGGGAGACACAGTTTAGGTCCACTTCTACATTTAGGCATTTGGCAGACGCTCTTATCCAGAGCGACTTACAGTGGCAACTTGGTGGTTGTGGGGTTTGAACCTGGGATCTTCCGAACCTTAGTCCAATGCCTTAACCACTGAGCTACCCCTGAGCTACTTCTAGAGGCTACACTTTACAATAGCCTGTATTCATGTGCAATTGTTGGAATTTATTTTGAAATTGTCAGACTCCAAAAATGGCTTCAAGAAACATTGCTAAATTGTGTAAATGTTCCATCCTCTTCCACTGGTCTGCACCTTATACTTTCTCATTTTACTGTGATGGTCAATTTGATGGATCAGGGAGACATGTGATCAGTACCCTCCTACGAAAGGTAGGAGGGTACTTGGTATATTATCAGGTAAGGGAAAAGTGGACAAGGAGATTTGGTGGTGGAACGAGGAAGTCCAGGAGTGTATACAGGGAAAGTGTATTGGTGCCGATTTTTAAGAACAAAGGAGATGTGCAAAGCTGTGGCAATAACAGAGGTATAAAGCTAATGATCCATACAATGAAGCTGTGGGAAAGAGTAGTGGAAGATAGGTGAGCATTTGTGAGCAGCAATATGGTTTTATGTCTAGAACGAGTCCACCAGATGCAGTATTAGCTTTGAGGATACCGGTGGAGAAGTACAGAGAAGGTAATAAAGAGTTGCATTGTGTCTTTGTAGATTTAGAGAAAGCATACGACAGTGTGCTGAGAGAGGAGCTGTGGTGTTGTATGAGGAAGTCTGGAGTGGCAGAGATGTATGTTAGAGTGGTGCAGGACATGTACGAGAGTGCTAAGACAGTGGTAAGATGTGCTGAAGGTGTGATATAAGCGTTCAAGGTGAAGGTGGGTCTGCATCAAGGACCGACTCTAAGCCCCTTTTTGTTTGCTCTGGTGATGGACAGGATGACAGATGAGGTTAGACAGGAGTCTCCATGGACTGTGATGTTTGCAGATGACATTGTGCTTTGTAGCGAGAGCAGGGAACAGGTGGAGGAAAATTTGAAGAGGTGGTGGTATGCTCTGGAAATCAGAGGAATGAAGGTTAGCCGCAGCAAGATGGACAACATGTGTGTGAGTAAGGATTTCTTGTATTTTGCTACACCCCCTTTGGTCTAGTCAGTGCTCAGCTTGGATTTTGCTTCCCGCCTGGATCCAGGGAACCTCTCAATAATACACAAGTCCGTGCTTAGTGAGACGTTCAAAGTTTATTGTGGGAGACAGAGTATATGTACGCACACACACAAAGAACCAAAGAAAAGGTGGGTGCAGGAGTGTTTACATCTGGTCAGGAATGTTTAGAAAAGATAAGGTAAAGAAGAACATAAAATTGGGAGTAGCTCTGCATTTACGAGCATTCAACAGTTTTACGACCTTTAACATAAACTACTATAGGATGTGTTTATTGAAAGTGCAGCTTATGTCGAGGTAAGAGAAAGAAGTAACATTCTGTTCTCACGCACACAGAATATCATGAAACACACTAAAAATCAAATATTCCCTAAAGTGTGAATGAGAGGGACCCAAGAGGAACGGTGAGGCTACAGGGAGCAGAGGTAAAGAAGGTGCAGGATTTTAAGTACTTAGGGTCAACGGTCCAGAGCAACGGAGAGTGTTCAAATGTGAAGGTGAAGAGGTGCCGGTGAATGAGGTGAAGAGGCGGGTACAGGCAGGTTGGAATGGATGGAGAAAAGTGTCAGGTATGTTGTGCAATAAAAGAGTACCAGCGAGAATGAAAGGAAAGGTATACAGGACAGTGGTGAGACCAGCAATGCTCTACAGCTTAGAGACAGTGGCACTGAAGAAAAGACAGGAGGCAGAACTAGAGGTAGCAGAGTGGAAGATTTTGAGGTTCTCTTTGGGAGTGACAAGGATGAATAGGACCAAGAATGAGTTTATCAGAGGGACAACCGATGTTAGACGTTTTGGAGATAAAGTCAGAGAGGCCAGATTGAGGTGGTTTAGACATATTCAGAGGGGAGATTGTGAATATATCGGTAGAAGGATCCTGAGGTTGGAACTGCTAGGCAGGAGGTCTAGAGGAAGACCAAAGAAGAGATTTATGGATGCAGGGAGAGAAGACATGAAGTTAGTTGGTGTGACAGAAGAGGATGCAGAGGATAGGGTTAGATGGAGGCAGATGATTCGCTGTGGCAACCCTTGAAAGGGAACAGCTGAAAGACAAAGAAGGTCAATTTGATGGATGCTGTCAAACAATTTGTTCAAATATAGGCACAGACAAGCTATCATCTGTAGTCGGTCATGATCACAATCAGGAATTGAGGAAATAATAAATAAATTTAACCGTACCCTCAACATTTTGAGTATTTTTAAAATTATTTATTACTAAAAGTTGTTATTCTGCCTCAGAAAAAGACCAGGTTTAAACAATTCAGTGCAAGCCCAGTAATACCATGACAACGTGTGACTGCATCCGTATTACATTTGCAGAAATCAGATTGAACGGCATAGTATAATAGTGTATTGCAGTTTTGCACCTCCAATAAATAGCATTAGCATTTTAAAAATAAGCTTGTTAAAAAAAAATTTAACCCATACTTAGCAGTGCTCTGCCTTTAAGCTGAATGAACAGATAAGCTCAGTTGTAAGGTCCAGCTTTTTCAAACTTCGACTTCTTAGTAAAGTTAAGCACTATATCCCCCCTGAACAGTTTGAGACAGTAATTCATGCTTTCATCACGTCACGCCTTGACTACTGTAACTCGTTATATATAGGTCTCAGTCAGTCACAACTTCAACGGCTACAAGCCGTTCAAAATGCAGCAGCTCGCCTTTTGACAGAAGCTACGCTACAGGACGCGCTCGATGACGTAGATTGGGACATGTTCCGAGCCTGCGCAGTAGACATCAACGAGTTTGCGGATGTAGCAGTTAGCTTCGTTAGCACGCTCGTAAATGAAGTTGTCCCGACAGTGAGGTTCAAATCGTTTCCGAACCAGAAGCCTTGGGTAGACCGATCGATCCGCGATGCTGTGAATGCCCGGACCGCTGCTTATAATGCCGCACTCATTAGCGGCGATATGAGCGCATACAAAGCGGCTTCTTATAGCGTCAGGCGAGCGGTGAGGGAAGCAAAGGGGCGGTTCCGACAGCGAACTGAATCACACTTCCATCAGGGTGACACACGCCGCATGTGGCACGGATTACGCACAATCACGGACTACAAGGTTGCCAAAGACACCACGACGATCGTCGCCGACTCTGCATTCGCCAACGAGCTGAACGCATTCTTCGCCCGGTTCGAGGTTAGCCAGGCGGCTAATGCTAGCAGCCTGCTGACTGAGAGTGATGACGTCATCAGCGAGGATTGCGTCATCAGCATCGCAGAGCACGACGTGCGCACGGCGCTGAGGAGGGTGAACACCAGGAAAGCGGCGGGTCCAGATGGCATCTCTGGGCGCCTGCTGCGCTGACCAGCTGTCAGGTGTGTTCACCTGTATCTTTAATGAGTCCCTGGCGAAGTCTGTGGTCCCGGCGTGTTTCAAGAGATCCACCATTGTCCCCGTGCCCAAGACCAACAAACCCTCATGCCTGAATGACTACCGGCCTGTTGCACTGACATCGATGGTCATGAAGGTATTTGAGGGTCTGCTAAAAAACATCATCTCCTCCTCCATCCCCAGCTCCATAGATCCACTTCAGTTCGCCTACCGCCCCAACAGATCCACAGAGGATGCCATCTCCCATGTTCTGCACACCACTCTCAGCCACGTGGACAAGATGCAAGGTAACTATGTGAGATTGCTTTTTATAGATTACAGCTCTGCCTTCAACACAATAGTGCCTAACAGACTGTTCACAAAGCTGAGAGATCTAGGACTTAACAAACGCTTGTGTGCCTGGGTGTTGGACTTCCTCTCGGACAGATCTCAAGCGGTGAGAGTGGGCAAGTGCTTCTCCAGCAGCATCACCATCAACACAGGTGCTCCACAGGGATGTGTTCTCTCTCCACTGCTATACTCTCTCTACACTTCAGACTGTGTGGCCATGTTCGACTCCAACACCATCGTTAAGTTTGCTGACGATACGGTGGTGCTGGGCTTCATCTCCAACAACGATGAGTCGGCCTACATAGATGAAGTGGAGAACCTGGCACTATGGTGTGAAGAAAACTGCCTCCGACTGAACGTCAGTAAGACGAAGGAGCTGGTGGTGGACTTCAGAAGGGGACAACTGGACCACAAACCCCTCATCATCAATGGAGCTCCAGTGGAGAGGGTGAGCAGCTTTAAGTACTTGGGCGTCCACATCTCCGAGGATCTGACATGGACTGAGCATATCTGTGCTCAGACGAAAAGGGCAAAGCAGCGTCTGTACCACCTGAGGCAGTTGAGGAAGTTTGGGGTTTCCCCTGCTGTCCTTAAGGCTTTCTACTCGGGTGCTGTTGAGAGCATCCTAACACAGAACATTTCATCCTGGTTTGGGAATAGCTGTGTACAGGACAGGAAAGCCCTCCAGAGAGTGATCCGGGCAGCTGAACGCTGCTGCAGGTTAACTCTCCCCTCCATGCAGGACATCTACACCAGGAGATGTAAAACCAGGGCAGCTCGTATCATTAAGGACTTGTCGCACCCCAATAACGGACTGTTCAAACTTCTGCATTCAGGCAGAAGGTTCCGGGTCATTATGGCCAAAACGGAGAGACTCAGGAGGAGTTTTTATCCACAGGCGATTAGACTCCTCAACCATGATGGGCCACTCTCCCATTCATAGGACTGGTAACAGTTCACCCACACACTGCTGTGCTGACATTCCACACTGCACACTGCACTTTAGTCTGGACTGTAAGCATCACTTGCACTAACATCTTTATCCTGCTCAGATACACACTTTATTATTATGTTTACATTTGCACTTTTTTTTTTTTTTTTTTTTTTAAATTTCAATTTCTATTTCTATTTATAGATTATTTCTTTTCTTTTGTTTCTTGTTATTTGCACAAAGTAGGAGCGGTTCAGGATACATTTCACTGCCTGTTGTACTTGTATAACTATGCATGTGACAAATAAAGAATCTTGAATCTTGAATCTTGAATCTTGAAGAGAAACCGTGATCATATTACACCCATACTGGCTTCCCTTCACTGGCTTCCTGTACATTTCAGGATCCAGTTTAAAATATTACTTCTTGTTTTTAAAAACCTAAATAATTTGGCACCTGCCTATCTGTCGGAGCTTCTTGTCCCATACTCCGCTTCCAGAGATTTGCGATCCTCTGATCATCATTTACTGCACATCCCCAGAACAAAGCTCAAAACCAGAGGTGGCAGAGCCTTTTCGGCGGTAGCCCCCAGCTTGTGGAACAGCCTCCCTTTGCAGTTGAGAGCCACCCAAAATCTTAATCATTTTAAAACCATGCTTAAAACACATCTGTTTTCATGTGCATTTTCCTTTTGATTTATTAAGCTAGTTTTATTTTATTTATTACTATTATGATTATTTTTATTTAATTTTATCCTATGGATTTCTGTTTCATGGTTTGTAATAGTGAGCGATAAATATTAAGTAGATACGCGGTATAGTACCTGCTGATTTATTGTTTTATACTTGTACAGCACTTTGGTCAGCGGAAGTTGTTTTAAATGTGCTTTATAAATAAATTTGATTGATTGATTGAGTGCTCATGTTCTGTTTTGATCAGTTTTCTTTGAATTATGTATGTGTGGTGGGCTCTATTTCATCTTCTGTGATTTTCTTTGCGACATTGGCATTGGTACCAAGATGAAATACAGTGGAAACTTGGCCTGCGAGCGTTTTGCAAGACGAGTAACATTTTTTTAATAAATTATACATTGTTAAATGAGTGAGGTCTTGAAAAATGAGTAATACGCATGCGCAATGGCTGCCGAGTGTCACGTGATCACAACTGAGCCAATGTTTTTTCTCTCTTGCGCGCGTTGCGGGATTGTGTAATAGTCTCCCATGCTCAGTCTCAGTATGGGTACATCAATTATATAGTCTACATGTGCGTGCACACTTTGTGACCAAGTGTGTGTATGCATGTGATCTATTTTATTTTGCGTCCAAGTGTAGTGACTATTCTGTAGTAACTGTACTGCAACAACGGACCTTTTAAGGAAAAGGTTAAAAAAGCTGTAGCAGTGCAGGAGAACAATCTGTTTAACCACAATGCAACGTCACATTTCTGCAAATCCTCAAAAGGAGGCAAAAGCAATTTAGAGAGGTTCCATGTTAAAGGAGTTTGCCAAAAGAGCAGTGATCCCGTTTTGTGTGTGTGTAAAAGTCGTCTTACATTGTAGCCCCCCCATTGCCTCTCCTCTTTTGTTTTACGTCAGCCACAATTATTTTCAAAGGTCAAGTGCAGGTTAATTTGTTTAATTTTTACTTTATATTTTGTATTAATTCTTTTTTTTAATATAATTTATTAATATTATATGAATATTTTTGGGTTGTGGAATGAATTAGGAGTAAATCAAATAAAAAATATGAGTTTCCATTATTTCTTATGAATGCTTTCATATAGAAGCATGCTTTTGGAACAAATTATGCTTGCGATCCAAGGTTAAACAAAAAAATTGGTTATATATTGTTTTCAGAATCTTATTTCTCTGAAAAGAAATACAGTGAGCCAATGCAAATTACGACAATATGTATTACAACCACAGTATTTGCAGTTTGCACAGACAATACAAATTCAATTATTATTAACACAAGCTAGGTTCCTTTACTTGTTTAGCTTTGAATAAAGCACTTTATTTTGTCATTCACCTGAAGTTTAAATCTGTTACACTAATTCTGTTACATTTGATTACATATTCCATGCTGTGTTACCAATAACTAAAGTTATAACTAAACCCCATCTGTTTATTCATAGCTACAGGACACAAAGTCAACAGATCAGAATACAACACTTATGCATTTCTTGGCTGAGAAATGTGTGGAGATGCACCCAGAGATGCTGAAGTTCCCTGATGAGTTGGAGCATGTGGAGAATGCCAGCAAAGGTAAAAATAAATAAATAAATAAATAAAAAAAACTAACAATTACACTGCGTTCCAAATTATTACGCAAATTATATATTTCTCTGATTTTCATAATTAGTAAGTGCAAATGACAGACAGTATAATTTTATTGAACAAACCTCCTAATGATAATATTTATTTTAAAAATAAAAAACTGAAAATGCAAATTATTATGCACAACAGAGTTAAAACATTTTATAGGTTGTAAAGAACTGAAAATAGGCTTTTTTGTTGAATTTGCACCATTATGAGGTCATATTTAAATAAATCAAAAACTATTTCAATCAAAAACATCCTAACAGGGCATGTTACATCTTAACAGAGGACCCCTTCTTTGATATCACCTTCACAATTCTTGCATCCATTGAACTTGAGTGTTTGGACAGTTTCTGCTTGAATTTCTTTGCGGGATTTCAGAATAGCCTCCCATAACTGCTTTTTTGAATCAAACTGCCTCCCACCCTCATAGGTTCTCAATGGGGTTGAGGTCAGGGGAGGATGGTGGCCACACCATGAGTTTTTCATCTTTTATGCCCATAGCACCCAATGACACAGAGGTATTCTTTGCAGCATGAGATGGTGCATTGTCGTGCATGAAGAAGATTTTGCTACGGAAGCCACGGTTTTTTTTTTTGTACCATGGAAGAAAGTGGTCAGTCAATATACAGTGGTGTGAAAAACTATTTGCCCCCTTCCTGATTTCTTATTCTTTTGCATGTTTGTCACACTTTTGTCAATGTTTCTGCTCATCAAAAACCGTTAACTATTAGTCAAAGATAACATAATTGAACACAAAATGCAGTTTTTAAATGAAGGTTTACATTATTAAGGGAGAAAAAAAACTCCAAACCTACATGGCCCTGTGTGAAAAAGTGATTGCCCCCCCTTGTTAAAAAATAACTTAACTGTGGTTTATCACACCTGAGTTCAATTTCTGTAGTCACCCCCAGGCCTGGTTACTGCCACACCTGTTTCAATCAAGAAATCACTTAAATAGGAGCTACCTGACACAGAGAAGTAGACCAAAAGCACCTCAAAAGCTAGACATCATGCCAAGATCCAAAGAAATTCAGGAACAAATGAGAACAAAAGTAATTGAGATCTATCAGTCTGGTAAAGGTTATAAAGCCATTTCTAAAGCTTTGGTACTCCAGCGAACAGTTCAATTAAGGTCAGTGTTCACGACTCCACCATAAGAAAGAGACTGGGCAAAAACGGCCTGCATGGCAGATTTCCAAGGCACAAACCACTTTTAAGCAAAAAGAACATTAAGGCTCGTCTCAATTTTGCTAAAAAAAAAAAAAATCATCTCAATGATTGCCAAGACTTTTGGGAAAATACCTTGTGGACCGACGAGACAAAAGTTGAACTTTTGTTTTGCCATCAGGACCTGGAAGGCTTGTTGTGATAGATGGAACGATGAATTCTACTGTCTACTAAAAAATCCTGAAGGAGAATGTCCGGCCATCTATTCGTCAACTCAAGCTGAAGCGATCTTGGGTGCTGCAGCAGGACAATGACCCAAAACACACCAGCAAATCCACCTCTGAATGGCTGAAGAAAAACAAAATGAAGACTTTGGAGTGGCCTAGTCAAAGTCCTGACCTGAATCCTATTGAGATTTTGTGGCATGACCTTAAAAAGGCGGTTCATGCTAGAAAACCCTGAAATAAAGCTGAATTACAACAATTCTGAAAAGATGAGTGGGCCAAAATTCCTCCAGAGCGTTGTAAAAGACTCGTTGCAAGTTATCGCAAATGCTTGATTGCAGTTATTACTGCTAAGGGTGGCCCAACCAGTTATTAGGTTCAGGGGGCAATTACTTTTTCACACAGGGCCATGTAGGTTTGGATTTTTTTTCTCCCTAAATAATAAAACCCCTCATTTAAAAACTGCATTTTGTGTTTACTTGTGTTATCTTTGACTAATAGTTAAATGTGTTTGATGATCAGAAACATTTAAGTGTGGCAAACATGCAAAAGAATAGTTTTTCACACACTGTACTTTGCAGAGGTCATTTTCACACCTTCAGGGACCCTAAAGCGGCCTACTAGTTCTCTCCCCATGATTCTGGCCCAAAACATGACTCTGGCACCTCCTTGTTGACATCGCAGCCTTGTTGGGACATGGTGGCCATCCACCAACCATCCACTACTCCATCTGGACCATCCAGGGTTGCATGACACTCATCAGTAAACAAGACTGTTTACAAATTTGTCTTCATGTATGCCTGGGCCCACTGCAATCGTTTCTGCTCGTGAGCATTGATTAGGGGTGGCCGAATAGTAGGTTTATGCACAACTGCAAGCCTCTAAAGGATCCTACACCTTGAGGTTCGCGGGACTCCAGAGGCACCAGCAGCTTCAAATACCTGTTTGCTACTTTGGAATGGCATTTCAGCAACTGCTCTCTTAATCCGATGAATTTGTCTTGCAGAAACCTTCTTCATTCTGCCTTTATCTGCACGAACCTGTCTGTGCGCTGAATCAGCCACAAATGTCTTCACAGTACGATGATCACTTAAGTTTTCATGAAATATCTAATGTTTTTATATCTTGTCCAAGGCATTGCAATATTTGACGCTTTTCGGCAGCAGAGAGATCCTTTTTCTTTCCCATATTGCTTGGAACCTGTGGCCTGCTTAATAATGTGGAACAACCTTCTTCAGTACTTTTCCTTTAATTGGGCTTATCTGCCAAAGTAATTATCACACGCGTCTGAGATTAATTTCAATGATCCAAAGAGCCCTGAGACACAATACCATCCATGAGTTTAATTTAAAAATTAAACATTTAATGTTTGACACTTGCATCCAATTTGCATAATAATTTGGAACGCGGTGTACATACAGAATAAGATTATGGCTTACAGCTAATGAAAACCCAAAATTCAGCATCTCAGAAAATTAGAATGTTGTGAAGAAATAAAATATTGGAGACTCATGGTGTCACACTCTTATCACCTAATTAACTCAAACACCTGCCAAGGGGTTCTGAGCCTTTAAATGGTCTCTCAGTCTGGTTCAGTAGGCTACACAATCATGGAGAAGCACATTAATGAAATGAAGGGAAGGAACATATGTGAGCAAGCAAAAGGAATAACCGAAGCCTTAAGAGGATTGTGAAACAAAGCCCATTCAAGAATCTGGAAGAGATGAGTTTAATGCAGCTGTCAGAGTCAGTGATTCAAGAGCAACCAGGCACAGACATACAGTGGTTACAAAATCGGAGTGTCGTATTTAACGTCGCCGCCGCATTACGGCATGTGCATTTGCTGTGCATTTGCTGGCTTTTACCACTGAGTGGCGCTATATAACTACAGACTGACGCCTCATGCCTTTTATTCATAATAATATAGTAAATAATACACGTAGTAGCCGATAACATCAAGTGAAACACTGTAGTTGACCGAATTCATAATCACAGTACTATAATTACAGTACAAATGTAGAATTCAAATTAAATAAAATCTTATTAAGATCAAATTTAAGCACAATAAATATTAACACAGTGAGCCTTTAGATTTTATCACGTTTAATTAGAAAAGAAGTGTGTAGGGTTTTATTTAAATATAAATTTCTAAACCAATAAGATCAAATAACACCAAGTTATTATTATAACAGGCTTACTTCGTCACTTATCAAAGAAGTACACTTGCTTTCAAAGAAGTCGAGTGGCTTATTAACGTCTCTGGAGTGCATTGTTTCTAAGTGGCCGCTTGGTGTAGTGGTTAGAACGCTCGACCAGAGATCTACAAAGCGTCGGTTCGAATCCCGAGAGATGATGTTTTAAAATTGTTTTATTTTAAAACTAAATAAAATGTTTTAAGTGCGCTTAAGGTAGAGTCTTATAAAGGCTATGTAGACTTGTATAGTTTTATTATATATTTTTTGCACATTAATCTGAGTCCTCATCTGTTAGATCTGTTTAGTTTTTTTTTTCCAGCCGGAAAATGCGCATACGGAGTGAGCGATTAACCATAGTCGAATCGATTGGTGTGCGTCCAACGCATGTTAGAAAACATCATTTCCTGCATTTTTTTTCTGCTTCAGGAGTCAGTCTGTTCTGAGACATTGACAGGGATTAAAGTTCTCCGTCGTTACGACGGATTTCCGTTAATTGTAGCGAGTCATCGACGGATTTCCGTCAATCACACTGTTCCGCCTGTCCTTAATGTTTAAAATTCACTTTTCATAATTTTAATGCTGTGTATATATAGGCTTACATGGGTCTTAAATTAAGGAAAGACAGTGTATTCAGCCTGCTGAGGAGGATGTGATCAAAGCCTGGAGTGGAGCGAATGCACGTTCCTCTCTCCACTCTAAGCGTTTTGTTATCACTCCGGTATGGATCCACTCCGGGTTTTGGTTTAGTTTTGAAGAACTACATGTCAGGCTGAGGTATAACTATATTTAAGATACCATGGACACACTTAATGCAGGAAGGCTCCGATGTTTCGGAGATTGATAAAAGTGTAAAAAAATAAATAAATGGAGATGGGCTTGGCTTAGTGAAATTGGGGAGAATGGCAAGCCTTTTAGTTCGTGGACTAAAAAAAATCAAACATCCAGGTAGGTGTCTTTGCACAGTATGCCACAGGAAACTTCAATATGGCAATAATGGCAAAACAAAGTGCGAGCTCGCCATCAGTCAGCAGCTCGTCACAATGCTGCGGTTCGTGCTCTAACAGTACACATGCTCCCTGTCTGGTGCGACAAGAACTACAACGGAGATTCACACATCTGTGGCCGACCGTGTGCGCGATGTAAAAGTGCGCCTATGTTCTTTCATAGCGGAGCATGACCTGTCGGTCACAGTCTCACAACCACTAGTTAATTTAATGCAATCAGTTGTCAAAGACAAGAGTGCACTTTCAAGATTGTCTATGTCTAATGCACATGCCTACTACTTGCACACATGGCATTGCTGCTTACTGGAAATCGGATTTGTCATCTAAGCTGAAAACGAAGATGTTTTCTTTAAGATACATAAAACATTTACTGAAAAAGCACTTTTTGGAATTTAATGGTGGTGCTATTATTTTTTTCTGTTAATTATTAAGAGTTTCACAAAACATTGTTTGGTGTTATAAGATAAATAAAAACATGCACTGAAAAGATATGTGGTAGATGGTTGATTATTTGTCAAGGTATTTTTTTTTCAAAGATTACAAATACAGTAGCTTTTAAAATATGCAAACTGGCAATATTAAAGTGGTTTAATCTCCCCTAAAGCTATTGGTCTCGACTATTTAAATAAAGTGTTTGTTAAAGGAATATGGCTTGGCCTGAAAAGAGTTCAGTCAGAAGACTTTTTTTCACTTTAATCCCTGCAGTGAGAGTAGAGGAAGGGGCAGATTCAGAACCAGGGAGGGAGCCGGAGACAGCAGAACAAAGAGATGATATTGCCAGCACCAGCACAGGGAGCACAGTTTTTAGTTTAGATCTCATGTTTACATTTTATTGTATGTTGATGGCTTGACTGTAAACAACATAAACAATGCAATAAATTTATAAAAATATATATTTATTGTCCCCCCTGCTGTTAAATGAAATTTGCGTTATTTTACGTTAATTATTAATTATATTATATTACATTATTAACGTCGACAGAATAAAGTAAAGTTTTATTTCTGGAATTGATGCACGGGCTTCATCTTAGGCTTTTTTTTTTCTTTCGGTTCTTTCGTTTCTCAGCGCCGGACTGTTAATGTCTCTTTCCAGGACCAGGCATATCGTTCAATTATTATAATTCTTTTGGCCAAATACTGTAGGCAGCCGTAACAGAGGTGAGGGCGCGCGCGTCATCACGTGTGCTTAGCCGACTCTGCGTTCACTGTAAACTTCAATATAGACGTTTATATTTTTGTTTATTTGTATATGTATGTTATTAATATACATTTTTTAGAGATTGTGTGTGCGTGCACGGAGAGTTTGTGTTGATAAGTGTATGTTGTCAAAGTATTTGTGGACATATAATTAGGGAAAATTTTTTTAAATTAAGGATGTCTTGAAACATAATGCAATAACTCTACAGTATTTATTTGAACACGGTAAAGGTGTTAATGTTTCGCACATTCCTTAATTTGTCCTTTCGGTTTGTGTTTTATATTTCACTGTTTTCAATATACTGTACATACTGTAAAACGTATGGACAACAATGTTCCGGAAGCATTATTAAATATTCAATAAGGCACACACACAATTTAGTTGCAATAAAGTTTTATTAAATATATAATAAAGCAGGCCGTACTGTATATGGCAAATGGTCACTCAAAATCTTTACAAAAGCAAGAGTATTCATTAATTTTTTTTTTTTTAGAAAAGAGAAAACTCAATCTTTTCTTTCTAAGAAGTTCGTTAATTATGTCTCTTATTTGCTTGTTGTTGTGGGCTGTGGGGTGGAATTTCCTCGCAACAGCATCGGAAAGTGCTTGAAGCAGAATTACCCCATCAGCGAAACCGGTTTGATAACTTCACACCAAGGATACAGTAGGTGAGAAGGGGGATTACAGTAACGGTTTCTGTGGGTCTTCACCAAGAGGTGATGTGGGTCGCGTTGTATTCAGCGAATAGACTAAAACAAAATCATGTTTGCTTCAGCATTGCAAACAATATTGTATTAGGCCAACTTTATTTAAGATTAAAATAATAAACGTTATTCTTCATATAACTTAAATGGCTGAATGAAGTTAAATATACACAATAAATTAATAATTGCGTTTGCTTTACATTTGAGCACTCGTGTAAATAGCTTTTTCATTGTATATACTACCATATCGTATATCTGTGTCTAATACTGGTTTATTCATATTTTACATTACATTCAGTTTGTAACTTAGTTGCGATTGTACTTTTAAAATGTAACCTATATACGTATCTACAGAATAAGCATATTTACAACTACTTCAGCAGTGAATTAGAAACTTGGTCAGTCTGGCTTTTAGATAAAGTCATTCAGAGCAAGCATTGTGTAAATATAATATATAAAACATAATGTAAAATAATACAAAAATAAATAAATATATAACATAAATGGTTAATGATAGCAATAAAATCAGACTTTAATAGTTGGATTTGATACTTTTCTTTTTATTTACTGTATAGACATCTTATTATGCTTTCTCTGTTATTAATCTCTCTATATTCTCTAATTATGACTTGAATAAATCGGCTCACATCGGAGCGCGCTAGCGTGTTGGAAAAGCGAGTACTGTAGTCTATATATTTGTGTTTGTTGTTTTCCTGGGGGGTGGCGTGTTTATGTCTGTATTTTATCTATAAATCGTGTGTGTGTGTGTGTGTGTGTGTGTGTGTGTGTGTGTACAGAGAGTTTATGAGTGTGCCCCTTTGATCTGCTGGGTATGGCGGGGCGTCGATTGCTGATCAGTGTAAAGTAGCGTACTTTACACACACTGATCAGCACTCGACGCCCCGCCGTACCCAGCAGATCAAAGGGGCAGTTATCGGATATGACACGTTGAAGGAGAACTTAATAGTTCTCAAAAATAGTGTAAATGTCTGCAACAATCACTAACCATTAAAATGTTTTTTTTTGTAATTAAACATGAAAATATTAATTATATTTTCTTTATACATATTTCCATTATATATATATATATATATATAATTTAAAACTATTTATTCATTTGTCTTTTATTACTTACTTACTAGCGAATGCTTTTTTAGGGCTCTAAAAACTACGACAGTATGAGTGACAATGGCCCTTCCACCGGTCACACACACACACAATAAATATATATATATATATATATATATTCGTGTTTAATTAAATTCTTAAATCATCGTGTTCACCATTCACTGAAAAAAAAAGAACTTGTAAGATTTACTTGATAAAATCCTCGTAACAATTTGGACACATAGATTTTAAGTAAATTTTATTGCTCCAATATTAAGGCTGAATCCCAATCCTACACTTCCCCCTACCCTTCCATTTGGCGCGTTCACGTGCAGGGGTAATGGTGTCTCATTTCTCTTTTGGTTGGAGGTGTAGGGGGAGGGGGAAGGGCCAGATAGCCCTCCAAACGAAGATTTTTCGGGACCTCACTTCAAACGAAGGGCTAAGCGAAATTTTCAACATGGCTGCTCACTCGAGCAAGCAGAGACATAAATGTTAATTTTTACCATTAATAAAGATTTTTATGACAAGTTTTCATTATATGTATATTACCTCTAGTCTTGTGTTTGTGTTTATGGTGATGTTCCGTAAAGAAACGTTTGCAAAAAAAATCGCTAAAGTTTGCTAGCGGATAGTACAGATTGCACAATATTACAAATATATATTTTTATGTCACATACACTTTACTGCATGCTACAAACAAATATGAAAGTTCAGTAGCACGGCAGTTTGCCGAGCATTTGATAACGCATTGTTTGTTTTGCTTACGGCCATATGTGTACATGTAAATGAACGGTGCTTACACTATTCTTACTTATTGCAACGTGACCACAGTTTTGTAATTTATATTATAGGGACGGCTGAGGAAACCCGAAGGCTCATCCGTGTTCGTGGTGAAAATGAGCAACTTTTTTAAAAATCGAAATACGGCGCTAAAAAAACTTTGGGAGTGAGCAATCTCTCTCTTATTGGAATGTGTGATAAACATCGGCGCATGTCCTCTGACGTAACATTAGGAACATCTTTCATAAATCACACAACTAAAATATAATTAAACAGTTTATTCACCAACATTACCAAATATTTGTGACATTCACAGTCTAGATACAAGTTGTCTTTTTAATAAAAGTGCATTCAGCTAAATTAATAATAATAAATAAATAAAATACAGCATTCATTTAGAAATAAAATACAGCAGAAAATACATTAAACAAACTGTAGAATAAACGTTAAAACTTAATAGCCCTCTGAAGCAGTGAAGTTGCAACATTCAAATTAGCACTCTGGACTAGTGCACTTAAAAGTATGCCATTGAAACCATAACGCGTTAAAACATTTTAAGCTGAAAATGTAAACACAACATGTAAAGACTTGTAGTCAAGCCAAATCAAATGTTTTAAGATAACTTCATCTTTAAAGCTTGCACTTTTGGTGATAGCTTAATCCCATCAAGTTCTAGAAGAACTTTCTGAAAATAGCTCAAATGTGTAGCGCAGTGCTCGGAGCTATTGCCACATTCTTGCAAAATTTCCTCTCCTTCAAGGATTATGGATACACCAACCGGTCCTTCCCCTTCAACAGCACGGACGACAAGGATTTTAAGAAGGTGCATACTGGCATCACTTCGTCTGTCCCCCTGCATAAAATTTACAAGAAAATAAATAATTTATTTTGAGAAACAAAAAAAAAATCTGAATTGCTTCAACCTGTGCTGACTTCATTTCACAGAGAAAAAATAATAATAATTGATAATAAAAAATAACCATCACTTCATATACAGTGGGAGCCACACCAAATAGCCGCGACAGTGTGGCTGAAGTGTGAATGGCGTGTGAATGGCCTTTGCACGCCGTAATCCCCCCTCCCTTTTCTGGCCGAAAGGCGTGTCAAGATTTCACAGTAAACACGCCCATTCAAGCCCTATTTATTCATTTACCTGGTGCCACCACTAGATGGCGCTTCGTTCTCAATAACACGTTAAAACAAGCCAGCTGCGCTGAGTTGCAATCACGTGATTTTAACAACTCGCCTCCACCCCCGCCGAACTGACGCTACCAAACTACAGAGATGAAGATGGCGGCTTAACGGACTATTCGTGGTAAGTGATGTTTTATTTTATAAAATGTGTTCGGGGTAGTTTACAGTTTATTTCCCAGTTTAGTTTTTTATTGGCCGTTTTAAATATCACTGGCAGCACCAGCAGCGGTCAGATGTGACTTTAGAGAACTTAATGTTCTGTTTACCAAGTCTGGAGTTAATATTACAGCTTACTGTCAGTGTCACACACTCACAATGTCACTCCACTTTAACTCAAAAACATGCTCAAGCTTCGACAATACTATTAATGTCCCTATTACAAGAGCTGCACTACCTGATGAAGAGTGTTTGTGTTCTCTGTAAATACTGAGAGAATCTCACCGCGTGTTGTCTGGATAAATTCAGCGCTTATTTATTCTCTGGTTAAGAGTTAATCTGCAGGTTATTTCTGTGACTGGAATATAATGTGATGCAGTTGATGAGGGACACAGACTGAGGGGAGCTGTACAGGAGCTAGTAACGCTCATAACCCGGTTTATATTTTATACACTTTGTCCAGGACTTTCCGTGGTAGCGCGAGCGCTTAGTTAACGAGCTGAATAACAACACAGAAGTGTTTATCAGTTAGGAGGAGGAGGGGGGAGGTTCAGTAAGTTATAGTTTGGCTTCAGGGATGAACTAATGCTCATATACGAGTGTTATATCGCTTAACTTATTTGTATGAGAAGCGCATTAAGTAAATTCTCGGTTAATTTAATTCAGACGATTCAGTCAGTGGTTAACACTAACACTGTTCACTGGTTAACACTGTTCACTGTTCACTGGTTAACACTGTTCACTGGTTAACACTGTTCACTGGTTAACACTAACACTGTTCACTGGTTAACATTAGCACAGGCAGTTTATTTACCTTACAGAATCCCCAAAACAGTATTTTACACACTCTGTGGTAAATAGGTTCATTAATATATTAAATTTTTATTAGAACTATATGTTGTGTAAAGTTTATTTGTCTTTGTCTTGACTAAATTCTCCTGTTGTCTTTAAGCAGAGCTCCGCTGTGGAGGATTTGGGGGGTCAGACGGCTGACGGCTGGACTTTTGGAGCTACAGGACTGGAGGAGCCTGAACAAGCTGTTGAGGGAGCTGTAGGAGGGATGACGTCACAGTCCGACAGCTTTAGAATGATGTTTGATCAGGTCTACTGTATATTCTGAACATAGAACTGCAAAATGTCTGATACAGTACTTTGGGGGAAACAAAGACTTAAACTGTTCCATGTTTAATAGTTTTGATATTTGAAAAATTTATATTTTAATGTAAAAGGACTATAGATAGAGACTTATAAGCAGCTGGTGTATCCGGGTAGTTTAATGAACTTTAAGCAAAAAGACAACATGTATTCATCTGTTTTATATAAATTACTGTTTTAACTTTGACTAGTTTTGGAAGAATAAATTGAATTGTTAAAGTCATGTTTGCGTGTTTTAATTTTGGGGGATTGTTTGGGTATTTAAAAATTGTTTAGTTGAACCAACAACTTCAATGGGCAAAAAATGGGACACAACTTTGTTTTAAATAGTCAAAGAGTTGGGCTGAAAATAATAATAATAATTATTGATCATAGAAACAAATGAAACCAGTTAAACACTTGATTATATGTATTTGTGTTTGTGATTATGTGACCTATAATAATTTTTTCCTCAGTATAAATAAATGTTTTGGGTTTTAAGAACTCCAAAAGAGCAACGACAAACTTGGTATTCTCCATTGAGGTTTCTCACCTTCCACTCCTGAGTAGGACATGGTGTTAATTGCTCTGTGTGTGTGTGTGTTTTTGGCGGGGGGATGGGTGTGTGTGTGTTTTCGGCTGTTCAGCAGTTCTAAACACAAGCACAGTTTTTGTCCTTAACTAAAATACTTCAATACGTTAATAATGAATTTATTTTGTTGAATAAGGTAATAAGCGATGTTTAAACCAAACCAGTAAGTTAAGTAAGTGTTCCATACATTAAAGTACTGTGTATAACCAAGTGCCCTAGCAAACACAGTTACAGTTTACAGTACAAACAGAGTGTGTGCGCTGGTGGAAGGTGAGTGAGAATACTCATTTACAAGACAAAAGACGGTCAGAGGCAGGGACGTTCTAGACCAGACAACACGGGGTGGGGGGAGGGGGGCATCATGTTCGAGCACTGTTTTTACCTGGCCTTACTGTATAGTAACAGTATTGTATTTGCTGAATTGTGTTGAGGCACGCAAACCCCCTGACCACAATAAGGTGGCAATCCCTCAGGGGGAAACTAAAAAAAAAATATATATATATAATAATATAATAAAATATCCTTAATCCAGATTTTATCAATCAATGACATAACATTTATCTAAGCTGGATGGTAAAATTCTCAAAAACGTTTAACCTAAAGTAAGACTTAACACACTATAACTAAAATATTTACAAAACTGAAATGTTGTCTTATGAATAATAAAAAATACAAACTAAATTAAAACAGATGGGCTATTGAACAGATCATAATATGTTTTATGTTTTCTGATTATAAATGATATATGGGTTGATTTTAGAAAGGCTAAATGAAATAGCTAGTTTTTGGTCATGTCAGTCCAGTAACTATACTATGTAAAAGTAATTATAATATGAATTAATTAAGGGCAGGACCTAACCTAATGTTAATAATTTACACCATGATAACATTAGTATTCGTGTTTTTGTATATATTTTTAAATGTTCAAATGAACGTTTCAGAGTATATAATTTGTCGTGTCATCTGTGATTGAGACCCATGAGTTAAATTGAAATATTTTTTATAGGTAGTAAGCCAGGTTTTAGTAACCTTGGATAAATCAGCATGAAAGCCCTCTCTCGCGCACGCGCTCTCACGCTATCTCTCGCACTCACACACACACACACACTGTGCACACACAGACACACACAAATAATACATGAAATCGCATAAAACCAAATGAAACTAGGGTAAAAAATATGAGCAGTAAAATACAGTAGTATCCTGTAGGTGATTCCTGTCCTGTGATAACAGACACTAACACTCTACACCGGTTTAGTTCTGTTAGTTTTGTTTTCAAGTGTGAATGTTTATGGGGATTAAATCTGTCTCTGCTGCTGCATCTATACACCGTTGTGATAAGTGATTGATGCCCCATCAGATCTTTAATGTGGGACATTATGCTGGTTAAATTACTAAAGAAATACTGATCCGTATGGACAGAGATTTGTTCCAGATATTATGCGCCATTAATCAATTTGTTATGCCAATTTGACTTTCAGCGAAAACATCAAAAATATAACGAAAACAAACCAAAGCAGAAGTTACATTTTAAGCTTTACTTTCAAATTCAAATTTTATTTGTCACATACACAGTGCGATATGCAGTAAAATGCTTTAGGCGAGGCTCGAACTCGGCACTGCTTCACCTGGACCGCTTTATAATTATCACGCGCTAACCGATTGCGCCACGGGAGCCACACGGAAGTTGGTCTTGTCAGAGTATCCTCTCTCTCGTGCACACACACAACACATGAAATTGCGTAAAAACCTACGAAATATAAGCAGTAAAAAAAAAAAATCAGTAAAAATACATTAGTATAACAGGCGCTAACCCTCTGGAACTTTTTTTTTACTATTGTCTCCAAGTGTTTATGGGGATTTAATGTGTCTCTGCTGCCGCATCCATTCACAGTTGTGATAAGTGATTAATGCCCCATCAGATCTTTTGACGGGGGAGCATTATGCATGATTAAATGACTAAAGAAATACTGATCCATATGGGCAGATATTTGTTCCAGGTTGCATGCGGCATTAATTGCCTCTTATGCCACTTGTAGACTATCAGTGAAAAAATCAGCGAAAACATCATCAAAAATATAACGAAAACAAACCCAAGCAGACGTTACATTTTGAGCTTTACTTTGCAGCACAATATTATCTATCAGTATATTAAATAGAACTAGGTAAAATACACAGTAATATAAAATACTGTACGTAGCCTGCGTTTTTATTCCGTACCTACAATGATCGGTATAGACAAATTACAGCCGCTACCGTGTCTTTAAGGATCATTTCAGGATGTCTTAAAAATATTTCACTAACTAATTTTATTAATTCATTATTAAATAATAAATAGCATAATCATCATGGGTTGTGTATTGAGTGATTTAACAAATCTGTTTTATTAATCGGTTTGTTGTTGTTGTTTTTTCATCTATTTATGAAACTATGTTGACAATACAAGCACTGTCTGTATATTAAAGATACGGTATTGGGCTTCCTGGACACTGCAGTTAACTGTGCCAGTCAATGCTCCATCTGGCGGAATTATACGGCATTGCAACCATCTTTTTAGAAAGCGCATGGGGGCGTTTATGGGGCGGGGCATCGTTAACTGCGTCATCGCGGGGGATCACATTCCATGCACGAAGCCTGCATTAACCCTTCATGGAACTGCCACGGAGCAGTAATGCTCCAGGCGGCTGTTTGACGTGGCTCCCACTGTAAGCCCTCTCTCGCGCACGCGCTCTCACGCTGTCTCTCGCACTCAGACACACACACACACACACTGTGCACACACAGACACACACAAATAATACATGAAATCGCATAAAACCAAATGAAACTAGGGTAAAAAATATGAGCAGTAAAATACAGTAGTATCCTGTAGGTGATTCCTGTCCTGTGATAACAGGCACTAACACTCTAGAACTGTTTACTTCGGTTAGTTTTGTTTTCAAGTGTGAATGTTTATGGGGATTAAATCTGTCTCTGCTGCCGCAACTATACACAGTTGTAATAAGTGATTTGTGCCGCATCAGATCTTTAATGTGGGACGTTATGCTGGTTAAATGATTAAAGAAATACTGATCCGTATGGACAGATATTTGTTCCAGATATTATGCGCCATTAATCAATTTGTTATGCCAATTTGACTTTCAGCGAAAACATCAAAAATATAACGAAAACAAACCAAAGCAGAAGTTACATTTTAAGCTTTACTTTCAAATTCAAATTTGATTTGTCACATACACAGCACGATATGCAGTAAAATGCTTTGGGTGCTTTAGGTGAGGCTCGAACTCGGCATTGCTTCACCTGGACCGCTTTATAAGTATCACGCGCTAACCGATTGCGCCACTGGAGCCACACGGAAGTTGGTCTTGTCAGAGTATCCTCTCTCTCGTGCACACACACACACACACACACACATTAAATTGCGTAAAACCCAACGAAATATAAGCAGTAAAAAAAAAAAAAAATCAGTAAAAATACATTAGTATAACAGGCGCTAACCCTCTGGAACTTTTTTACTATTGTTTCCAAGTGTTTATGGGGATTTAATGTGTCTCTGCTGCCGCATCCATTCACAGTTGTGATAAGTGATTAATGCCCCATCAGATCTTTTGACGGGGGAGCATTATACATGATTAAATGACGAAAGAAATACTGATCCATATGGGCAGATATTTGTTCCAGGTTGCATGCGCCATTAATTGGCTTTCTTATGCCACTTGTAGACTATCAGTGAAAAAAAAAATCAGCGAAAACATCATCAAAAATATAACGAAAACAAACCCAAGCAGACGTTACATTTTGAGCTTTACTTTGCAGCAAAATATTATCTATCAGTATATTAAATGGAACGAAGTAAAATACACAGTAATATAGAATACTGTACATAGCCTGCGTTTTTATTCCGTACCTACAATGATCGGTATAGACAAATTACAGCCGCTACCGTGTCTTTAAGGATCATTTCAGGATGTCTTAAAAATATTTCACTAACTAATTTTATTAATTCATTATTAAATAATAAATAGCATAATCATCATGGGTTGTGTATTGAGTGATTTAACAAATCTGTTTTATTAATCGGTTTGTTGTTGTTTTTTTCATCTATTTATGAAACTATGTTAACAATGCAAGAACTGTCTGTATATTAAAGATACGGTATTGGGCTTCCTGGACACTGCAGTTAACTGTGCCAGTCAATGCTCCATCTGGCGGAATTATACGGCATTGCAACCATCTTTTTAGAAAGCGCATGGGGGTGTTTATGGGGCGGGGCATCGTTAACTGCGTCATCGCGGGGGATCACATTCCATGCACGAAGCCTGCATTAACCCTTCATGGAACTGCCACGGAGCCGTCATGCTCCAGGCGGCTGTTTGACGTGGCTCCCACTGTACTTCAGATACTTCATAAACTTGGGTTAAATTGCTTTAGCAATAATCTTGCATCAATAAAACATTGTAAAACATGGCATGAGATGGCTACACTCCATAGATTACTCTGCACCTTTACAGTGTCAGGAAATCCTATGATGAATGCTGAGTTTGTATTTAAAGGGTTAGTCAAAACATGAAAATTCATTCAATAATTACTCAGATTTATATACTTTATATTATATGCATTTATATGCTTCTGTCCAATGCAACAAACACTATATTCAAGGTATTAATAAATTGTATAATTAATAAGAAAATGCTTTACCAGGAAATCATCAAAGAGATCCTCTTCAGATTCATGTCTCATCTTTACGCTTTGTTTCTGTGAAAATATTTACATTGTATCATTACATAATCTTTTATTCGTACAACTACATTTAGGCATTTCTTCATCTTTTGTAAGTTTTGCCTTTATCCAAAGTAAATTACAAAAGAGGAAGGCATCAAGCATGTCAAGCAGTGCTACTAACACAAAGTTTCTGACACCATTAGAAAAATACAAGATAGAACAGCGAGGGATTAAGGAATAAGTGAGAAGCAAGAATCATGTGTGGAAAGATTAAGCATGCAAGGTCACAGGATGACTCGACTTATTTTTATTGTCTGCAATGCGATTTAGACAAATTAGAGCTGCTGTCAATACTGTATGAACATATGTACAGGTTCTTTACAGTTGAAATTTAACTTGTAACTTATTAATAAAAAAACGTTTATTGCTAGTGCTCTTTTACCATTTAATGCTTTAACTCAGTTTGTTCAGAAATGGCATCTAACTGGCGAGCGTTTGTCTGAACACGCCGTTTTCACAAGGCGTGGGAGTAAGAAACACACATCTCGGTGTATTAATCCGCGTGCTCGGTTCGTTATTTATTTATTTATTTACCACAGGACCCCAGGGGGGCTCCGTAGGTTCAGGTTTTTACACGAAAACGGTGTTTTGTGAATCTCCACACTATTAAAAACTGAAATATTGCTAATTGTAAGTCCTGAGATTAAGATGGACATTAATTGGGAGTCATGAAAGCGAGAATCACATCCAAAAAAGAAAGCTAAACTTACCTCGAACACGACAAACTCCAGCTCCAGCGTTGTACCTCCATGATGATTCCCAACCGACTGATACACAGCGCAGGCACAGCGTCTCCAAACACGCATGCGCGGTTTAATTTGGACACATTTTCGGCTTCAGTAGACACTCAATACTTCAGACTGAAACACGACTTCCCCCTACAGGTAATGAAGGGCATTTTCACAGCTTCCCGCACGCTGCCGCGCAAAGCCGGCAAAAAAAAAAAACTAAACAGATCTAACAGATGAGGACTCAGATTAATGTGCAAAAAATATATAATAAAACTATATAAGTCTACATAGCCTTTATAAGACTCTATCTTAAGCGCACTTAAAACATTTTATTTAGTTTTAAAATAAAACAATTTTAAAACATCATCTCTCGGGATTCGAACCGACGCTTTGTAGATCTCTGGTCGAGCGTTCTAATCGCTACACCAAGCGGCCACTTAGAGACAATGCACACCAGAGACGTTAATAAGCCACTCGACTTCTTTGAAAGCAAGTGTACTTCTTTGATAAGTGACGAAGTAAGCCTGTTATAATAATAACTTGGTGTTATTTGATCTTATTGATTTAGAAATTTATATTTAAATAAATAGTAAACTTGGCCGATTTCGTTATAATTTTGTTTGATGAGTGGGGCTTGAAAATTCTCTTGAAAAATATTGTCATTTATTTCAGTTAATAAATCTACTATAATTTTTTTTTACTCATTATTGTACAGTACACATCAATAGCTCTGGTTCAGATTTTTCATGTTTGTTGTGGAAATTACCATCACTGTTGTATTTACTGCGATGAATGAAAATGTCACTTTGCGCCACCTGGCGGCCATTTTACGAATGACTTTGAAATGCAACTGATTTATTTTGGCCGCTGTTGCCTTTAAACGGCGGTATGCGCGGCGGAATGGTCATTCCGATTTTGTAACCACTGTATCCAGGACATGAACTACAACTGTCGCATTCCTTGGGGTGTCAAGGGTGTCTTACCTGGGCTAAGGACAAAAAGAACTGGACGGTTGCTCAGTGGGCCAAAGTCTTTTTAGATGAAAGTAAATTTTGCATTTCATTTGGGGGAAGAGAGAGAGGCACAGAATCCAAGTTGCTCAAGGGACTGTGTAAAGATTGTCATGGGTGGTTTGGGGAGCCATGTCATCTTGCTGGTGATGGTCCACTGCGTTTTATCAGGTCTAAGGTCAGCACTGTCTCATTTTACTGTGTATTGTCCTAAAACTATTGTTTGTGGCTAAAAAAAAAAAAAAGAGTATTGGACTTGCAGCTAAAAAGATACATTTTAAATATTAAGATAATTATTTTGTGAAAAAGTAAGAAAAAGGGTTTTGGCTAGACTAGATTGACTGTAGTTTATATGTAGATTAATGATAATCTTATTGCTAAAATGTTATGTTTTCGTTGACTAAAACTAGACTAAAATATTTAAGGTTTCCTCTGACTAAAACTAGACTAAAATGCCCATACTTTTAGTCGACTAAAATTTGATTAAAAAAACAAATAGAATAAGATTGACTAAATATGATAAAAACTAACAGGGACATTTATCCCGGGACTAAGACTAAAATAGAAAATAATTGAAAATGAACGCTAATTATAACACATGAATGTGCTTTGATCGGAACCATACCATTATGGCTCTGGCTGTACAGTATGTTTAGGGTCATTGTACTGGTGGAAGGTGAACCTCCGACCGGTTTTCTTCTAAGATCGCCGTGTATTTGGCCAAATCCATATTTCCGACAACTCTTGCTTCCCTGTTCCTGCTGAAGAAAAGCATCCACACAACATGATGCTTCCACTACCATGTTTTACCCCCCATAAAACATGGTAGTGGCAGCATCATGTTGTGTGGGTGACAGTGTGTACAGGGTGATTTGCAGTGTATTTATGAAAAAATTAATTCTCATTTGACCAGAGTACCTTCTTTCATGTGTTCGCTGTCCCCCCCACATGACTTTGCAATCTGAAAATGGGAGATTTTTTTCATACGGCATTTTTCTTGCCACACTTTCATAAAGTTCAGATTAAAGTTCAAGACTAAAAGTTGTTTTGGAGACAGATACTTCTTCCCGTGCTTTTGGCGACAGGTACTCCCTCCAGAGTTACCATGAACCTCTGATTTGGGCTCTTCTTGCCGGACCTGTCAGTTTAGGTGGACAGCAATGTCTTGGTAGGTTTCCAGTTGTGCCACACTCTTTCCATTTTCAGATGATGGATTGAACGGTGCTCTGTGAGATGTTTAAAGCTTGGGATATTTTTACATAACCTAAACCTGCTTTAAACTTCCACAACTTTATATACAATATAATAGAATACAGATCTGGCCCTTAAAAATGCATGTTTTCAGAAAAGGGACCCGTGATTTCCCGCATGTGTGCGCGGGAAGCTATGAAAATGCCCTTCATTACCTGTAGGGGGCAGTCGTGTTTCAGTCTGATGTATTGTGTGTCTACTGAAGCCGAAAAATGTGTTATGTCTCTTAGACGTCCATTGACAGCAAGCGAAAGAGCTCATAAACATGTCAAGCTCAAACTGATATGTATTTCTTCATTCTTCATTCTTCATTTTCTTCTCTCCTTCAATGATGGTACTTCTTTGACTGTATAATTATTATTATTAATAGTAGTAGTTCTCGGAATTTATTATTATTATTATTATTATTATTGTAACGCACCCGCGCATGTGTGCAAAAAGACTACAATGATTTATGCGCTTTAAATATACACGGGCACTGGTGGCTCAGTGGTAGGTAATTCGCTTGCCATGCGGAAGGCCCGGGTTCGATTCCCAGCCAGTGCCCAAAGTGCCAGTATATTATGCGCTAAAATGCCCCCCTACATAATCGCTATCAAATATTATATTAGAAAATAAATTCATAGGTTTATTATTAGCATCAAATATGATATTACTATTATAATTAACCCTAGGCACGTGACAGCCATCAAGAGCATTAATATAAAATCTTGTATAATGTTGTGGCACATTTATACAGGAAAAAAAAACATTAATTAGAACGAATAATATATATGGGAGAACGAATTATAGATTTGAGAGTCCAAAGAAAGGTTAAAATACACGAGAGGATTGAAATCATGTATAAACCGTGAAAAGATGTAGCAAGAGACACTTCAATTAAAAATAATATCATAATAATCTAGACGTATATTATTTTTCTTATTTAATTGAATTCATTTAAGAGTTTAAAATTTAGGTCATTTCTAGAAGGAAAAGATGGAAGTACAATTGTTCCTATTTAATTCTCTGTGTATGTATAAAGTATTTTGCATGTAAAATAAAATAAACAACAACACATTCAAGCGGTTTATTTTCCGCATTCTCATAATAAAAGATGATATCTTTAATAGTAAAGGAATGAGATACATTAAGGTGGTTCAATAGGTGGTCTTTTAAAAGAGTTCAGAATTTTTTTTTTGTTTTCTCACACTCAACAAACAAATGAATCAGAGATTCATTTAATGTATCACAAAAAGAGCATTTATCCTCTACCTCCAAGTATTTAGATAAAACTGAGTTTACAGGGTAAATTTTGTGGAGAATCTTAAAATGAACAGAGATGTTAGAGATGCAGTATTTATTAGGCAAAAGCCAGGCTTTATGCCATTTAATATCCGAGAGGGAAATTTTATTGGAGATCCTACATTCCAGAGTTGGTTGGTTGGAAGCACGTTTGAAGAAAAATATTTAGGCCTAAAAAGATGCTTTAAAATTAATCTAAAATTTAGGTAGCGTTTTGATAAAAAGGATGATAAACGCATACGAAAAAATGCAGACATGAAGGACTATACTCGACAAGAATATAGAGAATAAGAATCATGTTTATAATAAGATAATTAATTAAATAATAAAATTTTATCAAATAAGAACTTTATCTAAAAGCCAGACCGACCAAATTTCTCATTCACTGCTGAAGTAGTTAAATATGCTTATACTGTCTGTATACATATGTAGGTTACATTTTAAAAATACAATCGCAAGTAAATTACAAATAAAAATATAATGTAAAATATGAATAAAACAGTATTAGACACAAATATATGATATGGTAGTATATGCAATGAAAAAGCTATTTACACATGAGTGGTCAAATGTAAAGCAAACGCAATTATTAATTTATTGTGTATATTTAACTTCATTCAGCCGTTTAAGTTATATGAAAAATAACGTGCCTACCAGCCTACTATTATTTTCTGCTCAAATATAATCTTCAATAAAGTTAGCATATACAATATTATTTCCAATACTGATACAAACATGTTTTTGTTTTAGTCTATACTCTGAATACAACGCAACAGCGCGCTCTGTAAAGGCTCTTCTCACCTTTCATTTATGAGAGGTGTGAAGTTATCAAACCGGTTTCGCTGCTGGGGGAATCCGCAGAATTGGGGGTTTTAAAACACACACACACACACATTGATTTATACACATTGCGCAGCTCTTTCTCCAAAATAAGAAAAAGCTTTAGAGGTAAATGCTGTGAAATGCTTCAAATGAACAGATTCTGCCTATTACTGTAACTGGTCAGGGACAGCGAGGCTGGATCCAGCAGCCCACCACATCCCACATCATAATCCACTGGCTCATTAAAGTGGAGATTAAATTTTAAAACTACTTACTAATATAAAAATATAACACAATACAAAAACGTAAAAAAAAAAAAAAAAAAAGTATCACTGAACATATATTGGGTCATATTTGTAAAACAAAGAAACAAAGGAAAGAACAATAAGACAAACAACATATAAAACTACCTATAAAGACAATATTTTCAGTGTCCAGTATCACCCGTATTGAGTATAGAGTGATTAAAAACAATGCAATTTATGCTATCATGAGATAAATCTTAATTTCTTCCATTTCAAGGATTAAAAACTTTAATGTCAACTTTAGAATCTAGAATCCAGAAGATTAAATTTACACAAATTTAAAAAGAGGCCTTAATCACTGAAAGTCTTCAGAAGAGCCTCAGATTCAAGAGGTTTTAAAGTGTGAAGAGGTGCATTACAGTTCCTCTGAATGTATAGGTGAGAACAGCTGATTCACACTTGGGGGGAGTGAATAATTTGCATTTGAATGTTGTCTGGCATTGTAAAAGGAGGCACTAAAGAGGAGGATTTTTATTTAGACTATAAAAAAATTAACCAGCGTCTATTTTTTGGCGTGCCAGCTTTTAGTTAGAAGTTTTCAGTACAAATTTTATAATGCCCACATGACATGACGGGATTAGGCTCTTCTTTGAAGTCCCTGGGTGGGGCGCGTTCTATTTGCCCCGCTTGCATGCCGCACTTCCGCATTGTTGCTGAAAAAAACAATAGCCCACGTTTAGAAAACGTTTATAAATTCTTTCTGACATGAGTTGGCCGGTGTTATGCGCAGAGCGCCGGGAGATTTCCTGAAGCTCCGATATCGCTGGGGCATTTTTTCTAAATAGAAATTAAATTATTTTTTATTATTTTCTAAATAGTTAATAAATCTTTAATAACTGATGGAAGTTTTGATCTGTATACACACGCATTTTTGAGGGGTTTAAAACAAATTAAACCGAGCAGATACATGAAAGGTGAGAAGTGGGATTACTGAGCGCGCTGTCACGTTGTATATACAGTACAATACGCGTTTATCAACCTTTTGATAAAAACGCTGATTTTAGTAAAGTGAAAGTACTTTACAAAAGACGAACAGCTTTATTTCAGTCATAAATTCACAATCACATCACATTCCAGCTATTATTTCCAGCCGTGGTTAAATAATGGATGAAATAATTATTCAATGCTGGACATAAACCTCAAATATGATGATTATTATAAAAAGCCCGTAGAACGTTGTATTCATAAAATAATATTTACTTAATATGATAATATATATATTGTTCATTCATGTTTTAGGCTAACTAATTATACACAATTCTTCGTTGTACTTTGTCCGGTTTTTAGATAAAGTCCTTCCATGCGCCATCTGGTGGATATTCAGTGAAACACAACATATTTATTAAAATTCCCGTATGTTGCTTACGGGAAGTCGTGGGAAGCCGCGCGCTAAATTGCGGGAGAGAAAAGCGCATTCTTAACGGCCACATCTGTACATTTCTGTTTGCGGTTGTAATGTGACAAAATATTCAAGATTCAAAGTTCAAGGGGTATGAATACTTTTGCAAGGTACTATAAGACCTTTTAAAGTTTTACACTTTTTTAGCTTCACATCTTAAAATGTAGTCAGATCATTTTTTCCTCATCATTCTACACATAATACTTCACAATGATAAAGTGAAAACAAGTGTTTGTAGTTTCTTTTGATAATTTATTAAAACATTTAACACTCCATATGGACAGGTGGACAACCAGAATACTTATTACATCAAACTTTAAATATAGAAATAACTGGTAAAATAGCCTTTCAGAATAAAACATTACAATAACTCAAAAAAGACGCACTAAAAATATGTTGTTCATCGTTGGGTGGTTTATGCTGGGTCAAAATTCTGGGTTATTTCAGGTACTTTAAATACATTGTTGTGTTGCTCATGTTGGGTCATATGAGATGTAGTGAGTAATTTACAAATGAACACCTGGTTGGGTTATTTTGACCCAAAAATGGTTAATTCTTTATTCTCTGGTTTCTCCAAAGGGCAGCCTGCAAGATGTTTTAAATATTAGTTATTGTGTCACAAGTATAGTTTTCGGAGATTTGAGCTTCAGGAAATCTCCCTTATTTAATTTAATTTAAATGAGGTTTGGGCTCTGGATTTGGTATCTGTAACGGATTCGAGCCTATTTGCACGGGCGGCATCATGAAGCATAGACACGAGGCGAGGTCTTACAGGAAAAGGGATCATTTATTTAGGTAAAATAGAGAAGGAAAGGGTTAAAAGAGGGAGGATGGAAAGAAAGGGCAAGGGATGAAAAATTCACGTGCAGTTCCGGGGACTGTGCCATACTGGCATGCAGGTACACAGCTGGCGAAAGGTGGCGATGAGTGGAGTGGCAGAACGTAGCATGCGGAGACAGCGCTCCTGCACGGAGTGAAGCGGGAGAGAGCGCGAGGATCAAAGGTCGGAATGCCAGTGTCCTGTTTAAAGTCCCTGGGGCGCGTCACATCGCCCCACTCGCATGCCACTCTGTCCTGCTCCACCGGATCACGTACAGTGGTCACCTAATCAGAGCGTTCGTTTTACCGTCGCCGCGCTCGGCGACAGCATTTGGGTTTGTGCATTTGCTGGCTTTTACCACTGAGTGGCGATATATAACTACAGACTGACGCCTCATGCCTTAGTTCATTCTCTGCCGGATTAATGAGACGCGCTCCTTTAGAACTGCACGTAGTAGCCGATAACATCAAGTGAAACACTGTAGTTGACCGAATTCATAATCACAGTACTAACATTACAGTACAAATGTAGAATTCATATTAAATCAAATCTTATTAGGATCAAATTTAAGCACAATAAATATTAACATAGTGAGATTTTATCACGTGTAATTAGAAAAGAAGTGTGTAGGGTTTTGTGTCATCTTATTTCTTGTGTTCTTTAAATTTATAGTAGATTTATTAACTGAAATAAATGACTATATTTCTGTCATTCCCCACTTAAGGGGGTGGGAGAATTTTCAAGCCCCACTTGTCTAAACTAAATGATAATGAAATCGGCCAAGTTTACTATTTATTGAAATATAAGTTTCTAAAGCAGTAAGATCAAATAACACCAAGTTATTATTATAACAGGCTTACTTCGTCACTTATCTAGAGCTTGATTTCAAAGAAGTTTTATTAACGTGACTGGGATGTGTTGTCTCTAAGTGTCTGATTGGTGCAGCGGTTAGAGCGCTCGGCCAGAGATCCACAAAGCGCCGGTTCGATTCCCTGGTGATGATGTTTTAAAATTGTTTTATTTTAATTATAGCAAAATTCTAATAAAACAAAATAAAATGTTTTAAGTGTGCTTAAGGTAGAGTCTTATAAAGGCTATGTAGTCTTATATAGTTTTACTATATATATTTTTGCACATTAATCTGAGTCCTCATCTGTAAAAATTTTTGAGGACATTTTTTTTCAACCTGTCACGGCGTGCGCCCAAATCAGTATTGCTCCTCGCTCACTAGTTAGGCATCCTCCCCTTCAGATATGCAAAGGAGCAAGGCGGCCAAATTGGGCACGGCTGGTGAGCTATCCTTGGCTTTTTTTTTATCCTTGCCTGGCAAGCTATCCGGGTTTGCACCCCGCGCTATAAAATACTCTGGGTTTGTTGGGTTACAGGGGGTATTTACTACGCGGTGTGATTGCGACGCGGGCGGGGCAAATGGAACGCGCCCCAGGGGAAAAAAAGAAGCGAGAGATGGGAGGGGCCGGTCCAGTCATAGCAGAGCCAGCGGGAGCGGACGTAGGCAGGAGCTCACACCGCGTAGTAAAATTCATTGTAACCCAACAAACCACAAGTATTTTATAGCACGTGGTGCAAGCCCTGGATCATTAGCAAGGATAGCTCACCAGCCGTGCCTAATTCCGTCATGTCATGTGGGCCAGGAGCGGACTGGGACCAAAAAGTGGCCCTGGACTTCCTGGCCCACAGCAGCCCACATCATAATACATCGGCTCATTAATGCAGAGATAAATTTCTGCACACCAGTTACTAGTATAAAATATAACACAATACAAGAAACAAAGGAAAGGACATCAAGACGAACATATAAAACTGAAAGACAATATTTTAAAAAGAATGGCAATAAAGCTGAACAGGTAAGCTGAAATTAAATCAGTAGCAGCATTAGCTCACGCTAGTAAACTAGTTACTTATTTTAATGCTAATTACTTTAGTTAATGCTGCTACTGATTTTATTCCAGCTTACCTATTCAGGTTGATTGTGCTTCTTTTCACTTGGCTCTGGTAGATCAATGCCAGACAACACTCAAATGCAAATTATTCACCCTCCCCAGGTGTAAATCTTCTGTTCTCACCTATACATTCAGAGAAACTGAAAGAGCTGAAAGCTGAGCCTTTGTTTCACGACCGCGACACTCCTCTCTCTCTCTCACACACATACACAGAGTAGACATACATATACTTTATCCAACAAACATGAAAAATATCCACATAATGATGAGTTAAAAAGCATTGGTTAATTTTCGTTTAGAAAGACTGTTTGTATCTGATTATTTGTATTATTAAAGAACAACAGCACAAACAACAACACAAACAACAACACAAGGGCTTGTAAGAAACATTTTTATTATTTTGACAAGAGTTAAATTTGTAACAGTAGAAGGCATCCCAATTTAAATATATAAATAACTAAAAACAAATTGAGCAAACTATCAGAATAAAAAAAAAAAAATAGAACGAATCATTATTAAAGAAAATTATGATGACCATAACAGCCTACTGCATTTCAATATTTATAATAACGCAAAAACACAAGTGCTGATGATATAATAATTTATTCCTACAGATGTACCTTTAGATCCTGTAGGTCAGATTCCTACAGATCGATTTACGGTGATAAAGAGCGGTATAAGAGCAGTGACAGCTGGCACACAAAAAACAGGTGCAGGATTATTTTCTATTGTCTAAATAAGAAATATTTTCTAAACATGGGTTATTGGTGTTTATTTACAATATTTTTTTATTTAATATAAAGCCAGTATCGTTATCCTCCTTTTTATTTTCCTATGTAGTCTAATAAAGTTTTCCAGAGCGCGGAGAAGTTTTGTTGTACTAAATAATATTTATGAAGCATCAGGGCCTCCTATTCCTATTAATTTTAAGTTGTTGTTTTAGTGTTACTCTGTGTGCTTTACACAGACAGACACCATTCAAATGCAGATAATAATAATAATAATAATAATGTCTCAGTTTTATATAGCGCCTTTCAAAATACCCAAGGTCGCTTTACAGTATGAGGCGTGTGTAATGTAAGCATGTACGTGGGGGAGGGGGGGACTAGAGGCCAAAGGCCTCTGTGAAGAGATGTGTTTTGAGGTACTTTTTGAACAGGGGTAGTGAGGGGGCACATTGGACATGAAGGGGTAGCTTGTTCCAGAGAGTGGGGGCAGCTACATTAAAGGCTCTGTCGCTAAAGGTCTTGAGTCTGCTGTGGGGGACGATCAGCTGGCCCTTAGAAGAGGACCGCAGGGACCTCAGAGGGGTGTAGGGGTGAAGGAGATCAGTAAGGTAGTAGATACTTCACGCCTCCCCACGTGTGAATCAGCAGCTCTCACCTCTACATTCAGATAAACTACAAATAACTGTAAATAGCACCCTTCCCCATTCACAGGCCTCTTTTTACTTACTTCTTACTACTTACTGTTCTTTACAGATTTTCCTTATCATAACATGCGTTAGATAGTTTTTTTTATCACTGTATACACAATACTTTGCTATTTTTATAGATATTGAGCATCGTGAGCAAGCCCGAGATCATATTAGAAAAGAATAAAATCAATAGCACTGTTACAGCTTCTGAATGGCGCAGTGGTTAGAGAGCTCACTCAGCGACCCTGAGGTCGCCGGTTTGAATCCAGAGGTATGCTGTTTTAAATTTTTTTTATTTTAATTATAGCAAAATTAAAAGAAAACAAAATAAAATGTTTTATTTTAATTTTGCTCAGCATACTATAGAAAAAACAGCAAACTCGCACGCTACCAGTAAAGCAGTGCCACTGATATGTCCATCGGTCATCGGTCTCAACGCGACTACTGTATACGCCAGCCACTGGACTCCTCACGGTTAAATGCGTTGGTCACATGACAGCTGTATAAGCCGGTTACGGGACTCATTATGGTTGTATATCGTGCTCTGAATAATAAATGTTCTGTTATGTCTTCAATCATTGTAATTTGACATTTTTTTGTTTGTTTGTTTTTTCTATAGTATGCTGAGCAAAATTAAAATAAAAAATTTAATTTTATTCATTCCGCTCCCGCTGGCTCTGCTATGACTGGACCGGCCCCTCCCATCTCTCGCTTCTTTTTTTCCCCTGGGGCGCATTCCATTTGCCCCGCTTGCATGCCGCATTTCCACGTTGTTGCGCGCGCGTCGCAATCACACCGCGTAGTAAAAACCCCCTGTAACCCAGAGTATTTTATAGCACGGGGTGCAAACCCGGATAGCTTGCCAGCCAAGGATAAAAAAAAGCCAAGGCTAGCTCACCAGCCATGCCCAATTCGGCGGCCCTGCTCCTTCGCATATCTGAAGGGGAGGATGCCTAACTAGTGAGCGAGGAGAAATATTGATTTGGGCGCAGTAGTATAATAGTAAACTTGGCCGATTTCGTTATCATTTAGTTTAGACAAGTGGGGCTTGAAAATTCTCCCACCCCCTTAAGTGGGGAATGACAGAAATAGGGTCATTTATTTCAGTTAATAAATCTACTATAATTTTTTTCACTCATTATTGTACAGTACACATCAATAGCTCTGGTTCAGATTTTTCATGTTTGTTGTGGAAATTACCATCACTGTTGTATTTACCGCGATGAATGAAAATGTCACTTTGCGCCACCTGGCGGCCATTTTACGAATGACTTTGAAATGCAACTGATTTATTTTGGCCGCTGTCGCCTTTAAACGGTGGTGAGCACAATGGTAATAACCATTCCGATTAAGTAACCACTGTACTTCCCGGACTCAACTCCGCGCCTTGCTTTTATAATGATCCTGACGTTAATTATCGCCAGCCGGCCCAAATAGGCAGCTCCGTCTTTTTACATACCTGCCGCCTATCTAGGGAGCCTACGGAGTGAAGAGGGAGCCTATCGCAAGAAGCAATAGTAGATTTGGGCGCGCGGCCATCACAGGCGCACGCGGTGACATATCGTGATCCTCGTCTTTAATCTCCTACGTAGTCTGATCAGCGCTCAGCCGCACGCATAAAGTTAAAAATGCGTTGGGGGGAAAACAGCAAGGAGACCTACTGTGACCATTTCAATAATTCACATATACACGGAGTTTCGGTTCATTTTCTGGCGCGCTCAAGTTCACCGAAAACAATACAGAACAGCGTTTGCTTTAATTATTTTACAAGATCATTAAGTTTTTTCGTCATTGTGATGCCTAAAAATAGATGCAGGATTATTTTATATAGTCTAAATGAAACTGCTTTTCTAAACATGGGCTATTGTTGTTTATCTCCTCCTCTTTAATTCCCTATAAAGTCTAATCAGCGCTCATCCGCGTGCATACAGTTTTCCCACGTGCGGAGGAATTTTATTGTAATATTTAATAATATTTATGCCATAAAATCAGGGGCTCTTATTCCTGTTTGTCCTGAGATGTTGTTCTTTTAGTGTTACTGTGTGTGCTTTATAATGGCAGACATCATTCAAATGCAAATTATTCACCCTCCCCAGGTGTGAATCAGCTGTTCTCACCTATACATTCAGATAAACTGAAATGCACCCCTCCCCACTTTACGACCTGGATTTTGAAGACCTGCAGTAATTCAGGCCTCTTTTTAAATTTCTGCAAATTTCCCATCTCTAAAATAACATAAAAATCACGGGCTGTGTATAGAGTGATTAAAAACAATACAAGGCATGTTATGATGAGGAAACTTTCTATCTCTTCTATTCCAGCGATTAAAAAACGGTAACACTGTCATTTTTAGAATCTGCAGAAGCAGATTTTCTCTGAATACGCTGTGTTCACGGGAGTGGGGCTAAGAAACACGCATCTGGGTTTATTAATTTTACCCCCTTTTATTTGGGGTAAAGTAGGGCTGGGCGATTTGGCCTAAAATCAAAATCTCGATTAATTGAACATTTTAACTCGATTTCGATTAATAAACGATTTTTTTTTTTTTGCCCTCATAGTTCACTGACAAGTTTTTTATACAGTAAATATGCTCACAATTGAGAGATTTTTGAATGAAGGCTGCATTACTTGATTGATTAATTGAAGGCAACACACACTATCTATGATTATTTATTGAACATCAATGTTGAACAACTTAAACTGAAGCCACAAAAATTAAAGGGTTCATTAAATTACATTTTAAAGTATAGTTTATTAACAAAAACAGATGACAGATTTGGCCTTAAAAATGAAGATACTATAGGCACATGCTCAGAATCTTTACAAGGCAAAGATTTTTATTTAAAAAAAAATACTTGTTTGTGATGATAAAAAGTATCTTGTGATATATTAATGTTTTGAGATTTTTAAACAATAATGAGACAACATTTAGACCACACACACTAGGGCCGTCTGTTTATCCCATAATTCAGAGTTAAATGAAGGCTATTTCACACGGCCCCAATAAACTGACATAATGGCTTAAACATGCAATGACAACAAACATGGAATGAATTATGCAGCTATCAATCTGGGCCAGGACAATTTCACTTTTACTATATAGTTGTGTACCTGCTAGGTGTTGTATAGTTCATATTTGCTTGGCCAGAATGGTTTAAGCCACGAAAATAATGTTTTATTGATAAACTGCGCAGCATTCGGCAACGTGGACATGAGGCTATACTTCGAGCCGTAAAATGAGACGCTGCGCAATAAGGAGCCAAACAAACCGGAAGCTGCGAATAAGGAGCTAAACTTCAACCGCAGAGTGAGACGCTGCGCAATAAGGAGCCAAACGAATCGGAAGCTGCTTTTATTGATAAACTGCGCAGCTTTCGCCAGCGTGAACACTCCCGTTAGTAACGAGGCGAATAAGGAGCTAAACTTCAGCCGTGGAATGACACGCTGCGCAATAAGGAGCCAAACAAACCGGAAGTTGCGAATAAGGAGCTAAACTTCAGCCTCGTGTGCTTAGGGGCATCATATCTTTCGCTAGAAAGTTAGAAACGGCCCTGGTTATATCCTTGCTCCTTTTGGACACCTTTCATAAAGTGTAATGGCCACGAAAGACGACACGATGGATATCTGCTTTGGTACAGCCCCACTGCTAGCGCTGCTAGTTGACGGAGTAGCATCGGCCCGCATGTTCATGCTCTATGTGGTCGTGTGGGTGATGCGTTCATATAACGGAGTTCGTGCTACCTTTTTTGTCGACAATTTCAACATCTTTGGATAATAACTCGAGGTTAGATTCACTTTCGTCGCTGCTTCCACTCTTTTTATTTTATTATTTTTTTTTTTGTCGTCCTGGTGTCAAGTTTGCTTCGCAAAGTGCAGCAGGAAATTAACTTTGACCTGCACGGCACGCGCAAGCTGCACGCTGATTGGTTGTTGTCGTGTTGTTCTGCTGTGTGATTGGCTCTTAGATTAATCCATATCGAGCTAAAAATGTCTATAGCTTTTCATCATTTTTAAAATCAAATAAATCGCGATTCGATATGATATCGTTTATCGGCCCAGCCCTAGGGTAAAGTGACTGATGAGGATGTAAAACCTCTCTCTATCTCATGCATACCAGCCTATTGCATTTCATTCTTATAATAACACAAAAACACAAGCGCTGCTTTATAACATCTGCTGGCGTGAATTTTATGGTCATTTGGTCATTTATGATATTTATTTTTGTCTTTGATGTTAACTACACAAAGCAGTGTCTTCCCACCTGGGAGTTTCTCCAGCATACTGTATATCAAATTGATGGACATGAGTCCTCATCTGTTACATTTTTGGTGACAAAGTCTTCGAGAGCACGGAAGAATTAATTTTTTTACTAAATAATATTTATGCAGTATAATCAGGGCCTCTTATTTCTATTTACTTTATGTATGTGTGTGAATGGCCGAAATGTGGTTGTGAATAAGCCTGTTAGTGAATATAAAATGTTCGCGTGAACCCGATATGAGAGATTTATAAGAGATTTCTATTTCCCAGAAATATAACAAACACAAATTTATATGCGTTAAATAAGCGCTGTCTTTGTGAGTTGCTTTATTTTAGTCTTAATATACTAACATGTTTTTGCTGTTTAGTGGACCTCTCGTGGGCACAACCTCTCACGGGTGAGCCTCTGAATATGCCGTTTTAACGGGGGTGGGGATAAGAAAACAGCAAGGAAACTGACTGGCCATTTTAATAATTTATTGATAAGTTGATGTCTTTGGTTTTGGCTGTGAGTGGATGCGCTGTAGTAATCTATGTTTTATACGAATTACATAAGCAGATTTTTTCCCCATTAGTTTATATAAAAGCAGACATTTTGCTTTCCGTAAGTATATATTTTTCACGTCTGTGAGGCGAGTATACACAGAGTTTCGGTTAATTTTCTGACGTGCTCAAGTTCACAGAAACCGATACAGAATATCACTGTATCCCAGTTTGCTTTCATTATTTTACAAGATCATAACATTTTCTCGTCATTGTGCATGCACTTAAATAAAGGCTATGTAGCTTACAGTGGTTACAAAATCGGAGCGTCGTATGTAACGTCGCCGCCGCATTACGGGATGTGCATTTGCTGTGCATTTGCTGGCTTTTACCACTGAGTGGCGCTATATAACTACAGACTGACGCCTCATGCCTTAGTTCATTCTCTGCCTCAATAATACACGTAATAGCCGATAACATCAAGTGAAACACTGTAGTTGACCGAATTCATAATCACAGTACTATAATTACAGTACAAATGTAGAATTCAAATTAAATCAAATCTTATTAAGATCAAATTTAAGCACAATAAATATTAACACAGTGAGCCTTTAGATTTTATCACGTGTAATTAGAAAAGAAGTGTGTAGGGTTTTATTTAAATATAAATTTCTAAACCAATAAGATCAAATAACACCAAGTTATTATTATAACAGGCTTACTTCGTCACTTATCAAAGACGTACACTTGCTTTCAAAGAAGTCGAGTGGCTTATTAACGTCTCTGGTGTGCATTATCTCTAAGTGGCCGCTTGGTGTAGCGGTTAGAACACTCGGACAGTGATCTACAAAGCGCCGGTTCGAATCCCGAGTGATGTTTTAAAATTTTTTATTTTAAAACTAACTAAAATGTTTTAAGTGCGCTTAAGGTAGAGTCTTATAAAGGCTATGTAGACTTATATAGTATTATTATATATTTTTTGCACATTAATCTGAGTCCTCATCTGTTAGATCTGTTTAGTTTTTTTTTTCCTGCCGGGACGAATGCGCGGTTCCATCCCTTTCCCGCCTATTCAGGGAGCCTACGGAGTGAGCGATTAACCATAGTCGAATCGATTGGTGTGCGTCCAACTCACGTTACTCGTGTGCTATTAATGCCGGCTGGTGATAATTAACGTTAATATGATCTCGGGCTTGCTCACGATGCTCAACATCTATAAAAATAGCAAAGTATTGTGTATAGAGTGATAAAAAAAAACTATCTAACGCATGTTAGAAAACATAATTTCCTGCATTTTTTTTCTGCTTCAGGAGTCAGTCTGTTCTGAGACAGTGAGAGTAGAGGAAGGGGCAGATTCAGAACCAGGGAGGGAGCCGGAGACAGCAGAACAAAGCGATGATATTGCCAGCACCAGCACAGGGAGCACAGTTTTTAGTTTAGATCTCATGTTTACATTTTATTGTATGTTGATGGCTTGACTGTAAACAACATAAACAATGCAATAAATTTATAAAAATATATATTTATAGTCCCCCCCTGCTGTTAAATGAAATTTGCGTTATTTTACGTTAATGTTACGTTATTACATTATTAACGTCGACAGAATAAAGTAAAGTTTTATTTCTGGAATTGATGCACGGGCTTCATCTTAGGCTTTTTTTTCTTTCGGTTCTTTCGTTTCTCAGCGCCGGACTGTTGATGTCTCTTTCCAGGACCAGGCATATCGTTCAATTAATATAATTCTTTTGGCCAAATACTGTAGGCAGCCGTAACAGAGGTGAGGGCGCGCGCGTCATCACGTGTGCTTAGCCGACTCTGCGTTCACCGTAGACTTCAATATAGACGTTTATATTTTTGTTTATTTGTATATGTATGTTATTAATATTAATTTTTTAGAGATTGTATGTGCGTGCACGGAGAGTTTGTGTTGATAAGTGTATGTCGATAAGTTGATAAGTGTATCAGAAAGCATTAAAATGTTCATTTGAATTAAAATGACACACACACGTCTGTATATACAGTATATCAATTACATATATATCAATTTCATTAGTTCGTTCATTCTATTTGAAGCTTCGGATGTTTGTTTTTTTCTTGGTTTGGTTAGATTAGTTCTGAACTCGCTTCCGTGAAACTATCGCTAAAACAATGTGTGTAAAACAAGAGTGTCATAGTCCATTGTTAGTTTTAATGATTTGGCTGAAACTAATTATCACTACATACAGTGGGAGCCACGTCAAACAGCCGCCTGGAGCATGACTGCTCCGTGGCAGTTCCATGAAGGCTTCGTGCATGGAATGTGATCCCCCGCGATGACGCAGTTAACGATGCCCCGCCCCATAAACGCCCCCATGCGCTTTCTAAAAAGATGGTTGCAATGCCGTATAATTCCGCCAGATGGAGCATTGACTGGCACAGTTAACTGCAGTGTCCAGGAAACCCAATACCGTATCTTTAATATACAGACAGTTCTTGTATTGTCAACATAGTTTCATAAATAGATGAAAAAACAACAACAACAAACCGATTAATAAAACAGATTTGTTAAATCACTCAATACACAACCCATGATGATTATGCTATTTATTATTTAATAATGAATTAATAAAATTAGTTAGTGAAATATTTTTAAGACATCCTGAAATGATCCTTAAAGACACGGTAGTGGCTGTAATTTGTCTATACCGATCATTGTAGGTACGGAATAAAAACGCAGGCTACGTACAGTATTTTATATTACTGTGTATTTTACCTATAGTTCCATTTAATATACTGATAGATAATATTTTGCTGCAAAGTAAAGCTCAAAATGTAACGTCTGCTTGGGTTTGTTTTCGTTATATTTTTGATGATGTTTTCGCTGATTTTTTCACTGATAGTCTACAAGTGGCATAAGAGGCAATTAATGCCGCATGCAACCTGGAACAAATATCTGCCCATATGGATCAGTATTTCTTTAGTCATTTAATCATGCATAATGCTCCCTCGTCAAAAGATCTGATGGGGCATTAATCACTTATCACAACTGTGAATGGATGCGGCAGCAGGGACACATTAAATCCCCATAAACACTTGGAGACAATAGTAAAAAAGTTCCAGAGGGTTAGCGCCTGTTATACTAATGTATTTTTACTGATTTTTTTTTTACTGCTTATATTTCGTTGGTTTTTACGCAATTTCATGTGTGTGTGTGTGTGTGTGTGTGTGTGCGCGCGCGCGCGCACGAGAGAGAGGATACTCTGACAAGACCAACTTCCGTGTGGCTCCCGTGGCGCAATCGGTTAGCGCGTGACACTTATAAAGCGGTCCAGGTGAAGCAATGCCGAGTTCGAGCCTCGCCTAAAGCACCCAAAGCATTTTACTGCATATCGCGCTGTGTATGTGACAAATCAAATTTGAATTTGAAAGTAAAGCTTAAAATGTAACTTCTGCTTTGGTTTGTTTTCGTTATATTTTTGATGTTTTCGCTGAAAGTCAAATTGGCATAACAAATTGATTAATGGCGCATAATATCTGGAACAAATCTCTGTCCATACGGATCAGTGTGTCTTTAGTCATTTAACCAGCATAATGTCCCACATTAAAGATCTGATGGGGCATCAATCACTTATCACAACGGTGTATAGATGCAGCAGCAGAGACAGATTTAATCCCCATAAACATTCACACTTGAAAACAAAACTAACAGAAGTAAACAGTTCTAGAATGTTAGTGTCTGTTATCACAGGACAGGAATCACCTACAGGATACTACTGTATTTTACTGCTCATATTTTTTTACCCTAGTTTCATTTGGTTTTATGCGATTTCATGTATTATTTGTGTGTGTCTGTGTGTGCACAGTGTGTGTGTGTGTGTGTGTGAGTGCGAGAGATAGCGTGAGAGCGCGTGCGCGAGAGAGGGCTTTCATGCTGATTTATCCAAGGTTACTAAAACCTGGCTTACTACCTATAAAAAATATTTCAATTTAACTCATGGGTCTCAATCACAGATGACACGACAAATTATATACTCTGAAACGTTCATTTGAACATTTAAAAATATATACAAAAACACGAATACTAATGTTATCATGGTGTAAATTATTAACATTAGGTTAGGTCCTGCCCTTAATTAATTCATATTATAATTACTTTTACATAGTATAGTTACTGGACTGACATGACCAAAAACTAGCTATTTCATTTAGCCTTTCTAAAATCAACCCATCTATCATTTATAATCAGAAAACATAAAACATATTATGATCTGTTCAATAGCCCATCTGTTTTAATTTAGTTTGTATTTTTTATTATTCATAAGACAACCTTTCAGTTTTGTAAATATTTTAGTTATAGTGTGTTAAGTCTTACTTTAGGTTAAACGTTTTTGAGAATTTTACCATCCAGCTTAGATAAATGTTATGTCATTGATTGATAAAATCTGGATTAAGGATATTTTATTATATATATATATATATATATATATATATATATATATATATATATATATTTTTTTTTTTTTTTTTTTTTTTTAGTTTCCCCCTGAGGGATTGCCACCTTATTGTGGTCAGGGGGTTTGCGTGCCTCAACACAATTCAGCAAATACAATACTGTTACTATACAGTAAGGCCAGGTAAAAACAGTGCTTGAACATGATGCGCCCCTCCCCCCACCCCGTGTTGTCTGGTCTAGAACAGCCCTGCCTCTGACCGTCTTTTGTCTTGTAAATGAGTATTCTCACTCACCTTCCAATCTCCCCAGCGCACACACTCTGTTTGTACTGTAAACCGTACTGTAACTGTGTTTGCTAGGGCACTTGGTTATACACAGTACTTTAATGTATGGAACACTTACTTAACTTACTGGTTTGGTTTAAACATCGCTTATTACCTTATTCAGCAAAATAAATTCATTATTAACGTATTGAAGTATTTTAGTTAAGGACAAAAACTGTGCTTGTGTTTAGAACTGCTGAACAGCCGAAAACACACACACACCCATCCCCCCGCCAAAAACACACACACACAGAGCAATTAACACCATTTCATACTCAGGAGCGGAAGGTGAGAAACCTCAATGGAGAATACCAAGTTTGTCGTTGCTCTTTTGGAGTTCTTAAAACCCAAAACATTTATTTATACTGAGAAAAAATTATTATGGGTCACAATCACAAATACATATAATCAAGTGTTTAACTGGTTTCATTTGTTTCTATGATCAATAATTATTATTATTATTATTTTCAGCCCAACTCTTTGACTATTTAAAACAAAGTTGTGTCCCATTTTTTGCCCATTGAAGTTGTTGGTTCAACTAAACAATTTTTAAATACCCAAACAATCCCCCAAAATTAAAACACGCAAAACATGACTTTAACAATTCAATTTATTCTTCCAAAACTAGTCAAAGTTAAAACAGTAATTTATATAAAACAGATGAATACATGTTGTCTTTTTGCTTAAAGTTCATTAAACTACCCGGATACACCAGCTGCTTATAAGTCTCTATCTTTTGAAAAATTTATATTTTAATATAAATATCAAAACTATTAAACATGGAACAGTTGAAGTCTTTGTTTCCCCCAAAGTACTGTATCAGACATTTTGCAGTTCTATGTTCAGAATATACAGTAGACCTGATCAAACATCATTCTAAAGCTGTCGGACTGTGACGTCATCCCTCCTACAGCTCCCTCAACAGCTTGTTCAGGCTCCTCCAGTCCTGTAGCTCCAAAAGTCCAGCCGTCAGCCGTCTGACCCCCCAATCCTCCACAGCGGAGCTCTGCTTAAAGACAACAGGAGAATTTAGTCAAGACAAAGATAAATAAACTTCACAGAACATATAGTTCTAATAAAAATAATATATATTAATAAACCTATTTACCACAGAGTGTGTAAAATACTGTTTTGGGGATTCTGTAATGTAAATAAACTGCCTGTGCTAATGTTAACCAGTGAACAGTGTTAGTGTTAACCAGTGAACAGTGTTAGTGTTAACCAGTGACTGTCTTAAATTGCATTAAATTAACCCAGACTTTACTTAATGCGCTTCTCATACAAATAAGTTAAGCGATATAACACTCGTATATGAGCATTAGTTCATCCCTGAAGCCAAACTATAACTTACTGAAGCCCCTCACACACACACACACACCTCCCCACGCACACACACCTCCCCCCTCCTCCTCCTTAACTGATAAACACTTCTGTGTTGTTATTCAGCTCGTTAACTAAGCGCTCGCGCTACCGCAGAAAGTCCCGCACAAAGTGTGTAAAATATAAACCGGGTTATGAGCGTTACTAGCTCCTGTACAGCTCCCCTCAGTCTGTGTCCCTCATCAACTGCATCACATTATATTACAGTCACAGAAATAACCTGCAGATTAACTCTTAACCAGAGAATAAATAACCGCTGAATTTATCCAGACAACACGCGGTGAGATTCTCTCAGTATTTACAGAGAACACAAACACTCTTCATCGGGTAGTGCAGCTCTTGTAATAGGGACATTAATAGTATTGTCGAAGCTTGAGCATGTTTTTGAGTTAAAGTGGAGTGACATTGTGAGTGTGTGACACTGACAGTAAGCTGTAATATTAACTCCAGACTTGGTAAACAGAACATTAAGTTTTCTAAAGTCACATCTGACCGCTGCTGGTGCTGCCAGTGATATTTAAAACGGCCAATAAAAAACTAAACTGGGAAATAAACTGTAAACTATCCCAAACACATTTTATAAAATAAAACATCACTTACCACGAATAGTCCGTTAAGCCGCCATCTTCATCTCTGTAGTTTGGTAGCGTCAGTTCGGCGGGGGTGGAGGCGGGTTGTTAAAATCACGTGATTGCAACTCAGCGCAGCTGGCTTGTTTTAATGTGTTCTTGAGAACGAAGCGCCATCTAGTGGTGGCACCAGGTAAATGAATAAATAGGGCTTGAATGGGCGTGTTTACTGTGAAATCTTGACACGCCTTTCGGCCAGAAAAGGGAGGGGGGATTACGGCGTGCAAAGGCCATTCACACGCCATTCACACTTCAGCCACACTGTCGCGGCTATTTGGTGTGGCTCCCACTGTAAGTACCCTAACACCATTGATCATGAGTCTCAGCTGAACCTAATTCTATACTTGTAACAGAAAATGTAGATGCAGATTCCAAATGTGTATTTATATAATAGATAGATAGATGTGTGTGTGTGTGTGTGTGTGTGTGGGCTCTACGCAGGGGCAAGAGAGGGCAGCGCACCCTTAAATGTCTGCACATGTTAATATATTCCTAAAATGTATATATTACAAGTTGATAAACTGATCTGCGGTAGCGGAAAAATCCGCTGAAAATGACAGGCTGCAGCGCGCACACACACACCTACACACGCGCACACACACACACACACACACACACAGACACACCTCCCTTGAGCCCTGCGTCTGTCGGATTTCAGCGGTCACGGAAAGACTTTGAAGCAGTTTATATATGAATCTAAGCTTGAACTTATCAGCATTGTAAATATATAATACTTTTCAAATAAAATCGCTATTACTTTGACCCTGAAGTTTAGTTTAGCACACACAAAAAACAGAAAAGTCATTTCTGGTAAATCAACGGAATGTGTAGTTTATTTACAGTAATTCATTAAAAAATGAATATACATTGTACCTGTATGGTGTGTCATAACCGAAGCAAACACCACGATTATACCTCGTTTCGTTTGACAGGAACGTGGTTCACTTGGCCGCGGTGTATTATAAACCTGTGGAATGTTTCACTGTTTATGTTCACATAAGAGGAATAAAAGCGAGTGAAATGTGGAAATGATGAGGACTAAACCAATGATTTCGGTAACTCCACTGAGTGTAACATCTGCATAGTGACACTGAACATCTTCACTTTTCCGTTTACCTCTGAAAAAAAAGCTGTATTTAGTTTGTTTATATTTAGAGTTTTTATAACAGTAGAAGAAGTATGCGCGCGCACGCACACACATAGACACACACACACACACACACACACAGACACACCTCCCTTGAGCCCTGCGTCTGTCGGATTTCAGCTGTCACGGGGTGGAAAGACTTTGAAGCAGTTTATATATGAATCTAAGCTTGAACTTATCAGCATTGTAAATATATAATACTTTTCAAATAAAATCGCTATTACTTTGACCCTGAAGTTTAGTTTAGCACACACAAAAAACAGAAAAGTAATTCCTGGTAAATCAACGGAATGTGTAGTATTTACAGTAATTCATTAAAAAAATGAATATACATTGTACAGTACACGGTAAACACGGGAAAGATTACAAAATGAAAAAACAAACAGTGTCTACTTTATAAACAGCTTAGTATGTGCGTCGAGATGCTGAAATCCCTTGCATGTTTTTGCTTCCAAGTGGAGAGATATTTGACCGATAGCCTAGAACAAAAGATCTATAGGTGTGATCACAACCCCCTCCGACCGACCGTGCCATCAATCACTGACCACCTCAGAAGTTCCCTCCAATGTATGGCTGCAATACTTGTTTTGCAAGTATTTTTAACACCATTCAAAGGCTTACAAGTTCCATTCAACATATAATGATGTCTCCACATGTTAATATATTCCTAAAATTTATATATTACAAGTTGATAAACTGATCTGCGGTAGCGGAAAAATCCGCTGAAAAAAGCACAGGCTACAGCGCACGCGCGCACACACACAGACACACACACACACACACACACAGACACACCTCCCTTGAGCCCTCGGTAAACATCCAAGCACTGAGGCACGCAAATCCCCTGACCACAATAAGGTGGCAATCCCTCAGGGGGGAAGATGAAAAATACAAATTAAATAAATAAAACAAAATAAAATATCCTTAATCCAGATTTTATCAATCAACGACATAATATTGATCTTAGCTGGATGGTCTAATTCTCAAAACCGTTTAACCTAAAGAAAAACTTAACACACTATAACTAGAATATTTACAAAACTGAAAGGTTGTCTTATGTATAATAAAAAAACCTCATAACTCAAAAATATCATATTATGTTTTTATATATATATTTTTAGATTTTTTTTATAGTAACTGAACAGCTCTCTTCTCTCCAATCCACTCCTAAACCACAGTCTCCTATTTCTCTGTGCGTGCTCTGGAGACTGTGAATGAATACACGCAGCGGAGGTTTTGTAAACTGTAGAGATACAATAATTTTACTGCTGGAAAATCAGCATTTTATCTAATTTGAAATATAAACCTAATATTATCTGTTACTTAATATATTTTCTTTTGATGATGACCATAACAGCCTACTGCATTTCATTATTTATAATAACACAAAAACAATATTACAATATTTGATATTTTAATATAAACTCGGTATCATTATCCTCCTTGTGTATGTGTAAAAAACATTTGATTTGTTCTATTTTTTATTCTGATAGTGTGCTCAATTTGTTTCTAGTAATTTATATATTTAAATTCGGATGCCTTTTACTGTTACAAATTTAACTCTTTGCTGTACAAGCCCTTGTGTTGTTGTTTGTGCTGCTGTTCTTTAATAATACCAATAATCAGATACAAACAGTCTGTCTAAACGAAAATTAAGCAATGCTTCTTAACTCATCATTATGTGGATATTTTTCATGTTCGTTGGATAAAGTATGTACTGTAATGATTTGGTCTACTCTGTACTGTATGTGCGTGAGAGGGGTGTCGCGGTCGTGAAACAAAGGCTCATTTCAGCTCATTCAGTTTCTCTGAATGGATAGGTGAGAACAGCTGATTCACGGTGAATAATTTGCATTTGAGTGTTGCCAAGTGAAAAGAAGACAAACATCAAGACGAACAACATATAAAACTGAGACAATATTTTAAAAAGAATCGCAATCAACCTGAACAGGTAAGCTGGAATAAAATCAGTAGCAGCATTAACTAAAGTAATTAATAATTATTAGCTGCTACTGATTTTATGGACTCATCACTGTTAAATACGTTGGTCACATGGGACTCATTACGGTTGTATATCGTGCTCTGAATAATAAAATTTTTTGTTTGGTGTTTGTTTGCTGAGTAAAATTAAAATAGAACAATTTTTTAAAACAGCATCATCCAGGATTCGAACCGACGCTTTGTAAATCCCTGACCAAGCGCTCTAACCACTACACCAACCAAGCACTAAGAGACAACACACCTCCGTGATGTTAATAAGCCACTCGACTTCTTTGAAAGCAAGCGTTAAATAAGTAACGAAGTAAGCCTGTTATACAATTATACTATTTGCACGTGTATTTTATCTGTTTTAAACTTGGTGTCATTTGATCTTATTGGTTTAGAAATGTTTGTAAAAAAAACTATTGTTATCAAAAATGTAACAGATGTAACACCGGACTTCATTACCCACAATGCATCTCCCGCACTGGACTACACTGCCGTAAACAGCTGTCGTAAATCAAAACTCCCGGTACTGCAGATGGCCACCACTAATGACACACACACACACACACACGCAGCAGCGGCAGCAGCAGACCGAGCCGTCACTCCCCTAAAGTTAAAGAATACAAACTGGTTGCGTGTGAGTTTGCTGTTTTTTCTATAGTATGCTGAAGCAAAATCAAAATACAACAATTTTTTTTATTTTAATTTTGCTATAATTAAAATAAAAAAATTTAAAACATCATCCCTCGGGATTCGAACCGGCACTTTATGTATCACTGACCGTGTGCTCTAACCGTTACACCAAGCAAGCACTTAAAGACAATGCACCCAAGTAACGTTAAATAAGGCAAGGTTAATAAAGCAAGCTCTGGATAAGTGACGAAGTAAGCTTGTTATAATAACTTGGTGTTATTTGATCTCATTGGTTTATAAATTTATATTTAAATAAATAGTAAACTTGGCCGATTTCGTTATAATTTTGTTTGATGAGTGGGGCTTGAAAATTCTCTTGAAAAATATGGTCATTTATTTCAGTTAATAAATCAACTATAATTTTTTTTACTCATTATTGTACAGTACACATTAATAGCTCTGGTTCAGATTTTTCATGTTTGTTGTGGAAATTACCATCACTGTTGTATTTACTGCGATGAATGAAAATGTCACTTTGCGCCACCTGGCGGCCATTTTACGAATGACTTTGAAATGCAACTGATTTATTTTGGCCGCTGTTGCCGTTAAACGGCGGTATACGCGGCGAGATCGCCATTCCAATTTTGTAACCACTGTATATAGGTTTATTATATCGTTTTTGCCTATTAATCTGACAACAGCTGTGGCTCACCCACGTTTTCTGATACACACAGCCAGAGTTTAATGTTTCACTTGTATTTTATAAGGTTTTTGCCGGCGGTGGTAAAGACTCACTGTGATAACGTCTATTTAAGAAGTAGCTTAAATTCGATCCTAAAAATATTTAATTTAATTTACATTATAAATTTGTTCTGTAATGTTACTACTGTGATTATAAATTCATTTTATTATAATGTTTCACTTGATTTTATCTGCAACTACGTGCGGCTCTGACGAGCTGCGACTCATTAATCCTGGGGAGAACGAACTAAGGCCTGAGGCATCAGTCTATAGTTATATAGCGCCACTCAACGGTAAAAGCCAGCAAACACACAAACCCAAATGCTGACGCCATACGCCGCGACGGTAAAAGTCACATACCGCTTGTGCACCCACTGTATAGATCTACTGTACAGTAGTATTCAGACCCTTCACTTCACCTTTGGCAGCAATGACAGCCTAAAGTCTGCTTGTTAATGATGCTGCAGACTTGGCACACCTTTTTTTTTTTTGAAGATCCTTCCATTCTCCTTTGCATACAAAAAACTTTGTTAAAGTTCAACCAAGTAGAATGGGCACAGTCAGTGCACAGCCATTTTTTTAAGGTCTCTCCAGAGATGCTATTATGGGTTCAGGTCCAGAACCTACGTAGCTGGGCTTCTTCAGTCTTTGTCTTGAAGACACTCCTGTGTTATGGTCTTGTTGAACTGTAAACCTTCATCCCAGCCTGAGATTCTGAGAATGTTTCAGGATAGCTCTTTAGTTTTTAATCTGCATCAAATTTCTCTCTATGCTAAACAAAAAGCTTCTTCACAGCATGATGCTGCCAGCACCGCGTTTGATTTTAGGGATGGTTTCATTAAGGTGTCTAGTGGCTGATTTCCTGATTCCAAATAGTTAAATCTTTATGGTATCAGACTAGAGGAAATTTAGTTTCTCATGGTCCAAGAGTACTTCAGGTGCTTTTAGGGAAGCTGGTTGTCATGAGCCTTTTAGTGAGGAATGGCTTCTGTCTGGCCACTGTACCATATAGGTCTGATTGGTGAAGTGCTGCAGTGTTATTCTTTAAGCCTCTCACATCTTCACAGGGGATAGACCCATAGGACTCTCGCCGACCAAGGGTCTTCATCTGGAAATACTCAGTTTGATTGGGCGGCCAGACCTGGAAAGGTTGTTTCAAATCTCTTCCATTTGAGAATGATTGAGGTTTATCATGCTCTTGGGTGCTTTCAATGCCCCAGAATGTTTATTGTATCCTTCCTCAGATCTGTGTCTTGACACAGTCCTGTCTCGTGCATAATGCATAATCGAGTGTGAAGACCTTATATAGCGTGCCTTTCCTAATTATGTCCAGTGAAGTCAATTAGGCATAGGTGAACTCCAGTCATGTTGTAGAAGCATCTAAAGGACCACTTATGGGAGTAGGATGCACCAAGGGGCAGTTGTAATTGTCATAACAAAGGCTCTGAATACTTATGTAAATAGAAAACTCTAATCTGTATTTTTAAATGAAGTAATAAAACAGCTGTTGACAGATGACAAAATTATAAGTTATTAAAATGAAGACCTCTGTAGTGTCTGTAACGGGTTCGAACCTAAGTGGATGGGCGACACCATGAAACATGGACACGAGGTGAGGTCTTACAGGATAAAGGGTCATTTATTTAGAAAAAAATGGGGAAGGAAAGGGTTAAAGGAGGGAGGAAGAAAAAAAATGGAAGGGAAGGTGATGCACGTCTGGTTGGCAGTTGCCCTGCTGGCATGCGGGCACAGGTTGGTGAGTGGTGACGGTGGGGAGAGCAGCGACTTTGGAGCACGCGGAGGCAGCGCTCCTGCACGCTCCCATGACTGCGACCTCTCCCGCTGAACGCGAGCCAAGACTGGCCCCTCCCAGCTCTCTCTGGGCGCGGCCACAGGCAGGAGTCTCTCCTGGACGTCCATTGGCTGCGCGGCTTTCCCGGCTGAGATCGGGGCAGTACAGTATACTTAAACAGTAAAAACACAATAAATAAGTTGAATCATTTTCTTTGATGATATGTTAGTTTGAATCAGAATTTAATAATTATGACTTGAAATGTGTGGAATAGTTGGCGAGGTCTTACAGGAAAAATAGTTGGTGAGGTCTTACAGGAAAAAGGTTAATTGATTTAGAAAAAAATGGGGAAGGAAAGGCTTAAAGGAGGGAGGACAGAAAGAAAGGGAAGGGAAGGTGATGCATGTGCAGGTCTGGTTGGCAGTTGCCCTGCTGGCATGCGAGCACAGGCTGGTGAGTGGTGACGATGGGCAGAGGGGTAACTTTGGAGTACTCTGATGCAGCGCTCCTGCACGCTCCCATGACGGCGACAGAGAGGAGCGATATCGATTTGGGCGCACGCCCATCACAGGCGCATGCCGTGACACTACTAAGAAAAGAATATAATGAAATAAACATTTGCGCAGGTATGTGCACCTATGAACGGTCAGATATTTATCATGCTATCACAGACTATTTTTTCCTGACCACTGTTTCATCAAATTTTTCTCTTTTTCAGTGTCTGCTCAGGTCCTCAAGGCCAATTTGGACTCAATGGAGCGTCAGATCCAGAGGCTAGGGACTGACATCCAGAACTTCCCCAAGACAGATGACAAACTGGATAAGTTTGTGGAGAAAATGTCCATATCCTTACAATGCTTTTTTTCTATTCTGAATAGTATAAAACCTTGCTGGTAAAGGGCTGGTTTTCAGATATGAGATGTGTGGCCAGGAAATGGATGGGATGGTTTCTATATGCAGAGTTCTAAACGAACCAAAATAGACCGCGGAGACCGCGGAGACTGGATAGTCTGTTTCCATCGGCACTGGAAACAGACTATTTTCAGAAAATCGCGCCACTTTCAATAATCATGGAGGAACAGCTTTGCTTTGCGCTCATGGCGCACTGCATTGTACGTGCAAATCATTATTTTCAGATAATTAATTTCGAACACGATTCGCGGCTGCGACTCCAAACCAGCTTCCTCGTTTATTCATCTCGCCGACGGCGCATCGCGCGCCACTTCAGGGAGAGATATGCCCTCCTCCTGAATGATCACTTTGTTATTAGCCGGCGATCTTCCTGCAGATCCATCAGGTAATCCGTTGGCCGATCGAAACAGCCCAGCCACACATTTTTACATCTTTAATGTGAATACAGAGAGGCACTTAATTACTTCGGCACTCCACGTTTCTCCGCGGTTTGATTTCATCGCGAGTCGAGCTTGAAAAATTTAATCGAGTCATTAGGAAGGGAAAATAATTTTACCCGCAACCCCGTACCTTATACCCAAAGTGCATTACCATTTCATCAGATTTGGTTTGGTTGCTTTCACACCAGACGAACTGTACCAAAGTAGAGCGGATAAAGCGGCCCGAGACCACCCCTTCAGGCAGGTCTCGGATCGATTGATTTGGTGTGCACCAAAGTACCGAGATTGCATTCACATCAACGCAAACGAACCGAACCAAGGGACCAAACACGTTTGGTGCGCACCAAATGCTGTAGGTGTGAAAGCACCCTGAGTCAAAGATTGAGATTAGGTGTCTCAAAGCATGAGATTAGGTGGTTTGGACTGAAAAACTGTTTTTTCTTTTTCTCTTTTTACATTCCAGACATTTGTTTCCCAATTCTGGCTGTTGTTTATCGTTTTTATTAGTTTATAGAAACCATTAGGCTGATTTATTAATTGATTATGAGTATCTTGAAGTAATTTTTTTTAATGATATTATACCGTACTATACTGCACATGAATAATCTTCTTTAAATTATAAGCTATAAAAGGAGCAAGTCCTAGAAATGTGCTGAAAATAAAGAACTTAGAATTTTAACACAAACTGAGTTTTAGCATTGACCACTCTGGCGGAGAGTAATGGAGAGCAACAGATATATCATGACAGTCTGGACTTCATAGATCCTTAGAGGATTTTAAAAGCCAAGTAGATCTAAGAAGTGAACTTGATTATGATTACTCTGTCTTGCCTAATCTGTCAGAGGCAGCACAGAGATTACATAGAGATACAGGTGTGCATGCTGATTGGATGATATGAGTTGACAGGTTTAGGCAAGATTAAAGCATGCCATTCTAACCTTATGTACAAGTCCTACCTTTTTAAAAATTCACATTCATAATGTAACTCATCTAGTGACATTGAACAAAATTAGACGAAGAAGTAACTGAGCTTTTGAAAGGGATACATGTGAGAAAATTTGCAAACTGGAAGCTTCTTATGCTTCTTATACACAGTATATTCTGTTTAAGTATACAGTATAGTATACAGTATACTTAAACAAAACAACACAATAAATAAGTTCAATAATTTTCTTTAATGTTATGTTAGTTTGAATCCGAATTTAATAATTATGACTTGAAATGTGTGGAATAGTTACAGTAGATGTAACGGCAGAGTTTAAACTGCAATCCACATTTAACATAAAGCATTGAAACGCTGTAATCTAATTGAATGTGAAATCATGTGTACATTTCTTTCTTCTTTTGCCTTAATGAGATGCCACACAGTATGCTTATGAGGAAATTGTTTTATATAGAGCGTCAAAAAAGGGTCCCACTTTATTGAAGAATATAAAACAAACTGAACAGTAGAGTCCAAGCAGAGTAATCAAAACTGCGGCAGACAAAACAGGAAATGAGCGCCAAACAGAACTGACAAAGACACTGTGACAATGAAGGGCCACGGTGCAGAGCACCCTCCAGGCGTTATCCCTGACACAGAGCATTTTTACTCCTTAAGAGTCCTGCTTATATGTGATCATATAGGAGAAATCTATCTATCTATCCATCCATCCATCTGAAATTTTGTTTAATTAAAGATTTCACTGTAGCTTAATTAGTTGATATGATTATATCAGAGCCCCCCTGCTATGAAATGTATTTCATATACATTTATTACACTTGAAATATTAATCATCAAATAAATATGAAAACAGAAGCGCATAAGCAGGATCAGAATGTGGTATGCTTTTGCAATATTATATGCCATGCCATTGACAAACAACCAGGATTAGACCCTAAAGCTACAACAGAACAACTTCAAGCACTTGCAGCTGACCCCTAGCAGGAGTTCTCAACAATGCTCTCCTTGATCTCACCAAATATCTCTTGGATTAATTAGGTCATCGCCAATGTTCTGGCACCATAAAACTGACTAAATTTGATTAGGAAGGCTAGTGTAGTATTGGAGAATCCCCTTGGAAGCTTTAAATTTGGTTCTGGAGATAAGTATCCTGCATAAGCATCCTTAGCTTGGGATTAGTTTTGTTTATAGATGTCTGTAGTATTGTTCTATCCCTAAACAAACTGCAGACTTAACATTCAGGGCAGTGCTGCTGACCTATGCACGGCTGAAAAGCCGTAGCAATGTTGTTGCTTATAACACTCGTGGTTATACGCGAGGACAATTTGAGACAATTAACTGACACCAGAAAACACAATAACTCCACCTCCACTACACCAAATATCTGCCTTATCATTCTCAGTAATTTTCCTATTGAGGATAAAATGTTTGCTAAAAATGTACCAAAATAGTGGGAACATACACAAAGCAAACATACACATTTGTTGTATTGGTGCGAGTGTGAGTAATGTCACAGAGGGAAGCAGGGATGGTGAATCCAAGCGCAAAAGAGTTGGGAAAACTCATAGTTGTTTGTAGAGATGATACTGTATGTGACTGAAACAGTGCACGACCCAGGCGTGTCAGGGCGCGCAGAATAAAGAGGAGAGCGAGAGAGGCTGGATCCAAGTGCAGTTTATAGCGCCAAAGGGGGCGTGGCTCAGACGCGAACTTGAACGGGGAGTGTGTGGCACGCCGGCAGCCGAGTACTTCCGTGTTTCGGGGGGGAATCCAAATCACGTAATACAGAGCTGACAAAACAGGTCAAAAAGCCAGTAGAATCAGTCCGCGGTGCATGAATCAAAAAGCAGCGAGCAGAGACGGTGTCGTGAGCCAGTGCGAGAGTTCAAAGCCAATGAGTCAGTCAGCGGGGCGAAAAAATCCGAAGGGGGAGCGAGCAGAGACGTACGTAATCGTGAGCCGAAGCGAAAGGTCAAAACCAACAGGAAACAAACAGCGAACGGAGATCCAAAACGATAGACTAGAATAAAAAAACCGAGAACAGGCGAGGTCGAAAGCGGAAACAACTTGCACGAAAAAGAAACGCGAGAAGACTGGGCTCTGAAGGCACGCAATAATCTGGCAACGAGATCGCGCTCTGTGCTTCCTTAAATGCCGGGAGAAATTAGTTTGTGAATGAGATGCCGGTGTGTAAAGTGGGCGGGCGTGTGTAAGAGCATGACAGATGGGCGGAAAACACGAGCACGTGAGGTGGAAGACATGAGAGCGTGGGAAAAAAGGAGAAAAGACGGCGATTAGTGATGGAAACGTGACAAGGCGTAGCAGGTTGTGTGTAGACTTTGTCAGAGAGTTGCTGGTGGCGTGGCTTGAGCATCTTGGTGAAAATGTGGAAAGGAATATCCAGTGTGTGTGTGAAATACAGCCACTAGCAGACTCGTAAGTCAAAGCTGGTGCGTCAGGCAGAATGGTTAATGTGCAGGGATTATTTGCTGTCAACAAATAGGCAAGCATCAAAGCCAGAAGGTCGAGAAAGTGCAATCTTAATTCGGGGTCAATAAGCAAATCCAAAAGTTATCAGCAGAGAATCAGAGAGCACAGAAAGTCTGTAGAGTGCATTTATTTTCACAAATCTGACAGCAAGTTAAGGTGTTAGCTTCATGTCTCAGCGCTCACATCTCATAAAAGTTGTTCTGCAAATATTAGTTCTTGTTGTAAACAAGTCCAAACTGCATGCAGTACCATTTATGGATAGATGCTCACAAGATAACAAGATCTTGATGTAGGATGTTTACCAATTATATTATTATATTGATGTAGGATATTTATCAATTACAAAAATCTGAAAAATTATGGAGAGAAAGCCTGTTTGCACAGTTCCTACCCCAATTTGCCTACTGTTTGATAATCTCGAGATGGAAAATTGTCTCTTGGGGTTGTTATACAATGAGAATTGAGTTTGTTTTTATAATGTATTATATCAGTATTATAATGTTGAAATTAATGTGCATGTAGATGGTCTTAAAGAGCATTTTTGATGAAAAAAAGCACAAAATCCACTTTTAATAATAAGAATAAGAATATCACTAACATGCCACACATTGTTAATGCTTTTGGACTTAATCATCAAAATGCATTGAAAATAGAAGAACACAGGGCTTGTCTCTGTTTGGTGATTGCTAACAAGTGATCTTAGACAGTATAAATAAAGGCTTGGGATGGAGTTTGAGATTCAGCAGAGCCCGAAGTTTAGGCTGGTGCGTTTTCAAAAATGCATGTTGATTGATCTCTGAACAACTTATGTACTGTGGATTCCATCCTAATGGTTTTGGATGGAATCCAAAGTCTAAGCATTCTCTATGAACAGGAAATTAAATAAGTACAATTTGTACTTGAAAATTACTGAGATTACTTCTATTACTGAGATTATTACAATACCATGAAAGCAACCAGGTTGCACTGTAAGGCATACATACATTTTAATTATTTCACTTGTTTGAACAGTGTTTTACTTTAGAAATTGCAAAACGTAATTACAATGTAGATGAGTTATATATACTGACTTCTAAAAGGTAAATGGCAAAAGCAGGATCATGAAGTGTAAGTGTTTCCTTTATATAAAGTGTTCTTTAAAACACATATTTTATTGTTATGCTTTTCTAAGCACTGTAATTTGGTTTTACTCTTTGTAAAAGTTAAGAAACTGTGTACGTGTTACAGTGTATAGTCTGTATGTGATCATATAAAAATGAGCTGTGTGTAGCCAGTAATTGGGAAGCGAACATATCTTTGCTTGAAGGTATCATTGCTTAAAAGAACCTGCTTCATATGCTCATGCACATAGACTGGTCCTACTTTTGTAGGGAGAAAATACTCTCATGCTATCTGTGTTTGAATATATGAGAAATTGCCACTGACTTACAACAAAGCCGATGGTTATGAGGGTGTTGTATTACATTGTTTTCACCCCTTGCATATGAAATGCTTCAGATGTTTTGTCTTCTAAAATGATCTGTATTTTTTATTAACTAACTTTCCTTACGGTTTCTCCAAATATTCATGTGAACAGTACGAAAAGCTCTCCACTAGGCACAAGAACATGCAGAAGCTCTACGAGAGCTTGGGAAGCTACTTTGCATTTGACCCTCACTCCATTAGCATTGAGGATTTCTTTGGGGACCTGGCTAATTTTCGCACCCGTTTCATTGTAAGTTCTTTTTTATTCTGTTTGAAACCTTTTAAGAGGTTAAATTATATTTCTTTCTTGCTATCCCAGCTTTCTCCCATATCTCTCTTACACTGTATCATCTTTCATTTCTCATGATGGTGCAGAACAATACATGAAGAAGCTGTAATTACTGACAAGTTAGTCCTTACCATCTAAAGACTGACTGATAACACACAGTCCATCAACACCTGACAAAGCACTCTGTCAATTATCCATCCATCCATACAGTACATAAATACTGTAGAAAGAGTAATAAACTTTTGTACTGTTACTTCAGTGAAATTGTACTGAAGTACAAGTAAAGTTACCATTTATAAAAGTCCAGTCAATAAATAAAAGTATACTAAGTATATTAAATCCAAGCATATTTAAGTATGCTTGCAGCAGCCTAATGATAAGTATACTTGAAGTTTGCTATTTTGGAACAACTAATTTTGTACTAAGTGTATTTAAGTTGTAATTAAATTGTACAAAAGAACAATTTTAAGTGTATTAAGTATACATTTGTGTGCTAATGGTGAACAACTTTACATATACTTAGTACACTCAAAGTATACGTAAAGTTGTCAGGTATGTACACACACTTAAAGATGAGTGTACATACCTGACAGTATTTAATACAATTTAAGTATATATTTAATGGATTATAAGTACATTACAGCTATTTTTACTGTGTTACAAATACATGATTAATATACTATGAGTATATTCTTATTGCAGCAGTAGCATGCTGTTATATTTCTGGTCAATTACAAATACTAAAAAAGTACACTTTGTGGTTAATACAAATATACTTTATTATATCATACAGTACACACAACCTTCTATACTATAGTATTGCAAATGTATTACCAGTACAGTAAAGGTGTTTAGGATAATTTACAAATGATAAATGCATTTTATACACTATAACATGTTTTTGAAAAGCATTACATCAGTAATTATGAGGCAGATTTTATTCATGAGTTCAACAGATTTAGGCTGAATCCCATTTCTACCCCTTACCCCTTCACATAGCCCTACCCCTCCGTTTGGCGCGTTCACGTGAAGGGGTAGGGGTGTCTCATTTCTCTTTTGGTTGGAGGGGTAGGGGGAAGGGGAAGGGCCAGATAGCCCTCCAAACGAAGATTTTTCAGGACCTCACTTCAAACGAAGGGCTAAGCGAAATTTTCAACATGGCTGCTCACTCGAGCAAACAGACCCATAAATGTAAATTTTTGCCATAAATAAAGATTTTTATGACAAGTTTTCATTATATGTATATTACCTCTAGTCTTGTGTTTGTGTTTATGGTGATGTTCTGTAAAGAAATGTTTGCAAAAAAATCGCTAAAGTTTGCTAGCGGCTAGCACCGATTGCACGATATTACAAATATATATTTTATTTTTATATATTTTTATAATTTATATTATGTATAGGGATGAAATACGGCGTAAAAATACTTTGGGAGTGAGTAATCTCTCTCTTATTGCAATGTGTGATAAACATCGGCGCATGTCCTTTAACGTAACATTAGGAATTAGTGACAACGTATGATGACGTATAACAGTGTTGTAGTGGTGTCCCATTTCTTAGGGGAAAAATTTAAACCCTTCCCCTTTCCACTTCGTTTCAAGGGACAAGGGGAAGGGGCAAGGGGTAGGGGAAGGGGTAGAAAATAGAAATGGGATTCAGCCTTAATTTGCACAAGGTTACAAAAAAGCACTACTATAGTTTATTTGTGTTCAACAAAACGTGTTCACAAACACACAAACTAAAATTTTAACTGTTGTCTGAACACAGACAGACATTAGTATTAGAATATACAGGTACAGTATTATAAACCGGATTCCAAAAAAGTTGGGACACCAAACAAATTGTGAATAAAAACTGAATGCAATGATGTGGAGATGGCAAATGTCAATATTTTATTCAGAATAGAACATAAATCTCGGAACAAAAGTTTAAACTGAGAACATTTATAATTTTAAGGGAAAAATATGGTGAATCAAAATGTCATGGTGTCAACAAATCCCAAAAAAGTTGGGACAAGGCCATTTTCACCACTGTGTGGCATCTCCCCTTCTTCTTACAACACTCAACAGACGTCTGGGGACCGAGGAGACCAGTTTCTCAAGTTTAGAAATAGGAATACTCTCCCATTCTTGTCTAATACCGGCCTCTAACTGTTCAGTCGTCTTGGGCCTTCTTTGTCGCACCTTCCTCTTTATGATGCGCCAAATGTTCTCTATAGGGGAAAGATCTGGACTGCAGACTGGCCATTTCAGTACCCGGATCCTTCTCCTACGCAGCCATGATGTTGTGATTGATGCAGAATGTGGTCTGGCATTATCTTGTTGAAAAATGCAGGGTCTTCCCTGAAAGAGATGACTAGATGTTGTTCTAGAACCTGAATATATTTTTCTGCATTGATGGTGCCTTTCCAGACATGCAAGCTGCCCATGCCACACGCACTCATGCAACCCCATACCATCAGAGATGCAGGCTTCTGAACTGAGCGTTGATAACAACTTGGGTTGTCCTTGTCCTCTTTGGTCCGGATGACATGGCGTCCCACATTTCCAACAAGAACTTCGAATCATGACTCGTCTGACTACAGAACAGTCTTCCATTTTGCCACACTCCATTTTAAATGATCCCTGGCCCAATGAAAATGCCTGTGCTTGTGGTTCTTGCTTAGAAATGGCTTCTTCTTTGCACTGTAGAGTTTCAGCTGGCAACGGCGGATGGCACGGTGGGTTGTGTTCACTGACAATGGTTTCTGGAAGTATTCCTGAGCCCATTCTGTGATTTCCTTTACAGTAGCATTCCTGTTTGTGGTGCAGTGTCGTTTAAGGGCCCGGAGATCCCTGGCATCCAGTATGGTTTTAGCCCTTGACCCTTACGCACAGAGATTGTTCCAGATTCTCTGAATCTTCGGATGATATTATGCACAGTTGATGATGATAACTGCAAAGTCTTGGCAATTTTTCGCTGGGTAGCACCTTTCTGATATTACTCCACTCCAACATTGTGGGAATTGGTGATCCTCTACACATCTTGGCTTCTGAGAGACACTGCCACTCTGAGAAGCTCTTTTTATACCCAATCATGTTGACAATTAACCTAATTACTGTTAATTGGTCTTCCAGCTCTTCGTTGTGCTCAAATTTACTTTTTCCAGCCTCTTATTGCTACTTGTCCCAACTTTTTTGGGATTTGTTGACACCGTGAAATTTGGAATCAACATATTTTTCCTTTAAAATGATAAATTTTCTCGGATTAAACTTTTGATCATGTTCTATTCTGAATAAAATATTGACATTTGCCATCTCCACATCATTGCATTCAGTTTTTATTCACAATTTGTTTAGTGTCCCAACTTTTTTGGAATCCGGTTTATAGTTTAAACCTGGTGTGTTGATTCTAGCTGTTGCACAGAGGCTGAAAACAGGCCGAGAGCTACGGAGCCATTATACCACAAGCAAAGTACATAAGATTTAGCAACAACACATTAGACAATTCATTCTACAGCTTAAAGTACAGTTTGTACTTAATTACACATTACCTAACAAAAACCATAAAAATTTACCTTGTGCTGATGAAAATAAAATAACGATACGAACTAACGCACGTGAGGGCGCAGCTTCCAGCCGTTAATTCAAACTAGAAACAGTCCGAATCTGCCCGCCTCCAGTCTCTGATTGTCTGGTGTTGCACCGATTCTAGTCTCTGGTTGGCTGGAATAGTTCTAACGCTGCTGCAGTTTGTGCAAGTGTCGCTTAATAACAGTGAGCGGTAGAGGTGGGCGATACTGCAAAATATTGTCTATTAATACATTGTTAACAAATGACAATTTATTTGTAAGGTGTTACCATTTTTCAACACTGGCAAAATTATCACTTTAGTTTTAATATAAAACCGCAGTTTTACAAAAAATACCACAGTTAAACTATGGTTAGTGTAAGCATTGTTAATGTGTGGTTTATATTACTCATGGTTATGTTTTGTTACAACAACTATGGTGATGACATTTCATGCTGAAGATCCAATATGACTAAAAACATTTTTACCAGTGTTAGCTACCTGGATATTTCTGAAGCTGAAAGGACTCTGCCAGTGACTTCTGTCTCGCTGCTGGCAGGGCTCTATCTGAAAGATTTGCCTTCTGTTTTTCTCTTTGTAGTTCCGAGCTCTCTTTGTTATGTTGTTTTATGTGTTTGTGTAAGTTGGTGGTTTTTCAAAGTGGAAAGTTGGCACAACTGGCGAACGAATTTGACCGATGCCGTTTAGATATCCTTGGTGTCAGCGAGGCCCGATGGACAGACAGTGGAAAGATGACTATTGACGGCAAGACCTTTGTCTACTCCGGACACGGCACCGACCACGTCCGCGGGGTTGGCATTATGCTTTCACGCCAAGTAGCGTCGTCCCTACTCGGCTGGTGTCCCGTTTCCGACAGAATTGTCTCTGCGCGACTACAAGGTTCACACAAGAAGTTGACGTTCGTCCAAGCTTATGCTCCAACGGAAGATGCCGCCAACGCGGATAAGGTCTCCTTCCTTCACCTGGCAACCGAGCTTCGCCGTACTCCGCGGCACGATCTTGTCATCCTCGCTGGCGATTTCAATGCTCAAATCGGGCCTGAGAGGCGAACATTTGAGCACGTAATCGGCCCACATGGTTCGGCCGCGGCAACTACGGACAATGGTATGCGCCTTATGACTTTCTGTGCGGCACATAGAATGGCGATCGGCAACACCTACTTTGCACATAAAAGGATCCAGACGACCTCGAGTCACAGTGGGCGTAATTTCGGGATACACTCGTTGCCTCCAATTGGTCACCGTCGTGGCACCTTCAAGGAGCACTGGATCCAGGGTCGATCCTAGACACTGATCGACGAACGACGCTGTGCAAAAGACCGGGACCAGGCACGTGATGATGCGACTCGCCAAGCAACAGAGGCGAGGTACAGCGACCTGGACCATTGAGTCAAACGAAGTTGCAGACGAGACAAACGCGAGTGGATAGACTGCAAGGGCGTCGAGCCGCAGGAAGCAGCAAACCGAAACGACTCGCAGACGCTATACCGCATAGTTCGAGAGCTCGCTGGCTCTGTTACAGGACGAGGGGTGCCGATTAAAGACAGAGACGGCAAGCCACTTCTTACGCAATAAGCGCAGGACAAACAGTGCGTGGAGCACTTTCAGCAAGTCCTCAACCAACCGGTGCCGACCACAGTCTTTGACCCTGGCATTCTCACCCCTGTGTTTGATCTACTCAGATCTGTCAGCCTCGACCCCATTACTACAGCAGAAGCGGAACTGGCGATCCATACCCTCAAGAGTAGAAAAGCGGCCGACATTGATGGGATTCCACCCGAACTCCTCAAGAATGGCGGACACACCATTGTCAATGGAACGAGGCATTATTGTCACCTTACCGAAGAAAGGCGATCTTTCCAAATGCGACAACTGGCAGGGTATCACCCTGCTGTCAGTGCCTGGCAAGGTACTTTCCATCGTCCTTTTAAATCGCCTGCGATGAGCAGCAGGCAGGCTTCCGAAGTAGCCGTTCCTGCATTGAGCAAATCTTTGTCCTCCGGCAGGTGATTGAACAGATGCTAGAATACCAGCAACGTCTTTCACAAAATTTTGTGGACTGTGTCAAGGCCTTTGACTCGATCCACCGCGATACCTTGTGGAAGATTGTCCAAACGTACGGAATACCGGCCTGTTGCATCAATCTTTTTTGCAACCTCTACCACGGCTCCCAGTGCTGCGTGCGGACAGAAGAGGGGATGACGGACTTCTTCGACATAGAAACAGGGGTAAGGCAGGGTTGTGTTCTATCGCCAATGTTCTTTCTCCTGGTTATCGATTTCGTGTGCCGTCATTTAATCGACCAAGCGATGCTGGGTGTTACCTGGGCTGATGGACAGCTTCTGGCCGATCTCGATTTCGCTGATGACATCGTTCTACTTGGTCCGACCCAAAACGCCCTCAATAACCTCACCGTGATCCTGGAACAAGAGTCGGCCAACGCCGGGCTTAGAATAAGCGACCAGAAGACCAAGGTTATGCGAGTTGGCTACGCACATGAGCGGGTCCCAGTCGTTGTCAATGGACATCGCGTGGAAGAAGTGATGGAATTCACATACCTTGGTAGTGTAATCAGCTCGGACGGGGACACGGCAAAGCCTCTGCCGCGTTTCAACGTCTCCACCCCATTTGGAACTCCCCGTCACTTTCTATGCAAGTCAAACTCCGTCTCCTTGACTTCATCGTAACGCCCACGGCGACGTACGCGAGTGAGATGTGGAAGATGACAGCGGCTGTTGCCCGGAAACTAGACGTTTTCTATCAGCGGTGCCTGCAACACATACAGTGGTTACTCATGCAATATTCGGGTTTTAGTGCCATGCCTCACGGTGGCACCATTTGGGTTTGTGCATTTGCTGGCTTTTACCGCTGAGTGGCGCTATATAACTACAAACCGACGCCTCGGGCATCAGTTCATTCTCTCAAGGATTAATGAAACACGCTCCTTTAGAGCTGCACGTAGTAGCGGATAAAATCAAGTGAAACATTGTAGTTAAATGAATTCATAATCACAGTATTAAAATTACAGTACAAATGTAGAATTTAAATTCAATTAAATCTTATTAGGGTTGAATTTAAGCAAAGTAAATGTCAACACAGTGAACCTTTAGATTTTATCATGTGTAATTAGAAAAGCTACGCATGTATGTTTTTTTGTCATCATATATTTTGTGTTCTTTAAATTTGTAGTAGATTTATTAACTGAAATAGATGAAAATAAATGACCATAAAAATTCAAAGATTGTCAGGACGTGCTACTGCGTCAGCAGATGTCGATGTGTTTTTGCGTTATTAAAAGAATTAAATGCAGTAGGCCGTTATGATCATCATAATGTTCTATAATAAATAATGAAAACATTTTAACAAATTACATTTTTACATCCCAGCACCCCCGTTGCGCTGTACCACTGCCGGCAAAAACCTTATAAAATACAAGTGAAACATTAAATGAATTTACCATCACAGTACTAAAATTACAGTACAAATTTAGAACTTAAAAAAAACTCTGGCTGTGTGTATCAGAAAACGTGGGTGAGCCACAGGTGTTGTCCGATTAATGGGCAAAAACGATATATAAAACCTATATAAGCTACATAGCCTTTATATGACTTTACTTTTATTTAAGTGCACGCATAATGACGAGAAAACGTTATGATGTTGTAAAATAAAGAAAGCAAACAGGGATTGTAAGGTTTTTCTAAAGTTTTGTAGTAGAAGAGGCGAGTTGCTCGGACTGTCCGCTGTGCTTCGGTAAGCTTTTCTGGCGCCAGGAGAGATTCAGTCAAACAGACACACACACGTTGTCTGTCAGAAAGGTCTCTGTTTATTAACAGCAAAAGATGGGGTTTATATATATTTGACCAAACGCCTGGGCTATAGACATATGTTACTACAAAGAGCATGAACCATTGTAAATGTCCTGGTGAGATCCTGAAGAATCAAAGGAGAGGAAGATAGAGGTGTCCGTGCAGAGACAGATCACAAGATGTTGGCTCGAGTTAGGGGGAGAGGGGGAAGGAGACAGAGGGAGATGGAGAGAGAGGGGAAGAGAGAGAGACATAAAGAGAGTATGGGAAGGTGAGCGTGGGAGCATTCACACCTTTAAGAACAGATGCAAGAGGAGACAGGAAGATAGCAGCAGGAAAGATTTAACACGTTAATATCAAATCTATGAGGAAGAGAACAAGAGAGTAGAATCAACTCCTTTATATATAAAATAATTCTAACAGGGATACAGAGCTATTTTTATTTAGGGATACAGGTTTCTTATCCCCACCCCCGTTAAAACGGCGTATTCAGAGGCTCGCCCGCGAGAGGTTGTGCGGTCCACTACAGAACAAAAACATGTTAGTATATTAAATAAAGCGGCTCACATCGGTGTGCGCTTCGCACAGCGCCGCAAAGACAGCGTTTATTTAACACGTATAAATTTGTGTTTGTTATATTTCTGGGAAAGAGAAATTTCTTATAAATCTTTCATATCGGCGCGCGCAGGTTCACGCCAAAATGTTCATTCCCAAAAACATTTATTCACAACCACATTTCAGCCATTCACACACAACTTTGTTTCATCATATAGAGGGGCGACATATGCTTGCTGATTAAACACTGTATTTTTTTTTTAAGTGAAAGCGCGCAATGTGAGCAGCTTTAATTCTTGATAATTAAATAATTATTAAGTGGTGGACATAAACAGTCACGTGATGGTAGGGCAACAAAACACAGCAGAGCAGGGAGGGGTGAACAATGTGCGTGACATGTGAAAGGAGCTACATAAGAGAAAGCGTTACATACAAGCTCATTTTAAATATTATATTTCATGCAAAATAAATAAGTACACTGGTTTAAAAAAAAAAAAAGCCCTTAATATCGATATTTTGACTTTTGGAATGATAATTTTCAATACAACCCCTATATCGAAAGAATTCGATATTAAGGATCGATATGCCCACCCCTAGTGAGCGGACAGAAGAGCGAGAGAGTGCAAACATAAATTATCTTGAACGGCAAAAAAATTTTTTTTGTTGAAAAAACAGTTTGAGATCGCGCGCGAGGGAAAGAGATTCAGCGTTCAAAAACTACAGTAGTCTAAAAACGAGAGAGTAGTGAATTAAATATAAGTACATATGAATAAGTACATTTAAATTTAACTGACAATATAGCTAGACTACCGTATATTAAAAATGTTATTCTAATGTATACTTTCTGTACATTTGTACAATGATTATTTCGAGCATTTTTTTTTTTAAATACCAAAATACATTGAAAAACAAGTTTAAATAAGTATCCTTTGGAAATTAGACCAATCTTTCACTTAAAGTATATTTTCCAATAATATATTTTTGGAAAGTGTACTATAATACAATTATTTTGAAGTATATTTAAAGTCTAATTCCAAAATTTGGTAAAAGCATGACATCAGTATACTTTTTATATATTAACTGATGGTACAACTTTTTGTTAGTATATTTACAGTGTACTATCGAGGATTTCAATATATTTGTGATACACTAAAGTGTATTTTTTCTCACTGGGGTGGGATGGGGGATTCTAGTGTAGTTCAAAAAAGACAAGTGGATAAAAATCTCAAACTAGTTTTTTTTTTAATCAAAGTCTTTTTTATTGGAAATATATGTAAAAGGTTACATATACATACATCCACTTTCTACCCATACCCCTCTCCCCACCTAACAAAAAAACAACAACAGGCAGTCAGCAGAAAAAGAAATAAGAGAAAAAAATAAAAATAATTACATATCAAACAAAAAAGGAAAAGAAGGAAGTATTACAAACAGAATCCATTTCAAAATGGCTCATAAATGGTTGCCAGACATCATAAAATCCCTGAGTGGATCTCTTTATAGATTAGCAGATCTTTTCTAGATTAATAAAATACAAGACCTCTTTTATCCAGAGAGCACCCACTCATGGCGGCGACTCCTTCCACTTAAACATGATCATTCTCCTAGCGAGAAGGCTATTATGTTTCAGGCAAGCACCACTTGAGTCAACACGAAAAAGTGCAATAAATGGATGGTTTTTGACAAGGTTTCAAAAACAAAACTCCAAAAATTATATAGCTTTGGGCATGTCCAGAACATATGGATTAGCGTAGCTGGTTCCTGGTTATATTGGTCACATGTGGGATCAAAGTCCTCTCTAATTTTTGCTAGTTTTACCTTGGAGGAGTGAAGCCAGTGAACAATTAAAAAATTAAATGACTGTATGTTTCAGGCAAACTGATGATGAGTAAATTCTATGTATTATCTTTTGCCACAGTTTATTTTTAAGAATCTGGTGAACAGAATCTAAGAGAGAGGGAGACAATGGGAAAGAGACAGAATTACAGGAAATGAAATTCCTCAGCTGTAGATATCTATAAACATGTTTCCTGGGAATGTTTTTTGTACAAGTTGGTCCAATGAGCCAAAGATATTGTCAATGTAACGATCGTATAATACAGGTCCTTCTAAAAAAATTAGCATATTGTGATAAAGTTCATTATTTTCTGTAATGTACTGATAAACTTTAGACTTTCATATATTTTAGATTCATTACACACAACTGAAGTAGTTCAAGCCTTTTATTGTTTTAATATTGATGATTGTGGCATACAGCTCATGAAAACCCAAAATTTGCATATCATGAAAAGGTTCTCTAAACGAGCTATTAACCTAATCATCTGAATCAACTAATTAACTCTAAACACCTGCAAAAGATTCCTGAGGCTTTTAAAAACTCCCAGCCTGGTTCATTACTCAAAACCACAATCATGGGTAAGACTGCCGACCTGACTGCTGTCCAGAAGGCCATCATTGGCACCCTCAAGCAAGAGGGTAAGACACAGAAAGAAATTTCTGAACGAATAGGCTGTTCCCAGAGTGCTGTATCAAGGCACCTCAGTGGGAAGTCTGTGGGAAGGAAAAAGTGTGGCAGAAAACGAGAAGAGGTGACCGGGCCCTGAGGAAGATTGTGGAGAAGGACCGATTCCAGACCTTGGGGGACCTGCGGAAGCAGTGGACTGAGTCTGGAGTAGAAACATCCAGAGCCACCGTGTACAGGCGTGTGCAGGAAATGGGCTACAGGTTGCAAATTTTGCATGTCATTCGGAAATCAAGGTGCCAGAGTCTTGAGGAAGACTGGGGAGAGGGAAATGCCAAAATGCCTGAAGTCCAGTGTCAAGTACCCACAGTCAGTGATGGTCTGGGGTGCCATGTCAGCTGCTGGTCTTGGTCCACTGTGTTTTATCAAGGGCAGGGTCAATGCATCTAGCTATCAGGAGATTTTGGAGCACTTCATGCTGAAAAGTTTTATGGAGATTAAGATTTCATTTTTCAGCACGACCTGGCACCTGCTCACAGTGCCAAAACCACTGGTAAATGGTTTACTGACCATGGTATTACTGTGCTCAATTGGCCTGCCAAGTCTCCTGACCTGAACACCATAGAGAATCTGTGGGATATTGTGAAGAGAAAGTTGAGAGACACAAGACACAAGAATCTGCAAAAGGATTCCCGACCAAGAATTGAGTGCATAACTGAACATAATTATTTGAAGGTTGACTTTTTTTTGTATTAAAAACACTTTTCTTTTATTGGTCGGATGAAATATGCAAATTTTTTGAGATAGGGATTTTGGGTTTTCATGAGCTGTATGCCACAATCATCAATATTAAAACAATAAAAGGCTTGAACTACTTCAGTTGTGTGTAATGAATCTAAAATATATGAAAGTCTAATGTTTATCAGTACATTACAGAAAATAATTAACTTCATCACAATATGCTAATTTCTTTAAAAGGACCTGTATGTATATATATATATATATATATATATATATATATATACTCAGCAAAAAAAGAAACGTCCTCTGACTTTCAACTGTTTTTACTTTCAGTAAACTTAATGTGTAAATATTTGTATGAACACTAAAAGAGTCAACACCATAAGACATAAACTAAAAATATTTCTCAATGTGTCCCTGAATGAAGGGAGGCTCAAAATCAAAAGTACCAGTCAGTATCTGGTGTGGCCACCAGCTGCTTGAAGTACTGCAGTGCATCTCCTCCTCAAGTACTGAACCAGATTTGTCAGTTCTTGCTGTGAGATGGAGGGATTGTGTGTTCCTGGTGTGACTTGAGCAGTTGTTGTGGCCATCCTGCACCTGTCACGCACGTGTGATATTCGGATGTACCCATCCTGTGCAGGTGTTGTTACACGTGGTCTTCCACTGCGAGGATGATCAGCTATCCTTCCTGTCTCCCTGTAGCGCTGTCTTAGGCGTCTCACAATGTGGACATGGCAATTTATTGCCCTAGCCACATCAGCAGTCCTCATGCCTCCCTGCAGCATGCCTAATGCCCGTTCACGCAGATGAGCAGGGACCCTGGGCATCTTTCTTCGGGTGTTTTTCACAGTCGGTAGACAAGTCTCTTTAGTGTCCTGCGTTTTTAGAACTGTGACCTTAAATGCCTACTTTCTGTAAGCTGTTAAGGTCTTAACGACCATTCCACAGGTGCATGTTAATTAATTGATTATGGTTAATTGAACATGCATGGAAAACATTGTTTAAACCCTTTACAATGAAGATCTGTAAAGTTATTTGGATTTTTACAACATTATTGTTGAGGGAGGTTTCTTTTTTTGCTGAGTGTATATATATATATATACGAGGGCGAAAACTGCAGAAAAAGACGGAGATTCTCCTCCATCCAGTGGCATTACCATGGCCGAGATTAGCCTGCTGTTAGAAGAGCATCGAACGGCCCTCGCGACCGATTTCAAGTTATCTTTTGACTCGTTGTCGGCTACGCTGGTCAGTATAAAATCTTCAATTACTGATCTTGGTCAAAAAATTACTTCGCTGGAGGATAACGCCACTGAAACTGATCAGCGCCTTCAAAACCATCAAAGCGCAAGCTGCAGTTTGAAAGTAGAAAACGACCTGCTTAAAGCTAAACTAGTGGATCTGGAAAGTCGCAGCAGGCGCCAGAATATTAGAATCATTGGACTACCTGAGCAGATTGAAGGTCCGCTCCCAACTGTATTTTTTTCTCAGCTTATTTTTGACATTTTCGGCAAGGACGTTCTTGCTTCGCCCCCCCAAACTGGATCGAGCTCATCGGATCCTTGCCCCAAAACCTGCTCCAGGAGAGAGGCCTCTACCTGTCATTCTGCGATTCCACCACTTCCAAGCTAAAGACCTGGTGATTCGCGAAGCTCGCAGACGACGTGATCTGACTACAACGGACATAAGCTTCGCATCTACGACGACTACAGTCCTGAGGTGGTCAAACAGCGGGCCGAGTATAAAAGCTCCATTAGCGAGCTGTACAAGGGCGGGTATAAACCCACATTACTTTTTCCAGCTAGACTTCGCATCACGCTGCCCAGCGGGGAGAGGAAGTGGCTCCACTCCCCTTTGGAAGCTGCTACATTTGTCAAGAGCATGTGAGAGCCTTCACATTAGCATTACTTTTCCTGTTCTTCCCCTGGGGATTTTTTCTTTTTTTCTAAGTGTTTTCACTGTCTTTGCCTCACCTGATTCAAGACATGTTGCAATCTTAATGTACTTCAAGTTAAAGAACTTCTATCCTTTTGGAAAACTGATGTTGAGGAATACTGATGTTTTTTTTGTTGTTCTTTTTGAGGTTTCAGTTTCAACTTTGATGTTCACTAATGTTAACTAAGGTTTAACGTCATTATCTATATTTATTGATATGTGGGTATAGAGCAAGTGAGGTTAGGAAGTAGTAAGTTTTGCTGAAGTTTGTGTCAGTGGATTTCTTTTTGCTCCTGTTGGATACTGCTTCGTCAGTGGTTTGGAAACTTGGGGTTGGGGAAGGGTCTGGGGTGCGGGGTAGATTATTTGTGTTGTTTGTTTAGGTACTTTGTGTTATGTTTGTCAACTGTTGTTTGTGTGTTTCATTCGGATTTAATTATGTCGAACCTAGCTACTTATCCTTCCTTTGTGTTTTTTTCAACACCAGTCTTTAGATCTGGGGTAACTCTCGGAGAGATGGAGTCAGATGGGCATGTTTTCTGCAGCATTGTACTATCTTTGCCCCCCATACCTAAATGGCTCCAGGTGGTGCTTTGAGATGTGTTAGCTGGAATGTTAAAGGGCTCAATTCTACAGTGAAGCGTCACAAAATTAAATCACACCTGAACACTAACCTTGCTTTTCTACAGGAAACCCACCTTAATGCTTCAGATCATCTTAAACTTCGTTCTCAATGGGTGGGTCAGCTGTATCATTCTTCTTTTGCAAGTAAGGCTCGAGGTGTGGCAATACTTGTCCACAAATCAGTTCCACTCTCTGTTTCCAAGGTTATATCTGACCCTAATGGACAGTTTATAATTGTTGTAGGTCAAATAGATGGCTTCTCTCTGACTTTGGCGAACGTATATGGCCCTACCTGGGATAATGAATGCTTTTTCAAAAAAATTTTTTTTGCTCTTTCCAATCTGAACTCCAGTCAACTTATTCTTGGGGGAGACTTTAACTGTTGCCTTGATCCTACTCTCGACCGTACATCTAGTAAAAATGTTGCATCAAAATCTGCTAAAGTTATTCAAATGTTCATGGAGCAGTATGTAGTTTTTGGTGTATGGCGCCATTTCAACCCTAATGCCAGGCAGTACTCTTTTTTTTCTCTCAGGTTCATCACACCTTTTCTAGAATAGATTACTTTCTCATTGATGATAAATTACTCTCCCCAGTCAGTTCATGCTTTTATAATCCCATTGTAATTTCTGACCATGCTACAGTTGTAATGGACATTTCACTCCCAGGCAAACCTCTGTCACGTTCCCCCTGGCACTTTTATCCCTTGCTTCTCACTGAACCCGACTTTATCAATGATAGTGTTGATCTCGTCATTGACACAAATGTTAAATCTGATACATCTGCATCGACAATTTGGGAATCATGTAAATCTTTTCTACGTGGGGGGATAATATCTTTTTCTGCTTTTCAAACTAAGCTCACAGCAGAAAAACGCACTTCTCTCACTAAGACTATAGCAGAGCTACAAACAAGGTATGCACACTCACCGAACTCAGACCTTCTTAAAGACCTGCTCATTAAAAAGACGGAGTTTGATGTTATGTCCTCTAAGGAGGCGGTAGAATTGATTCAAAAAACACATCACAATTTTTATGAATTCGGAGATAAGCCCAGTAAGTTGCTTGCTCATCAAATTCGCCAATCGGCTTCATCACGGAATATTACTCAAATTAAAACCGATACTGGTATTACATTAAACCCTCAAGCCATTAATAACCAATTTAGGGACTTCTACACTTTACTATATACCACTGAGTGCCAATTTGATGAGAATCAGCTGAACAATTTCTTTAGACCTTTGGACATTCCTGTTATTGATCCTGTAATGTCATCTAGACTAGATGAACCATTAACAGTCGAGGAGCTTAAGGGTGGTTTAATGGCAATGCAAAATGGAAAGAGTCCCGGACCCGATGGCTTTCCAGCGGAATTTTATAAGACATTCTCGGACAAACTTTCCCCTTTATTGTTTATTATGTTTAATGAATCGTTACAGGTTGGCATCTTGCCCACCACACTGCATCAAGCCACTATCTCTGTCTTACTTAAAAAAGATAAGGACCTCCTTATCTTTGTAGTAGCTTTCGTCCTATCTCTTTGCTTTGTGCTGACGTAAAGTTACTAGCAAAGATACTGGCAAGACGATTAGAGCTTATCTTGCCGTCAATAATCTCCCCAGATCAAACCGGTTTTGTTAAAAACATGCATTCTTTTCATAACGTTAGACGGCTACTAAATATTTTTTATTCGCCGCCTTCTTTAGACATACCCGAATTTATTATTTCAATGGATGCATAGAAGGCATTTGATCGTGTGGAGTGGTCATATCTGTTTTTTACTCTTAAAAAGTTTGGCTTCGGTGATGTGTTTATTTCTTGGATAAAGCTCTTATATTCATCCCCTATGGCCCAGGTTCGGACAAATAATAATTTCTCAGACTATTTCCTTCTTAAGCGTGGAACCAGGCAGGGCTGCCCGCTTTCTGCCTTGCTTTTCGCCATCGCCATTGAGCCTTTAGCAGTTGCCCTTAGATCTAGTCAGATTCAGGGTGTTTTCAGAGGAGGTACTGAGCATAAATTGTCTTTATACAGATGTCGCCATTAAAAACGCACGTTTCGAGAAAAGGGATCCCGTGACTTGCCGCGGCTTTGCGCGGCTGCGTACGGGAAGCTGTGAACATGCCCTTCATTACCTGTAGGGGGCAGTCGTGTTTCAGTCTGAAGTATTGTGTGTCTACTGAAGCCGAAAATGTGTCCAAATTAAACCGCGCATGCGTGTTTGGAGACGCTGTGCCCGCGCTGTGGATCATCACGGAGGTACTACACGGCGTGACTGGAGCTGCAGTTTGTCATGTTCGAGGTAAGTTTACCTTTCTGTTTTGGATGTGATTCTCGCTTTCATGACTCCCAATTAATGTTCATCTTAATCTCAGGACGTACAATTAGCAATATTTCAGTTTTTAATAGTGTGGATATTCACAAAACACGTTTTCGTGTAAAAACCTGAACCTACGGAGCCCCCCAGGGGTCCTGTGGTAAATAAATAAATAAATTAATTAAATAATAACGAACTGAGCACGCAGATTAATAAACCGAGATGTGTGTTTCTTACCCCCACCCCTCGTGAAAACGGCATGTTCAGAGAAAGTCTCGCCAGTGAGATGCCATTTCTGAACAAACTGAGTCTTGTGTGTTAAAGCATTAAATGGTAAAAGAGCACTAGCAATAAAAGTTTTTTTCTGAATCCGAATTTTATTAATAAGTTACAAGTTAAATTTCAACTGTATTGACAGCAGCTCTAATTTGTCTAAATCGCATTGCAGACAAGAAAAAGAAGTAGAGTCATCCTGTGACCTTGCATGCTTAATCTTTCCACACATGATTCTTACTTCTCACTTTTTCCTTAATCTCCGGTTCGGTTCTGGTTTCGGTCTGTTCACATGAGTTGTGAAGCGAGAGGAACAAAGTATAAATATTGTTCATTTGCTAAATTAAGTATCATGAATTTTAATTGAATATCTATCTCTGTATTTCTTCACAGCAGTTTGTGACTGAAAGTGTGTCTGCATCTGACTTCAGGAGTTTCCTGACCAACGTATCTAACGGTCATATTTAAAAATCATAACGTACAGTTATAAAGTACAAAACGTTTCTGTTGGTGTTTAATTTTGTTTCTATGATTAATACTTATTTGTGGTGTTTTATGGTTTGTACATCTTTTCAAATTGAGACCTCATTTGTAAGTTGCTGCTATCTCGTTTTCTCATAAATTAATCAAATGTTTGCTTGTTATTAAATGTATGTTTTATAAAAATAAACAAATCTTTGTTTTATTATTAGCTGAGAGTGTGGATTATTTATTTATTATCATATTTGGTCATTGTAACATGCATTAGGGAGCATTATCTCTGCGGCGTGTGTGTGCTATCTGGGAATGAATTAACTTTACTTGATTATTTTAAATTAATCTAATTTGTGCATTAAATATAATTATGTAACTTTTACTTGATTTCTTTGATTGTTAATTTAATTAAGTAGATTTTACTTGACAATTACGGGTGAGTTTTACTTAATATTGGAGCAATAAAATTTACTTAAAATCTATGTGTGCAAATAGATGTTAAGAGGATTTTATCAAGTAAATCTTACAAGTTCTTTTTTTTCAGTGCATGGGTGAACACGATGATTTAAGAATATAATTAATCACGTGTGTATATATATATATATATATATATATATATATATGTATATGTGTGTGTGTGTGTGTGTGTGTGTGTTTACCGTATAAACTTTTTTCTATGTACAGGTACAATCAGAAAAATGTAACCAGAAAACTTACATTGATTAGCAATATAAACAACACACCTATGAGGCTGGACAATGGAATAAACTGTGTGGGTGCCAATAATATTAAATATTTATCTGTTAATTCTTTTACTGCTGCTTTTTGTTGGAAACTGGCAGACATAAAAAATATGAAAAATACTTTAAATAAATATAAAGGGAACGATGGGCTAAAGCCCCCCTAAAAATGGCCTAGCGATGCCCGTGTATATATAATGAAAATATTATGTGTAAAGAAAATTTCGTGTTTAATTACAAAAAAACAAAAACATTTGAATGGTTAGTGATTGTTGCAGACATTCACATTATTTTTTGGGGTACAGGCTACTATACGCTCATCAGCAGTCGGCGCCCCGCTGTAACCAGCAGGTCAAAGGAGCAGTTATCGCCTTCTGAGTTTGGAGCCCACAGAACCCCCACTGTAATGCCTCTTCTCACGTTTCATTCATGATTTCGCTGATGGGGGAATTCGTAGAATTGGGGGTTTTAAAAACAATTAACAAGGCCGAGTAGACGTCTCTGCCTAAAATGTTTTTCGCCAGCAAAACACCTCTCTCTCTCTCTCTCTCTCTCTCTCTCTCTATATCTATATATATATATATATATATATATATATATATATATATATATATATATATATATATATATATATATATATATATATAAATTCACAATCACATTCCAGGCGGCACGGTGGTGTAGTGGTTAGCACTGTCGCCTTGCACCGCCAGGGTCCGGGTTCGATTCCCTGGCCAGGCTCGATTCCCGTCTCTGTGTGCATGGAGTTTGCATGTTCTCCCCGTGCTTGGTGGGTTTCCTCCGGGTACTCCGGTTTCCTCCCACAATCCAAAGACATGTAGGTTAGGCTAATTGACATTCCAAATTGCCCGTAGTGTGTGAATGAGTGTGTGTATGTGAGTATGTGTGTGCCCTGCGATGGATTGGCACCCTGTCCAGGGTGTACCCCGCCTTGTGCCCTAAGTTTCCTGGGATAGGCTCCAGGCCCCCGCGACCCTGTATATAAGGATAAAGCGGTACAGAAAATGAATGAATGAATGAACAATCACATTCCAGCTCTTATTCCCAGCCGTGGTCAAATAATGGATTAAATAATTATTCAATGCTGGACACAAACAGCAAAAAACATGAAAAGCCCTAAGCACTTTATTGCTTTTCATCATGTTTTTGCTGTTTGTATATATATATATATATATATATATATATATATACTTAATTCATGTCTATTTATGATCTTAAAAAAATATATTAAAACATTATGATATATTATAACATTATGATAATAAAATTATTAATTTTATTTTGTTTTACAACAGATATTTCATAATGAACGTGTGTGTATATGTGCTTCATGTTATTTTCATAATGATGAAATGAGATGCCCAAATTCGTGCTTTAAAAGTTTCTTATATAGTTTTTGTAATGTCTTAACAGGTACAAAATAATGAAAGACATGGCCATGCCGCGGTTTAAATGGTCTTGAAATTAATTTAATTTCCTGATAGTAGGCTATCTGATAGTGTTAACTATGTGTCGCCATCATCAGAAGACATGAATGAACAATATGTGTGTGTGTGCAGGGCCGTGCAGAGACGTTTAAAGGGGCGGGTGCTCAAAGTTAAAAAAGATAGAACATGCTGAATAACAACAACTCATATTCATAACGAATCTAATATGGAATTGCATCATACTGTATGACTGTCATCAGGTCGGGACAATGCAAAGCAAATGTAGCCTATGTTTTACCTGATGGCGTACAATGTTGCTGTTGATTATTATATTATTAGTAATAATTTTTAAGAATCTATACACATAAAACACACAAACATGCACATGCAGTGCTTATTAAATGTTTAAACTGTAGAGATACAATTATTTTACTGCTGTAAAATCATCATTTTATCTAATTTGAAATATAAACCTAATATTATCTGTTACTTAATATATTTTCTTTAAAAACAGCGTTTTTTTATCATAAATATAATAATCCATACTTATGTGGATATCCATATTAGATGGCTTTTAGTGAAATAAAACTGTAACTTACTTTAAAACTAAACATGTTCCCTAAAACGGTGGACAGAGCTACAGACCCCCCTGTAACCCCTTACCCAGTTAGCTAGCAGTTAATGACCACCACTACTTGTGCAGTTCATAAAAGGACAGGTAATGTTTGTCGCGCTGTTGCACAAACAGCACGCTCATTTATTTCAATTCATTTGTTGTTATAGACTATAGTGTGCGCTGTACTCTTTATTTACTGTTTTGTTACAGTCTGCACCTTCCAGTTAATTTGCCTGCTTCTCCTCCAGCTCCGCATCGCCCAGCCTGCAGAAAATGCGCGTGCACTTTGCATGCTCGTACCCGACTCGTAACGAGCGCGCTCTGCCCTCAAGGGTGAGCATTGGTTAATGGCAGGCATGTGACTGATGCAAGCCAGATCCTTTTATTTAGCAAAATTTAGATTAATAGTTACATTTTATTGTTGAGGGGCAAAGACAGGGCTCCATACGTACATACACAGAAAAAAGGGCACTTGAGGCATCCTGGAGGAAAGGGGCGGGTGCTCAAGCACCCGCTGCCCCCTCCCTCTGCACGTGCCTATATATATATGTGTGTGTGTGTGTGTGTGTACAGTATATACAACGTGAAAGCGCGCTCAGTTACAGCTCAGTCCCTCTTCTCACCTTTAGGTGTGAAGTTATCAAACCGGTTTCGGATGGGGGAATTGGCACAATTGAGGGGTTTAAAACTATTTAACAAGACCGAGACGTCTCTGCCTAAAATGCATTTCTCCAGCAAAACATAGAATAAATAGAAATAAAATGTTTAATATTAATAATATTGATCTTAGCTGGATGGTCTAATTCTCAAAACCGTTTAAGAAAGACTTAACACACTATAACTAGAATATTTACAAAACTGAAAGGTTGTCTTATGAATAATAAAAAACAACAACTCATAACTCAAAAAGATCATATGTTTTTATATATTTTTTTTAGATCATAGATAGACATGAATTAACTGTGTATATATATATATATATATATATATATATATATATATATATATATATATATATATATATATATATATATATATATATGCTGGACACAAACAGCAAAAAACATGATGAAAAGCAATAAAGTGCTTAGGGCTTTTCATGTTTTTTGCTGTTTGTGTCCAGCATTGAATAATTATTTCATCCATTATTTGACCACGGCTGGGAATAAGATAAGAGCTGAAATGTGATTGTGAATTTATATATATATATATATATATATATATATATATATATATATATATATAGACGTCTACTCGGCCTTGTTAATTGTTTTTAAAACCCCCAATTCTACGAATTCCCCCATCAGCGAAATCATGAATGAAACGTGAGAAGAGGCATTACAGTGGGGGTTCTGTGGGTCTCCAAACTCAGATGGCTACGTGTCAGCCAATAACTGCTCCTTTGATCTGCTGGTTACAGTGGGGCGCCGACTGCTGATGAGTAGCCTGTACAAGCCAAGCTCTTCCCCAAAAAATAATGTGAATGTCTGCAACTATCACTAACCCTTATAATGTTTTTTTTTTTTGTAATTAAACACGAATATATAAATTATATTTTCTTTACACATAATATTTTCATTATATATACACGGGCATCGCTAGGCCTTTTTTAGGGGGGCTTTAGCCCTTCGTCCCCTTTATATTTATTTAAAGTATTTTTCAGATTTTTTATGTCTGCCAGTTTCCAACAAAAAGCAGCAGTATTGTCAAAGAATTAACAGATAAATATTTAATATTATTGGCACCCACACAGTTTATTCCATTGTCCAGCCTCATAGGTGTGTTGTTTATATTGCTAATCAATGTAAGTTTAAAGTTATATGCTGTTTTCTGGTTACATTTTTCTGATTGTACCTGTACATAGAAAAAAGTTTATACAGTAAACACACACACACACACACACACACACACACACACATATATATATATATATATATATATATATATATATATATATATATATATATATATACATATACACACACGTGATTAATTAAATTATTAAATCATCGTGTTCACCCATGCACTGAAAAAAAGAACTTGTAAGATTTACTTGATAAAATCCTCTTAACATCTATTTGCACACATAGATTTAAAGTAAATTTTATTGCTCCAATATTAAGTAAAACTCACCCATAATTGTCAGGTAAAATCTACTTAATAATTAAATTAACAATCAAAGAAATCAAGTAAAAGTTACATAATTATATTTAATGCACAAATTAGATTTATTTAAAATAATCAAGTAAAGGTAATTCATTCCCAGATAGCACACACACGTCGCAGAGATAATGCTCCCTAATGCATGTTACAATAACCAAATACACTCTAAAAAATGCTGGGTTATTTTTTCTACCCAAACGCTTAGTTGCCGCTGTTGGGTCATTTTTCTGGGTTATTTTCAGAGAGTTGGGTAGTTTTTGTGTAACCCAGCTGCTGGGTTGAAGTTTGCTCGGCCCCTCCCCCAAAGTTCACCGGTGGATTCAGCGGCTGTGACTCAGCTTCGTGTCTCTTGAGCTCCCACACCGCTGATGACGGTTCATCCTCCTCGGACATTTAAGGGGAAATGGCATTAAATACAAGGTCTGTATACACATGTTCACTCACCTAATTCACATATGACTGAAAAATTATTACTATATGTAACATTTATTACTGTTACCGTGTTAAGGTTACACACAAACTTTCCGGCTGGTCTGAAGTACTGGATGATAATTTAGCTGAGAATAGCTGCTAGCCACCCCACCTGTGTATGAAAGAAACGGCTAAGATGTCTGAGCTTTTTAACTTTCTCTGTAGAATGTTTGCAGGGATACGAAGATGGTGAAGTGATGAATGAATGCTAAACTGTTAACTGTATTGCTAGCATGACGGAGGCATTTAGTTAGTTTGCTAGCATTAGCAACCACTTTAGAACTTTATTAATCTCACTGCTTGAGTCAATAAAATGCTGGGGTGGTACAAAACACTGACCCTCTCACAAATATACAGACCTGCTAACCCTCCCGTTTTTCACTAGCTAGTAATTTACTCTGCGGTCAAATTTCTCCTGCGTTTCTCCCGAGTTATAACAATATTTTACACCTTTCCCCCTTTGGCAAGTATGCAAATGTATCACCAGTAATTGCATGTAAGCTAACCAGGTAGCTCTCTTTAACCAAAGTTAAATTAACTATCAGTCAGCGCGCCAACTACAGGAAAAAGTACCACAGCGGTACAGATAACTACTAGATGGAAGTATTAATATTTTGGTGATTGTAATGTACCAGTATGACACCAGATATGAAATTTTTTCGGTAATTAGCTTAAAATCAATGCAGACCACAATATCAACTAGTCTGACATAAAGAGCTGTATCCTAAAAGCCATGCTTATTTTGCTGTTTTATGTTTGGTAGTAGCTGTCTCCATGTTTTTGTTTTAGGTTACCTATACCCTATCTTAATGGGTAGCTTTGTAATTTTTTAGTATCAATCCTATTTCACACTAAATTAATAGCCTTATTCAGTTTAATCTTTGATATTCAACAAAATTTTTACTTTTTCATTTCTTTCTTTCTAAGGTTGGAACCAACATTGTGGCTGAAGTGTCAAGGCCGTACCCCTACATCCTGACGTTGGGAGATAATGACCAGCGCTGCTCTCAGTAATGTTGCTATGAAATAGCGAGGCCTACCTGAAAAGTCATAGACAGTGTTTGTATGTTAAAATGAGACCAGGGCTGGATAGTTTTGTTCTACAGAAAAGATATCTGAAGTCACAGAGAGATCCTGCTCTGTAGAAGCTGCCTCAGTCTATTTGTGCAATTACTCCATTCTGCCCTTGTCAGTAATAGTATAGGAATGATGTCACTGTTGATTATCTGTTCTTGTGCTTTTGAAAAATAAATATTTTTTCTAAGAACATGTAATAGGATTTTGTTTATTGCATATATGTATATTTTGTAATAAACCAGTATATCAAAATAATTTTAATGTTTAATAGACATGGGTGTTTTTTTTTTTTTTTTACAGATTCACTGTAAAACATGAAAATAATAACCTATTTGTGAGGTAGAATTAACCCAACATTCCAGTTAAAATGAACCAACAAACCCCAAACATATGGGTAGAACATTTGACCAATAAATGTGGTAGAATTAAACCAGCATTATAGTTAAATATGACGTAGCATTTGTATTGAATATTTAACCCATCCTGCTGGGTTAAACAAATAACCCAGACTGGGTTGTTTTTAACCCAGCATTTTTTAGGGTGTATGATAAATAAATAAACCACACTCTCAGCTAATAATAAAACAGATTCTTTATTTTTTATAAAAAATACATTTAATAACAAGCAAACATTTGATTAATTTATACAAAAACGAGAAAACGAGATAACAGTAACTTACAAATGAGGTCTCAATTTGAAAAGATGTACAAAACACCACAAATAAGTATTAATCATAGAAACAAAATTAAACACCAACAGAAACGTTTTGTACTTTATGATTTTTAAATATGACCGTTAGATACGTTGGTCAGGAAACTCCTGAAGTCAGATGCAGACACACTTTCAGTCACAAACTGCTGTGAAGAAATACAGAGATAGATATTCAATTAAAATTCCTGATACTTAATTTAGCAAATGAACAATATTTATACTTTGTTCCTCTTGCTTCACAACTCGTGAACAGACCGAAACCAAAACCGAACCGAAAATCATGTGTGGAAAGATTAAGCATGCAAGGTCACAGGATTCAGAAAAAAACGTTTATTGCTAGTGCTCTTTTACCATTTAATGCTTTAACACACACGACTCAGTTTGTTCAGAAATGGCATCTCACTGGCGAGCCTTTGTCTGAAAACGCCGTTTTCACGAGGGGTGGGGGTAAGAAACACACATCTCGGTTTTTTAATCCGCGCTCGGTTCGTTATTATTTTATTTCTTTCTTCCTTTATTTATTTACCACAGGACCCCTGGGGGAGGTTTTTACACGAAAACAGTGTTTTGTGAATATCCACACTATTAAAAACTGAAATATTGCTAATTGTACGTCCTGAGATTAAGATGAACATTAATTGGGAGTCATGAAAGTGAGAATCACATCCAAAACAGAAAGGTAAACTTACCTCGAACATGACAAACTCCAGCTCCAACCACGCCGTGTAGTACCTCTGTGATGATCCACACCCGACTGATCCACAGCGTGGGCACAGCGTCTCCAAACACGCATGCGCGGTTTAATTTGGACACATTTTCGGCTTCCGTAGACACACAATACTTCAGACTGAAACACGACTGCCCCTACAGGTAATGAAGGGCATGTTTACAGCTTCCCGCACGCAGCCGCGGCAAGTCACAGGATCCCTTTTCTCGAAACATGTGTTTTTAATGGCGACATCTGTACCGGCCCGGGATTTTACTCGAACTCATTTTTCCACATTCCCTGCTATTCCTTCTTCTAACCCACTTGATTCTGTTCTTGGGTTGGATCCTAACCTTAAAGGTGCGATCTCAAAATTATATTCTATTGCCCTCTCACTTCATTCTTCTGCTTCAGATGGTCTGCGATATGTTTGGTCCGTAGACCTTGGTATTGATATTAGTCCTTCAGTTTGGCAGCTAGTCTTGAAAAGAATACATACCTCTTCTATCTGTGCACGTCATGGAGTTCTGCAGTGCAAAGTGGTGCACAGAGTCCACTGGTCCAAAAGTAAACTGGCCCGTATATACCCTAGCACTGACTCTAACTGTGATAAATGTCATTGCGGTCCTGCCAATCTCAACCATATGTTTTGGTCATGCCCGGTTATATTCTCATTTTGGACATCTGTTTTTGACTCTCTGTCAGTCATTACCTCAGTTAGGATCCTCCCGGAACCTTTGATTGGCCTGTTTGGCGTTTTACCCAGTGGGTACTCCATGCCCTCCTATTTTGTTGAACTTGTTGCATTTCTTACTCTCCTGGCAAGACGTGTTATTTTAATGCACTGGAAGGGCTCGTAGCCCCCTACTCACTCTCTTTGGATAAAAGATGCCCTTACTTTTATGAAGTTGGAGAAGATCAAACACTCACTGCGTGGCACTCAGGTTAAATTTTCTAAAAATTGGCAACCAGTTCTTAATTATGTTGAATCTCTTCGGTTTACCGATCCTGCAGTGGTCTAGGAAGACTTTGGCATGCATGTTTTTTTGTTTTGTTTTTTATTTATTTACTTATTTTTCCTTTGTACTCTCTGTTTCACTTGTCCTTATAATGGTAGTCATTCCAATATTATTGCTTTAGTAATTTTCTCCATATCTTTTCATTGTAGTGTATCTTTCCAATGTCTTGAATGATTGTGTTTTTTGTGTTGTGTATTTGTTATAAATAAATCATACATAAAAAAAAAATTCTATACACAACATCCCATAATGACATGATAAAAGTTTACTTAAAATTTGTGCAAATTTATTAAAAATAAATAAATTGAAAAAGCACATGTACATAAGTATTTACAGCCTTTGCAAAATTGAGCTCAGGCGCATCCTGTTTCCCCTGATCATCCTTGAGATGTTTCTGCAGCTTAATTGGGTGTCCACCTGTGGTAAATTCAGTTGATTGGACATGATTTAGAAAGGCACACACCTGTCTATGTAAAGTCCCACAGTTGACAGTTCATGTCAGAGCACAAACCAAACATGAAGTCAAAGAAATTGTCTGTAGACCTCCGAGACAGGATTGTCTCGAGGCCTAAATCTGGGGAAGGTTACAGAAAAATTTCTGCTGCTTTGAAGGTCCCAATGAGCACAGTGGCCTCCATCATCTATAAGTGGAAGAAGTTCGAAACCACCAGGACTCTTCTTGCCATCTAAATCGAGCGATCCGGATAGAATGGCCTTAGTCAGGGAGGTGACCAAGAACCCGATGGTCACTCTGTCAGATCTCCAGAGGTCCTCTGTGGAGTGTCCAGAAGGACAGCCATCTCTGCAGCAATCCACCAATCAGGCCTATATTCTAGAGTGACCAGAGAGTCTCATCAGACCTGAGAATTTTGTTTCTCATGGTCTGAGAGTCCTTCAGGTGCCTTTTGTCAAACTCCAGATAGGCTGCCATGTGCCTTTTACTAAGGAGGGACTTCCGTCTGGCCATGATGATGGGTTCTATGATGCCTCTGAGGCAAAATCATGCAGTGACTGAGCCATGTACAATAACCAAATCTGTTTTGCACTGACTGGTGATGCCTGCCCAGACTGTTGCACCTCTTCCACCAAAGCAAACCCTGAGGACCATGTGTGATCTCACCATATGCCTTCTCCAGCAACGCTGGTGACAATCATTTCTGTGCAAGGTTACCCGACACTCATCAGTGAACTGGACGTTAGATGCTGTATTATCCAGGTCACATGGTCTTGTGCCCATTGCAATTGTTCACAGTGGTGTCTTGATGTCAGTGGAGTCACCTGCAACGCTCGTCTGCCATTCAACCAGGGTACTCTCGAACCCCTAGTACCCCTCACGTCTCATAAATGGGCCTGCAGCTGTGTGGCAGTTGCATAACGATGTCTGAATGCATACAGTGGTCACCTAATCGGAGCGTCGTATTTACCGTCGCCGCCGCATTTCGGCATGTGCATTTGCTGGCTTTGACCACTGAGTGGCGCTATATAACTACGGACTGACGCCTCATGCCTTAGTTCATTCTCTGCCGCATTAATGAGACGCGTTCCATTAAATAATACACGTAGTAGCCGATAACATCAAGTGAAACACTGTAGTTTACCGAATTCATAATCACAGTACTAAAATTACAGTACAAATGTAGAATTCAAATTAAATCAAATCTTATTAAGATCAAATTTAAGCACAATAAATATTAACACAGTGAGCCTTTAGATTTTATCACGTGTAATTAGAAAAGAAGTGTGTAGGGTTTTATTTAAATAAAAATTTCTAAACCAATAAGATCAAATAACACCAAGTTATTATTATAACAGGCTTACTTCGTCACTTATCTAGAGCTTGCTTTCAAAGAAGTCGAGTGGCTTATTAACGTCTCTGGGGTGCATTGTCTCTAAGTGCCTGCTTGGTATAGCGGTTAGAGCGCTTGGCCAGAGATCTACAAAGTGACGGTTTGAATCCTGAGTGATGTTTTAAAATTGTTTTATTTTAAAACTAAATAAAATGTTTTAAGTGCGCTTAAGGTAGAGTCTTATAAAGGCTATGTAGACTTATATAGTTTTATTATATATATTTTTGCACATTAATCTGAGTCCTCATCTGTTAGATCTGTTTAGTTTTTTTTTTTTTCCTGCCGGCACGAATACGCGGCTCCATCCCTTTCCCGCCTATTCAGGGAGCCTACGGAGTGAGCGTGAGTCCGCGGCGTTTCACGCGGGTGACCCGGGTTCGATCCCTGCGTGATACTGTTTTAAATTTTTTTATTTTAATTATAGCTAAATAAAAATAAAACAAAATAAAATGTTTTATTTTGATTTTGCTTCAGCATACTATAGGAAAAACAGCAAACTCGCACGCAACCAGTTTGTATTCTTTAAATTTAGGGGAGTGACGACTCTGTGTGTGTGTGTGTGTGTGTCTCATTATACTGGTGGATTATTCAGTGAAACGAGGCTCAGCTGAAAGATGTTAGGCACATCAGTCACTTAACCCCAAATAAAAGGTATTTCTGAGTGTTCTTATATAGTTGTAAAATAACAAATGTACAAACGGTGCGCACTGAATATTAAACCTATACCAGGCACGCTGTTTTTTCTATAGTATGCTGAGCAAAATAAAAAAAACATTGGTTATTTTTCGTTTAGAAAGACTGTTTGTATCTGATTATTTGTATTATTAAAGAACAAAAGCACAAACAACAACACAAGGGCTTGTAAGAAACATTTTTATTATTTTGACAAGAGTTAAATTTGTAACAGTAGAAGGCATCCCAATTTAAATATATAAATAACCAAAAAGCAAATTGAGTAAACTATCAGAATAAAAAAAATAGAATGAATCATTATTAAAAAAAAATTATAATGACCATAACAGCCTACTGCATTTGATTATTTATAATAACGCAAAAACACGAGTGCTGATGATTTACAAATACAATATTTGTTAATTTAATATAAAGCCGGTATCGTTATCCTCCTTTTTATTTTCCTACGTAGTCTAATAAAGTTTTCCAGAGCGCGGAGAAGTTTTGTTGTACTAAATAATATTTAAGCCTGTTATAATAATTGCACGTGTATTCTATATGTTTTCAACTTGGTGTTATTTGATCTTATTGGTTTAGAAATGTATATTTCAATAAATAGTAAACTTGGCCGATTTCGTTCTAATTTTTTGACAAGTGGGGCTTGAAAATTCTCCCACTCCCTTAAGTGGGGAATAACAGAAAATGTTTGAGAACCACTGCTGCGTCCTGTGTGTGCTTTACAATGCCAGACAACATTCAAATGCAAATTTTTCACCCCCCCCCCTATACATTCAGGACCTCTCACCACTTCCGCAATCTGAGGCTCTTATGCCTCAGACTTTCAGTCAGGGGCGGACTGGGACCAAAAAGTGGCCCTGGACTTTCTGGCCCACAGCAGCCCACATCATAATACACTGGCTCATTAATGTAGAGATATATTTTAACACCAGTTACTAGTATAAAAAAAATAACACAATACGGAAAGCAATGCTATTTAAACATATTATTTGAAGTATCAAATTCAAATTTTATTCGTCACATACACAGTCATACACAGTACGATATGCAGTGAAATGCTTACACAACCGCCAGTGACCTTAAAAAGAGAATTAAATCTTACAGTAAGGAATAAATATGAATAAAGAAATAGGAAAATTTTTACTTAACTAGAATAAAAATAGAAATAAAAAATAAAAGTATACTGTACATAAAATGGAAATAAAAATAGAGATATACTGTACAATAGAGATTTTCTTTTAAAATTGAAATTTGGTGGAGGATGTATGGTGTGCAAGTAATTTGCATGGAAACATGTGTTAAGGTGCCTTATTAAAGTGACTTTGTGCAAGGGTCCAGAATGTAAACATAAATATGAGTTCCAATGTCAGGGTAGATGTGCATGAAAGTGTCCATAGTGTCCGTTGACGTTAACAGGTTGTATTAGTTCTGTGTTTGTGGTGTGAATGTGGTATGGTTGAGAGACCTTATTGCCTGCGGGAAGAAGCTCCTCCTCAGTCTCTCTGTGTTGGCCTTCAGGGAGCGGAAGCGCTTTCCTGACCGCAACAGAGAGAACAGTCCATTGTTGGGATGGCTGAGGTCCTTCACGATCTTCCTGGCCTTGGTCCAGCACCGCTTGGTGTAGATTGAGTGCAGGTCAGGGAGCTTGGTGCGGATGATGCGCTCAGCTGAACGCACCACCCTCTGTAGAGCTCGTCTGTCCTGCATGGTGCTGTTTCCAAACCAGGTCGAGATGTTTCCCGACAGGATGCTCTCTATGGTGCTGGAGTAGAAATTCCTGAGCACCTTGGAGGGCAGTCTGAAGTCTCTCAAACGTCTGAGGTGGTACAGACGCTGCCGGGCCTTTTTCACCACGGTTTTGATGTGACAGGACCATGACAGATTCTGCGTGATGTGAACACCGAGGTATCTGAAGCTGTCCACTCTCTCCACTGGGCTCTTGTTGATGACGGGGGTCTGGTAGTTCCTCTCCTGCTTTGTACAAAAGTCCACTATCAGCTCCTTTGTCTTACTGACGTTCAGGACGAGATTGTTCCTCTGGCACCAGTTCTCCAGATTCCCAATCTCCTCCAGGTAGGCCGACTCATCGTTGTTCGTGATCAGGCCCACCACGACAATGTCGTCAGCAAACTTGATGACGGCGGTGGAGTTGGTAGTGGCCACGCAGTCGTAGGTGTATAAAGAGTACAGCAGGGGGCTCAAAACACAACCCTGGGGCGCTCCAGTGCTGAGTGTGAGGGAGGCTGAGACATGACCGCCCATCTTTACTGCCTGTGGTCTGCCAGTTAGGAAGTTGGAGATCCACTGACACATGGGTGAGCTGAGTCCCAGGTGCTCCAGCTTGGTGGTGAGTGTGGAGGGAATTATGGTATTAAATGCAGAGCTGTAGTCGATGAAGAGCATTTTCACATAATTTCCCCTCTTAGCTTATCGTCTGTGGAACGGTTCGGACGATAAGCGAACTGTAGTGGGTCGAGTGTGTCCGGTAGTGAAGAGATGATGAAGTCTCTGACCAGGCGTTCAAAGCACTTCATCACTACTGAGGTGAGGGCTACAAGGCGATAGTCATTGAGGGAAGCAGGATGTGATTTCTTCGGGACAGGAACAATGATGGACTCTTTGAAGCATGTGGGGATCACTGACTGAGATAAAGAGATGTTGAATATCTCAGTAAACACAGGTGCTAGCTGGTCTGCTCAGGCTCTGAGGATACGACCTGAGATGCTGTCTGGTCCTGCTGCTTTCCTGGTGTTCACTCTCTTGAAGGCTCTCCTCATGTCGTGCTCGGAGATGATGAGCGCGTTCCCGGTGCTGGCAGTGTCTTCTTGTCTGCAGCCATTAGCGCCGTTAGCATTAGCGCCGCTAGCATTAGCCCCGTTAGCATTAGCGCTGTTAGCATTAGCATCGCTAGCGTCTTTAGCTGCAGCATTGAAGCGAGCATAGAATGTGTTGAGCTCGTCTGCCAGAGTCGCGTCCGCGTTCGTCATACCGGATGTTGGTGCTTTATAGTCCGTTATTGTTCTCAGTCCCTGCCACAGGCTCCTAGAGTCACTCTGTTGAAGCTGTGACTCTAGTTTTCTCCCGTAGCGCTGCTTTGCCTCTTTCACCGCCTTCCGGACGTTATATGACGCAGCCTTGTACGGTTCCATGTCCCCCGACGCAAGTCCCGTGTTGTAGGCAGCTGTGCGAGATCTCAGAGCGTCGCGGATGGTTTTATCCACCCACGGCTTCTGGTTGGGAAACGTTCTGATAGTCTTTTTCTCTACCGTATCATCTACTAGCTTCTCAATAAATCCCACAACCGCTTCCGTAAACACGCTGACGTCATCATCGGAGCTGTTTCTGAACATGTCCCAGTCTGCGTCATCGAGTGCGTCCTGTAACGCGGCCACCGATTGGTCCGTCCAGCGCGTGACCTCCCTCTGAGCCGGCACTTCCTGTTTCAGCCTTTGTTTATATTTTGGCATGAGGAAGATGGCGGCGTGGTCGGATTTACCAAACGCTGGACGAGATTGTGCCTTGTAACCGTCTTTGACCGTGGTATAACAATGGTCCAGTGTCCTTTCGCCCCTGGTGGGGCAGGTGATGTGCTGATAAAAGTTCGGCGCTGCGCGTTTGAGGTTGGCACTATTAAAATCCCCCGCCACAATGAGCGCAGCGTCCCGGTGTTGTGTGTGGTGCTGTGTGAGCGCCTCATGCAGCTCGCATAAGGCAGTGTCAGTGTCTGCTTGAGGAGGGATGTAAACGGCGCTGATTATGACTGATGTGAACTCCCGTGGAAGATAAAAAGGACGACACATGATGGACAGTAGTTCCAGGTTTGGTGTGCAGGAGCGTGTAAGAGGAACAACGCTCGCGCTGTTGCACCAGCTGTTGTTCACCATTAAGCACACGCCGCCTCCCCTTGACTTCCCCGAGTCCCGCGTCCTGTCCATGCGGTGAACCGAGAAGAACTCGGCTGGTTGTATGGCGTGGTCTGGCACCGCTGGGTTCAGCCATGTCTCGGTGAAGCAGAGAAGGTTGCAGTCTCGAATGTCTCTCTGGAACTTTATCCTGGCCCTGAGGTCATCAAGTTTGTTCTCCAGTGACTGGACGTTGGCGAGCAGGATACTAGGCAGAGGTGTGCGGTGTGCACGGGTTCTCAGCCGGTTCCTCACGCCAGCTCGTCTCCCTCGGGTCCGTCGCTTCGCGTCGCGTCCATTGTTCTCCCTCAGGATCTCACTCGGCCAGCTCGGATCCGGAGTTAAAAACGTCGAATTGTGAGTACATTGTATACCAATAGAAACAAGAGTGTCTCTATCATACCTAATGTACTCAATGGTGATGATTTTGCTGATTTTACAACAAAGAAAACTAACTTACAAAACAAGGAAAAGGTGGTCGGAGCAGTCGTGACGGCAGCCGAACTCACCGGCGCCATCTTAGATATGAACATATCACTGATCACTGAACATATATTGGGTCATATTAGTGAAACAAAGAAACAAAGGAAAGAACATCAAGACAAACTACATATAAATCTATAAAGACAATATTTTAAAAAGAATGGCAATAAAACAACAGGTAAGCTGAAATAAAATCAGTAGCAGCATTACTTTTTAATTAATATTGTCTACCATAATAATTACTAGCAGGAGGTAATGCTGCTACTAATTTTATTCCAGCTTACCTGTTCAGTTTGATAGTGATTCTTTTAACTTGGCTCTGGTAGATCAAGGGAGACGTGTTGGTCATCATCAGCAGGCACTGGTTCATCATCACTGACCTGCTGCACTTACAGTTTACACTGATGAGTGGTAGATCTTACACTGCATCACGATGATACCCCCTGCCAAATGTTCATGATATCTCACAAACAAAAAGGCAAATTTGTCTTTTCCTCATAAAGTGTTTAGGTCAAATTCCACCCATACAAGTGTGACAAATATGCAAAGAAAAAAATCAGGAAGGGGCAACTACTTTTCCATGGCATTGCACATGTAGTCAGATTGTTCCACTAGGATGAAACTGTGCCAGGTGGAGTTAAAGCACTTTTAAAATCACACTAACTTTACACTGATCTGAATAACTTTGAATAATGAACTTATTGTTATTTCCTTTCCTTTCTTTTTTTTTTTTTTTTTTTTACAAATATGACCCAATATATGTTCAGTGATACTTTTTATTTACATTTTTGTTTGTTATATTTCTATACTAGTATGTGGTTTAAAAAAAATAATCTCCACTTTAATGAGCCAGTGTATTCTTCTTCCTCTTTTTAAAAGGCAGAATCTGTTCATTTGAAGCATTCCACTGCATTTACCTCTAAAGCTTTTTCTTATTTTCGTGTACTTTTCAGCTCCACCTTTTCTTCTTCCTCCATTTCATTCATTGAAATTATTAATTTGCTCAAACAACTTCGCTGCATGGAGGGATATATAGAGGGAGCGAAACATGTGCATGCGCAGTAACAAACACAGTTAGCTTCTCCGCTTTGTTTTTAATGTTGCTCGCGGCAGTGTAAGAGCCCGTTAATTCATGTAATGATGAGATGGACAAACTTGTCGATGTCCGTTCTTTATTTTGCTGCATATTGTCAGGTTATAGTACAAACTTTCGGGTAGATCCTGCTATTAAATCAAACTAAAAACGAGTGAAAAGAATACAAAACTCAGACTCTATATCCCAGATACTCATCTCGCGTCCAACTTCACACACACCGGACCACATTACCCACAATGCATCTCCCGCACTGGACTACACTCCCGTAAACAGCTGTCGTAAAATCAACCTCTCTCTCTCTCCTGCAACAACACGCTCTTTGTCGGCGGCGCCCGCACACTCCTCCATATGATTAGGAAAGAGATGCAATATTATGGTTTCATAATAGAAAAGAAATACCTTTTATTTGGGGTTAAGTGACTGATGTGCCTAACATCTTTCAGCTGAGCCTCGTTTCACTGAATAATCCACCAGTATGATGACACACACACACACACACACACAGAGTCGTCACTCCCCTAAATTTAAAGAATACAAACTGGTTGCGTGCGAGTTTGCTGTTTTTCCTATAGTATGCTGAAGCAAAATCAAAATAAAACATTTTATTTTGTTTTATTTTTATTTTGCTATAATTAAAATAAAAAAATTAAAAACAGTATCACGCAGGGATCGAACCCGAGTCACCTGCGTGAAACGCCGCGGACTTACGCTCACTCCGTAGGCTCCCTGAATAGGCGGGAAAGGGATGGAGCCGCGTATTCGTGCCGGCAGGAAAAAAAAAAACTAAACAGATCTAACAGATGAGGACTCAGATTAATGTGCAAAAAATATATAATAAAACTATATAAGTCTACATAGCCTTTATAAGACTCTACCTTAAGCGCACTTAAAACATTTTATTTAGTTTTAAAATAAAACAATTTTAAAACATCATCACTCAGGATTCGAACCGGCACTTTGTAGATCTTTGGCCGAGCGCTCTAACCGCTACACCAAGCGGGCACTTTGAGACAATGCACCCCAGAGACATTAATAAGCCACTCGACTTCTTTGAAAGCAAGCTCTAGATAAGTGACGAAGTAAGCCTGTTGTAATAATAACTTGGTGTTATTTGATCTTATTGGTTTAGAAATTTATATTTAAATAAATAGTAAACTTGGCCGATTTCGTTGGGCTTGAAAATTCTCTTGAAAAATATGGTCATTTATTTCAGTTAATAAATCTACTATAAATTTTTTTTTACTCATTATTGTACAGTACACATCAATAGCTCTGGTTCAGATTTTTCATGTTTGTTGTGGAAATTACCATCACTGTTGTATTTACTGCGATGAATGAAAATGTCACTTTGCGCCATGGCGGCCATTTTACGAATGACTTTGAAATGCAACTGATTTATTTTGGCCGCTGTTGCCTTTAAACGGCGGTATGCGCGGCGGGATGGTTATTCCGATTGAGTAACCACTGTAGGTCCTTAGGTACTGGTCATCGTTACAGTCTGTCACTCGTGGGGCTCCACTCCTGGGTCTGTCATGAATTCTGCCAGTAGTGCTGTGTATTGGTGCAAGTCTGCTGATGACACTTTGAGACACACCAAGTTCACGAGCAAGGCACATTAAGGCTACTACTACCACTCAGCCGGGTGGGCCGAAGACTATCACGCGTTTCCTCCGAACCACGTGACGCCAGCCGGCCGCATCTTTTCGAACTGCTCGCTCACGCACCGTTGGGGGCGTCGTAACACACTCGAGGCCAGCACTATCCGCTACTTCCGCATGTGCGAGCTCTCAGATCTCGCATAGAGCCATGCAATTAATGTGGGAGCACTAATACCTCTCATCCCTCCCCGCTGAGAGAGCTCGGCCAATTTAGCTCTCTCGAGGCCTCCGGCTGTGAGAGGAAAACAACATCACCCGGGGTTCCAACCTGCGATCTCCGGATGATAGGGCGAGCGCTTTTACCTACTGCGCCACTCCGAGGCCTCAAACTAAGGCATTTCTATGTCTTTCATTGTGTTGTCCCTGTTAAGACATTACTATATAAGAAAAAAACTAAATAAGAAACTTATTATGAATTTTAAAGCACGATTTTGGGCATCTCATTTCATCATTATGAAAATAATATGAAGCACATATACACACATTCATCATGAAAGATCTATTGGAAACAATATTATTTTAGGCTGCTAATTACAGTATACACAATTTTTTTGTTGTACTTGATCTGGCTTTTAGATAAAGTCCTTCCATGCGTCATCTGGCGGATATTCAGTAAAGCCCAACACATTTATTTAAATTCCCGAATGTTGCGGCACGGCGCACACAGAATTGTGGCATTTCGCGGGAAAAAATGCGCATTCTTAATGGCCACATCTGTATAAGACTCTAATCTCTCTGTGTAATCACTCTGTTCTATTTACACTTGTCATTCTTTCTTTCTGCATATCCTGTTTTGGTCATTTCTCTTGAGTCAAGAGTCATTTTTTGTTTAATTCCTGGTTTGGCTCATTGTAAATTCCACTTTGGTTTCAACTGTTGTGATGTCCTTCTGCTGTTGTTTAGATTGTTGTAATAATTGGAGATTATGTGAGCAGTGAGAACCTTGTGAGGATTAGGGTTGGGTATCGTTTGGGTTTTTTTCGATAACGGTGCCAAAGCGATACTTTTGAAAACGGTACCCGTGCCAAAACGGTGCCTGAACCGATACTTTTAAGCCACAAAATTATAGTGGATGACTCAAGAATTAATTTTTATTGAACAAAAAATTTAATGCTTAAAATTGAATGATATATTAAAAGTTTAAAGTATATATGAATATATAAGCTTCAAATTTTAGCAATTCTTTTGCAGAAATTTCACCATATTTGCCTTTTCTGTCAAAATACGACTTCTTTCCTGACTTATTGCCCTGCACAGGACATGAATGCAAGATTTGCATTTTGCTATTAACATTACATTATCCTACTACTAACCTGCGGAAAGGCTGCTATCGGCATCATAATCGGTGACTCCTTTTTGCTACAGTTGGTATGACTGGGACTGAGGGTCGTCCACACCGATAGCGCCAGTTGTTGTCCACAAGCTGTTAAACACGGTGCCTCCCTCTGCTTTAAACTTTATTCCGTGTATTTATTCTGTGTATTTATTCATTAGATTTGACGTGTTTCCGCCTTTACACGCAACTGCTGTAAAACATTTGCTGCATGTCGCGGTGTCGGAATCCTCTCTTGTGAAATACAGCCACACTTTCAACTGTTTAGTTTTAGGCATTTTAACGGAAGTTGTTTAATTTAGCATGCTAAGCTATCGGTAGACTGCCTGCTGCCGTCAGAGCGAGTGTAACGTTAGTCACGCGCATGCCGGATGGTCTCTCATTTCCGGATGATTTGTGCTTTTAATTTTTTCTTTAATCTAATTAACTATTAATCTACATAAATATATGAATCTAGAGAACAAATATTTCAATCGACAGTTCAGGCATTTAAGTGGCACCGAAATGAGGCACCGAAATTCGCGTTCTGTTTCGGTTTCGGTCCGGTTCTATAGGTACCGGTGCCGTATTGGCACCAGTTTTCGGTACCCAACCCTAGTGAGGATACCTCAGAAGAACAGTGCATCTTTTTGTTCCTTGACTATTTTTCCTGCAAATTCCTAGTCTCGTTTAATTCCTTCTCTTTTTCAGGAGGCTGTGAAGGAGAACCACAAGAAGAGGGAGATGGAGGAGAAGATCAAGCGGGCCAAGCTAGCAAAGGAGAAAGCTGAGCAAGAAAAACAGGAACGACTGCAGAAGAAAAAGCAACTGATTGACATGAACAAAGGTATAGGGCTTGTCCCCAGTTGAAGCTCACTGTAGCCTCAAATAATATTTCACAGTTATGAATGTAGGTCTACACTGCACATAAATTAATACAAATTTATGTACAGTGAGAAAGTTTAATGCCTTTTAATAGTATTATAAGTCCATAACACAGGTGTAGCAGAGTCAGTTGCATATATAAGGTTTCCACTAATGAGTGGGTGCCATGAAGACAGCAAACGTAGTGGTAATATCACAGTTATCTATAGTATATGCATCTTTTTAGTTAGTGTCATAAATAAGGTTCAACATCATATTGTCATGTTGTCGGTGTGAGTGTTTGCGTGGCATAGTCGCAGAGGCAAGATGTCAATCAAAGATAGTTTTTTATTAAAGTTTAACACAAAACAAAAGCTCTTTTATTAGATCACCTGGAAACTTTAATATATTACTTTTCACAAACAAAACAACTTGCACCAAACTCATAAGTATAACAAAAGTTCAACCCTGACTGAAGTCCAGTCAGGCTATTTATAATTAACTTAATTACTCTCCTTGGCTCAGGTGAGTTTAAATTGAATTCAGAATTATCTTAGACCAAATGTTCAATATTACTCAAAGATGCCAAACCACCAAATGTAGTGGTTTTTACTGTACTTTGTACTTTATATATGATAGAGCATGTGACTCTGTTCAGAATTAACTATTACTATGTTCAAAATAAATGAGTATAAACTAAATCACTAAAAAGTGATTCTGGTTAGCCCTACATCAAGATAAACTGTTTCTGTAAGATTTTCCTTACACTGCTTAACCATTATTCCATTAGCTGAAATTGCTATTAGCCTTTTAGCTGCCACTTTTAATGGTTTTCTGTTTTGGTGTGTCTCTGTAGCTCTGAAAGGGACATGTCAGAGTGTCCTCCTGGAGAAAAAAAATCACAACAAATTGAAGCCATAAATGAACTAAATAATATTACTTGTTTAAAGCACTACATCCATGGCCAAATGATTTGTGAATTAAACAAATATTAATTTTCACAAAGACTTTTAGCCTGCTAAAGACTGCTTTAGTGTTTTAGATCTTTTTGTCTGATGTTACTATGGTACTGGATACTAATGTATAATGTATACATTATAAGCATTTTATAAGTTTCAATGGCTTAAATGGAGGGGAGGGGGAGATTGATTAAAAGTATGTTAAAACCTGACATCCCCATACATACTTGCCGAATATCCCATTTCCAGATCAGACATCATTTAAACTACTGTTTGTCAAAATGTCCAGTCCATCTCCTACAATCATTGCAGTAATGTATAGACCACCTGAACCATCAAACCCATAATGCACAATGCATAATGTACTTGTATCTTATCGACTTCTTTTTCGTTTAGTTGGAAGGATTGTACTTTGCTACATTTGAAATCATATTTGCTACTGAGTAAAAATAATAAAAAATAATGCAATGGTGAGGGGAAAAAATTTCACCCCAGAAACCACTGGGGTGGTTGATAGATGGGCGTGGAGTACAAACGTGCTAAATTCACAAGAACGATATTGACGGATAAAACGGATGCCAGTGATGCAGACCCAGCTGCAAGCGAAATGCCATCAAATTCTTATGAAGCAAACCCCTGACCACTGTAACGGCCACTACTATGTTGTATACCACATTATGTATGCATGTTACCCTCCCCCAGAGTGTGTGCTGCAGAGGTGTGCGTGAGAAGGAGAGAATGGAGTTGGAGCTCAGGTGTGTTGCTCACCCCCAAAACGCTCTATTCTTTTACCCTTTTCTTTACTTTTACCTTATGTTTTGTATTCTAATTTTGTGAGGCCGATAAACATTTTTTTTGCTGAACGTTATTCTTGGATCTGAGCTCTTTTTTCTCTGGGCTATCCGGCGCAAAGCGTCACACCATATTTTAGCAACCACTTTGATTTCAAGCACAAGAAAGGCAATAGCTTTATTATGCAAAGGTGTTCCTTCAATTAAGAACAACTAGTTTGAGATTTATCACCACTTTGTCTTTTTTGAACTATACTAGAATCCCCCATCCCACCCCCGCTGTTAAAAAAAAAGTAACTTCATAACTTACTTTTACTCTGAGTAAATTTTTAATGAGCTACTTTTTACTTTTACTTGAGTACTTCAGTAAAATTTCACCCAAATAACAGTACTTTTTCTTTGACTCAGTATGCAGACTTGGATTGCGAGTAACTTAGTTTGCAACTTACAGTGGGAGCCACGTCAAACAGCCGCCTGGAGCATGACGGCTCCGTGGCAGGTCCATGAAGGGTTAATGCAGGCTTCGTGCATGGAATGTGATCCCCCGCGATGACGCAGTTAACGATGCCCCGCCCCATAAACGCCCCCATGCGCTTTCTAAAAAGATGGTTGCAATGCCATATAATTCCGCCAGATGGAGCATTGACTGGCACAGTTAACTGCAGTGTCCAGGAAGCCCAATACCGTATCTTTAATATACAGACAGTTCTTGCATTGTCAACATAGTTTCATAAATAGATGAAAAAACAACAACAACAAACCGATTAATAAAACAGATTTGTTAAATCACTCAATACACAACCCATGATGATTATGCTATTTATTATTTAATAATGAATTAATAAAATTAGTTAGTGAAATATTTTTTAAGACATCCTGAAATTATCCTTAAAGACACGGTAGCGGCTGTAATTTGTCTATACCGATCATTGTAGGTACGGAATAAAAAACGCAGGCTATGTACAGTATTTTACATTACTGTGTATTTTACCTAGTTCCATTTAATATACTGATAGATAATATTTTGCTGCAAAGTAAAGCTCAAAATGTAACGTCTGCTTGGGTTTGTTTTCGTTATATTTTTGGTGATGTTTTCGCTGATTTTTTCACTGATAGTCTACAAGTGGCATAAGAAAGGCAATTAATTGCGCATGCAACCTGGAATAAATATCTGCCCATATGGATCAGTATTTCTTTAGTCATTTAATCATGCATAATGCTCCCCCGTCAAAAAATCTGATGGGGCATTAATCACTTATCACAACTGTGAATGGATGCGGCAGCAGAGACACATTAAATCCCCATAAATATTTGGAAACAATAGTAAAAAAGTTCCAGAGGGTTAGCGCCTGTTATGCTAATGTATTTTTACAGATTTTTTTTTATTACTGCTTATATTTCGTTGGGTTTTACGCAATTTCATGTGTGTGTGTGTGTGTGTGTGTGCACGAGAGAGAGGATACTCTGACAAGACCAACTTCCGTGTGGCTCCAGTGGCGCAATCGGTTAGTGCGTGATACTTATAAAGCGGTCCAGGTGAAGCAATGCCGAGTTCGAGCCTCGCCTAAAGCACCCAAAGCACTTTACTGCATATCGTGCTGTGTATGTGAAAAATAAAATTTTAATTTGAAAGTAAAACTTAAAATTTAACTTCTGCTTGGGTTTGTTTTCGTTATATTTTTGATGTTTTCGCTGAAAGTCAAATTGGCATAACAAATTGATTAATGGCGCATAATATCTGGAACAAATATCTGTCCATACGGATCAGTATTTCTTTAGTCATTTAACCAGCATAACGTCCCACATTAAAGATCTGATGGGGCATAAATCACTTATCACAACGGTGTATAGATGCGGCAGCAGAGACAGATTTAATCCCCATAAACATTCACACTTGAAAACAAAACTAACAGAAGTAAACAGTTCTAGAGGGTTAGTGCCTGTTATCACAGGACAGGAATCACCTACAGGATACTACTGTATTTTACTGCTCATATTTTTTACCCTAGTTTCATTTGGTTTTACGCGATTTCATGTATTATTTGTGTGTGTCTGTGTGTGTACAGTGTGTGTGTGTGTGTGTGTGTGTGTTGTGTGAGTGCGAGAGACAGGGTGAGAGCACGTGCGCGAGAGAGGGCTTTCATGCTGATTTATCCAAGGTTACTAAAACCTGGCTTACTACCTATAAAAAATATTTCAATTTAACTCATGGGTCTCAATCACAGATGACACGACAAATTATATACTCTGAAACGTTCATTTGAACATTTAAAAATATATACAAAAACATGAATACTAATGTTATCATGGTGTAAATTATTAACATTAGGTTAGGTCCTGCCCTTAATTAATTCATATTATAATTACTTTTACATAGTATAGTTACTGGACTGACATGACCAAAACTAGCTATTTCATTTAGCCTTTCTAAAATCAACCCATATATCATTTATAATCAGAAAACATAAAACATATTATGATCTGTTCAACAGCCCATCTGTTTTAATTTAGTTTGTATTTTTTATTATTCATAAGACAACCTTTCAGTTTTGTAAATATTTTAGTTATAGTTCAATTCAATTCAATTTTATTTATATAGCGCTTTTAACCATGGTCATTGTCTCAAAGCAGCTTCACAAAAATTAAAGAAATTTAACAAAAAAAAAAAAAAAAAATTATAATAAATAAATAAATAAAATAATAATAGAAAATAAATAAATAAAAACAAATAATAATAATAATTATAGAAAAGAAAATAATTGGAAGTGTGGATGTGTGAGAAAAATGTGCAGATAATAATGAGACGAATGAATGAAATTTCTCTGATGAGCAAGCCAAGGGTGACGGCAACGGTGGCAAGGAAAAACTCCCTGAGATGGCATTAGGAAGAAACCTTGAGAGGAACCAGACTTAACAGGGAACCCATCCTCATTTGGGCGATAACAGATAGAAATGATATAACATCTTGTGTGTTGTGCAGGTGAAAATTCAATATGACAGAAATTATTTAAATTGACATGAAGACCAGTTCAGCATAGGGACGAGTCAGTAGGTGCAGAGGGCAGATGAGGTCTGGATCACTGGAAGCACAGGAGCAGCATGTGTAGCTCCAACCATCATAAAGCTGAATCCAGCTGGAGCTGGTCCTTCTCTGGATGCCTCAGGAACCCCGCAGGGTCGGCCTTTGTCTACTGAAGCTGGCAAAATCTCCCGATGCCTCGGGATGGGTAGAGAAATACAGAACAGATGGGGAGAATTAGCGTAGTTGCCATTCGGTATAGGTGTACTGGAGTATGAGTACTGGGATGAGTTATGTGTATGCCAGATTAAAAAGATGCGTCTTGAGTCTACTTTTGAACTGAGAAACCGTGTCTGCTCCCCGAACACTGTCTGGAAGGCTATTCCAAAGCTTTGGAGCTAAATATGAAAAAGCCCTACCCCCTTTTGTAGATTTTGAAATTCTGGGAACTACCAGAAGTCCGGAGCTTTGTGATCTTAAGGCGCGTGTTGGATTGTAGCGCATCAGAAGACTGGTTAGGTATGTGGGAGCTAAACCATTTAAGGCCTTGTATGTAAGTAATACTATTTTGTAATTTATTCTAAACTGAACAGGTAGCCAGTGCAGGGATGATAATATTGGGGTTATATGATCATATTTTCTGGATCTAGTGAGAACCCTGGCAGCTGCATTTTGGATTAACTGAAGCTTGTTTATTGAGGATGCAGGACAACCACCTAGTAATGCATTACAATAGTCCAGTCTGGAGGTCATGAATGCATGAACTAGTTTTTCTGCATCAGATACGGATAAGATGTTCCTAAGTTTAGCAATATTTCGAAGATGGAAAAAGGCTGTTTTTGTGATATTTGAAATGTGATTTTCAAAAGACAAGTTACTGTCTAATATTACTCCCAGATCTTTTACTGCTGAGCTGGTAATAACAGTACATCCTTCTAAGCGCAAGCTGAATTGTGAAAGCTGTTGTGTGCTGATTTTTGGGCCAATAAGTAATATCTCTGTCTTATCTGAATTTAATAAAAGAAAGTTATTGGTCATCCAATCTTTTATGTCCTGGACACACTCAGTTAATCTAGACAACTTAGGTATTTCGTCTGGTTTAGTTGAGATATATAATTGGGTATCATCAGCATAACAATGGAAACTAATCCCATGTCTTCTAATGATGTTACCCAAGGGAAGCATGTATATTGAGAACAACAGAGGTCCTAAAACTGACCCTTGTGGGACCCCATATTTCACTGGCATTACACCAGACGGTTCTCCATTTAGATCTACAAAATGGTAGCGATCAGACAGGTAAGATCTAAACCATTTTAATGCCTGTCCCTGAATACCTATATAATTTTGTAAGCGATCTATGAGAATATTATGATCTATAGTGTCGAATGCAGCACTACGATCAAGCAGGACTAGCAATGAGATGCAGCCTTGGTCTGAAGCTAAAAACAAGTCGTTTGTAATCTTAACTAGTGCAGTTTCTGTGCTATGATGGGGCCTGAAACCTGACTGAAATTCTTTAAGGATGTTGTTATCCTGCAAGAATGTGCAAATTTGAGCTGATACTACTTTTTCTAGTATTTTTTATATGAACGGGAGGTTTGAAATCGGTCTGTAATTTGTTATTTCATTCGCGTCCAAATTTGATTTTTTAAGAAGCGGCTTAATAACTGCTAACTTGAAAGGTTTAGGGACGTGACCTAGATGTAATGAAGAATTAATAATGTTTAGGAGTGGCTCTCCAACCGTAAGCATCACTTCTTTTAAAAATCTGGTTGGGATTGGGTCTAACAGGCACGTTGTTGATTTAGCCGAGGTGATGAGTTTATACAGCTCTTCCTGTTCTATACCTGTAAAGCAGTGAAAATCTAAATGTGAAGCTATAGGCTGAACTGGATCGTGAGATACTATTAGAGGTTGAACCTCCATTATTTTCTTCCTGATATTATTGATTTTTTCATTAAAGAAGTCCATAAAGTATTCACTTCTAAACTGTGATGGGATACTCTCTGCGGGCATCTTAGGTTTTGTTAGGCGAGCCACTGTACTAAATAAGAACCTGGGATTGTTTTGGTTTCTTGCTATCAGTTGGCTAAGATGCTCGGTCCTAGCAGTTTTTAGAGCCTGTCTATAGCTGCACATACTGTCTTTATACGCAATTCGAAAAACTTCTAATTTAGTTTTCCTCCATTTTCGCTCGAGGTTACGGGTTGCTCTCTTTAGGGCGCGAGTATGACTGTTGTACCATGGTGCAAATGTTTTATCTCTGACTTTTTTTAATCTGATGGGAGCAACAGTGTCTAATGTACTGGTAAAAATAGTGCCCATGCTGCTAGTCACTTCATCTAGATCATCTGCATTTAGGGGTCTAATAAGAAATTGGGACAGATCCGGCAGATTACTTGTGAATCTGTCTTTAGTAGTGGGATTCATATTTCTAACAGATTGATAACGTGGGGAGACACAGCTAATCTGTTCTACGGGTAGAGTATATGTCAGGAGGTGATGATCTGTGATATCATCACTTTGAGGTATGATCTCTATATTAGAGACATCTATACCATGGGATATAATTAAATCGGTATGATTAAAGCGGTGAGTTGCTCCAATTATATTTTGCTTAACCCCAAAGGAATTTAGTAAATCCATAAATGTGAGTGCTAAAGCGTCGTTAGCATCATCTACATGAATGTTAAAGTCTCCTACTATCAACACTTTGTCAGCGTTAACCAAAAGGTCTGATAGCAGATGTCCAAATTCTTTAAGAAAATCGCCATATGGCCCCGGGGGTCTGTACACGGTGGCCAGGGTAAAATATAGCAAGGGTTTATTACGTATTTCATTTAGTGGAACATTAATGATAAGCACTTCAAATGAATTAAACCTGGGCCTTATTTTCTGGGTAACAGTGAGTACATCATTGTAGATAGTGGTGACACCACCACCGCGACCAATTAGACGGGGCTCGTGCTTATAGAAATATCCTGACGGAGTAGACTCATTCAGACCAAAATATTCATTTGGTTTAAGCCAGGTTTCAGTGAGACAGAGTGCGTCAAGGCAATAATCTGAGATAATTTCATTAACAATAAGTGCTTTAGGCGCAAGGGATCTAATGTTGAGTAGTCCAAACTTTAGAGGTGGATTTTGACTACTTATAGTGTGTTAAGTCTCACTTTAGGTTAAACGTTTTTGAGAATTTGACCATCCAGCTTAGATAAATGTTATGTCATTGATTGATAAAATCTGGATTAAGGATATTATATAATTATATATATTTATTTATTTTTTAGTTTCCCCCTGAGGGATTGCCACCTTATTGTGGTCAGGGGGTTTGCGTGCCTCAACACAATTCAGCAAATACAATACTGTTACTATACAGTAAGGCCAGGTAAAAACAGTGCTCGAACATGATGCCCCCCTCCCCCCACCCCGTGTTGTCTGGTCTAGAACGTCCCTGCCTCTGACCGTCTTTTGTCTTGTAAATGAGTATTCTCACTCACCTTCCACCAGCGCACACACTCTGTTTGTACTGTAAACTGTAACTGTGTTTGCTAGGGCACTTGGTTATACACAGTACTTTAATGTATGGAACACTTACTTAACTTACTGGTTTGGTTTAAACATCGCTTATTACCTTATTCAACAAAATAAATTCATTATTAACGTATTGAAGTATTTTAGTTAAGGACAAAAACTGTGCTTGTGTTTAGAACTGCTGAACAGCCGAAAACACACACACACACACACCCTTGTCCAATTAACACCTTGTCCTACTCAGGAGTGGAAGGTGAGAAACCTCAATGGAGAATACCAAGTTTGTCGTTGCTCTTTTGGAGTTCTTAAAACCCAAAACATTTATTTATACTGAGAAAAAATTATTATGGGTCACAATCACAAATACATATAATCAAGTGTTTAACTGGTTTCATTTGTTTCTATGATCAATAATAATTATTATTTTCAGCCCAACTCTTTGACTATTTAAAACAAAGTTGTGTCCCATTTTTTGCCCATTGAAGTTGTTGGTTCAACTAAACAATTTTTAAATACCCAAACAATCCCCCAAAATTAAAACACGCAAAACATGACTTTAACAATTCAATTTATTCTTCCAAAACTAGTCAAAGTTAAAACAGTAATTTATATAAAACAGATGAATACATGTTGTCTTTTTGCTTAAAGTTCATTAAACTACCCGGATACACCAGCTGCTTATAAGTCTCTATCTATAGTCCTTTTACATTAAAATATCATTTTTCAAATATCAAAACTATTAAACATGGAACAGTTTAAGTCTTTGTTTCCCCCAAAGTACTGTATCAGACATTTAGCAGTTCTATGTTCAGAATATACAGTAGACCTGATCAACCATCATTCTAAAGCTGTCGGACTGTGACGTCATCCCTCCTACAGCTCCCTCAACAGCTTGTTCAGGCTCCTCCAGTCCTGTAGCTCCAAAAGTCCAGCCGTCAGCCGTCTGATCCCCCAAATCCTCCACAGCGGAGCTCTGCTTAAAGACAACAGGAGAATTTAGTCAAGACAAAGATAAATAAACTTCACAGAACATATAGTCCTAATAAAAATAATATATATTAATAAACCTATTTACCACAGAGTGTGTAAAATACTGTTTTGGGGATTCTGGAATGTAAATAATCTGCCTGTGCTAATGTTACCCAGTGAACAGTGTTAGTGTTAACCAGTGAACAGTGTTAGTGTTAACCAGTGACTGTCTGTATTATCGTCTGCATTAAATTAAGCGAGAATTTACTTAATGCGCTTCTCATACAAATAAGTTAAGCCATATAACACTCGTATATGAGCATTAGTTCATCCCTGAAGCCAAACTATAACTTACTGAAGCCCCTCACACACACACCCCCCACACCCCCCCCCACACACACACCTCCCCCTCCTTAACTGATAAACACTTCAGTGTTGTTATTCAGCTCTTTAACTAAGCGCTCGCGCTACCGCGGAAAGTCCCGGACAAAGTGTGTAAAATATAAACCGGGTTATGAGCGTTACTAGCTCCTGTACAGCTCCCCTCAGTCTGTGTCCCTCATCAACTGCATCACATTATATTACAGTCACAGAAATAACCTGCAGATTAACTCTTAACCAGAGAATAAATAACCGCTGAATTTATCCAGACAACACGCAGTGAGATTCTCTCAGTATTTACAGAGAACACAAACACTCTTCATCGGGTAGTGCAGCTCTTGTAATAGGGACATTAATAGTATTGTCGAAGCTTGAGCATGTTTTTGAGTTAAAGTGGAGTGACATTGTGAGTGTGTGACACTGACAGTAAGCTGTAATATTAACTCCAGACTTGGTAAACAGATCATTAAGTTCTCTAAAGTCACATCTGACCGCTGCTGGTGCTGCCAGTGATATTTAAAACAGCCAATAAAAAACTAAACTGGGAAATAAACTGTAAACTACCCCAAACACATTTTATAAAATAAAACATCACTTACCACGAATAGTCCGTTAAGCCGCCATCTTCATCTCTGTAGTTTGGTAGCGTCAGTTCGGCGGGGGTGGAGGCGGGTTGTTAAAATCACGTGATTGCAACTCAGCGCAGCTGGCTTGTTTTAACGTGTTCTTGAGAACGAAGCGCCATCTAGTGGTGGCACCAGGTAAATGAATAAATTGGGCTTGAATGGGCGTGTTTACTGTGAAATCTTGACACGCCTTTCAGCCAGAAAAGGGAGGGGGGATTACGGCGTGCAAAGGCCATTCACACGCCATTCACACTTCAGCCACACTGTCGCGGCTATTTGGCGTGGCTCCCACTGTAGCAATTAAAAAAAAGAAAAAACATTTAACTTGATAAACATGTGAGGTTTTGCACTAGGAGCAGTACCGTATAGCCTTTTTCTGCTGTGATGATCTGAGCCAATGGTTCTTCTCCCTCTCTCTCTCTGCAAAATAACTGCCGTCCTCCTTGGAATAGGAAAGGACCATCCCCAAAAGTTTGAAGAATTAAATTGTCCAAAATGTCTTGGTATGCTGCAGCATTAAGAGTTTCTCTCAACGGGAAGTAAGGGGCCAAGCCCAACTTCTGGAAAAAAAACCCAACATGTTCCAACATGACTGCGTACCAGTGCACAAATCAAGGTCCATAAAGACATGGATGAGCGAGTTTGGTGTTGAAGAACTTTTGGCAATATAGCGTATTTATTTCAACTTGAATAGTATTAACTTTGATTAATTGTCCAGACATCATTTTGAATTAAATGTATATATCTAAATGACATATTGGTGCTTAACAAATGCTCTCTGTGCTATACTTTGTCAGTGTAACTATTAATGATAAACAAACAAATGAACAAATCAGATGTAAATTGACCAGATGTATGTGTCCTTTTTGATTAAATAAACATCTAAGTAGCATGTTGCAAATTCTTGTCAAATATTAAAAAATAGGCTAATATATGTGTGCTGTCTAGGTTAGTGTTTTGCTATTCAAAAAGTTAAACATTTAACACTCTCTTTGTTTATGCTTTATGTCCTCTTTCTTGCCAATAGATGGAGATGAGACTGGTGTGATGGACAGCCTGATGGAGGCCCTGCAGTCTGGTGCAGCTTTCCGTGACCGCAGAAAAAGAATCCCACGTACTGGTATGAGTACAGCTGTTAGAATTTGCTTAGAAACCTCCTTTCATACATACCACTTTCAACACTAAACAGTCACCTTTGAGTAGGTGCCCGTTGACATGATTTTAAAAATGTCTATGGATTCTAGACAAGGAGTAGAGACTAATAATTAAACACGAGTGTAGACCAAGTCCAAAGATGCCTCCAGGCCTGTCTGACTCGTGCCCTGCTTCTGATTTGAGATTTCACCGCATGGAGACCCCACATGGTCTGCTTGGGATGCATGTGGTAACTGGGGACAGCTCCACTAAAGAAGAAGTGGAGAAGATAATCCTCAACTCATCTGAAGCATACAAGATGCTCTCAGGGGGCTTGCAGTTGCTTAATAGTTCAGGACTGGAATTTCCTACCGAAAACAGAACAGAACCTCCAGTAATGAATCTGGTCTCCACACATCTTCACTTAAACTCATCTTCAACTTCCAGATACCTAACACACAGTATAACTGCAAAAAATTCCTGCTATCCATTATGGAAGATAATAGGAACATCATAAACACTAGGAAGATAATGGTACAAAACAAGGCTGAAGCACTATTATAAAATAGGCTAGTCAACCCACAATTAGGACTGCCAGCTGTAGCTAGGACAAAAGCCAGAATGTCCACATTCACAAAAGTGAAGCATATGTACAAAGGAACAATTGGTACTACCCCGTGCAAACTCACAAAAGGGTTGTACTACTAGATGTCCCAAATGTCCCATGCCAGAGGTTGCGTAATTACTATTGTTTTGTCTTTTTCTGTTTTGTCTATATTGTCAATCTGGCTTGTAATTTAAAAACACACAAGAGTGAGGTGAAAATTATCTGAGCTCTGGTTATATTAAAACTTCTGTTGGCTTGTCAGGGCTTTCTTGTTAATTTAATTCAACTAAATTTTATTTATATAGCGCTTTTAACAATGGTCATTGTGGCAGAGCTTTACAGAATCAAAAGAAAATAAGGGAAACTTATATGAAATGTGTGAGGAACTCAAAGGTGACGGAGGCAAAGTAAAACTCCCAGAGATGGGAATAGGAAATAACCATGAGAGGAACCAGACTCAGCAGGGAACCCATCCTCATTTGGGTGAAAATGGATGGCAGAGATTGATTTGCAGTCATACTGAGAGTTAGGCACCTGGAATTTAGGTATAACAGGAGAGGTGTTTATGTTAATATTTACATTTACATTTAGGCATTTGCACACGCTCTTATCAGGAGAGACTTACAAAGTGCTTTGTAGTCTCCATGGAGTTTAATATGGATTCCACTTGATATGGCACTGATATGCCACTTTTGTTGGTGGAGGGTCAGGTACAACACTGTTTATAGGAATTTCAGTCCTGAAATATTGAGTGACTGCAGTCACAAGCCATCAGAGAATTGCTTCCCGCACCAGCCAAGTCCAAGACCATCTTCATGGTCAAATGAAACTGTCCTCAGTCTCCACATGCATCATAAGCAAATTGAGACCAGGCCATATCTCAGCAACTGGACATGATACAGTAATACAGCTGGTATTAAAATGGAGGAATCTGAAAATATTCATAACTCAAATCAAATGATAAATATTCATATCTCAAACTTAATACACGATTTAATGTGATGGTTCACAGATGTCTTTAACAACAAAAAAATAGGCCCTAAACATTGCCTGCAGACATATTCTGGTGAAATCAGCATGCAATATTGTTGACGAGACTAAAATATGGTTAAAAAAATAAAAGCTAATAAAACCACTGTCTTTACTTTTGTCAACATAAAATTTTCGACACAATCCACTGCAATACAGTGTTCATTCATAAGCGTCTTGGGTTACTTTACTGCAACCCTGTTCCCTGAAAAGGCGGGAACGAGATGCTGCGTGAAAACGCTATGGGAACATCTTGTCATGTTGTGAAGCATGTGTGTATCAAACACGCCAAATTTTGGCTTATATAACCTCGGTCGGGTGACGTCATCTGATGAGATGCACCTGCAGGTTATAAATAGGGGTGAACCGAAAACATTCCTCAGATTGATTCGTCTGAACGGACGTCCAGTCACGTAGGCAGTGCGGCATTGGGACACAGCATCTCATTCCCACCTTTTCAGGGAACAGGGTTACAGCAAAGTACGGGGGCTTTGTGCTATTTATGTTTTGTTATATGTGAGGTATTTTATTTTATAGCTAAACCGATGCCAAACCCATTAAGCTAATAGGGTAGCAAATGATTGACCCATAGGAGTTATCCTTACAACAGTCCAAGTGTGTAAATTTATATTTTTATTTTAAAACACTGTATTGTCCATACTGCTCCTATTGTTTTGAAGTTTTAAAAAAAGAGTATTGGACATGCAGCAATTGTGATGGTTAAAAATAAATATAATCAGCTGAAAACATCAGATGAAAAGCTAGACTAGATTTACTGTAGGATAAATCTATAATAATCTTATGGCTAAAATGTTATGTTTTCATTGACTACAACTAGACTAAAATACTTAAGGGTTCCTCTGACTAAAATTAGACTAAAATGTCCAGACTTTTAGTTAACTAAAACTTGACTAAACAAAAATATAATAAAATTGACTAAATATGATAAAAACTAACAGGGACATTTATCCCGGGACTAAGCCTAAAATTGAAAATAGCTGACAAAACGAACACTACCATGTAATTGATTGAATTACATGCGATGCTGGAAGTGATCTTCATTTTCGGACAGACAGACAGTTCTTTTCAAACTGCCTCCACCATGAGGTGGGATCAGTGATCCTTCTTCTTCTTCTTCTTTGCATTTCAGCTTTTCCCTTTCAGGGGTCGCCACAGCAAATCATCTACCTCCTAACACTATCCTCTGCATTCTCTTCTCTCACACCAACTAACTTCATGTCCTCTCTCACTGACTTTGGTCTTCCTCTAGACCTCCTGCCTGGCAGTTCCAACCTCAGCATCCTTCTACCGATATATTCACAATCTCTCCTCTGAGATGTCCAAACCACCTCAATCTCTGATGAACTCATTCTTGATCCTATCCAACCTTGCCACTCCCAAAGAGAACCTCAACATCTTCAGCTCTGCTACCTCTAGCTCTGCCTCCTGTCTTTTCTTCAGTGCCACTGTCTCTAAGCCGTAGAGCATTGCTGGTCTCACCACTGTCCTGTACACCTTTCCTTTCATTCTCGCTGGTACTCTTTTATCGCACAACACACCTGACACTTTTCTCCACCCATTCCAACCTGCCTGTACCCGCCTCTTCACCTCCTTTGAACACTCTCCGTTGCTCTGGACCGTTGACCCTAAGTACTTAAAATCCTTCACCTTCTCTACCTCCCTGTAGCTGTATGCTCCCTGTAGCTTCACCGTTCTTCTTGGGTCCCCCTCATTCACACACACTCGTATTCCATATTGCTGTGGCTAACCTTCATTCCTCTGGTTTCCAGAGCATACCTCCACCTCTCCAAATTTTCCTCCACCTGTTCCCTGCTCTCGCTACAAAGCACAATGTCATCTGCAAACATCATAGTCCATGGAGAATCCTGTCTTAACTCATCTGTCATCCTGTCCATCACCACAGCAGACAAAAAGGGGCTTAGAGCCGATCCTTGATGCAGACCGACCTCCACCTTGAACTCTTCTGTCACACCTACAGCACATCTTACCACTGTCTTAGTGCTCTCATACATGTCCTACACCACTCTAAAATACTTCTCTGCCACTCCAGACTTCCTCATACAACACCACAGCTCCTCTCTCGGCACCCTGTCGTACGCTTTCTCTAAATCTACAAAGACACAATGCAACTCTTTATTACCTTCCCTGTACTTCTCCACCAGCATCCTCAAAGCAAATACTGCACCTGATGTACTCTTTCTAGGCATAAAACCATATTGATGCTCAAAAATGCTTACCTCTGCCCTTAACCTAGCTTCCACTACCCTTTCCCATAGCTTCATTGTAGGGCTCATTAGCTTTATACCTCTGTAATTGCCACAGCTCATATGCACATCTCCCTTGTTCTTAAAAGTCGGCACCAATACACTTCTCCTCCATTCCTCTGGAATGCTCTCACTCTCCAAGATCTTATTAAACAAACTAGTCAGAAACTCTACTGTCACCTCTATAAGCACTTCCATACTTCCACAGGTATGTCATCAGGAAGAACAGCCTTTCCACTCTTCATCCTCTTCAATGCCCTTCTCACTTCACTTTTACTAATATTTGCTACTTCCTGTTCCACAACAGTCACCTCTTCTACTCTTTGTTCTCTTTCGTTTTTTCCTCATTCATTAACTCCTCAAAGTACTCCTTTCATCTTCCCATCACCCTCCTGGCATCTGTCAGTACATTTCCATCTCTATCTTTAATCACTCTAACCTGCTGTACATCCTTCCCATCTCTATCTCTCTGCCTCTCCAACCTGTACAGATCCACCTCTCCCTCCTTACTGTCCAGCCTAGCATACAATATGTCCTCATATGCTCTTTATATTTGGCCTTTGCCACCTCTATCTTCACCTTAAACTGCATCTCCTTGTACTCCTGTCTACTCTCTTCAGTCCTTTCAGTGTCTCACTTGGCTCTTTCCCTGTATACACTCCTAGACTTCCTCATTCCACCACCAAGTCTCCTTGTCGACTTTTCCCTTACTTGATGATACACCAAGTACCCTCCTACCTGTCTCCCTGATCAAATTGGCTGTAGTTGTCCAGTCAACTGAAAGCACCTCCTGACCACCCATAGCCTGTCTCAACTCCTCCCTAAAGACTACACAACTTTCTTCCTTTCTCAGCTTCCACCACTTTGTCCTCTGCGTTGTCTGGCTACACTCTCCCCAGCCACCTGAATGCTTCTGCATCCACTCTTATATGTCACCCTATGTTCCTGCCTCTTCTGGAAGAAAGTATTTAATACTGCCATTTCCATCCTCTTTGCAAAGTCCATCACCATCTGTCCTTCTACATTCCTGTCCTGAAGACCAAACCTGCCCATCACATTTTCATCACCTCTGTTCCCTTCCCAATGGAACAATGGAAAAGTACTCTAACTAGTTACGTTTGTAAGAAGTTAATGCTGTAATGTAACTGATTACTTTTAATGACAGTAATTTTGTAATGAAATTAGTTACTTTAAAAAGTAAAGTCCCCCAACACTGCTCAACACCATTTTGATGAGAAGTTGCGTGACTGAGTGAAGGGGTACAACGTTAAATGGCATGATGTCTGTCTGTGCCTACTTAATCTGTTGACTCAGGGGCATCCCAGGATGTTTGAAGCTCCATATACAGTGGTTACAAAATCGGAGCGTCGTATGTAACGTCGCCGCCGCATTACGGGATGTGCATTTGCTGTGCATTTGCTGGCTTTTACCACTGAGTGGCGCTATATAACTACAGACTGACGCCTCATGCCTTAGTTCATTCTCTGCCTCAATAATACACGTAATAGCCGATAACATCAAGTGAAACACTGTAGTTGACCGAATTCATAATCACAGTACTATAATTACAGTACAAATGTAGAATTCAAATTAAATCAAATCTTATTAAGATCAAATTTAAGCACAATAAATATTAACACAGTGAGCCTTTAGATTTTATCACGTGTAATTAGAAAAGAAGTGTGTAGGGTTTTATTTAAATATAAATTTCTAAACCAATAAGATCAAATAACACCAAGTTATTATTATAACAGGCTTACTTCGTCACTTATCAAAGACGTACGCTTGCTTTCAAAGAAGTCGAGTGGCTTATTAACGTCTCTGGTGTGCATTGTCTCTAAGTGGCCACTTGGTGTAGCGGTTAGAACACTCGGCCAGTGATCTACAAAGCGCCGGTTCGAATCCCGAGTGATGTTTTAAAATTGTTTTATTTTAAAACTAACTAAAATGTTTTAAGTGCGCTTAAGGTAGAGTCTTATAAAGGCTATGTAGACTTATATAGTTTTATTATATATTTTTTGCACATTAATCTGAGTCCTCATCTGTTAGATCTGTTTAGTTTTTTTTTTCCTGCCGGGACGAATGCGCGGTTCCATCCCTTTCCCGCCTATTCAGGGAGCCTACGGAGTGAGCGATTAACCATAGTCGAATCGATTGGTGTGCGTCCAACTCACGTTACTCGTGTGCTATTAATGCCGGCTGGTGATAATTAACGTTAATATGATCTCGGGCTTGCTCACGATTCTCAACATCTATAAAAATAGCAAAGTATTGTGTATAGAGTGATAAAAAAAAACTATCTAACGCATGTTAGAAAACATAATTTCCTGCATTTTTTTTCTGCTTCAGGAGTCAGTCTGTTCTGAGAGTAGAGGAAGGGGCAGATTCAGAACCAGGGAGGGAGCCAGAGACAGCAGAACAAAGAGATGATATTGCCAGCACCAGCACAGGGAGCACAGTTTTTAGTTTAGATCTCATGTTTACATTTTATTGTATGTTGATGGCTTGACTGTAAACAACATAAACAATGCAATAAATTTATAAAAATATATATTTATTGTCCCCCCTGCTGTTAAATGAAATTTGCGTTATTTTACGTTAATGTTACGTTATTACATTATTAACGTCGACAGAATAAAGTAAAGTTTTATTTCTGGAATTGATGCACGGGCTTCATCTTAGGCTTTTTTTTCTTTCGGTTCTTTCGTTTCTCAGCGCCGGACTGTTGATGTCTCTTTCCAGGACCAGGCATATCGTTCAATTATTATAATTCTTTTGGCCAAATACTGTAGGCAGCCGTAACAGAGGTGAGGGCGCGCGCGTCATCACGTGTGCTTAGCCGACTCTGCGTTCACCGTAGACTTCAATATAGACGTTTATATTTTTGTTTATTTGTATATGTATGTTATTAATATTAATTTTTTAGAGATTGTGTGTGTGCGTGCACGGAGAGTTTGTGTTGATAAGTGTATGTCGATAAGTTGATAAGTGTATCAGAAAGCATTAAAATGTTCATTTGAATTAAAATGACACACACACGTCTGTATATACAGTATATCAATTACATATATATCAATTTCATTAGTTCGTTCATTCTATTTGAAGCTTCGGATGTTTGTTTTTTTCTTGGTTTGGTTAGATTAGTTCTGAACTCGCTTCCGTGAAACTATCGCTAAAACAATGTGTGTAAAACAAGAGTGTCATAGTCCATTGTTCGTTTTAATGATTTGGCTGAAACTAATTATCACTACATAAGTACCCTAACACCATTGATCATGAGTCTCAGCTGAACCTAATTCTATACTTGTAACAGAAAATGTAGATGCAGATTCCAAATGTGTATTTATATAATAGATAGATAGATAGATGTGTGTGTGTGTGTATGTGTAGGCTCTACGCAGGGGCAAGAGAGGGCAGCGCACCCTTAAATGTCTGCACATGTTAATATATTCCTAAAATGTATATATTACAAGTTGATAAACTGATCTGCGGTAGCGGAAAAATCCGCTGAAAATGACAGGCTGCAGCGCACGCGCACACACACACATACACACGCGCACACACACACATACACACGCGCACACACACACATACACACGCGCGCACACACACACACACACACACAGACACACCTCCCTTGAGCCCTGCGTCTGTCGGATTTCAGCGGTCACGGGGTGGAAAGACTTTGAAGCAGTTTATATATGAATCTAAGCTTGAACTTATCAGCATTGTAAATATATAATACTTTTCAAATAAAATCGCTATTACTTTGACCCTGAAGTTTAGTTTAGCACACACAAAAAACAGAAAAGTCATTTCTGGTAAATCAACGGAATGTGTAGTATTTACAGTAATTCATTAAAAAAATGAATATACATTGTACAGTACACGGTAAACACGGGAAAGATTACAAAATGAAAAAACAAACAGTGTCTACTTTATAAACAGCTTAGTATGTGCGTCGAGATGCTGAAATCCCTTGCATGTTTTTGCTTCCAAGTGGAGAGATATTTGACCGATAGCCTAGAACAAAAGATCTATAGGTGTGATCACAACCCCCTCCGACCGACCGTGCCATCAATCACTGACCACCTCAGAAGTTCCCTCCAATGTATGGCTGCAATACTTGTTTTGCAAGTATTTTTAACACCATTCAAAGGCTTACAAGTTCCATTCAACATATAATGATGTCTCCACATGTTAATATATTCCTAAAATTTATATATTACAAGTTGGTAAACTGATCTGCTGAAAAATCCGCTGAAAAAAGCACAGGCTACAGCGCACGCGCGCACACACACAGACACACACACACACAGACACACCTCCCTTGAGCCCTCGGTAAACATCCAAGCACTGAGGCACGCAAATCCCCTGACCACAATAAGGTGGCAATCCCTCAGGGGGGAAGATGAAAAATACAAATTAAATAAATAAAACAAAATAAAATATCCTTAATCCAGATTTTATCAATCAACGACATAATATTGATCTTAGCTGGATGGTCTAATTCTCAAAACCGTTTAACCTAAAGAAAAACTTAACACACTATAACTAGAATATTTACAAAACTGAAAGGTTGTCTTATGTATAATAAAAAAACCTCATAACTCAAAAAGATCATATTATGTTTTTATATATATATTTTTGATTTTTTTTATAGTAACTGAACAGCTCTCTTCTCTCCAATCCACTCCTAAACCACAGTCTCCTATTTCTCTGTGCGTGCTCTGGAGCCTGTGAATGAATACACGCAGCGGAGGTTTTGTAAACTGTAGAGATACAATAATTTTACTGCTGGAAAATCAGCATTTTATCTAATTTGAAATATAAACCTAATATTATCTGTTACTTAATATATTTTCTTTTGATGATGACCATAACAGCCTACTGCATTTCATTATTTATAATAACACAAAAACAATATTACAATATTTGATATTTTAATATAAACTCGGTATCATTATCCTCCTTGTGTATGTGTAAAAAACATTTGATTTGTTCTATTTTTTATTCTGATAGTGTGCTCAATTTGTTTCTAGTAATTTATATATTTAAATTCGGATGCCTTTTACTGTTACAAATTTAACTCTTTGCTGTACAAGCCCTTGTGTTGTTGTTTGTGCTGCTGTTCTTTAATAATACCAATAATCAGATACAAACAGTCTGTCTAAACGAAAATTAAGCAATGCTTCTTAACTCATCATTATGTGGATATTTTTCATGTTCGTTGGATAAAGTATGTACTGTAATGATTTGGTCTACTCTGTACTGTATGTGCGTGAGAGAGAGGGGTGTCGCGGTCGTGAAACAAAGGCTCATTTCAGCTCATTCAGTTTCTCTGAATGGATAGGTGAGAACAGCTGATTCACGGTGAATAATTTGCATTTGAGTGTTGCCAAGTGAAAAGAAGACAAACATCAAGACGAACAACATATAAAACTGAGACAATATTTTAAAAAGAATCGCAATCAACCTGAGGTGCGTTTCCCAAAAGCATCGTTAGCCAACTATGGTCGCAAGTTCCGTCGTTACCAACATAGTTCAACAACTAGGTGTTTCCCGAAACCATAGTTCAAACGAACATTCGCAAACAGCGTCGCAAACTTACGTGGTTGGAACTACAGCCTTCGACCTGTGGTTAGAAGCATAGTTCCTTGCCGCGGCTGGGTGTGTTCTATTCACAGTTAACGACCCTACGCCCTATTAGTTTCTAAAAAAATTCCCAACCACTTTGAGCGATTTGGAAAACTTAATGTTTTGGTGCTCAGATATTAGGTTATTTATTTTTCGGTTATTTTTATTACAAATTCACTTTAAACGATATAACAGCGGTACCATCGCAATTATTCTCCCTTCGAAGTGCCCTACAGAAGCATTATTTATGCCGGTTGGAACACAGCCTTGGTTTCGTTTGTGCGAAGAAAAGGCGAGTTTTTAACTGAGTATCTTTAAACATACCCAAAGAGAAATGTCTCATAACAATATTTGTAGTATTATGTTAGAGGTTTTCACTTATAATGAATGTTATCTGAATGTTATACAGTGCACAAAGTGTTAAGCACTAAGAAATTGTAAAATTTATGCACTACCATAGTGTAAGCCTATTTAAAATATTACTCAATATATGTAAGCCTATTTAAAATATTACTCGATACATATTCAATGAATGTACCCAAATAAATCAACAAACTGGGGTTTGGGCACTGGCTGGGAATCGAACCCGGGCCGTCCACACGGTAAGCAGAACAGCTACCGCTGAGCCACAAGTTGGTCACACCTGCAAAGTCCCTCCACTTGTTTCTGACTTCCTCTGGGCTTCTCTCATACCCATTCCCAGAAGCATACATTTTTTGTGCGATTTCATTCCAATTTTTTGTCCGAATTTGTAACTGCAAGCTCTTTTTTTTAGTAAATTGTGGTTTTCGTGTCATTTTTTCACGTCAACTCTCATTAAACCATGGCTGTATGTAAAGGGACTTATATAGGAAATAATATTGAGCAAAATAGGTAACAGGTGTTCACAACACAATCCCAGCGTTTTCAAAGCCCATCATTTCTTTTTATTTTAATTGTACTGATGTATCAATACCAAATAAAAAATGAGTTCAAATGAAATATTGAAAAATGAAAAATGTTGCGTTTCTGACATTATTACACCACTTCTACGTTACGTCACTGCGAAAGCGCATTGAATGCGAGCCGAAGAGAGAGAGAGAAAAAATAAACACACTATACAGTAGGGGGCGATATGTGCATATTGCACTACTCCGCCATTGTATCGAAGAAGAAGAAGAAGAACTACGGTTCAAACCAACAAAGTTCTAACCATGGAAGTGCGACGCAGGTACTATGGTTTTGGGAAACACTTGTGACTAGTTAGTTATTTTCTTCAACGTTGCATCGTACTATGGTGGTTAAGCAAAGAGCAACATAGTTGTACGGGAAACGCACCCCTGAACAGGTAAGCTGGAATAAAATCAGTAGCAGCATTAACTAAAGTAATTAGTAATTATTAGGTGCTACTGATTTTATGGACTCATCACGGTTAAATACGTTGGTCACATGGGACTCATTACGGTTGTATATCGTGCTCTGAATAATAAAATTTTTTGTTTGCTGTTTGTTTGCTGAGTAAAATTAAAATAGAACAATTTTTTAAAACAGCATTATCCAGGATTCGAACCAATGCTTTGTAAATCCCTGACCGAGCGCTCTAACCGCTACACCAACCAAGCACTAACAGACAACACACCTCCGTGGCGTTAATAAGCCACTCGACTTCTTTGAAAGCAAGCGTTAAATAAGTAACGAAGTAAGCCTGTTATACAATTATACTATTTGCACGTGTATTTTATCTGTTTTAAACTTGGTGTCATTTGATCTTATTGGTTTAGAAATGTTTGTAAAAAAACTATTGTTATCAAAAATGTAACAGATGTAACACCGGACTTCATTACCCACAATGCATCTCCCGCACTGGACTATACTGCCGTAAACAGCTGTCGTAAATCAAAACTCCCGGTACTGCAGATGGCCACCACTTTTCATCAGTATAATGACACACACACACACACACACGCAGCAGCAGCAGCAGACCGAGCCGTCACTCCCCTAAATTTAAAGAATACAAACTGGTTGCGTGCGAGTTTGCTGTTTTTTCTATAGTATGCTGAAGCAAAATCAAAATACAACAATTTTTTTTATTTTAATTTTGCTATAATTAAAATAAAAAAATTTAAAACATCATCCCTAGGGATTCGAACCGGCGCTTTATGTATCACTGACCGTGGGCTCTAACCGCTACACCAAGCAAGCACATAAAGACGATGCACCCAAGTAACGTTAAATAAGGCAAGGTTAATAAAGCAAGCTCTGGATAAGTGACGAAGTAAGCTTGTTATAATAATAACTTGGTGTTATTTGATCTCATTGGTTTATAAATTTATATTTAAATAAATAGTAAACTTGGCCGATTTCGTTATAATTTTGTTTGATGAGTGGGGCTTGAAAATTCTCTTGAAAAATATGGTCATTTATTTCAGTTAATAAATCTACTATAATTTTTTTTTACTCATTATTGTACAGTACACATTAATAGCTCTGGTTCAGATTTTTCATGTTTGTTGTGGAAATTACCATCACTGTTGTATTTACTGCGATGAATGAAAATGTCACTTTGCGCCACCTGGCGGCCATTTTACGAATGACTTTGAAATGCAACTGATTTATTTTGGCCGCTGTTGCCTTTAAACGGCGGTATACGCGGCGAGATCGCCATTCCAATTTTGTAACCACTGTACTAAGGAGCAAATTCTAAGTTGGTTTATTCAGATTGCCTTGTATTATAATTAGCAAGTGTTGTAACGGAATATTCAAGGGCTCTTTCGAGTAAATCTCCCTGTATCCAAAGTCATCCGAAAGTCATCCCAGTGATTAAAACATTTCACTGCATATCATACTGTGTATGGCTGTGTACGTGACAAATAAAATTTGAGTAGAATATGGTTGAGATGGATGTTAGCGTTTTATAACCACAGATTAAGGTTTGTTATGAGCTATGTATGACTGGTAACCTTAACCTTAAGGCCTCCCGCACCGATCGGTGCATAGGGCAATGAGTGTTCTCCATTGTGTTCGATCGGCAGCCGCAGCTTCGGCTTCGTCCCATGTGAGGTTGACAACTCTCAGGTCTTTCACAAAGGTTCACCGCAAGTTAGCCCTTGGCTGCCCTTGTTTGCGTTTACCCCGGGTTGGCCGCCAGTGCATCGCCATTTTGGGTAGCCGGTGGTTAGGTAGACGTAGGACATGGCTGGCAAAGCGAAATCTGCGTTCATTGACAGTTGCGGAGAGGGGTCGAGTGTTAGCTCGACGATAGACCTCTTCATTCGTAATATGGTCCAGATAACTGATCCTCAGTATGCGTCGCAGGCACCGCTGATGGAAAACGTCTAGTTTCCGGGCAACAGCCGCTGTCATCTTCCACGTCGCCGTGGGCATTATGATGGAGTCAAGGATACGAAGTTTGACTTGGATAGAAAGTGACGGGGAGTTCCAGATGGGGCGGAAACGCGACAGACGCTTTGCCGATGCGACACGTGACGTCACGCGCTGTGTCCCCGTCCGAGCTGATTACACTACTGAGGTATGTGAATTCCATCACTTCTTCCACGCGATGTCCATTGATGACGACTGTTGTTCCAGGATCGCGGTGAGGTTATTGAGGGCGTATTGGGTCGGACCAAGTAGAACGATGACATCAGCGAAATCGAGATCGGCCAGAAGCTGTCCATCGGCCCAGGTAACACCCAGCATCGTTTGGTCGATTGAATGACGGCACACGAAATCGATAACCAGGAGAAAGAACATTGGCGATAGAACACAACCCTGCCGTACCCCTGTTTCTAAGTCGAAGAAGTCCGTCGTTCCCCTCTTCTGTCCGCACGCAGCACTGGGAGCCGTGGTAGAGGTTGCGAAAAAGATTGATGTAACAGGCCGGTATGCCGTACGTTCGGACAATCTTCCACAAGGTATCGCGATGGAGCGAGTCAAAGGCCTTGACAAAGTCCACAAAATTTAGCGAAAGACATTGCTGGTATTCTATTCTGCGCGGCGGCATTCGTCGATCAGTGTCCAGAATCGGCCCTGGATCCAGCACTCCTTGAAGGTGCCACGATGGCGACCAATCGTTGCCTCCGCAGAGGCGAGTGTATCCCGAAATTGCGCCCACTGTGACTCGAGGTCGTCAGAAACAGGTCGAAACGATTCTGGACTGCAACTTTGTAATGTTGGGCTACGGCCGGGTCCTGAAGGCGGGCGACATCAAACGGTTTTAGCCGTGGGGCCAGGGAGAACTGGCGCTTGAGGCGGATACGACAGGCTGCACAAAGGAGGAAGTGGTCGGTGCCAACGTCGGCGGCTCTATAGCTGCGCACATCGAGGAGGGACGACCGCCAGCATTTTGAGATACAAATGTAGTCGAGTTTGCTGCGTACGCCTTGAGCGCCGGGAGCTTTCCACGTTGCCTTGTGGATCTTTTTATGCACAAAGTAGGTGTTGCTGATCTCCATTCCGCACAGAAGGTCATAAGGCGCATACCGTTGTCCGTAGTTGCCGCCGCCAAACCGTGTGGGCCATTTATGTGCTCAAATGTTCACCTCTCAGGGCAGATTTGAGCGATGAAATCGCCAGCGAGGATGACAAGGTCATGCCGCGGGGTACGGCGAAGCTCGGTTGCCTGGTCCTCGTAGAAGGAGACCTTATCTGCGCCGGCGGCATCTTCTGTTGAAGCATAAGCTTGGATGAACGTCAACTTTGCGTGTGAACCTTGTAGGCACGCAGAGACAATTCTGTCGTCCCGAGTAGGGACGACGCTGCTTGGCGTGAAAGCATAATGCCAACCCCGCGGACGTGGTCGGTGGCGTGTCCGGAGTAGACAAAGGTCTTGCCGTCAATAGTCATCTTTCCACTGTCTGTCCATCGGGCCTCGGTGACACCAAGGATATCTAAACGGCATCGGTCGAATTCGTTCGCCAGTTGTGCCAACTTTCCAGTTTGAAAAAGAGTTCGGACGTTCCATGTCGCTAGTCGAGTTTTAGTTTTGGTGGTGAGCAGATGGCTTCGCATCAGGCTATGGACAGTCGCTTGACTTTGATCCATCGCCGTCATCAAGGATCGGCCGTTGCTACCGCCGCTATTTTTAACTTTAAGAGAATTTTTCGTTGTTTCCGTAGCAGTTAGATTTTTTACAGGGCGGGTTGCTGGCCCAACGGTGGAGTTGAATGACTGCTAAACAGAACATATATCCTTAAACAGATGTTGATGTGACAGGCCCATGAAAGGTCCTGCGGGATGTGAACATCGAGGTATCTGAAGCTGTCCACTCTCACCACTGGGCTCTCCTGCTTTGTTCACTATCCCACTATTAGCTTTGTTCACTAAAGTCCACTGTCAGCTCTTTTGTCTTGCTGATGTAAGTGGAACCATTATCTAGTGGAACTATTATCTAATAACTATAACAATAACTATAATAATACTATAATCGAACTATAATCACCTAAAGTTTATTTAATCGAACTATAGTCACCTAAAGTTTATTTTTCTTTGATGTATTTTCCTTTACCTATTTATTGTCCATTATGCGACTTAAAAGTCGCAGAGGGGGACTATGTAAGCATATTTAATCAATATATATTTAAGTAGGTAGAAATATAAATAAGAATTACAAATGCACCATTATAGCATTAACAGACAGGGGAAAGTCAGGAAAAGCAGAAAAGACAGGGGTACCCGAAACTTCAGCTAAGACTAAGGAGCATGACAGGTCGTAAAACATAGACATGATAAGGCGCCACTCTAGAACTGTATAAAAGGAGCGTGGTTTTCGCTGTGAAATTCAGTCTGACTTTGGCACTGCTTGTGATTTGATCTAGAGCATTGCTAAGCCTGGCTCACCTGGGTTCTTATTGCTGCAATAATAAACCTGACTTATTTCATCCAGCTCTGAGTGGCATCTGAAATCTTCTTTAATTATTCTTTAAATTCTCTTTGTAAGTAATTTGTTAACTGTTTGATATTTTAAATTCAAGGCAACTTCAACAAGGTGGAAGAATTATCTTCCACACTGACATTCAGGAGGAAGTTGTTCCTCTGGCACCAGTTCTCCAGATTCCTAATCTCCTCCTAGTGTTAAACGCTGAACTGTAGTCGACACGGAGCGTGAAGTGAAGGAGGTGTGAAATGACATCATCTGTTGAACTATTCGGATGGTATGCAAACTGTAGTGGATCCAGTGTGCCAGGTGAAGAAATGATGAAGTCTCTGACCAGCCGCACAAAGCAATTTATTACTACTGAAGTCAGGGCTACAGGGCGATAATCATTGAGGGAAGGATTCTTTGAAAAAATTATTGACTCTTTAAAGCATGTGGGGATTACCAACTGGGATAAAGAAAGGTTGAATATTTCTGTGTACACAGTGACCACCAATTGATCCATCCAGCGTGTGATCTCCCTTTGAGCCGGAACTTCCTGCTTGAGCCTTTTTTATATTTTGGCATGAGGAGGATGGTGTCATGGTTGAAATTCGCAAATGGTGGGGGGTGGGGGGGGATTGTGCCTTGTAGTCATCTTAGGATGTAGTGTAACAATGGCCCAGTGTCCTTTCACTGCTGGTGGGGCAGGTGATGTGCTACCAAAAGTTCAGCGTCCCGGTGTTGTGTCTGGTGCTGTGTAAATGCCTCATGCAGCTCGCATAAGGGTGTGTCCATATCCGCTTGTGGTGGAATATAAACGGTGCTAATTATGACTGATGTAAACTCCTGAGGAAGGTAAAAAGGATGACATTTGATGCTCAAAAGTTCCAGATTGGGTGTGCAGGAGCATGTGATAGGAACAATGCTATCACAGCTGTTGCACCAGCTTTTGTTCACCATTAAGCACACGCCACCTCCCCTTGACTTCCTTGACTCCTCTGTCTTGTCCATGTGGTGAACGAGAAGAATTCGTCGGCTGGATGGTGTGGCCCATACCGCTGGGCCAAGCAGAGATTGCAGTCCCAAATGTCTCTTTGGAACTTTACCCCGGACCTGAGTTCATTGAGCATGTTTTCCAATGACTGGACATTGGCGAGCAGGATTATACGCGGAGGTGAGCGGTGTGCACAGGCTTGCAGTCTGTTCCTGATGCCGGCTCGTTTTCCCTAGTGCCGCCGCTCCAGGTCGCATCCTTTGTTCAGGATCTCACTTGGCCAGCTTGGGTTAAAAACTTTGAATTGTTATATACAATACATTGTACCCCAATAGAAATAAAGAGTGTCTATCGTACCAAATGTACTCAATTGTGAATAATTTACCGGTTTAAAATTGCTGAAAATTACAATAAACTTGTACAATGAAGATTATAATAAGCAATAAACCACAAGATTCTCTTGTCTATCCCTACAAGCCTGCAGAAGAAAAACATGCATTCTTAATGGCCACATCTCTAACCTTACTCACTCTTGTCAATTTCTTCTGTAAACATCAGACGAATTCATCTACTTTTCACCACAAGGGCTACTAAGGTACGTCTTCAGTCCCATGTTATTTCAAGACTGGACTGTAACTTGCTCCTAGCAGGTCTTCTTTTTGCACCATTCATCCTTGTTTTCAACCTTACTAAGTTCTCCCAAACTACCCCACTTCTCCACTTCCTCCACTGGCTTCCTGCAGCTGCCCACATCAAATTAAAAACACTAATGCTCCAGCCATACCTCGCACTGCACCATGTTCCCTCCGATTCTCCACCACCAAAATTCTTCCCTTACCTCTAAAGATAAAGAGTCTATGGAGGCAGTTTGTGAAGGCATCAGTGTCACCTGTCAGTTACACCAGAGGAGTGTGAAAAGGGGTAATGTGGCATGTTAATGAAATCATGATCTGCTGCTTATAACAGGAAATCTAAAAAAAAAAGGGAAAAAAAAGGGTACACTCAGATTTTTTTATATAAATACATAAAATGTATATATAAATATGATTATGAACACCAATGCTCCAATCTCAACTGTTTCAAGCCCCTATAATAGAGCTATGTATGACTGTCATAATCTGATCAAAATTATTTAAAAAGATAGTGAAACTGGAGAGAAGATCAGAGTGTTTTGCTTGTGGAAGGGGATAAAATGTAAAGAAATAATTAAGGCAAAATTCTGCCCTGTGGCTATGACACTGTTTCAAAGCTGCATCTTCTCTGTTACTAAAAAAACGTACAGTATCAGTCAACTGCAGAGAGAGCATACGACATGTTAGTTAATGGACCAGTTACATACCACACACAATGTTTAACACTAGAAGCGCTGTGCTTTTAACGCGATTCACCGGTCATATGACCGTCTGTTGTTTTGAATGGGAAGCTGCCACTGACACACAATGATCGCACAATGATCGCTTTCACACAAAGCAAATAGTTTAGCTACAAGATCAACTTGCACTTGGACAATGCGCCTTTCTGATATGCGCCACATTGATAATCAGCGATATTTTTTTTTCATATTAAACTGAGAAAACCTACTACAGAGTCTCTAAGGGGACAAAGGAAGAGGGAAAAAAATGGCAGAAGAAAAAAAAACAAGTCATGTTTTGCATTATAACTTTAGATCCTGCTTTAGATGGAGCAGGAGCAGCGATTTAGTTCTGAACTCGCTTCCGTGAAATTATTGCTAAAATAATGTAATGACCCCTCCTGAGGATATAAAGCTTTATTATTGCTTTTGAATAAATCAGATCTACCACAGCAGATAATAAACTATGCTATGTCATAACCGAAGCAAACACCACGATTATGCCTCGTTTCATTCAGTATTGCTAGGCTACGGACCATGCGCCTAATCAGTAATCTTCACTTCACTTTTCTGTTTACCTCTGAGAACAAAAAGCTATATATAAAAAAAAAAATTTTTTATAACAGTACAAGAAGATAACAGTTTGGTCTGTGCAGTTAGTGCCCTTGTAGAGAATAAATAAATATTGGATAAAAGATTTCCTTGATGAAACAGGAATCAGGCAGGCTCTGACGGACAAGTAGCCAACAATTAACACCTCCCAACCCCTTCTCAAAAGATTTCCATAGTATTATTAGTAGTAGTACACTAACACTAATGTGTTAACACTAATGGTTAGTGATTGGTGCATGGGCATCAACTCGCACATTCTGTAATATTCCATTGTCATTCATATTGCCGTTGTTTTAGAGCTTTCGTTAGTTAGTAAGTAAGTAAGCAAATAAAAGATAAATGAATAAATTGCTTTTTTACGTGCACTTTTTTAAAATCTATTTCATGTTTTCCTAGGAAAGTAATTCACTCTTTCTTCTTAATTCATCTAAAACCCCCCTACAGTATTTGCCAACAGCGCACACAGTTTGATAAATTCACACATATCGTGAATGAAAGGTGAGAAGAGATTCCGCAGAATCTTCTGACAAAATGCTTGCTCTGAAGGACTACTCGACAAGAATATAGGGAATAAGAATCAAATTTACAGTTCCTTTTAATATTATTAATTTATTGTGTATATATCTTTATTCAGCAGTTTAGATTATATGAAAAATAACATGCCTACCAGCCCACTATTATTTTCTGTTCAAATTTAAAGATGCCTGCGCGTGTGTGCAAAAAGACGAACTACAACAAAGAATACAAAAGTGTATCTTTAATAGAGTTAGCCTAACACAATATTGTTTCAAATGCTGAAGCACTTCGAGGTGAACACCCACAGAACCCCTGTCCCTCTAACCTTTCATTTACGATAGGTGTGAAGTTATCAAACCGGTTTCGCTGATGGGGGAATTCGCAGAATTGAGGGATTTAAAACAAATTAACAGGACCGAGCAGACCTACATGAAAGGTGAGAAGTGGGATTGCAGTAACTGAGCACGCTGTCACGTTGTATACTGTATACTGTACAACACAAGATTCAGCCTTTTGATCAAAACGCTGCCTTTTGTAAAGTGAAAGTACGAGCCGCGGGTTTCGGCACGGCGACAAAACAGCTTTATTTCAGTCATAAATTCACAATCACATTCCAACTATTATTTCCAGCCATGGTCAAATAATGGATGAAATAATTAGTCAATTCTTCGTTGTACTCGGTCTGGCTTTTAGAGAAAATCCTTTCATGCGCCATCTGGCAGATATTCAATGAAGCACAACACATTTATTTAAAGTCCCGAATGTTGCTTGCGGCAAGTCGCGGCACGCCATGCGCCAAATTGCAGCATAGGAGCAAAATAGCTTTATACTGGCTTTTACTGGTGCGATTTTGAAAATGTAATAATGCTGGGTGATTAAGCTCCCAGATCTAGGAAAAGTCATGAAATGAAGGTCCTGGAATTTGATCGAGTGTGAACTATTTTGTTCCCCCATTGCGGTCAAATGACCGGTACTTGGCGCTTCTAGTGTTAAAAAAAGTATTCCACACTTTCGTGTTGCCTGAATACCATTTCCTCGCAATTTTTGGCCACTTAGAACTGATTTCCTACTCAAAGATGCTTTGTTAATACGGGCCCAGGGTTATTCAAATCCAGCCCTGGAGGGTCAGTGTCTATCAAAGCTCTGAGATTTTTCTGTTCAAACTCAGCTATTCAGCTAATCTATTAATTTGCCAGGCTCAGTGGGTATGTTTAAATGTTGATAAATTGCAAATTGTGATGGACACATGCCCTTCAGAACTGAATTTGAACAGCTCTTCTTTAGATAGTTCATTTATTATTTACATGCTTGTTTGATTCTTTTTTAATGTTAAGCTGACCCAGGTTTGACACCATACTCATATATTTAGTGTGTCTTAACATGTATTTTTACTAACTAGTAATAAAATTAAAGCTTGTTGTTTTTCCATTGGTTTGGAAGGTCCTGGTTATAGAAAAATAGCCCAGGTAAAAACAAACATAGCCCAAGGAGGTCCTGTAATTAGTTTTTTAAAAAATGCTTGTTAAGAGACTAAACACTTAACATTAACATATTTACCTTAAACATCTTATCACATGTACCTGCTCTCAATGAGAGAAATTTTTGAGATCTAATAATTTAGAATTAAATGCCATCCATCATCAGCTATCCTACTGTTGTGAGCTATCTCTCTGCATAAGTGTAAGCTGTAAAGCTGCAAAAACAATTGTGCCATGTTACAATCTGAAAAGATCACTCAGAGGGAAAAAATAGATTGTAGAGAAAATATTCCATGATTCAGTAAACTTTATGCTGGACTTTGGTATTCAACATTTTACTACAAAGGAGAATTGGGATATGTTTCTTTCTTTGCTTAGGAGTAGTAATAAATGTACTGTAGCAACACACATCCAGTATCCATGGAAAAAACATAAAATTGTTATTCAGAGGTAGATAATAGATTCTGCATACACTTAACTGTAAGAAGAAAAATGTGATTTCAGTGGAAGCTCAATGGACAGGCTTTGCTTGTCAGAAAGGGGGGGCGTGGCGTCCGTTGGTTCGCAGAGCCAGATCCAGATGCAGGTGCAGGATGAATGAGTGCGTGCACGTCAAGCCGGGAAATCCGCTGGCGTGGGGTCTGTACCGAGACGTGAAGGTAAGCCGCAGTAGAGAGAGCGCGCGTTGGGTCGTGAGCCGTCGGCGTGGTTTCTGTGCCGAGACGTGAAGATAAGCCGTAGTAGAGAGAGCGCGCGTTGGGTCGTGAGCCGTGAAATCCGTCAGCGAGGCAAACAAATCAGAATCGAAAGACGAGTAGAAGAGAAACAGAAAACGGAAAAGAACTTGGCAACGTGAAGGCTTATCAAAATAAAAGCGAGAGAATTGGTTCGTGATACACAATAATCTGGCAACGACATGGTGCACTGTGCTTCCTTATAAGCTAAGGGAAATCAGCGCTGAATGAGAAACCGGTGTGCAGGAGGGGCAGACCGGGGGCGTGGGAAGAGACATGACAGCGTGGGAAAACAAGGGTGTGTGATGAAGAGCATGATAGCGTGGGAACGGAAATGTCAAATGACAGGTGCAGTCTTAGATCAGCGCAAAGTTTTCATAGTGTTCTTGCCTTTTTTGGAATAATCCATGCTGTCGTTCATTTGTTTCTGTTTCATGAGGATTTGGGCACCTTACAGGTGCATTATGGTCATTTCTGTGACTTTCGCATACTGTACTCTATGTATATACAGCATACTATTGTGTTGATTGGCTCGGTTGGAAATCACATATAAGCACGCCAACCTTTAGGGAAAAAGCGCTAAATTCATCCACTAAAGTGCTGGCTTCTGTGATGTGATCTGGCACATACAGATCTGGCCTTTAAAAATTTACGTTTTCAGAAAAGGGATCCCACGACTTGCCGCGGCTTCCCGCGGGAAGCTGTGAAAATGCCCTTCATTACCTGTTGGGGGCAGTCGTGTTTCAGTCTGAAGTATTGTGTGTCTACTGAAGCCGAACATGTGATAGGCGCCCATTGACAGCAAGCGACAGAGCTCATAAATGTGTCAAGCTCAAACTGATATGTATTTATTCTTCATTTTTCTCTCTCCTTCAATGATAGTGCAGTCAAAGAAGTACCTTCTCCATTCAGAATTATTATTATTATTATTAGTAGTAGTAGTAGTTCTCCGAATTTATTATCGTTATTCTTATTATTCTTATTATTATTGTAACGCACCCGCGCGTGTGCAAAAAAACTACAAAGATGTATAATATATTAGCCTAAAACATTATTGTTAATGCGCTCTGAATATACACAGGCACTGGTCTGGCTCAGTGGTTAGGTGATTCGGCCACCATGCGGAAGACCCGGGTTCGATTCCCTGAAGTGCCCGTTTGTACTAAATGCATGTTTGCAATTGAGATTTTTTTCTTAAGCTATGTAACACATTAGCACTCACCTCACAGTTGCTATAATTTAATGATAATCATAAGCAAAAAGTGTTAAACAACGGATTCACATTTATTACATTTTCACCCAGAGCGGGATTCGAACCAGGTGGAAAGCTGCACAAATGCTTCAATTTCATTGGCTGTCACTGAGTGTCAGCTATTCATGCCTGGCCTGGTGTGGGCGCGGCTTAAATGTTGTTGTTGTTAGTCTTTCGGCTGCTCCCAGCAAGCGGTCGCCACAGCGGACACTTGGTCCGCACAACAACTTGGCACAGGTTTTACGTCGGATGCCCTTCATGACACAACCCTCCCATTTTATCCGAGCTTGGGACCGGCACTGCATCCAGTGGCTATGGGGCTTGGGCACTGGCTGTGGCGTGGCTTAAATAATAGTATAAAATTGTCCAGACCCTGGTTCGAATCCCGCTCTGGGTGAAAATGTAATAAATGTGAATCCTTTGTTTTACACTTTTTGCTTATGATTATCATTAAATTATAGCGACTGTGAGGTGAGTGCTAATGTGTTTCATAGCTCAAGAAAAAAAAATCTCAATTGCAAACATGCATTTTTAATAGCATGGTTATATCCAAAACTTGGTTTGTGGCTATTAAATAATATTTCACTTATTCAGCCGAAACACTTTGAATTGAAATTGCAATTAATTGTTACAATCTCCACACTCATTAATTTATTTTACTTCTCACTATACATTATTCACTTTTCTTAATAATGCATTCAGTAATTATTATATTTTAAACAAATATCGAAAAAACTCTTGGCAACAATAACATGGCAAAAAACTGAATGCTAAATTCTAAAAATTAATGATAATCATATATACAATTTACAAAAAAAGTATATTTAATAGTTTTGCCTTCTCATTTTACGGAAGAATGAATGTTTAAAATACTGGTGCTCCAGATGGCCAGTCCGCGACTGCATATTACTGTAGTAGTACACTAAAAAAATGCTGGGTTTCTGTAAACACATCGTTGGGTTGTTTATGCTGGGTCAAAATTCTGTGTTATTTCGGGTACTTTTATGACAAACGTTGGGTTGCTTTTGCTATGAATACTAAAAGTGCGGCATGATTAAGCTCAATGCAAAAAAAAAACGTTTTGTCCCTAGACCTTCTGTTCCGGTGTTTATGGGTGAACACGATGATTTAAGAATTTAATTAAACACTAATATATATACAAGTGGCATTTTAATTCAAATCCAACATTTTAATGGTTAGTGATAGGTGCATGGTCGTCAACTCGCACGTTCTGTGATATTCCATTGTCATTCATATTGCCGTAGTTTTTAGAGCCATTTACTAAAGCATTCGCTAGTTAGTAAGTAAGTAAACAAGTAAAAGATAAATGAATAAATAGCTTTGCGTAGTAAAAGTACCCTATCATGAGTCTTATATATATATATATATATATATATATATATATATATATATATATATATATATATATATAATGAAAATATTATGTATAAATAAAATATCATTTATATATTCGTGTTTAATAAAATTTTTAACATTTTAATGGTTAGTGATTGTTGCAGACATTCACACAATTTTGGGGGGAAGGGATTGGCTTGTACTGGCTGAGTTTGGAGGCCAGAGTTATTTTAAAAAAAGATTTTTTCATGAGACAATACAAAAAAAAAAATACAGAACATGTTAAACACATTTAAGAATAATAACTGCAGCAATAATAACAAAAAAAAACATTAATTATACAGTAACGAATAAAATATTAGGGAAAATGAACTATATATTTAAGATACACGAGAGGATTGAAATTAAGTATAAACCGTGAAAAGATACAAACCGGATTCCAAAAAAGTTGGGACACTAAACAAATTGTGAATAAAAACTGAATGCAATGATGTGGAGATGGCAAATGTCAATATTTTATTCAGAATAGAACATAGATGACAGATCAAAAGTTTAATCCGAGAAAATGTATAATTTTAAAGGAAAAATATGTTGATTCCAAATTTCACGGTGTCAACAAATCCCAAAAAAGTTGGGACAAGTAGCAATAAGAGGCTGGAAAAAGTAAATTTGAGCATAACGAAGAGCTGGAAGACCAATTAACAGTAATTAGGTTAATTGGCAGCATGATTGGGTATAAAAAGAGCTTCTCAGAGTGGCAGTGTCTCTCAGAAGCCAAGATGGGTAGAGGATCACCAATTCCCACAATGTTGAGCAGAAAGATAGTGGAGAAATATCAGAAAGGTGTTACCCAGCGAAAAAATTGCCAAGACTTTGCAGTTATCATCATCAACTGTGCATAATATCATCCGAAGATTCAGAGAATCTGGAACAATCTCTGAGCGTAAGGGTCAAGGGCGTAAAACCATACTGGATGCCCGTGATCTCCGGGCCCTTAAACGACACTGCACCACAAACAGGAATGCTACTGTAAAGGAAATCACAGAATGGGCTCAGGAATACTTCCAGAAACCATTGTCAGTGAACACAATCCACCGTGCCATCCTCCGTTGCCAGCTGAAACTCTACAGTGCAAAGAAGAAGCCATTTCTAAGCAAGATCCACAAGCACAGGCGTTTTCATTGGGCCAGGGATCATTTAAAATGGAGTGTGGCAAAATGGAAGACTGTTCTGTGGTCAGACGAGTCACGATTCGAACTTCTTGTTGGAAATGTGGGACGCCATGTCATCCGGACCAAAGAGGACAAGGACAACCCAAGTTGTTATCAACGCTCAGTTCATAAGCCTGCATCTCTGATGGTATGGGGTTGCATGAGTGTGTGTGGCATGGGCAGCTTGCATGTCTGGAAAGGCACCATCAATGCAGAAAAATATATTCAGGTTCTAGAACAATGTCTAGTCATCTCTTTCAGGGAAGACCCTGCATTTTTCAACAAGATGCCAGACCACATTCTGCATCAATCAGAACATCATGGCTGCATAGGAGAAGGATCCGGGTACTGAAATGGCCAGTCTGCACTCCAGATCTTTCCCCTATAGAGAACATTTGGTGCATCATAAAGAGGAAGGTGCGACAAAGAAGGCCCAAGACGATTGAACAGTTAGAGGCCTGTATTAGACAAGAATGGGAGAGCATTCCTATTTCTAAACTTGAGAAACTGGTCTCCTCGGTCCCCAGACGTCTGTTGAGTGTTGTAAGAAGAAGGGAAGATGCCACACAGTGGTGAAGATGGCCTTGTCCCAACTTTTTTGGGATTTGTTGACACTATGACATTTTGATTCACCATATTTTTCCCTTAAAATGATACATTTTATCAGTTTAAACTTTTGTTCCGTTATTTATGTTCTATTCTGAATAAAATATTGACATTTGCCATCTCCACATCATTGCATTCAGTTTTTATTCACAATTTGTTTAGTGTCCCAACTTTTTTGGAATCCGGTTTGTAAAAGATAATAAAAGATTATTAAACTAAATTAATTTAAGAGAGTTTAAAATTGAGGTCATTTGTAGAAGGAAAAGATGGAAATACAATTGTTCCTTTTTAATTCTCTGTTTATGTATAAAGTATTTTGCATGTAAAATAAAATAATTAACAACAAATTCAAGCGGTTTATTTTCCGCATTCTCATAATAAAAGATTATATCTTTAATAGTAAAGGAGTGAGATACATTAAGGTGGTTCAAGAGGTGGTCTTTTAAAAGAGTTAAGAATTTTTTTGTTTTCTCACACTCAAACAAATCAATCAGAGATTCATTTAACGTATCACAAAAAGAACATTTATCCTATATGAATAAAACAGTATTAGACACAAATATATGATATGGTAGTATATGCAATGAAAAAGCTATTTACACATGAGTGCTCAAATGTAAAGCAAACACAATTATTAATTTATTGTGTATATTTAACTTCATTCAGCCGTTTAAGTTATATGAAAAACAACGTGCCTACCAGCCTACTATTGTTTTCTGTTCCCATAATAATTTTTTCTCAGTATAAATAAATGTTTTGGGTTTTAAGAACTCCATCAAAAGAGCAAAGACAAACTTCTTCAAAAGGTCAGAAACCTCAATGGAGAATACTGCAGTATGACATGGTGTTAATTGCTCTGTGTGTGTGTGTGTGTGTGTGTGTGTGTGTGTGTGTGTGTGTGTGTGTGTGTGTGTGTGTGTGTGTGTTTTGGCGGGGGGAGGGGTATGTGAGTTAAACGGAGAAATGCAGGAGCGTGAGCGCGCGCGCGCACACACACACACCCCTCTCCATCCACAAATGCTTTAACATTTGACTTGTAAATCGTTGATTAAACCTATGAACACAGCTGTTCAGCATCAGTCCTAAACACAAGCACAGGGTCTGTTTTTGTCCTTAACTACAATACTTCAGTATGTTAATAATGAATTTATTTTGCTGAGTAAGGTAATAACCGACATTTAAAATAAACCAAACCAGTAAGTTAAGTAAGTGTTCCATATATTAAAGTACTGTGTATAACCAAGTACTCTATAGCAAACATTGCTACAGTTTACAGTAAAGAGTGGGGATTAGAAGGTGAATGAGGATACTCATTTACAAGACAAAAGACTGTCCGAGGTGTGAATCTCCGCTTTGCTCTTCGGTGTGTGTGTGTGTGTGTGTGTGTGTGTGTGTGTGTGTGTGTGTGTGTGTGTGTGTGTGTGTGTGTTCTAGGTTCCTAGGGGTGCATTCTTAAATTCAGTCTGTCTGAATCTTTATAAACGTCATGTTTGAGAAAACGACAACAACAATTAAACACTTGATCATTTGCGTCTGTGTTACTTTGTGCTTAAGAGACCCATTAGTGATGTGCGGGTCGGGTATTTTTCCAACCCGCGGGTCCCGCTTTCATGAAATGTCGAACAGGCTTTAGGTGGTCTGTAAACTAACACGCAAAGCAAAGGTCCACTTAGATCCATTTTTAGAAGTTGCACTTCAAATCCGAGAAAGGCGTCAACAGGCAGAAGTCTACATTTGAATGAGTTTCTAAAAACAGTGGCTATGCCACCACCATGTCCAATTGATCTGGGATTGCTGTAGAAGGAACAGTCAGAGGGGGTCAGCTCACCATGTCACCATTTTTTACCCAAGTTTCAGTCATAAACAAAATAATTCAAAATAAAAGATTTAACTACTTATTTTCCACCATAATTTGCAAATAGATTCTTTAAAAATCCTACAATGTGGTTTTCTGGATTTTTATAAAAATTTTGTCTCTCATAGTCGAGGTATACCTACGATGAAAATTACAGGCCTCTCTAATCTTTCAATTGGTGGCTGACTAAATATTTTTTGCCCCACTGTATAATATTTGTACTACAGATAACATTGTACCTAAGCCTTTTGAACAGATACCCCCAACACTCAACCACACAATAAATACATGTGTGTATATATACACATATACATACACACACAATAAAATAATGTTTCAAAAGCACTGTCTTTCGAATTGAAGTGTGGGGAACTTATTTTCCTGGCAGTCAGGAAAATCAGTTTCCCCCTCCCTACTACCTGTGGAAGTATCAGGGATGTCTGAAACTGATTCAGAAATACGTGTGCCCGTAGCAAAGATAAAATAGTGATCAGAATGTTTTTTGGTTTTTTTTAAAAAACACTTTCTTTTAAATTGAAGTATGGGGAACCTATTTTCCTGGGCATCAGGAAAATCTGTTTCCCCCTCCTTACTGGCTGTGGAAGTATTAGTGATAAAATAGTGATCATAATGTTTTTTTTTTTGTTTGTTTTTTTTTTAAACACTTTCTTTTAAATTGAAGTATGGGGAACCTATTTTCCTGGGCATCAGGAAAATCTGTTTCCCCCTCCTTACTGGCTGTGGAAGTATTAGGGAAGTATATGTCCACAGTATATGGCTGTGGAAGTATATGTCAGAAACTGACTCAAAGACATGTGTGCCTGTAGCAAAGGTAAAATAGTGATCAGAATGTTTAAAAAAAATTCTGTCTTTTAATTGAAGTGTGGGAAACATATTTTCCTGAGCATCAAGAATATCGGTTTCCCTCTTCCTACTGGCTTTGGAAGTATCAGGGATGTCTGAAATTGCCTCAGAGACATGTGTACATGGGGCAAAGGTAACACAATGCACAGAATGTTTTCAAAAACACTGTCTTTCAATTGAAGTATGGGAATCTTATTTTCCTGGGCATCGGGAAAATCTGTTTCCCCCTCCCTACTGGCTGTGAATGCATCAGGGATGTCTGAAACTGACTCAGAGATGTGTGACTGTAGCAAACATAAAATAGTGATCAGAATGGTTTAAAAAAAAAAACATTGTCTTTTAAATTAAAGTATGGGAAATGTATTTTCCTGGGCATCAGGAAAATCTGTTTGCCTATTCCTACTGGCTGTGGAAGTATCATGGATGTCTGAAATTGCTTCAGAGACATGTATACATGGGGGCAAAGGTAACACAATGCACAGAATGTTTTTTAAAAACAATGTCTTTCAATTGAAGTATGGGAAACATATTTTCCTGGGCATCAGGAAAATCAGTTTCCCTCTTCCTACTGGCTGTGGAAGTATCAGGGATGTCTGAAATGGCCTCAGACATGTGTGCTTAGTTAATACAGTGAGATTATTTATTTTTTAAAAAGACTATTTTTAACAAGGGACTCCTGGAAAACAATTCACCCAGTTAACATTTGTAATAAACTTCAAGTTTCCATACTTGGTGAAATTAAAGAAAAATAACCAATTCAGATACATTATATGTTGTTGTTGTTGTTGGTGTTTCGGCTGCTCCCGGCAAGGGGTCGCCACAGCGGAATATCCAGTCCACACTACAACTTGGCACAGGTTTTACGCCGGATGCCCTTCCTGACGCAACCCTCCCATTTTTATCCGGGCTTGGGACCGGCACTGTATCCAGTGGCTGGGGTGTGGGCACTGGCTGGAATCGAACCCGGGCCGTCCGCGAAACACCTACCACGGAGCCACCAGTGCCCTCGATACATTATTTAATGTAAAATGCTATTATAATTTGTGCTGTGCCAATTATGTATGTCTGTTTTATCATGGATATACATGGATTTCAGGATATCATGTTTCCCCATCATATGCGGTGCTTAGATAGACAGACAGACAGACAGACAGATAGATAGATAGATAGATGTGAATAAGATGAATAACTATGAGTGTGGTGTCCTACTGTATAATCGCTGTACCTGTGTGTTTGAAATGTACACCATAAATCTGGATGTTTTAGTGGGTTAAAAAAATGAGTATCGAAGTTATCACTCTACCCTTGAGTTACCTGCTATAATAAATTACAAAGTATAACCTTAAATATATTTAGAATGAACATCTATCATCACACAGCTAATGTACGTGAAATAAAAGTTGTCGAGATGTCAGTACTTGCCCAGCAAACCAGCCTTTTCCAGTGGTTTAAAACGTCTGAATTATCTTCAAATATACAAAAAAGCGAAAAGACACTCGATTATTTTGCATAGGTTATTTGTTTAATTCACAAAATTCGTAGAAACACTTTAAAACGAGAGAAAACCTGTTAAAATCCTCGTTCGCCTTCTCAGCGTTAGGTAGCGAGTGACGTCATGATTTTAATCTGCGCACGCACTGCGCGCGACCGGGGAAACATAGGGACACTGAATTTCCCGGAACACAGCTATAGATAAATTACAGATGTTTCTTTAAGGATTATTAAGGATGTTTTGAAAAATCAAATTCAAATTTTATTTGTCACAAACACAGTGCGATATGTAGTAAAATGTTTAGGTGAGGCTTGAACTCGGTATTGCTTCAGCTATACTGCACGCACTAACCGATTACACACAGCAGTTGCTCTTATAAACTCATGTGAATGACAATGGAATATAGAACGTGCGAGTTGACGACCATGTATGACCATGTATGACGACCAAATAGAAATATTTTTTCATATACATGTATACTTTTATATTACTTATTTTATAATGAAATTTTATTCATTTTTCATCATAAATAATATTTATTTGTATTATATATAAATGTTTATTTGCCTATTTGCAAATATAATAAAAATCTAATATATTTGATAGTGATTCCCTGGCTGGGAATTGAACCCGGGTCTACCGCATCACAGGCGAATTACCTACCACTGAGCCACACCAGTGCCCGTGTATAGTTTGATAAAAACGCTACACTTTTACAAAAGACGAACAGCTTTATTTCAGTCATAAATTCACAATCACTTCACATTCCTGCTATTATTTCCAGCCGTTGCTAAATAATGGATGAAAAAATTATTCAATGCTGGACACAAACGGCAAATATGATGATTATTATAAAAAGCCCGAAGAACGTCTTATTCATAAAATAATATTTACTTAATATGATAATATATATTGTTCATTCATGTCCAGTGGCGGTTCTACACTGAATTGCTCCTCGGGCGAGACTTCTTCCCGGCGCCTCCCCCCCGTCAGCGCCACTTGGTCCGGCTTTTAGATAAAGTCCTTCCATGCGCCATCTGGCGGATATTCAGTGAAGCACAACACATTTATTTAAATTCCCGAATGTTTCTTACGAGAAGTCGTGGGAAGCCGCACGCTAAATTGAGGGATCTCGAGAGAAAACATGCGCATTCTTAACGGCCACATCTGTAAATGCTCAGAAGATCCCTTTAATTTATGGTTCAGGTTTACCTTCAGACAAACATCAATGTACTGGCAAAGACGAATTAAATTCTGTTCAGCCATTTTTATGTGTGAGATCCTCCAATGTAGGAAATGTAAATATATCATTGAAAGCATGAGCTCTGATCAATGTACACACAAAACCTTTATTTTATTTACACACACACACACACACACACACACACACACACACACACACACACACACACACACACAGTGTTTGCACAAATATTCCAAAACCACTGTATTTATTTTCTTTTAAATAAATGTTGTTGACTTTGATCTCTCTCCCCCCCCTCCCCCCTTCTCTCTTCGCCCCTGCAGACAACCGTCGAACTGGTTTGGAAAGGTCACGCTCACGGCATAACACAAACACTATGGGACGATAACTGCAGTCAGTCTGTGAATCTAGGCCAAGTGCCAAATATCCAGGATTGGATGCACAATGGAGGCAAAATATGCATAGTGCAGTTTTGTGCCTGAAGAATCCTCACAAAACATTACACACAAAAATAAAAAACAATCTTCAAAAGTAAGGACTCAAGCAGCTTCACAGGATCATTACTTTTACACTGCCTTACGTGTGTAACCTGTGTTGTCCTTGTTTTCTGTCATTGTGCATATACAGTGGTGTGAAAAACTATTTGCCCCCCTCCTGATTTCTTATTCTTTTGCATGTTTGTCACACAAAATGTTTCTGATCATCAAACACATTTAACTATTAGTCAAAGATAACACAAGTAAACACAAAATGCAGTTTTTAAATGAGGGGTTTTATTATTTAGGGAGAAAAAAAATCCAAACCTACATGGCCCTGTGTGAAAAAGTAATTGCCCCCTGAACCTAATAACTGGTTGGGCCACCCTTAGCAGCAATAACTGCAATCAAGCGTTTGCGATAACTTGCAACGAGTCTTTTACAGCGCTCTGGAGGAATTTTGGCCCACTCATCTTTGCAGAATTGTTGTAATTCAGCTTTATTTGAGGGTTTTCTAGCATGAACCGCCTTTTTAAGGTCATGCCACAACATCTCAATATGATTCAGGTCAGGACTTTGACTAGGCCACTTGACTTTTGCTTAAAAGTGGTTTGCGCCTTGGAAATCTGCCATGCAGGCCATTTTTGCCCAGTCTCTTTCTTATGGTGGAGTCGTGAACACTGACCTTAATTGAGGTAAGTGAGGCCTGCAGTTCTTTAGATGTTGTCCTGGGGTCTTTTGTGGCCTCTCGGATGAGTTGTCTCTGCGCTCTTGGGGTAATTTTGGTCGGCCAGCCACTCCTGGGAAGGTTCACCACTGTTACATGTTTTTGCCATTTGTGGATAATGGCTCTCACTGTGGTTCGCTGGAGTCCCAAAGCTTTAGAAATGGCTTTATAACCTTTACCAGACTGATAGATCTCAATTACTTTTGTTCTCATTTGTTCCTGAATTTCTTTGGATCTTGGCATGATGTCTAGCTTTTGAGGTGCTTTTGGTCTATTTCTCTGTGTCAGGTAGCTCCTATTTAAGTGATTTCTTGATTGAAACAGGTGTGGCAGTAATCAGGCCTGGGGGTGACTACAGAAATTGAACTCAGGTGTGATAAACCACAGTTAAGTTATTTTTTAACAAGGGGAGCAATCACTCAAACCGGGCCATGTAGATTTGGAGGGTTTTTTTCTCCCTTAATAACGTAAACTTTCATTTAAAAACTGCATTTTGTGTTCAATTATGTTATCTTTGACTAATAGTTAATGGTTTTTGATGAGCAGAAACATTTAAGTGTGACAAACATGCAAAAGAATAAGAAATCAGGAAGGGGACAAATAGTTTTTCACACCACTGTATATATATACAGTACATATATCTAAACACACACAGTGCTGATCATTATTATTGGCACCCCTGGTTAAGATGTGTTCTTAAGCTTCTAATAAATTTATTTTTTATTGCAGAAGCATAATCTCACACGGAAAATTGTCGAAAAATCTAACCTTTATCTCAAGTGAATAAAAAAAAAAAATCCATGACTAAAAAAAGAATTCTTTTTTATAAAATCACCCTGGACAGAATTATTGGCACCCCTAACAATTCAGATAAAATAAATGTAATTGGAGCATTTTTGTAATTTTTACTGTAGTTTATAAATTTGATCAGAGATTCTAGGAATGTTTAATTAATAATTCATGACTTCCTGTTTGCCTGTGATATAAATATGACGTGACACAGAGGCCTATTTCTCTTATCCACTCTTCAACATGGGAAAGACAAGTGAACACCCCATTCAAGTAAGGCAGATGAGTGTCGACATTCATAAGTCAGAAAATGGCTACAATAAAATAGCCACTCGCCTAAAGTTGCCCATATCTACAGTCAGAGGAATCGTTAAGAAGTTTAAAACAACTGGAACAGTGACGAACAAGGCTGGACGAGGACAGTTTATTTTGCGACCACGCACAGTGAGGATGATAGTAAGAGAAGTAAAAAAAAAATCTCCAAACCTCACTGTTAGAACTGCATCAAAAAGCAACCATCAGACATAAACGTCTGGAGTTTACTGAGGCTCCAACTGGCACTGTGTGCTGTGGTCAGATGAAACTAAGAGCAAACACTGTCTGGGTCTGAAACAAAAGAAAAAAGTATGTGGAAAAGCACCTTTTGCCCACTGTGAAGTATAGTCCTGTGGAGCATCCATGATACTGTGTGGCCTGTTTCTCTTCCCAAGGCCCTTAGAACCTTGTTCAGTTATTACAGCTTCTATTTTTCAAACTGTCTTAACACTTTCCATTTAAGTCTACTGTTCCCCAGTCACTACTGTGCATGTATGAACATGTTACATCAGTTCATTTGTTACTGTGGTGTGAGCAAAAATGGATGCCCCAGTTGTGATATGAGCAGAAGAAGAGCAGCTTTTTCTTTTTTTTTGTATATACATGGTGCCATAATTTTTTTTAACACTTTGTGCACAGTATGGAGAACGTGTTTTGGATCTCTGCAAACAAAACTTTAACTGATAATCTAAGGAACGTGAAAGTTTCTTAAAAAGAATCATTACTGATGACAAGACATGAATTGGTTACTTGAGCCTGAGTGGAAACAACAGGCTATGGAGTGGAAACATCCTCAATTGCAGACCAAGGAAAAGTTAAAAAGTCACTAATTAGCTGGAAAATTTATGTTTACAGTTTTTTTTTTTTAACAGTTTCAAGGGTCAGTATTGCAACATTATCAGGTTCATCAGTCAACAGTGCTCAATGCAGTGAGATGCTTATCAATCAGCTGAAGCCTAAACTTCGAATTGAATGCAGGGGACCGCAATCCAAGGGCATTGTGATCTTGCATGATAATACATGTCCCCACGCTGTTGACACTTTGCAAAAAATTTTCTTTTGAGGTGTGAAACCATACTTCCTATAATCCTGATCTTGATCCATCAGATTTTTCCAAGTTTGGTCCCCTGAATATATATATATATATATATATATATATATATATATATATATATATATATATATATATATATATATATATATATAGTCATTTAATTTAAAAAGCGCAACTAAGTCTATATGCAACCCCAAAAAATTCACCTTATGTGAATTTCAACAGAAATATTTCGAGCATTCTATGTTTCAATTTCACTGATTATGACTTCAACATATTAGAATATTTCATAGATTTTTGAGTAAATTACTATTCATACTATTTATTTTACACCATATAAAATATAGTTTGGATTACCTATGAAAAAGTATATAATAGCAAACGGGGAAAAACAATGCAGACCTTTTGCTTCCATCTATGAAGCAGAAACAGAGCAAATACTGCATTGTTTTATCTGTTTTCATAATCCGCTTCTCAATTTTTGCTCTACAGAATTTCTCCTCTTTTGCTGTTTAACCATCCTTCCTTCTTCCATCTGTCAGCTGTCACGTCATTTAAACTATCAAATACAATGTTTTTTCCATAATGTAATCAACATGTCTAACTATAGTAATTGCTGTTTTAATCTGATATTACTGTATGTCTGATGTGTATTAGAATGTTTTAGCTTTCTAGAGTTTATATTCTCAGACAGCTAGTATGTTTCATTATAGCTAAAGAAAAGAAATCCAAATAAATATGCCTAATAAAATCAGTAAAGTTAAGGTTTAAAACACCTTGCATATGTATTCATCTGCATTTATATTTTTTATATTTTTTAGTGCTGCAGCCTGGCATTTAAATTGACTTAAAAAAATTTCCCTACTTGATTTACGAATTATATCTTACTATTGCTTGTATAGATATTTTATTGACAATATTAATGAAAATAAATCTGTTCAGAGTTAAAGGAAAAGTAGAATGAGCCAAAGAACTCTAGCTATCGTAAAAGAAACTGAGCATGTCATAAGTATTCACCTCCTGAATCTTCCACCTTTGAGTGCCGTTAGATATGCTTTTGGGTATGACTTAATATGCACATCTGGATGCTGATATTTTCCCTTTGTTGTTATTTTTCTATCTGTGACAGCTTGGTTTAAATAGAGACAATTTCTAAGGGTCCTTTCACGCCTATAGTACGCTTTAGTACGCACCAGTCAGAAAAATGTTACAATGTATTAAACAGACGTGGGTACGATTTGCTTTCACATATGCAGAGTTCTAAACGAACCAAACTAGACCGTGAAGCCCATCGGCACCGGAAACAGACTATTTTCAGAAAATCGCGCCACTTTCAATAATCATGGAGGAACAGCTTTGATTTGCGCTCATGGCGCTGATCCTCACGCATTAAATTGTACGTGCAAATCATTATTTTCAGATAATTAATTTCGAACACGATTCGCGGCTGTGACTCCAAACCAGCTCCCTGGTTTTCATCTCGCCGATGGCGCATTGCTGCTGTCCCCATGCTTCTCTGTATAAATGGTCTTCTCAGACTTTTGGGTTCATTTTTTATTAAATATTAGTTTATTATTCTATAAAGCTCAGCAATGTTGAGTGTCTGGGCTATGGCTGTCATATGAACAACTTCTGTTATATGAGCTGTGCTGCTTTCCACTTTCTTTAGAGTTACCATTTGCTTCTTGGTTGCCCCTGGTTGCTTTCTTACTGAGTCCCTTTTTATGCTCTCTGGATATGCTCTCCATTATTAGTTGAGGATTCAAATTTCTTGTTCAAGACAGTGGAAGATTGGCAGTACTGTGAATTGAGCTCACAATCTTCCGATCATTAGTCCAACTGCTTAACCACTTACCTTCTATTAATATCATGGGTCTCTGTGTTGATTCCTTCTCTGTAATAATTCTGTTTAACATTCCTTCAGTTTGTTTCTTGATGATATTGGTTGACAGCATTATCCTTCATGTCCATTCAAAAGCTCACATACATATTCAGTAGGTTTAGGGGCAGGTGGCCAAATATTTGATTAAATGTTAAATAATAAATGTCAGAATGCCCCACTCTATAACAGATACATGTTTTTTTTCTTAAATTAGCAACCTATCTGTACACATTTCTTTACCAAAATACCTAAACTTAACTTTGCCATACTGTGTAAATATACTCAGCAAAAAAAGAAACGTCCTCTGACTTTCAACTGTTTTTACTTTCAGTAAACTTCATGTGTAAATATTTGTATGAACACTAAAAGAGTCAACACCATAAGACATAAACTAAAAATGTTTTACAATGTGTCCCTGAATAAAGGGAGGCTCAAAATCAAAAGTACCAGTCAGTATCTGGTGTGTCCACCAGCTGCTTGAAGTACTGCAGTGCATCTCCTCCTCATGGACTGGACCAGATTTGTCAGTTCTTGCTGTGAGATGGAGGGATTGTGTGTTCCTGGTGTGACTTGGGCAGTTGTTGTGGCCATCGGGTACCTGTCACGTAGGTGTGATATTCGGATGTACCCATCCTGTGCAAGGGTTGTTACACGTGGTTTTCCACTGCAAGGATGATCAGCTGTCCTTCCTGTCTCCCTGTAGCGCTGTCTTAGGCGTCTCACAGTGCGGACATGGCAGTTTATTGCCCTAGCCACATCAGCAGTCCTCATGCCTCCCTGCAGCATGCCTAATGCACGTTCACGCAGATGAGCAGGGACCCTGGGCATCTTTCTTTGGGTGTTTTTCACAGTCGGTAGACAAGTCTCTTTAGTGTCCTGCGTTTTTAGAACTGTGACCTTAAATGCCTACTTTCTGTAAGCTGTTAAGGTCTTAACGACCATTCTACAGGTGCATGTTCATGCATTCATTCATTCATTCATTTTCTATACCACTTAATCCTGTGTTCAGGGTCGCGGGGACCCGGAGCCTATCCCAGGAGACTTCGGGCACTAGGCAGGGTGCCAATCCATCGCAGGGCACACACACTCACACACCCAATCACACACTACGGGCAATTTAGGAATGCCAATTAGCCTAACCTGCATATCTTTGGACTGTGGGAGGAAACCGGAGTACCCGGAGGAAACCCACCAAGCACGGGGATAACATGCAAACTCCATGCACACAGAGACGGGAATCGAGCCTGGCCGGGGAATCGAACCCAGACCCTGGAGGTGCAAGGCGACAGTGCTAACCACTACACCAACGCGCCGCCATGTTAATTAATTGATTATGGTTAATTGAACATGAATGGAAAACATTATTTAAATCCTTTACAATGAAGATCTGTAAAGATCAATTTTTACATTATTGTTGAAATACACAGTCCTGAAAAAGGGGCGTTTCTTTTTTTGCTGAGTATATGTCATTTCCCCCTAATCATTTATTGTTCAATTCAGGTGATGCTCTTGACATGTTTACTTGTAACTGATGGTCTTGCAACTTGTATTCCAATTTTATGCCAGTCACCAATTTCACATCTGTTTGTTCAAATTTAGACTAAAATTAAATCTAGATGTCTAAAATGAACTTCAACTGGCACACTGTACTGCTGAATACGCTATAGCAGGGGTTCTCAAAATTAATATTCAAAGGTCCGAATCTGATTTCTTTTTAAGATCAAAGGTCCGGATAAGATTTGTGATAAGCAAATTAATTAGATTAAACTTGTTTATAACTTACAAGCAACATACCTTTATGTTTAAGGTAGTCTGAAACAAAATCTCACTGTTTGACAGCAACCAGATTCTTAAAACAAAGCACCACTAACTTTAAACCTACATAAACCACATGTCAGAAAATTAAAAAAATCCAAGTTAGTACAAAATAAATTGTTTTGTGAACCTAAGTAACGTCAATCCTTAACATTAAAAAGTTTTTAACTGCAAAGAAAAAAAATCATTCATTGATTTTCATACCTAAACAAACTAAATAAGCAACGTGTATTTGTTTTGATGCCTGAATAAACTAATTGACCTTAACATCACTTGATGAAAACACTGACCTTTTCTTTGCATATTGGGATATGCCTGCGTGAATGTCTGTTAACCGCTAGGTAAACTCAATAATTTTGAATAGGCACCTGTTAGCCAGCCCTTCAGCTCTGTCACTTGATGTTAAACACCATACACTCGCAGGCTGTCAACATTTCCATGACAACAATTTCAAACAAGGAAGCAATTATATTTAACCTTAATCTTGGGGCAGGATCTCTGTAATGATGTACAAACTGTGGGTATGACACATTTTTTTAAAGTAGGAACCATACACTATACACTACATACACTAAATTGCATTCCTAATACAAGGTGTTAGCTGGGACCAGATTGAATTGCTGTGCGGTCCAGAGTCTGGATTTTGAGAAACCCTGAACTATAGTATTTTTTGTTTTTCCTTTAGTTTTTTTGTTTTGATTCATATATGTATTTTTGTGTATTTTAAAGCTATAAATTGTGCACACATTTTTGTACAATGTTCTTATATCACAGAAGTGAATATCATTTAAAATAGTACACTTTCTTAGTTTATTATTTGCATTGTGTATTTTCATTTAACCCTCTCAAGGCAGGCGTTGCAGATTTGCAACTAGATTTGCAACTACCTAAACAATGTAACAAAGTGCTTTTCAGTGGCAGAACAACAACAAAAACAACATGGGATTCAAATCCAATAACTCATATCCTCAAAACTTAATTTGAGCCTGAAAGGGTTAATGCCATGTAATATATAATTCAATTCAATTCAATTTATTTGTATAGCGCTTTTAACAATTGACATTGTCGCAAAGCAGCTTTACACAATCAAAATAATTATTTAAGTTTGTATGAAATGTGAATGTGTATGAATTAAAATGATAAGATTGAAACATAATTAAAAACATCAGAAAATGTTAAGTGACTAAAATGAGTCATTGCCTTTTTGTTATTATTTAGAAAGCATAGTTGATGGTGTACATATACACTGCTCACCCATAACATGACCACTGACAGGTGAAGTGAATAACATTGACTATTGTAAGGATTTCTTGTTTTTGCTAGACCCCGTCTAGTCAGTGCTCAGCCTGTATTTTGCTTCCCGCCTGGTACCAGGGAACCCCTCAATAATACACAAGTCCGTGCTCAGTGAGACGTTCCAAGTTTATTGTGGGAGAGAGCAGTATATATACGCACACACACACAAAGAACCAAAGAAAGTGTGGGTGCAGGAGTGTTTACATTTGAGTAGGAATGTTTAGAAAAGATAAGGTAAAGAAGAACATAAAATTGGGAGTAGCTCTGCATTTACAAGCGTTTAACAGTTTTACGACCTTTAACACAAACTACTATAGGATGTGTTTATTGAAAGTGCAGCTTGTGTCGAGGTAAGAGAAAGAAGTAACATTCTGTTCTCACGCACACAGAATATCATAAAACATACTAAAAATCAAATATTCCCTACAGTTCCCCCCTTTTATTCATAAGAAATAATTGAATAAAACTCAGAGCTTTCAAGAAGTCGCCGGCGGATAATAGGTCATCGGACACGGCGCAGGAACATAACCTGAAACATACTTATACAAAAGATTTTGCACACAGCGAAGAATGCATGGACCTAAAAGACACAACAGGTCTGAATCATTGGTATATCGCTTAGCGGTCCAATTAGCAAATCGCCTAAAAACATTATCATGTGGATGAGGTTGCACTATGCACAACAATCTCTCATTCAAGATTAAGAAGACAAAAAGAAACTTCATTCTAAGGCAGGAGAGGTTACCACCATACTCCAAGTGCTGTTCTATAAACTCTACAGAATGAAGTGTGACCAAAAGAATACACAGAAATATAACAGGTTGAGTGTAAACCTGTGTGTGTGAAAAATCTTGTTCACAATGTCAAACATATAAATAACTACTAGTGGTGAACTATTGCCTTTCTTGACGCTACAGTGCTCAGAGTGCGGGCATGCCCAATCTGCACTCGTCCCACCTTACGAGGCGCTAAGACACCACCAGGAATGGTAAACTAATAGCAATAGTGAAGTCGTCCCGTGGCAACCCAAGACAATCCCTCTGTGTCACGTCACGGGTTGGTCATCACTGCAGCACGTCTTCAGTCTAGGAAACAAAAAAATCACAGAGAAAGAAAGATAATAATACACAAACATTTATTCATCCTTTGATCTCACGCCGACAGGACATCTCTTCAGCCTAGTAGCATGGATCCACTGTGGAAAAAGATCAGTTAGGACAGCAGTATGAGTAATTGCGATTATTTTTGCTGGTCCGTCATATTTACAATCTCCCAGTTTTCTGGGGGTCAAAGATCTTACCAGAACAGTGTCTCCCACATTAAAAGGATGTGTGGGTTTTGTTGAGGGTACTGGAGTCACATTAGCAATTCGTTCATAATGTTTGTTCAGAGTATCTATTAGAGCAGCAGAATATTCAGCAATATGTACATCAAGATCAGTTGTTCCTATCGCGGGTTTACCTTTCCTCCATGGCACGGGAAAAGGTCTGCCAAATATAATTTCATGTGGTGACATGTGCACATCTTTTCTTGGTGTCATTCTCATTTCAGCTAGAACAGCAGGTAACAGATCAACCCAGGTTTTACTCCCCATAGTTTGCATTGCTTTAGTCAGTTTTTCTTTCAGTGTCCTATTTGTTCTTTCTACTATACCTGATGACTGTGGATGATAAGGAATGTGAAAATGCCAGGACAGTGAAAGATATTTACACAAAATCTGTGTTACCTGTGATGTAAAAGGTGTTCCTTTATCCGAGTCAATAGCATGAGGAACGCCATAACGAGGTATTATTTCTTTCGCTAAGACTCAGGTCACCACCTTTGCATTCTCTCGAGCACACGGGAAAGCTTCCACCCACCTTGAAAACTTGTCTACCAAAACCAGAAGATATTTGAATGGGCCACATGCAGGCATATGTGTAAAATCAATTTGCCACTCTGCAAACGGAGCAGTAGGTAAAGGAAGACTTTCGTGTTTACCTAAACCCTTTGTCACATTATTCTGAGCACACACCAAACATCTAGATATTAATAAATATATTGTTCCAAGCAGGTTAGCTATGCAAAAGAGTTTTTTCATATCTTCCTTAACCCCCCTTCGTGCACGATGTGTAACACCGTGGAACTCGCGCACGAGGAACGGAAGACAATGAGATGGCAGGCACAAACGGCCATCAGCACAATACCATAAACCATCAGAAGCAACGTAGGCACCTGAGCTTGCCAAAAAGAGTCATGATCTGTGTCTATTAGCGTGTCGTCCTGTGCATTGATCAAGCGTGCCAGAGCATATCCGAGGGTGTCAAAAGAAGAGGTGGTTTTTATCACTAAGTTACTTGTAGAACACAGGATAATCTCATACCCAGACCGTCTCTGAGCCGTCATGTGTTGTGTTTGAATGTTCTGCAGCACTTGTTTAACCTGATGTGGAGAATACAAAATTAAAGGATTAGAGAGAACAATCTTTTCAGCATCTTGTACCATCACCGCACAGGCGGCCACAGCCCTGAGACAGGCAGGCAAACCTTGTGCCACAGCATCTAAAGTTTTAGATAAGAAAGCACATGGTCTCATCCCCCCCCCCCCCCCATGCTCCTGTGCCAATACAGCAGAAGCGGTGCCCCCGTGCTCACACGCATATAGATGGAACGGTTTTTGATAGTTAGGCAGGCCCAGTGCTGGAGCAGAACATAGGGCCTTTTTCAGTTCCTTGTATGCCTCAATCATGTCAGCAGTCCATGTCAGAGGCTGTTGGAGCGGATCATTGTGTGAGATGGCTGTCCTGATGCGTTTATCGTAGAATGAGCAGTCAGGAATCCACTGACGACAGTAGTTGATCAGTCCCAAGAAAGCCATGAGAGCATGTTTAGTGCTGGGACGTTTAGTGTCGAGAATAACCTGGATTCGTTCCTTTGAGAGCCCTCTTTGGCCTTGGGAGAGTTCAAAACCCAGGTATTTTACAGTGTCTCTGCAAAACTGTAATTTTGTCTTTGATACCTTGAAACCCTTCTGTGCCAGGTGTTTCAGGAGACAAATGGTGGCTTCTTCGCAGACGGCAGGCGAAGCGGCAGACACCAGTAGATCATCCGCGTAAGATAGGACAACAGAATCAATGGGGAGAGTTAGATCACCAAGTGCATCTCTTATTACAGCCGAAAAAACAGCCGGTGAGTCAACACAACCCTGCGGAAGACGAGACCAGGTGAACTGCCGCCCCCTGTGGGTGAAGGCGAACAATGGCTGTGTCTGCTCTTCCACAGGAACACTGAAGAAGGCAGAGCAAAGGTCGATAACAGAGAAATGCGAATGATGACAAGGTATAGAGCAGATGATGGACAGCACATCAGGCACAACAGGTGCTACAGGGACAATTATGTCATTTATTTTTCTCAAATCTTGTGTAAATCTCCACGTACCATCAGGTTTCAGTACTGGATTAACAGGTGTGTTATAAGAACTTACACATGGTTTAATAACACCCTGCTTGAGCAATGAGCTTAAAATTTCATCTATTCCTGAGGCCTTGGCCTCGGAGAGTGGATATTGTTTGATGTACACAGGTTGCAAATGTTTTAATTTAGCTTCATAAGGAACACAGTGTACTAACCCCACCTCATCCTTATGTTCAGCCCACAGACTGCTCGGCACACATTGAAGGGCAGCAGGAATAGAGCTGTTCTGTGAAGAAAGGAAACAATTATTTACACGCATATTTGTGAGGTGGGAAAAAGGAACTGAATCAGGCACTTGAGTTTTGTGCCTTGAGGCAAGTGAGTTTTGTGCCAGAAAAAGTCAAGGACATGTGTAATCTGCTCATTAAATCGCGTCCTAGCAGATTAAAAGGACAATCAGGCATACAGACAAAACGATGAGAGAGATGAATTCCCTTATCTAAAGGACATGTTACAGTTACATGAGGAGTGAAATAATTTCGTTGAGCAACCCCTTCAATTCCCACAGAGCTGATACTTTTATTCGAGAGCGGTCCCTCATAATCACGACCTAAAGACGACATTGTAGCTCCCGTATCCACCAAAAAAGAGAATACAGAACCATCTATACACAATTCTATAAAGGGCAACTCATTAACCTGAGGTGACTCGAAAGTACAAAGTAACATCGCGGGGCTAGAACTCTGCGGGCATCCCTATGCATCATATGCTCCTACCTGCATCCCTGAGAAGGGATTGGGTCTATATTGCTGCTGCTGTTGTTGTGGTTGTACTCGCTGTGGTGGCTGCTGTGAAGGATTAGGAGAAAACACTTTATTAGCATCATGCCACTGATCATCATTCAATCGATTGTACACATTCTGTCCACTACGTCCCTCATCAAGGGTCTTCGTGCGACATTCACGAGCCCAATGACCTTCTTTATAACAATAATAACAATAACCAGATCTACGGGGTGCACTCTAACCCTGCAGACCTCCTCTACCTCTTCCACAGCCTCCTCGGCCTCCTCTACCCCCCTTTTTTCCACCTCTGTGTCCTTCACTCTCCACAAACAAACATGCCACTTGTCTGTTTTCTAAAATACCGTCTCCTTCCAGTGTTCTCACACGCTCACCTAATTTTTTAATAGTCGTTGTAGAACGGTCTGACAATTGAAACTTTAAAATCTTTATGATTTCTGGTCGACAATTATTCAAGAATGTGGTAAGGAAAAGTGGGTTAGGGTTTTCTTCAGGGAGGGGCATACCACCCAAAAGGGTCCAGGTCTCTCGAAACCTCTCCAGAAACCTGGATGTGGTCTCACTCTTTTCTTGTTTACAATTAGTTACCTGTGACAGATCCTGACTAGCTTGTTGACGTGCAAGAAGATAAGTAGTTAGCTCATCTTTTAAAAGTTTCATAGCCTCATTAGAATTACCCCAAAGAAAATCATATTGCTTCTTTTTTCGTCTCCCCCCTCCCTCTACGTCTTCATGTTTCACCACTACAGTCCATCTGTCTTTTTCAGGATCTAAACATTTTATCGTCTTTATCAAATCAGCCTCATCGTACCCATCTCCCAAAACCGATTGCAAAATAAAGCGATAATCCGCACCCACGAGCTGACAGTGCCTGGAAGCCTTTATCAGCATATCAACAAAATGCAAAGGTTTGTTGGGAGAAGGGAGCATCTTAATAATGTCCTTCAGCATGCTTACGGATGGTGGAAGGATTTTTGGACCCTTTGGTCCCATAGAGAAAACAAACGCAGTGTTTTCTTGTCGAGGTTTGGGGCGAGACCTCTCATCCGGACCTTCATCGTCCGAGTTATCAAAATCCTCACCATCAGTATCCTTGGGATCATCCGAAAGAGGGCTGTCAGGACCTTCTTGGGAGTCTTTCCCTTTCCTGAGGCACACACTTCCGACGAAGGTGAGCACGGTTTTGTGGGTACGGGAGAGACAGGCACAGATGGGCAGCTCACAAAAGGATTAGTGGGATTCAAATTAGGATAAATTTTCTCAATTATTTGTTGGTTAGATGCTGATGTTTCTATGTCAACATGATATGGAGGAGGGATGGGAAAGGTTGAATGAACGGGCGGCTTGAATTTAGTTTCGGATGTGACCTTTGGAATCTTTTTCTTCTTTATCATAGTTTCTTTTATGTCTAAGTATTTATCCCAAAGAGCTTTCATTTCTACCCATTTTTGATAACATGAACCCATGTAAGGATAATCCCATCCTGGGTCACCCATACCCTCATATATCTGAGAGTAAGCAGAGGCTAGATATTCAGGCTTAAAAGTACCTCCGCGTGGATAGGTTAAAAATTTTAATTGTGGTTCAGTCCACCCTGATAAATTATCAAGCCAAGGTGTGGTAAAATAAGTGAGTCCACACCTATTCATCCAGTCGCGCGGAACCTCTTCTGGGTCCGGCTTTGGATAAGTAGTTGTGTTCTTATTACCCATTTTATAAATGTGAATTAACCCGCGACAGAAAGAACCAATATTTTCAACAAAAAACACACAATACAACAACAAAAGACAACAAAAAGAGCTCAACAAAGACAAAAAAAAAGAGCAGGCAACAGAATACAGCTTCCACACTATGCTTCAGTTCAAGGAACTTTTCAGAAGCGAGCGCGCGCTATACTGGCGTAAAAGCCACAAGACAATCCTCCCCCGTACTATATATGGTCCAGATACCAAAAACCAGGGAGCGTGCTTGCTCTATCCTTATAGAGAAAAATAAAAAAGCAGCACTCACCTGATTAGAGGTATCCCGGATAGAGCCTCCAAATTGTAAGGATTTCTTGTTTTTGCTAGACCCCGTCTAGTCAGTGCTCAGCCTGTATTTTGCTTCCCGCCTGGTACCAGGGAACCCCTCAATAATACACAAGTCCGTGCTCAGTGAGACGTTCCAAGTTTATTGTTGGAGAGAGCAGTATATATACGCACACACACACAAAGAACCAAAGAAAGTGTGGGTGCAGGAGTGTTTACATTTGAGTAGGAATGTTTAGAAAAGATAAGGTAAAGAAGAACATAAAATTGGGAGTAGCTCTGCATTTACGAGCGGTTAACAGTTTTACGACCTTTAACACACACTACTATAGGATGTGTTTATTGAAAGTGCAGCTTGTGTCGAGGTAAGAGAAAGAAGTAACATTCTGTTCTCACGCACACAGAATATCATAAAACATACTAAAAATCAAATATTCCCTACAACTATCTTGTTACAATAATTCAATTCAATTTTTTTCAATTCAGTTTTATTTGTATAGCGCTTTTAACAATTGACATTGTCTCAAAACAGCTTTACACAATCAAAAGAATTATTTAAGTTTGTATGGAATGTGAATGTGTATGAATCAAAATGTTCAGATATTCCCTGGTGAGCAAGCCCGAGGGCGACAGTGGCAAGGAAAAACTCCCTGAGATGGTAATAGGAAGAAACCTTGAGAGGAACCAGACTCGACAGGGAACCCATCCTCATCTGGGTGAAACAGATAGCAGGAAATGATCTGCATTTATACAGTGTTAAGTGTTAGGTTCAGCTATAATAGTTGATGTTAATTGATGTTATAATAGTTGATGTAAAATGGAGTCCAGTAGTTATTCGAGACTCAGATAGACTTGTAGAAAGTTCCAGTCCTGAACTATCGAATTGTCAAGTCCTCAGAGAAACAGCTGACAACACCAGTCGAGGCCAGAACCATCTTCTAAGTAGATAGAATCATCCCCAGACACCAGGCACATCCTAAAGAGACACACGGGGCATCCATGCGACGAGACCTCCAACCAGAAACCGGGCACCAGGATGGATCAGACAGGTCCGGAGGGCAGATGGAGTCTGGATCACTGGCAGCTCAGGAACCACATGTGTAGCTCGACAGAGAGAGAGAGAGAAAGAGTGAAAGGGGGAGACAGGGGGAGAGAGGAAAGAGAAAGAGGGGGAGGAAGAGAAGAGGAGGAGAGATTGCAATTAGGTATGGTCACAGTCACAATGTCTAATGTGAATGTATATTTACTGTAGAGTGCAAGCAGGGACTCCGGCAGGACTAACTATGACAGCATAACTAAAAGGGAGAGCCAGAAGGAAACACAAACATGAGGGCTCCCTGAGATGTAAAGCAAACAATCACCTCACCGTCAACAAACCTGAGTGATCAAATGAGACTGAGGAAGACAGCATCTAAAACATACCAGTTCACCATAATACTCTACGTCCATGAGTCCCCCAGATCTGCTCCTTTACCTTATGGCAAATCTATTTATAAAAATGCTTGGGTAAATAAATAGGTTTTTAGCCTAGACTTAAACACTGAGACTGTGTCTGAGTCCCGAACACTATTTGGAAGACTATTCCATAATTTTGGGGCTTTGTAAGAAAAAGCTCTGCCCCCAGCTGTAGTTTTCATAATACGCGGTACTGATAAGCAGCCTGCATCCTTTGACCGAAGTAGGCGTGGCGGATCGTAAGACACTAGCAGTTCGCTCAGATACTGCGGGGCGAGACCATTTAATGCCTTATATGTCTTATATATTCTGGTTCTAATGAGGACTCTCGCTGCTGCATTCTGGACTAGCTGAAGCTTGTTTATGCACCTAACTGAACAACCAGACAGTAAGGCATTACAATAGTCCAACCTAGAAGTGATAAAAGCATGAACTAGTTTTTCTGCATCGTTTAGCGACAATATATTTCTTATTTTGGCGATATTTCTGAGGTGAAAGAATGCTATCCTGGTGATATTATCTACATGAGCTTCAAATGAAAGTCTGGAATTTATAATCACGCCAAGGTCTTTTACTGTTGCACTTGACGGAACAGAAAGGCCATCTAAAGTTACGGTGTGATCTAAGATTTTACTTCTAGCTGTATGCAGTCCTATGACTAGAACTTCTGTCTTATCCGGATTAAGCAGAAGGAAGTTAATTAGCATCCAATTTCTTATGTCCTGCACACATTGCTCAAGTTTAGTAAGATGGTTTTTCTCATCAGGTTTTGTTGAGACGTATAGCTGTGTGTCATCAGCATAACAATGAAAACTAATACCATGCTTACGGATTATGTTGCCCAGAGGAAGCATGTAAAGGGAAAAAAGCAGTGGGCCTAAAACTGAACCCTGCGGAACGCCAAACTCCACTAGAGAACATGCAGAATAATCACCATTTAAGTCTACATACTGATAACGATCGGTCAAATAGGATCTGAGCCAGGAGAGGGCTGTACCCTTAATTCCTACTACATTTTCTAATCTGTGAAGAAGAATAGCATGATCAATAGTGTCAAAAGCTGCACTGAGGTCGAGTAATACAAGCATAGTTACACAACCCTGATCAGAGGCCAATAGGAGGTCATTTACTACATTAACGAGTGCTGTTTCTGTGCTGTGATGAGGCCTAAATCCTGACTGATACAGTTCATGTATGCCATTTCTATGTAGATATGAGCATAGCTGCTCCGCTACTGTCTTTTCCAGAATCTTAGAGATAAAGGGGAGGTTTGATATTGGCCTGTAATTGGACAGCTGACAGGGGTCGAGGTCAGGTTTCTTAATTATTGGTTTAATAACTGCTACTTTAAAAGATTTTGGAACATAACCAATGCTGAGTGAGGAATTAATTATTCTCAACAGCGGTTCTGTTATTACTGGTACTATCTGTTTAAGAAAATGTGTCGGTATAGGATCTAATATACAGGTTGATGAATTTGCAGAAGAGATGAGTGAAATTAGTTCATTCTCTTCAAGAGGAGTAAAGTATTCTAGGTTTGAATCTGACATGGCTAGGTTAACATCTCTATCAATTACATTGTTTGGTTTCAAAGCCTCAATTTTATGCCTGATATTTACAATTTTATTATTAAAAAAGTTAATGAAGTCCTCACTATTGCATGATGTTGTTGTGGAGATTTCTGTAGTGGTCTTATTTCTGGTTAATTTGGCTACGGTATTAAATAAAAATCTAGGATTATTTTTATTTTCTTCTATAAGAGTGGACAGATACGTTGATCTAGCTACACTAAGAGCTTTCCTATAGTTCAGGATGCTCTCTTTCCATGCTATTTGAAATACCAATAATTTAGTTTGACGCCATTTACGCTCTAATTTCCGAGCAGTCTGTTTTAAAGTGCGCGTGTGATCGTTATACCAGGGAGCGAGTTTCTTATCTCTAATAATTTTTCTTTTAGCTGGAGCTAAGTAACGAAGGTGGAAAAAAAAAAGGTGTCAAGAGTGTAAAGAGGTGTCAAGTAAGGAAGTACAAATACTTCGTTACCTTACTTAAGTAGAAATTTTGGGTATCTATACTTTACTGGAGTAATTATTTTTCAGCCGACTTTTTACTTCTACTCCTTACATTTCTAAGCAATTATCTGTACTTTCTACTCCTTACATTTTAAAAATAGCCTCGTTACTCTATTTTAATGATCAGAACGCGCAACCCCCCAGTCGCATGAGAAGAACGCGCACAACAACCGCCCCAATACACCCCCCCCCCCCCCCCGGCCCCGGTCGCATGATAAGAACGAGCATAATGCCCGCTTCCCCCCCCTCCCCCCCGGTCGCATGATACGAACGCGCACAACGCCCGCCGGTCGCATGATAAGAACGCGCACAACGCACCCCCCCCGGCGCATGATCAGAAAGTGAGACCTCAATGCTTTTGTCGCCCCTCACGGTACTTTTACTGTACTTTTATACTTTAAGTAGTTTTGAAACCAGTACTTTTAAACTTTTACTTAAGTAAAAAGCTTGGGTTGATACTTCAGCTTCTAAAGAAGTATTGTTGAACCCTAGTATCTATACTTCTACTCAAGTAATGAATGTGAATACTTTTGACACCACTGTGTATATCATGATAAAGAATTTGCAGATGTAAACAGTATACAGTGAAGAAGTTATGTACAATGAGTGCAATAAATTATATGCAATGAGAGAAAATACTGTATACCATGATAAATGTTATGTGATAAATAATTTGCATATATAAACTTTACACAGAAAGGGTTACAGTGGGGGAAATAAGTATTTGATCCCATACGGATTTTCCCCTACAGAAGTTTGCCCACTTACAAAGAAATGAAGGGTCTATAATTTTTTATCATAGGCTTATGGTAAAGGATTGAGACAGAATATCAACCAAAAATCCAGAAAAAGCACATTTCTTATCACGCAAAAAAAAATATGTTTAACATGCGGAAGCTTGTAAAACTTGTAAAACCTTGCAGAACTTCGCGGAACATCGGGCTGTCACTCGAGGCAGCTCACAGTGCCTAACACCGCATCTCACAGCGAGTCATACCGCATAGGTGATATAGTGGTATAAACCATTACAATCACTCGGGAAAATGAACAGATTTGAAACTCCCAACTTTATTTTCTCATTTACTTAAATAAAATTTCATCATAAAATAAAACGTGTCAAAAGAAAAGTCCATCCAGTTATGAATGATGGCTAATGATCAATGAAGCAGCTGGACATCGGGACGTGGAGCGTAAGTACGATGCATTGGCCGGCAAGCGCAGGTCTGAGCAGGTCAAGAAGCTCCATAATCTGTTGCCTGGGAAGGCGAATCTTTTTTTTTTTTTTTTTTTTTAAGTCAGTCACCTCAGGCAAAATATGAAAAGGGCTAAAGAAATAAATTACACGAACCACACGGCTCCGCGGACGGCGCCATCCTCAGTTTAGCACAACAACACGCTGTATCGCTCCCAAATTGTTTGGCACCTGTTTAATATTAAGAGTGATTGCCAATTTTAACGCATTAGTCACATTATGAATAGACTAATTAAAGGTCACTCTATTAGTTCTGATACCAAATAAAATTTAATTCTTAGACAGGCCTTCACCGCGTTCCAAATTATTATGCAAATCGGATGTAAGTGTGTTAGAATTATTTTATATATAAAGGAGTTGATTCTACTCTCTTGTTCTCTTCCACATAGATTTGATATTAACGTGTAAAATCTTTCCTGCTGCTATCTTCCTGTCTCCTCTTGCATCTGTTCTTAAAGGTGTGAACGCTCCCACGCTCACTTTCCCATACTCTCTTTATGTCTCTCTCTCTTCCCCTCTCTCTCTATCTCCCTCTGTCTCCTTCCCCCTCTCCCCCTAACTCGAGCCAACATCTTGTGATCTGTCTCTGCACGGACACCTCTATCTTCCTCTCCTTTGATTCTTCAGGATCTCACCAGGACATTTACAATGGTTCATGCTCTTTGTAGTAACATATGTCTATAGCCCAGGCGTTTGGTCAAATACTGTATATATAAACCCCATCTTTTGCTGTTAATAAACAGAGACCTTTCTGACAGACAACGTGTGTGTGTGTGTTTGACTGAATCTCTCCTGGCACCAGAAAAGCTTACCGAAGCACAGCGGACAGACCGAGCAACTCGCATCTTCTACTACAAAACTTTAGAAAAACTTTACAATCTGGGGGCTCGTCTAACCTTTTCTCTCCAGGAAGGTAAGTTAAGCAGTATTTTTGCTATTGTACTTCCTTCCTTGGTCAGAAAAGTTTTTGAACCAATAGTTTATTTATGTAGTCAATTGGCGTGTATTTGGGTTATATTTTGGAAAAAGAAACTTTGCGTTTTAATTAGTTTTTGTTTCGCGTTGTGTTTGACATTACTCGCGTTGGTTTATTGACTAAAATTACAGCGATTGTGGATAATTGAAAGATATAGATTAAACTAGGTGTTTAACTGAAACTGAACCGGTGTTGTTAGCATTAAGCTAAAAACATACACAGCGCTGTCGTCGCGAGTACCTACGTCATCAAACCGCGTCCCGCTAGAGGAGACGCGCTACTTCGGGTGTGTTTTAAGAGTTATACGTTCGCTAAATTCTGTTGTTTACGTAATTTATGCACTTTCAATATTTGTAATTTAGTGAGGCATTTGTAGCATGCACTTTGTGTATAAGCTGGCCCTGGCGTAGAGGCGCGTGGCTAGAAAATAAATAAATGAATTGGTTATAGCCATATTCCTTAGAGTGTTCTTTGGAACAGGGAGCGGCGTGCAGTTGCAGTTATACATGTGGGGGGTGCATGAGTTTTATTGTCTCCCTGACGTAGAGGCGTGTGGACTCAGCCCGGCGCACCTGAGATCCATTTTTCTGAGAGTGTTCTCAGAAACAGGGTAGATTGGCCCAATGCCTTATTAATTCACTATATTGGTATTTGATAAATGTGTGATTAATCTCCAAAGATGTAGAGGCATGTGAGATTTGAAATATAATCCATATTCCTGGTAGTGTTATCAGGAACGCGGAGATATTGCACATTTTTGATAATACACTTTATGGATTACAGTATTCTTCAGTTTTAAAAATATGTTCTGATACACTCTGTTCGAATGTCACACCACCCGTAATAAAAAAAAAAAAATTAATAATAATAATTTTTAACAAAAGCTTAAAGTGTCCGCTTAACTTCGATAAGCTTGGTTTGTTTACTAACTGTAACTTACTAACAAGATGGGAAATGGTCGTTCCAAACAGTCTCTTACTCATAATGATTGGATGAATAATTGAGGATTTGGAATTTTATTCAACCTTTTATGTCACCTATTCGACAGGAGTAGGTTTTAGGAATTAAACTATATTAAAAAAATTTAACTGCATGGTTTTTACACAGGGACTTTCTTTGTTAATGATATAGACCCTAATTCTGTTAAATATCTTAAATTTTCTCTAGCAGGGATAACCTAACCTGCCATACAACTCATGGGAAGGATGGTATGTGATGTGGATGTTAAAAGCAATTTTATTGCCTCCCTCAGAGGAAAATCTAATCACGCATCACCTACAATAAGTGCTAATGGTTCAAAGAAACCTGTTAAATGCCACACTATTATATGCAGAATCTGCAATGGACAAGGACACTGGGAACGTCACTGTAAAGACACAATCTGCAGATACTGTAATAAATCAGGACATTGGGAACGGGAGTGTAGGAAGAAAAAGACAAATATAGAAAATGGTTCTATTTCTTCTGTTCCGCAGGCTCACCAGATGCCTCAGACCATTCCATTCCATAATATGTGCCCTGTCAGGCATATTCTTAATATGATACAGTGGCTCTTTATGCTTATGATGTCACACATGATTTTGGAAAGATGTCACATGCTAATCTTGTCTTTAATCTTTTACAGGCTAATTTGCTTCCATCGCAATTGGCTATAGTGATGGTCAAAGGTCGTGCATCTGGTGACTCTGAAGAGGTTTTAGGTAATTGTTTAGCTGATGAAGTTGCCAAATGGGCCGCTAAAGAAGCACCTTTGTCCCCACAGGTTTGTAGGGATACAGTATTCTCTTTGATGTCCCATGTCTCTGTTCCTAGTTTGTCATCTGACATCGACCTTGCCTTTTTGCAAACCCATTCATCACCTGAAGATCTACATTTTTGGTCTTCCCGTAAGTGTTCACCTGGCAACGATATGCTAATTCGGGATGAGAACAGCCGTATAGCTCTTCCAGCATCTGTCCTCCCGTTATTAGTGCGTCATTTTCATGGTATTTCACATGTCGCAAAACGGGGGGTAATCCGTATGATTGAGGACAGATTCTGCATTCGCAATATCAAACAGGCTACACTTGTTCTATTAGATTCCTGCTTCATCTGTGCTCGTGCAAATACACAAGGACAACATGTTAAACATGATGCCTTGCCAATGTCTATTGCACCATTCCAATGCTTACAAATTGACTTTACACACATGCCACCAGTCAGAAATCTGAAATACATGCTTGTAATCGTGTACAGATTTTCTAAATGGGTAGAAGCATTTCCATGCTCAAAAGAAAATGCAACGATAGTATTTAAAATTCTGACTAAAGAAATCATTCCTAGATACGGTATTCCAACATCTATTGACAGTGATAATGGCATGCCATTTGTCTCCAAAGTGACACAAAAATTTTGTAAATTTTTAAGCATTGATTGGAAATTTCACATCCCCTACCATCCCCAAAGTTCTGGTGTGGTAGAGAGGATGAACAGAACAATCAAAGATAGGTTGACAAAAGCCATGATGGATACAGGTAAGAATTGGGTTGACCTGTTACCATCTGTGCTTTGTGAAATTAGAATGACACCCAATTCTACAACCAAACTTTCACCATTTGAGATTATAATGGGACGACCATTCCCCACCCCCTGGGTAAAAGGTAACCCCGGTGTTTCCCTTATAGGTGATCTGGACGTGATTGTCGGCGATTATACGCAAGCGCTCATTGAAAAACTGAACAGTGTTCACGATAATGTCTCTGCTTCTCTCCCTCTGCCTACAGACAAGCCTACTCACTCTTTCATCCCAGGTGATACAGTGCTGGTGAAAAGTTTAAATCCCAGGAAGGTGGGGGATGCTGCGTACAGTACACCTACAACAGTAATTGCAGTGACACGCACAGCTGTTCTCACAGACTCACAGCCACAGTGGATTTACGCCAGCCGCGTGAAGAAGGCACCGCAGATGACTCTGACTGCTTGACATAATCGACCACTCACAAGATCTCCTAGACCGCACCGAGGGGCTAGTGGAGCAACATACGCCCAGAAGACACCTCAAAAGGGGGCTCCTGTCGCTTCTCACCTTTTACACATACACATATAGGTTCCAACTTTGTATTAGTTTGCTTTTTCCACATTTTATTTTTGTGCCAACGCCTGATTACATATGTAGTGTGAATTTCATTTCTAATTGTGATTCTAGAAGTGATTTAATCCTGACTATCTTCTTCCTTTATCACCCTTCTTGTAATCATCTTTGCTGACTCTACTAATTATGAATCTCTGCTTCTTCACGTTAATATCTCTTGCTATGTTAACTTATTGACATTCACAAATTCTGTTAGAATTTAAGGGGGCAACTGTTACAATTATTTTATATATAAAGGAGTTGATTCTACTCTCTTGTTCTCTTCCACATAGATTTGATATTAACGTGTTAAATCTTTCCTGCTGCTATCTTCCTGTCTCCTCTTGCATCTGTTCTTAAAGGTGTGAACGTTCCCACGCTCACCTTCCCATACTCTCTTTATGTCTCTCTCTCTTCCCCTCTCTCTCTATCTCCCTCTGTCTCCTTCCCCCTCTCCCCCTAACTCGAGCCAACATCTTGTGATCTGTCTCTGCACGGACACCTCTATCTTCCTCTCCTTTGATTCTTCAGGATCTCACCAGAACATTTACAATGGTTCATGCTCTTTGTAGTAACATATGTCTATAGCCCAGGCGTTTGGTCAAATATATATAAACCCCATCTTTTGCTGTTAATAAACAGAGACCTTTCTGACAGACAACGTGTGTGTGTGTGTGTTTGACTGAATCTCTCCTGGCGCCAGAAAAGCTTACCGAAGCACAGCGGACAGACCGAGCAACTCGCATCTTCTACTACAAAACTTTAGAAAAACTTTACAAAGTGTCAAACATTAAATGTTTAGTTTTTAAATTAAACTCATGGTATTGTGTCTCAGGGCTCTTTGGATCACTGAAATGAATCTCAGACACGTGTGATAATTAGTTTGCCAGATAAGCCCAATTAAAGGAAAAGTACTGAAGAAGGTTGTTCCACATAATTAAGCAGGCCACAGGCTTCAAGCAATATGGGAAGGAAAAAGGATCTCTCTGCTGCCCAAAAGCGTCAAATATTGCAATGCCTTGGACAAGGTATAAAAACATTAGATATTTCATGAAAACGTAAGCGTGATGATCATACTGTGAAGACATTTGTGGCTGATTCAGCGCACAGACAGGTTCATGCTAATAAAGGCAGAATGAATAAGGTTTCTGCAAGACAAATTGATCAGATTAAGAGAGCAGCTGCTGAAATGCCATTACAAAGCAGCAAACAGGTTTTTGAAGTTGCTGGTGCCCCCGGAGTCCCGCGAACCTCAATGTGTAGGATCCTTTAAAGGCTTGCAGACCTTTAAACCTACTATTCGGCCACCCCTAACCAATGCTCACAAGCAGAAACGATTGCAGGGGGCCCAGGCATACATGAAGACTAATTTTCAAACAGAATTGTTTACTGATGAGTGTCGTGCAACCCTGGATGGTCCAGATGGATGGAGTAGTGGATGGTTGGTGAGTGGCCACCATGTCCCAACAAGGCTGCGACGTCAACAAGCAGGTGCCGGAGTCATGTTTTGGGTCGGAATCATGGGGAGAGAGCTGATAGGCCGCTTTAGGGTCCCTAAAGGTGTGAAAATGACCTCTGCAAAGTATATTGACTGACCACTTTCTTCAATGTTAAAAAAAGAAGAACCGTGCCTTTCGTAACAAAATCATCTTCATGCACGACAATGCACCATCTCATGCTGCAAAGAATACCTCTGTGTCATTGGCTGCATGGGAATAAAAGATGAGAAACTCATGGTGACTCATCCTCCTCTGACCTCAAACCCATTGAAAACCTTTGGAGCATCCTCAAGCAAAAGATCTATGAGGGTGGGAGGCGGTTTGCATCAAAACAGCAACTCTGGTAGGCAATTCTGACATCCTGCAAAGAAATTCAAACATAAACTGTCCAAAAACTCACAAGGTCAATGGATGCAATAATTGTGAAGGTGATATCAAAGAAGGGGTTCTATGTTAAGATGTAACATGCCCTGTTAGGATGTTTTTGATTGAAATAGCTTTCAGTTCTTTACAACCTATAAAATGTTTTAACTCTGTTGTGCATAATAATTTGGAACAGTGCATTTTCAGTTTTAAATTTTTAAATAAATACTGTTATCATTAGGAGGTCGGTTGGGCACTGGTGGCTCAGTGGTAGATGTTTCGCCTGCCATGCGGAAGGCCCGGGTTCAATTCCAGCCAGTGCCCACATCCCAGCCACTGGATACAGTGCCAGTCCCAAGCCCGGATAAAATGGGAGGGTTGCGTCAGGAAGGGCATCCGGCGTAAAACCTGTGCCAAGTTGTAGTGCGGACTGGATATTCCGCTGTGGTGACCCCTTGTCGGGAACAGCCGAAAGACCAACAACAACAACATCAGGTCGGTTCAATAAAATTCGAAATATACCCTAATGGTTGATGACTTGAAAATTATATTGTCATTTGCATTGACTAATTATGAAAATCAGAGAAATATATCATTTGCGTAATAATTTGGAACATGGTGTATATTCTATTATTAATACGACTTTGATAACGTGCCATAATGTGGCATATGTGGCCTTAATGTGTGCAATGTATGCAAATACACCGCTGATTTATAAAGACTGCTGCACAGTGGCAGCGACTAGTGTCTTGAGCTGAAACTACGCTACGTCCAGACCAACCTTACGAACCTTAGAGATACGTAGCCTACGAACGTTTCGGGAAATGTGCCATAACCATAAGAGAGGTTAAGGTACAACTTAAGAACTACTTAGCGATAAGAAGCTTTGGTCTTAATTTGTAGAATATAATTAACTGATGTCTCTAAAGTTACATGTTCTTGTAACTACTCTTAAACACTGAACACTATAATAAAACTATCAACATGGCTAACCTTTTACAAACGTGTATTACACCTTAAGAATTTATTAAAATTAAACTGGCAAATGGCAAACTTACTTTACATTCTGTACAAATGTCAGAGGTTGGAGAGCCACTCCTAAACATTATTAATTCTTCATTACATCTTGGTCACGTCCCTAAACCTTTCAAGTTAGCAGTTATTAAGCCGCTTCTTAAAAAATCTAATTTGGACGCGAATGAAATAACAAATTACAGACCGATTTCAAACCTCCCGTTCATATCAAAAATACTAGAAAAAGTAGTATCAGCTCAAATTTGCACATTCTTGCAGGATAACAACATCCTTGAAGAATTTCAGTCAGGTTTCAGGCCCCATCATAGCACAGAAACTGCACTAGTTAAGATTACAAACGACTTGTTTTTAGCTTCAGACCAAGGCTGCATCTCATTGCTAGTCCTGCTCGATCTTAGTGCTGCATTCGACACTATAGATCATAATATTCTCATAGATCGCTTACAAAATTATATAGGTATTCAGGGACAGGCATTAAAATGGTTTAGATCTTACCTGTCTGATCGCTACCATTTTGTAGATCTAAATGGAGAACCGTTTGGTGTAATGCCAGTGAAATATGGGGTCCCACAAGGGTCAGTTTTAGGACCTCTGTTGTTCTCAATATACATGCTTCCCTTGGGTAACATCATTAGAAGACATGGGATTAGTTTCCATTGTTATGCTGATGATACCCAATTATATATCTCAACTAAACCAGACGAAATACCTAAGTTGTCTAGATTAACTGAGTGTGTCCAGGACATAAAAGATTGGATGACCAATAACTTTCTTTTATTAAATTCAGATAAGACAGAGATATTACTTATTGGCCCAAAAACCAGCACACAACAGCTTTCACAATTCAGCTTGCGCTTAGAAGGATGTACTGTTATTACCAGCTCAGCAGTAAAAGACCTGGGCGTAATATTAGACAGTAACTTGTCTTTTGAAAATCACATTTCAAATATCACAAAAACAGCCTTTTTCCATCTTCGAAATATTGCTAAACTTAGGAACATCTTATCCGTATCTGATGCAGAAAAACTAGTTCATGCATTCATGACCTCCAGACTGGACTATTGTAATGCATTACTAGGTGGTTGTCCTGCATCCTCAATAAACAAGCTTCAGTTAATCCAAAATGCAGCTGCCAGGGTTCTCACTAGATCCAGAAAATATGATCATATAACCCCAATATTATCATCCCTGCACTGGCTACCTGTTCAGTTTAGAATAAATTACAAAATAGTATTACTTACATACAAGGCCTTAAATGGTTTAGCTCCCACATACCTAACCAGTCTTCTGATGCGCTACAATCCACCACGCGCCTTAAGATCACAAAGTAGTGGTAGTTCCCAGAATTTGGTAGTTTCTGGTAGTTCCCAGAATTTCAAAATCTACAAAAGGGGGTAGGGCTTTTTCATATTTAGCTCCAAAGCTTTGGAATAGCCTTCCAGACAGTGTTCGGGGAGCAGACACGGTTTCTCAGTTCAAAAGTAGACTCAAGACGCATCTTTTTAATCTGGCATACACATAACTCATCCCAGTACTCATACTCCAGTACACCTATACCGAATGGCAACTACGCTAATTCTCCCCATCTGTTCTGTATTTCTCTACCCATCCCGAGGCATCGGGAGATTTTGCCAGCTTCAGTAGACAAAGGCCGACCCTGCGAGGTTCCTGAGGCATCCAGAGAAGGACCAGCTCCAGCTGGATTCAGCTTTATGATGGTTGGAGCTACACATGCTGCTCCTGTGCTTCCAGTGATCCAGACCTCATCTGCCCTCTGCACGTGCTGACTCGTCCCTATGCTGAACTGGTCTTCATGTCAATTTAAATAATTTCTGTCATATTGAATTTTCACCTGCACAACACACAAGATGTTATATCATTTCTATCTGTTATCGCCCAAATGAGGATGGGTTCCCTGTTGAGTCTGGTTCCTCTCAAGGTTTCTTCCTAATGCCATCTCAGGGAGTTTTTCCTTGCCACCGTCGCCGTCACCCTTGGCTTGCTCATCAGAGAAATTTCATTCATTCGTCTCATTATTATCTGCACATTTTTCTCACACATCCACACTTCCAATTATTTTCTTTTCTATAATTATTATTATTTGTATTTATTTATTTTCTATTATTATTATTTTATTATTGTTATTATTATTATTATTATTATTTTTTTTTTTTTTTGTTAAATTTCTTTAATTTTTGTGAAGCTGCTTTGAGACAATGACCATTGTTAAAAGCGCTATATAAAATTAAATTGAATTGAATTGAATTACCAATAAAGAACTTAAATGCAATTTACAGAATATATACATTTTAAATAAAAAATCTAACAAATTTATAATTATGAGCGTAGTTATTATTGACAAGGAGTCCGGATGTAAGTTAAAACCACACAAAAAACATAGCATATTTTAGCTGAAAATTACACACCTAACATTAGTTCTTAAATTGCAAAAGGAATTCAAAGGCTACCTGTGGATTTTGCATGTGCATGGTAACTAACACCAGTGAGGTTGAAAGTTTTTTTTTTATGGTAAAAATCAGTCAGCTGGTTACAGTATTGTTATTAGGCATGTCCTAAGTTAACCAGTGTGGTTTGCCATACTGTATTAAGTTACTTTTTACCCTTTTTTTTATAGTAAGTTAGTCTTACTGCATGATTAGTTTTTTAAACCAGGGGAAACCTTTGTGAACTGCGAGATAATATAACTGGTGGATGGATTTCAAAATAAAACATTTATCTATTACAAAACAATTTTGTAATGGAGTTTAGTCATTACCAACCTACATATGTAAATATCTTCAATGAACACATAGTTGAAACTTCCTTGGGTATGGAACGATATCGCGGACAATATTCAAATGCAATTGCAAATTGCATTTGCAATTGCGTTTCCCATATGTGGACGCACAAAGTGTGCCATAATTCAAATGCAATTGCAAACTTTGCATTACCGTTTGCTGATTCGCCTTTGCGAGCGCACACTGACTGCCAAATTTCAAATGAAAAAACAAAGTCCATTTGCATTTGTATTTCCCAGGTCATACACGTCATGAACCTGTCATATTTAAATAGCAAAATCAATCACCACGTTTGCTTTTTCACTTTCTCTGCGCCGCGTGTCAAGCCGGCCATAATTCAAACGCAATCGCTAATCCATTTGCAATTGCATTTCCAACACGTTACACAGAAACCTGTCAATCAGCGTCAGGGGCGGGTCTATACTGTGGGGCGGGATTGTATGGGGAGTGACGTCACTCGCACTCGCCGACCAAGAGGGGGATATTTGAGCACTGGAGGTGAACCGAGATTATCTCATTTGTTTATCAAGAAATAAACACACAAAAATGACAAATCGCATATTTTCTTGCTCCGGAGTGGACAGAGAAGTTTTTACAAATAAAAATATTTTTAGATCTTCTCCTGTTACAGCCTGCTGGAGCTAAATCTTTCAGAAACGCTGCGTACCGGTGTTATGCGCTAAAATGCCTCCCTGCCACGGATTGCCCCCCCCCCCTCCCCAACATAACCTCTATCAAATATTATATTACAACATAAATTAATAGGTTTATGATTTACAAATTTCACCAAACGAATTTGATTATAAAATAATCTATATAAAAAAAACACATGTAGTATAGGAGGAAAATATATTAATTATATATTAAATAAAAAATTATGGAATCACCCCTCTCAGAAGATGTTCATTCAAATGTTTAATTGTGTAGAAAAAAAAACAAGCACATACATGCCACAAAACTATTTTCACTCAACAATCCAAACTTCTGGCTGTATAAAACACTTAAAAAAACAAAAACAAAGAAAGATAACTATAGTCAACGACAACTGTTTTAACAATTCAAACAGAGGAAAAAAATATGTTGTTGTTGGTCTTTCGGCTGCTCCCGGCAAGGGGTCGCCACAGCGGAATATCCAGTCCGCACTACAACTTGGCACAGGTTTTACGCCAGATGCCCTTCCTGACGCAACCCTCCCATTTTATCCGGGCTTGGGACCGGCACTGTATTCAGTGGCTGGGGTGTGGGCACTGGCTGGAATCGAACCCGGGCCTTCCGCATGGCAGGCGAAACACCTACCACTGAGTCACCAAAAAATATGGAATCACCAAATAAAAACACTACTTGTACTTTGTTGCAGCACCTCTGGCTTTTATAACAGCTTGAATTCTCTGAGGTCTGGATTTAACTAATGTCAAACTGTATACTTCATCAGTCTGTCTCCAGCTTTGTCTTATTGCAGTTGCCAGATCAGCTTTGCAGGTTGGAGCCGTGTCCTGGACCATTTTCTTTCATTTCCACCACAGATTTTCAATTGGATTAAGGTCCGGACTATTTGCATTATATGTCTTTCCTGTAGGAATGTTTTCATAGATTTTGCCCTATGGCACGATGCATTATCATCCTGAAAAATGATGCTACCATCACCAAACATCCTTTCAATTGATGGAATAAGAAAAGTGTCCAAAATCTCAACATAAACTTGTGCATTTATAGAAGATGTAATGACTGTCATGTCTCCCATACCTTTATCTGACATACAACCCCATATCAATAATGATTGTGGAAATTTGCATGTTTTCTTCAGGCAGTTGTCTTTATAAATTTCATTGGAACGGCACCAAACAAAAGTTCCAGCATCATCACCCTGCGCAATGCAGATTCGTGATTCATCACTGAATCTAACTATCATCTAGTCATCCGCAGTCCAAGATTGTCTTTCTTTAGCCCACTGAACCCTTGTTTTTTTCTGTTTAGATGTTAATGATGGTTTTCTTTTGGCTTTTCTGTATGTAAATCCCATTTCTTTTAGGTGATTTCTTACTGTCCGGTCACAGACATTGACTCCACTTTCTGCCCATTTGTTCCTCATTTGTTTTGTTGTGCATTTTCTGTTTTCAAGTCATACTGCTTTAAGTTTTCTGTCTTGGCGCTTTGATGTCTTTCTTGGTCTACCAGTACGCTTCCCTTTTACAACCTTTCCATTTGATTTGTACTTGGTCCAGATTTTAGACACAGCTGACTGGGAACAACCAACATCTTTTGCAACATTCCATGAAGATTTACCTTCTTCAAGAAGTTTGATAATTCTCTCCTTTGTTTCAACTGACATCTCTCGTGTTGGAGCTATGATTTATGTCAATCATCTTGGTTCAACACATCCCTAATGTGTGCAAGCACTCTTTTTTAACTGTAGACTAATTAGCAGTTGTAGAATTGCAAAGTGCATGGTGATTCCATATTTTTTTCCTCAGATTTGTGTGATTCCATATTTTTTTCCTCTGTTTGAGCTGTTAAAACAGTTGTCGTTGACTATAGTTATCTTTCTTTGTTTTTTTTTAAAGTGTTTTATACAGCCAGAAGTTTGGATTGTTGAGTGAAAATTGTTTTGTGGCATGTATGTGCTTGTTTTTTTTCTACACAATTAAACATTTGAATGAATATCTTCTGAGAGGGGTGATTCCAGAATTTTTGCCAGGGGTTGTACATGTATATTTTTATATTTCTTATTTATAATAAAAATCGCTTCGTGATAATACTCATATATTATATTTGATAATAATAATATGAATATTTGATTGTGATGTCCTCATATATTTGACAGAGATTTTGTGGGGGTGCAATCAGTGGCAGGGAGGCATTTTAGCGCATAACACCGGTACGCAGCGTTTCTGAAAGATTTAGCTCCAGCAGGCTGTAACAGGAGAAGATCTAAAAATATTTTTATTTGTAAAAACTTCTCTGTCCACTCCGGAGCAAGAAAATATGCGATTTGTCATTTTTGTGTGTTTATTTCTTGATAAACTAATGAGATAATCTCGGTTCACCTCCAGTGCTCAAATATGCCCCTCTTGGTCGGCGAGTGCGAGTGACGTCACTCCCCATACAATCCCGCCCCACAGTATAGACCCGCCCCTGACGCTGATTGACAGGTTTCTGTGTAACGTGTTGGAAATGCAATTGCAAATGGATTAGCGATTGCGTTTGAATTTTGGCCGGCTTGACGCGCAGCGCAGAGAAAGTGAAAAAGCAAACGTGGTGATTGATTTTGCTATTTAAATATGACAGGTTCATGACGTGTAAGACGTGGGAAATGCAAATGGACTTTGTTTTTTCATTTGAAATTTGGCAGTCAGTGTGCTCTCGCAAAGGCGAATCAGCAAACGGTAATGCAAAGTTTGCAATTGCATTTGAATTATGGCACACTTTGTGCGTCCACATATGGGAAACGCAATTGCAAATGCAATTTGCAATTGCATTTGAATATTGTCCGCGATATCGTTCCATACTTGGGTACTTTATTTTTGCAGTTCTAAAGCAAAAAGTTTAAATAATTTGCAAATTGCAGTGTTTCCCACTAGTGTGAAATATAACTGTAGCACAAAAGTGGTCTATTATACACAACTGACAACAAATATATGACCTTTAACATAATATTTTGATTTATTTTATTTTCTATTAATTTCACATTTCAGAATTCTAACCTACTTAACCTTCCCTCCATCTAACCGTATGTGAAGAGTAAGATGAAGTATATAAAAAAAGTACTAAAAACTTTTTAGTGTAGATGTCACAGTTTGTCAGAGAACCCTAGCCCTTATACCCAAAATCATTTTTAGACATTATATAGATTATTATGTTTCAATAAATGTTTCTTATTCTTTTGCATGTTTGTCACACTTAAATGTTTCTGCTCATCAAAAACTGTTAACTATTAGTCAAAGATAACATAATTGAACACAAAATGTTTTTAAAGTTTTTAAATGAAGGTTTACGTTATTAAGGGAGAAAAAAACCTCCAAATCTACATGGCCCTGTGTGAAAAAGTGATTGTCCCCCTTGTTAAAAAAAAAAACTTACATTTTTTTTACAAAAAAGTAATTGAGATCTATCAGTCTGGTAAAGGTTATAAAGCCATTTCTAAAGCTTTGGGACTCCAGCGAACCACAGTGAGAGCCATTATCCACAAATGGCAAAAACATGGAACAGTGGTGAACCTTCCCAGGAGTGGCCGGCCGATCAAAATTACCCCAAGAGCGCAGAGACAACTCATCCGAGAGGCCACAAAAGACCCCAGGACAACATCTAAAGAACTGCAGGCCTCACTTGCCTCAATTAAGGTCAGTGTTCACGACTCCACCATAAGAAAGAGACTGGGCAAAAACGGCCTGCATGGCAGATTTCCAAGGTGCAAACCACTTTTAAGCAAAAAGAACATTAAGGCTTGTCTCAATTTTGCTAAAAAACATCTCAATGATTGCCAAGACTTTTGGGAAAATACCTTGTGGACCGACGAGACAAAAGTTGAACTTTTTGGAAGGTGCGTGTCCCGTTACATCTGGCGTAAAAGTAACACAGCATTTCAGAAAAAGAACATCATACCAAGAGTAAAATATGGTGGTGGTAGTGTGATGGTCTGGGGTTGTTTTGCTGCTTCAGGACCTGGAAGGCTTGCTGTGATAGATGGAACCATGAATTCTACTGTCTACCAAAAAATCCTGAAGGAGAATGTCCGGCCATCTGTACGTCAACTCAAACTGAAGCGATCTTGGGTGCTGCAGCAGGACAATGACCCAAACCACACCAGCAAATCCACCTCTGAATGGCTGGAGAAAAACAAAATGAAGACTTTGGAGTGGCCTAGTCAAAGTCCTGACCTGAATCCTATTGAGATGTTGTGGCATGACCTTAAAAAGGCGGTTCATGCTAGAAAACCCTCAAATAAAGCTGAATTACAACAATTCTGCAAAGATGAGTGGGCCAAAATTCCTCCAGAGCGCTGTAAAAGACTCGTTGCAAGTTATCGCAAACGCTTGATTGCAGTTATTGCTGCTAAGGGTGGCCCAACCAGTTATTAGGTTCAGGGGGCAATTACTTTTTCATACAGGGCCATGTAGGTTTGGATTTTTTTTCTCCCTAAATAATAAAACCCCTCATTTAAAAACTGCATTTTGTGTTTACTTTTGTTATCTTTGAATAATAGTTAAATGTGTTTGATGATCAGAAACATTTTGTGTGACAAACATGCAAAAGAATAAGAAATCAGGAGGGGGGCAAATAGTTTTTCACACCACTGTATATAGTAGTCAGGATTGTGCAATATAGAGTGACAACCTAGGCAATATAGTGAACTAAATTTTATTTCATTTTAACTAAATTTTACATTTTGACTAAGCAAAATCTTTTTAATATTATTATACTATTATAGCTGAACTGCCTGCCACCTAACAAGCTGTATAAATGCAGATAATTTCTGTTTCACCCAAATGAGGATGGGTTCCCTGTTGAGTCTGGTTCCTCTCTGGTTCTTCCTATTACCATCTCAGGGAGTTTTTCCTTGCCATTGTCGCCCGCAGCTTGCTCACCAGGGACAATCTGACCATTTTGATTCATACACATTCACATTCCATACAAACTTAAATAATTCTTTTGATTGTGTAACGCTGCTTTGAGACAATGACAATGACAATTGTTAAAAGCGCTTTACAAATAAATTGAATTGAATTAATATCATATAGATCATATAGACAAAGAAATAGAACAGATTTATACGATCACAGGTGACCATAATAATAATATATAATAATAATAATAACTTAAAAAAATGGTTTTCATTTAGTCAAATACACACAACATACAACAAATATATAATCTCAAAGCTTTTATTTTTCTGGGTCATAAATGCAGTTTTTTGTTACATTCCAGTGTGTCCACCCTGATTTTTCTTTTTTTATTCCTTATTTATTAAACATTTTTGGTTTATAATTCTTTACATTAGAGCCCGAGATCTGCCCATATAAGGAAAAAATATAATAATAATAATAATAATAATAATAAAATAAATAAACACACTCAGGATTTCAAGAGGTCTGATATAATGTCAATAAGGTCAATTGTCTTTCTGGTGGCACCATGTATTTTGGCTGTGGTACACTCCAACTGGGCAATGTCCAGCAAGTATGACATCCACATCAATCTAACTGGGGTCGATGGTTCCAACTACAGTTTTAGAAAAGTAGTGGCAACAGTGAGAGCAGCAGACAGAATCCTTTTTTGATTGACAGATAACATCAGCGACGAATCATCCAGCAAAAGAAAAAGCAATGGGTCCTTTTGGATCTGAGTTTTCAGAAGATCTGACAATAAGTTCTGTACCAAGGACCAGAGCAAGGTAATTTGGGGATAGTCCCAAAACATACAGTATGTATATATGTCCCTTGACTAGAGCTATTACACAGGTGACAGAAGGGGTCAGACTTTCTTTTAATTTTATATAATAAACAAGGAGTGGCATATGCCTTATAGATTAACTTATAATGGATCATTTGGTGAGCTGGGTTTTTAGAGGTAACAAGACAATTTTCCCAAACATTGTCCCAGTCAATCACAGGGATAAGTTCTCTTTCCCAGAAACCTTCAATCGGAATATTTGAATACTGTCGTACCACAAGTGATTTACAAACCGGATTCCAAAAAAGTTGGGACACTAAACAAATTGTGAATAAAAACTGAATGCAATGATGTGGAGATGGCAAATGTCAATATTTTATTCAGAATAGAACATAAATCACGGAACAAAAGTTTAAACTGAGAAAATGTATCATTTTAAAGGAAAAATATGATGAATCAAAATGTCATGGTGTCAACAAATCCCAAAAAAGTTGGGACAAGGCCATTTTCACCACTGTGTGGCATCTCCCCTTCTTCTTACAACACTCAACAGATGTCTGGGGACCGAGGAGACCAGTTTCTCAAGTTTAGAAATAGGAATGCTCTCCCATTCTTGTCTAATACAGGCCTCTAACTGTTCAATCGTCTTGGGCCTTCTTTGTCGCACCTTCCTCTTTATGATGCGCCAAATGTTCTCTATAGGGGAAAGATCTGGACTGCAGACTGGCCATTTCAGTACCCGGATCCTTCTCCTACGCAGCCATGATGTTGTGATTGATGCAGAATGTGGTCTGGCATTATCTTGTTGAAAAATGCAGGGTCTTCCCTGAAAGAGATGACTAGATGTTGTTCTAGAACCTGAATATATTTTTCTGCATTGATGCTGCCTTTCCAGACATGCAAGCTGCCCATGCCACACGCACTCATGCAACCCCATACCATCAGAGATGCAGGCTTCTGAACTGAACGTTGATAACAACTTGGATTGTTCTTGTCCTCTTTGGTCCGGATGACATGGCGTCCCACATTTCCAACAAGAAGTTCGAATCGTGACTCGTCTGACCACAGAACAGTCTTCCATTTTGCCACACTCCATTTTAAATGGTCCCTGGCCCAATGAAAACGCCTGTGCTTGTGGATCTTGCTTAGAAATGGCTTCTTCTTTGCACTGTAGAGTTTCAGCTGGCAACGGCGGATGGCACGGTGGATTGTGTTCACTGACAATGGTTTCTGGAAGTATTCCTGAGCTCATTCTGTGATTTCCTTTACAGTAGCATTCCTGTTTGTGGTGCAGTGTCGTTTAAGGGCCCGGAGATCACGGGCATCCAGTATGGTTTTACGCCCTTGACCCTTACGCACAGAGATTGTTCCAGATTCTCTGAATCTTTGGATGATATTATGTACAGTTGATGATGATAACTTCAAAGTCTTTGCAATTTTTCGCTGGGTAACACCTTTCTGATATTGCTCCACTATCTTTCTGTGCAACATTGTGGGAATTGGTGATACTCTACCCATCTTGGCTTCTGAGAGACACTGCCACTCTGAGAAGCTCTTTTTATACCCAATCATGTTGCCAATTAACCTAATTACTGTTAATTGGTCTTCCAGCTCTTCCTTATGCTCAAATTTACTTTTTCCAGCCTCTTATTGCTACTTGTCCCAACTTTTTTGGGATTTGTTGACACCGTGAAATTTGGAATCAACATATTTTTCCTTTAAAATGATACATTTTCTCAGATTAAACTTTTGATCTGTCATCTATGTTCTATTCTGAATAAAATATTGACATTTGCCATCTCCACATCATTGCATTCAGTTTTTATTCACAATTTGTTTAGTGTCCCAACTTTTTTGGAATTCGGTTTGTATAAATTATATTCCCAATACCCCTATCAGCCATACTAGAATCTATTCAATTTACCATAGGATGAGGAGATATTTTAATTGACCAGGGTACTCGGTAAGCTTTCAGTGCAGATCTTAATCTTAAGTACAGAAAAAAAGAAAATCCTGGGAGTGAGAACTCATCCTTTGGCATCTTAAAGGACTTGAGCCCATAATCGTTGTACAGGTCTTTAAAAGTCTGGATTCCACATTCAACCCAGCATTTGGAAATAAACGGTTTGTTACCAGTACAAAGATTATTATTATGCCAAATGGGGGTAGAGTCACTATAGGAATCTGAAGCTCCCATTATCTTCTCTGCTACTTTCCAGGTTTTGGCATATAATTGGACCAACCTTTTCCAAAACTTTCTTAGATATTCCCGTAAAGGGTAAATACTGTCGACGCAATGGGTAAATAATATTAGATTCTAAAATCCGCCATGGGACAGGGGAGTCAACATCTAGCCACGCCCTAAGTCGTCTCATCTGGTATGATAAATAATAGGACGAAAAATCTGGTAGAGATATACCACCATGAGGTTTTAGCCGGTGCATAGATTTAAAACGAATTCTAGGCAGTTTATTATTCCATAAGTATTTGGATACTACTGTATTCATCTCTTTAAAATAGCCAGTAGGTGGTGTCAATGGTAACACAAAATAAAAAGCTTAGCCTTGGAAGTGTATTCATCTTAACAGTGGCTATTCTTCCATGAAGAGCCAAACAGAGTGGAGACCAACAAAGAAGATAGCTCTTAATCTTATTCAGAAGTAACTGATAGTTCCACTTGGAAATGCGAGATAATGAAGGAAAAACTCTGATTCCAAGATAATTAAACTGGTCACTGACAGGAATCGTAGAGGCTAAATTTTGAATTTCTGATTTAGCAGCTTAATTAAGGGGCATAAGTGTAGATTTGTTCCAATTAACCTTGTAACCAGACAGTTACAACAAAACGTCATCAGCGTAGAATGATATTTTATGGGATGTATTCATACAACTTATTGGAACTATTGTGGAACATTGTCTGATTGCTTGGGCCAAAGGCTCTAATGATAAATTAAAAAGCAAGGGTGACAGGGGACAGCCTTATGGGAAGAACCAGTGATTAGTCTGGCCGAGCATTCAGAATAAATAGTTTTAACTGCTTGTAAAAAAAAAAAAAAAAGGAAAATGCTCAAATGCCAAACTCAAAATGCTCTAGGACAGACCACAAAAAGCCAAAAAGCTCCACTCAATTCTGTCGAATGCCTTCTCTGCATCCAGAGGAAAGATTGCAGAGGAAGCTGTATATGAATCTGCTTGCTGAATAATATGCAAAAGCCCACGTATATTGTCTGCAGCGAATCTCCCCCTTAAAAAACCTGATTGATCATATTCAATTCAATAGGAAGTCATTTACTACTTTAACGAGTGCTGTTTTTGTGCTGTGATGAGGTTCATGTATGCTATTTCTATGTAGATATGAGCATAGCTGCTCTGCTACTATCTTTTAAAAAATTTTAGAGATGAAGGGGAGATTTGATATTGGCCTGTAATTGGACAGCTGACAGGGGTCAAGGTCGGGTCTCTTAATAATCGGTTTAATGACTGCTAATTTAAAAGATTTTGGAACATAACCAATGCTGAGTGAGGAATTAATTATTCTCAACAGGGGTTCTGTTATTACTGGTACTATCTGTTTAAGAAAATGTGTTGGTATAGGATCTAATATACTGGTTGATGAATTTGCAGAAGAGATGAGTGAAATTAGTTCATTCTCTTCAAGGGGAGTAAAATATTCTAGGTTTGAATCTGACATGGCTAGGTTAACATCTGTATCAATTACATTGTTTGGTTTCAAAGCCTCAATTTTATGCCTGATATTTACAATTTTATTATTAAAAAAGTTCATAAAATCCTCACTATTACACAATGTTGTTGTGGATATTTCTGAAGTGGTCTTATTCCTAGTTAATTTGTCTATGGTATTAAATAAAAATCTAGGATTATTTTAGTTAGTTTCTATAAGAGTGAAGAGATACGTTGATCTAGCTACACTAATGGCGCTTTTCCACTGCATAGTAGAGCAGTAGAGCACTGCACAGCATGGTTCAGTACAGCTCACTTTGGTTCGGCTCAGTTCACTCTTACTAACCTCTGACTGACGTATATCATTAGCTCCAGCATGTACCACTATCTTAGAGAACCTGTGCTGTCGTAAAGCCCTAAGATTACCTGCTATGTCCGGAGCTCTCTCTTGGGATACACCTAACCACTGGCGCTGGCACCCCTAAAGGACTAGCTAATTTCACGTGCCTCAGTATAGAATCTCCTATAACCAGAGCTCTTTCAGTTTTCTCAGCGGGTGCATCACTGAGGAGAGCAAACCTGTTGGACACGTGAAGCGCAGAGGAGGTGTGCTCCGGTGGGCTAGCCTTAGCCTTAGCTTTGGCAGAACGAGTATACCACCGAGTTATCTCCGCCTGCAGCACCCAGACTGTCTGCTATGGGAATAATGCTGCTCTCGCGCTCTCTAACCCTCTCTAAAGTCTGGATGCGCTCCTCTAACGCTGATATCTTCTCTGTCAGAGTGCTAACTAACACACACCTATCACAAATAAATTTATCACTAACGACAGAGGAAGAATGTCTAAACATCCTGTACTTCACACACTGAACAAGCTGAATATTATCCATTTTATCGTACCTGAGTCAGAGTTTAGTTGTTCTGAGCTGAATTCCGTTTGTTGTTCTTAGACGAAGAAACTCTTGCGTTGCGTAAACTTCCTTCTACTCTTTCTTTCAGACTCACTAGACGGATATTAGCTTGGTGACCTTTACCTTCGATTCTCGATAACTTTTCCGGAAGGGAGTCCACCGCTAACTTAACCTCCACAGTATCTTTTTTTGCGTGACGAAGAGCTGTTTGCATGTTGTCAAAGATCACTTCTTATCAGACGAACATCTTCCAGAACTCCAAGTCTATCCACAATTGGAGCGAATTCTTCCTTAAACAGTTCCCTGACAAGACTAAGGTGCATCTTTAACTCGTCGGCCACAATGGCGCGAAGTTCCCCCTCAGGAACATAATTAGGATCTTTAACACACTTTTTCTCTGGCGAAGCCAATATCAATTAACGTTTTGCCATCTTCATTCGTAGCTCCGTCGGAAAATAGTCAAAAACTAACCAAAAATGTATAGTTTTACTGAGAAAAAAAAAAAGATTAAGGATTTAAACAACCTAATTTATGTATTTATTACATGCCTCTTCTGTAAGTATCTCAAACCAGAATTTTTTAATGGCAGCAATTAAATCTGCCTTCGTAGTCGGTTTTGCTTCCTTTCAAATAGTCTTTGAGAGCATGCCACACCATTTCAATGGGATTCTGCGGATGTGTTCACCCTGTTAATTCCCTCTTTCAGCGATCACTTTTTTTGTAGCAGTGTGCTTCGGGTGATTGTCCTGGAAAAAGTTATGATAAATACCGAAGTTTTCCTTAATGTATGGTGGAAAATATAGCGGTTTCTTTTATAATAACATCTTTTTAGAATGACCTGTCCAATATCCCTTCAAAGATGGCAATAGTTCCTCGTACAAGTCTGGTAATGGCTCCCCAAACATGAACTTTCACAGGATGTTTCAGCCTGAGTTTGGACACTCGTCTTCTTGTTTTACGAAATTACATTGTGGCAAAGCGATCCAAAGCCACTATAGTTTCATCAGTGAAAATGACGTCATGAAAAATCTCCTTTTCATTGATCCATTTTTGAGCTTGTTGTATCACTTTATTTTTGTCATGGATCATGGGACAATTAAAAGTTTTCCTACATCTCCAATTTATTTAGCAAGTATATGTTTTGTTGCATTTCTGGGGGATTAGTCATAAAGATACTCAGATCACAAATAATTATTTGCCTGAAGCTTAAAGTGCTTTGTGTGGATTCACACGATGAATCTTTCTCAGGGAAAGATTCTTATTTTTAAGTTTCTTATTCTCAACATTCTTTTCATATATAGTCCTTCAGAGCATGATATAGCGCTTTTAACAATTGACATTGTCTCAATACAGCTTTACACAATCAAAAGAATTATTTAATTATTTAATTTTAATATACAATTGTTTGTATGGAATGTGAATGTGTATGAATCAAAATGTTTAGTCCCTGGTGAGCAAGCCCGAGGGCGACAGTGGCAAGGAAAAACTCCCAGAGATGGTAATAGGAAGAAACCTTGAGAGGAACCAGACTCAACAGGGAACCCATCCTCATCTGGGTGAAACAGATAGCAGGAAATTATCTGCATTTATACAGTCTTAAGTGTTAGGTTCAGCTATAATAGTTGATGTTAATTGATGTTAAAATGGAGTCCAGTAGTTATTGGAGACTCAGATAGACTTGTAGAAAGTTCCAGTCCTGAACTATCGAATTGTCAAGTCCTCAGAGAAACAGCTGACAACACCAGTCGAGGCCAGAACCATCTTCTAAGTAGATAGAATCATCCCCAGACACCAGACGCATCCCAAAGAGACACACAGGGCATCCATGCGACGAGACCTCCAACCAGAAACGGGGCACCAGGATGGATCAGACAGGTCCGGAGGGCAGAGGGTGTCTGGATCACTGGCAGCTCAGGAATGACGTGTAGCTCGACAGAGAGAGAGAGAGAAAGAGTGAAAGGGGGAGACAGGGGGAGAGAGGAAAGAGAAAGAGGGGGAGAATGAGAAGAGGAGGAGAGATGGCAATTAGGTATGGTCACAGTCACAATGTATAATGTGAATGTATATTTACTGTAGAGTGCAAGCAGGGACTCCGGCAGGACTAACTATGACAGCATAACTAAAAGGGAGAGCCAGAAGGAAACACAAACATGAGGGCTCCCTGAGATGTAAAGCAAACAATCACATCACCGTCAACAAACCTGAGTGATCAAATGAGAGTGAGGAAGACAGCATCTAAACATACCAGTTCACCATAATACTCTACGTCCATGAATCCCTCAGATCTGCTCCTTTACCTATGGCAAATCTATTTATAAAAATGCATGGCTAAATAAATAGGTTTTTAGCCTAGACTTAAACACTGAGACTGTGTCTGAGTCCTGAACACTATTTGGAAGACTATTCCATAATTTTGGGGCTTTGTAAGAAAAAGCTCTGCCCCCAGCTGTAGTTTTCATAATACGCGGTACTGACAAGCAGCCTGCATCCTTTGACCGAAGTAGGCGTGGCGGATCGTAAGACACTAGCAGTTCGCTCAGATACTGCGGCGCGAGACCATTTAATGCTTTATATGTCAAGAGTAGTATTTTAATATCAATGCAAAATTTCACAGGGAGCCAATGTACAGATGTCGCCTTTAAGACTGCGCGTGTTTTCCCGCGGGATGCCGCAATTTAGCGAGCGGCGTGCTGCGACTTGCCGGAGGCAACATTCAGGAATTTAAAATAAATGTGTTGTGCTTCACTGAATATCCGCCAGATGGCGCATGGAAGGACTTTATCTAAAAGCCGGACCAAGTACAACAATGAATGTAACGACGCGGATGAACAGTGCTGAAGCGAACATGAATTTTATTTTGTTTTATAATAGATCTTTCATGATGAATGAGTGTATATGTGCTTCATATTATCAAACACAGGCAATGGAGAAAGAAATTTTTGAGGGACAGGTCACTGAAAAAAGTAAACCTAGCTATCGTTCGTTTAATGTGTTTTTTTTCTCATTCCATTAGTTTAAAAAAAATATTTGCTCTTTTAAACTAAAGTGTCTAATTTATGCTTATGGGTGAATCTTTTTTTTTTTTTTTACTTTAGTTGAATGCTATTTACAGCAGGGAACCAAAGTGAAATATTTCATTTTGATCAAGGTACTCTTATTAGGTTGAGTGTGATTTGCGCATGCGCAGTCTTTAGACCATAGTTTTGCCGGTATAATTTTATTTCCGCCTCAAACCGGAGCATGACGTTGAAACAAGTAAGGAAGGATATCAGAACCTGTATTTCAGTTACTGTTAGTTAAAGCTCCTGGTTAAACTTAAATCTAATCCATTCACAAAGGACATTTCTGCTTCAAACCAAAGTTCGCCGTGTCACATGACCTCATGACGCAGCATTATCAGGGACTGAATCACGTTCTGCTGTTTCTCAAAGAAAACTCCTTTAAACCAGGTAAGAAAGCAAACTCATGTCATTTCTATGTGAAATGTTTCTCTTCTATGAGCAAATTCATGATTTATGTCAGGAACAACTACTTTGTAGATTGAGTTTTGTGTCCGTGTTTGCTACTGTAGCTAAAAACACCTATATTACCTACATTAGCATTAGCTAACTAACGTGGTGATTTTCAAAAACACCGGAGTTTCTACAGTAAGTCGGCGGCGCCGAATAACATGAAAATAATTATATTTAAGTACCGTTGGTTAACGATGTAAAAATTAATAGGAAAGTGACGTAAACATAGAACAAGCTAATTTGGAGTGAGTGCTGTTTGTAGTGTATTTATAGTTATTCTTAAAACCTTCTGGACTTGCTAATGTGTAATGTAATATCACTAAAACTATATTCCCTCGTATGAAACGGGGCTTTAGCACATGTTCCTGACATACTGGTCATACGTTTTTAACCGTATCAGTATTTAAATATCGACATAAGTTTGACATGTTGATTTAACATTACTTCAAATACATTTTAGCCATTACGATGTCATGAAATAACTTTAAAAGTAAACATAATCTTTATGCACTTTTGTGTTTACAGGTCTGTTAGCTTTTCTGAAAGGGCATTATTTTACCCATACTGCTTTCTATACTTTATACATACTGTAATTAAGATTTGCTAACATAAGAACTTGAGCCAGTCCAATTTTTGTTTTTACCTTTTTTTTTTTTTTTTTTAAGATCAGTAATGAGTTTCTGAGAATTATATCTGCTCCACTTCAAGCAAGATTACTGGTTTCCTTGGACAAGCAACACTACAAACTAATTGAGATCATCAGAAACTAGGGAGGAACCCGTCAGAGAGAAGACCAGAGATATAATCTTCATCTTCAAGTTTTTGATCTGGTATGTACGCGCTCAAAAAAGCAGAAATTAGCTTGGTGTCAAATGTAATATTGTGAATGGAAGCCACAGGACCTGAGCAAGGCATCCACATCAAGTTGGCTGTGATGCACTAAATTAAAACATAACTAGCAGAATAAAACTCTTTAGTTTAACTTGTTCACAGGTTAGTGTATGCTGTCTGAATACAGGTTTCAATGTCTGCCACGTTCATTTTATCACGCTTTTCAAGCCTGACATAACCAACAATACTATGTTTGTTTTTATATCCCTAGAGCCTGGAGGTGATTATCTCCTGAAATGTCTTATGGTGTATTTGAGTGGCAGATGTGGACCAGCTGATTAAGCACTGGTAAGCATTTGTTCATGAAGCATTTCATCCTTAGGACTGAAAAATGTTACTGAATTGATAACTTAGCCTTGTTTAAAGGTCCAGGTGGCAGCTTGGTGGTGCTGGGGTTTGAACCTGTGAGCTTCCAATCAGTATACAGTACCAACATCCAAAAACCATACAACTACCTCTGCCCCTTCATATTGACAGATATGAGGTCATTGGCCTTATCAGCTGCAGCCTACAACCTTTTTTTTATTTTTATTATTATTATTTTTTTTTATCAGTATGTATTAACATTAGTTACATACATTCTCCTAAACCTTGTGGAAAGAACATTACATTTATCATGCTGCACCATAATCCTAGGTGTTTTTTTCACTCATAGGGAGCATTAAGTGATTTTACATGCATACATCAGACACTGTTTTGCCAAATAGAGCAACTTGTCTAACGAATGTCCATTCTTTTATTAGGTTGTTCAGAAAGATGAAGCTCAGGCAGAACTCACAGGAAATCGGGATTGTGACTTATTGAGGTTCCATGTTGTTTTACCTCTGCTGATTTTGTTTCAGGAACATTTTCTAATTTTCTTTTCAGTCCAATTAATAAATGTATGTTGCAAAGTTGAGTGTTACTATTTGTAATTTTATGGAGTAATTTATTTTAGTCGCAGAGTATTTAGTTTGGTTCTTCTTCAGCAGGTTTGACAAGGACAAAATGTACCCATTGCAAAATTAAATTTGTGGATAAATGCAGACATATCTTTTTTTCCCTCTCAATTTCAAATACAGTTAGCAGTGTTGAATGACTTGGTGTTTAAGATTTTTTTTTTCTAAATGTATAATGTTAACATTTTTGATGAAAATATGTTCATTCCACAATAAATGTTTATATAAAGAAATGTGTTTTGAGTGTAAATCAATATGGAATTAAGTTTTTTATGCTTTTATATTTAAATTATGAATGCCTTAAATCTTTATTTGATGCAACTTAAAAAAAGGTAATTTGCTCAACCATTCAAAAGTGGTTTATATCAAGTTTATAATTTCAGGTTAGATTTAGTAGAATATTTACATTAAGTAATATAGCCAACTCATTTATTTAGATTTAGAACAACTTAAAAAAATTTGGTTTGTTTCACCTTCAGAAATTAGTTTACATGAACTACATGAAAAATTTTAAGTTAGAGTAAAAGGTTTATTTACATTACGTCAATGCTAAAATATTAGGTGTGACAGATTACTTCAATTGTTTTAATATAGCCTTTAATCTTCAATATAGCCAGTGCTATATTTTTTTCAGTAGGGTCAATCAGATGTACAGTGTCGGGTAAGTGTGGTGCTTTTATTGAAGGGATAATGACAGATTATTTTTTTTTGGGGTGAACAATTTCTTTAATGTTTTCGGAGTTGTGGCTGTTCAGTAGAAAGTAATAGGCTCACCAATTTACAGTATGAGCTTTCAATTTAACAAGTGTAATGTGAACAAGTTAGTTATTATGAGTATGGAAAACATATTTTCCTGCATTTTTTTCGGAAACTTTATTTGCCATCTACATACATTAACTCATGCTAGGGTACTTTTACTATGCTGAAATACAATTGAAAGCTATTTATTCGTTTATCTTTGATTTGCTTACTTACTTAGAGAGATTCAGGTTGATTTTGCACATTTTTAATCCTTTTCAAATGCAGGTTAACGTGCATATCAGCTGGATAACTAGCGAATGCTTTAGTAATGGGCTCTAAAAGACAATGGAACATTACAGAACGTGCGAGTTGACGCCCATGCACAGATCAGATTCTCACTTTCCACGTCACTATGACATTGCCAGGATAAATACAGTCCATCCACACGTACAGTAGAAGCATTTAAAAATGACCAAGATCCGTAAGCTTCATTCTCAAGACATCAGGACAATGAAGTCTGCTGGAAGTTCGAGTCGCGAAATACACCGCCATCTGAAATCTGTTGGTGTAGACGTAACATTAACCTTTCAACATGCATCCCCCACCCCCAAAGACTAAGCTCCTGCTGGTATATACAGTAGCTCTTAAGGTCACTGAGGCACGCAAACCCCCTGACCACAATAAGGTGGCAATCCCTCAGGGGGGGAAGATGAAAAATACAAAGTAAATAAATAAAATAAAATATCCTTAATCCAGATTTTATCAATCAACGACATAATATTTATCTTAGCTGGATGGTCTAATTCTCAAAACCGTTTAACGTAAAGAAAAACATAACACACTATAACTAGAATATTTACAAAACTGAAAGGTTTTTAAATTAAAAAAAACCTCATAACTCAAAAAGATCATATGTTTTTATATTTTTATATTTTTTTTAACTGAACAGCTCTCTTCTCTCCAATCCACTCCTAAACCACAGTCTCCTATTTTTTCTCTGTGCGCGCGCTGCAGCCTGTGAATGAATACACGCAGCGGAGGTTTTACGTATTTAAAACGTAAAAAGGTGTCTCCATCATAAATAGACATGAATTAACTACAAACCGGATTCCAAAAAAGTTGGGACACTAAACAAATTGTGAATAAAAACTGAATGCAATGATGTGGAGATGGCAAATGTCAATATTTTATTCAGAATAGAACATAGATGACAGATCAAAAGTTTAATCCGAGAAAATGTATCATTTTAAAGGAAAAATATGTTGATTAAAAATTTCACGGTGTCAACAAATCCCAAAAAAGTTCGGACAAGTAGCAATAAGAGGCTGGAAAAAGTAAATTTGAGCATAACAAAGAGCTGGAAAACCAATTAACAGTAATTAGGTTAATTGGCAACATGATTGGGTATAAAAAGAGCTTCTCAGAGTGGCAGTGTCTCTCAGAATCTAAGATTCAAGATTCAAGATTCTTTATTTGTCACATGCATAGTTATACAAGTACAACACGCAGTGAAATGTATCCTGAACCGCTCCTACTTTGTGCAAATAACAAGAAACAAAAGAAATAATCTATAAATAGAAATAGAAATTAAAAAAAAAAAAAAAAAAAAGGGTGCAAATGTAAACATAATAATAAAATGTGTATCTGAGCAGGATAAAGATGTTAGTGCAAGTGATGCTTACAGTCCAGACTAAAGTGCAGTGTGCAGTGTGGAATGTCAGCACAGCAGTGTGTGAGTGAACTGTTACCAGTCTTATGAACGGGAGAGTGGCCCATCATGGTTGAGGAGTCTAATCGCCTGTGGATAAAAACTCCTCCTGAGTCTCTCCGTTTTGGCCATAATGACCCGGAACCTTCTGCCTGAATGCAGAAGTTTGAACAGTCCGTTATTGGGGTGCGACAAGTCCTTAATGATACGAGCTGCCCTGGTTTTACATCTCCTGGTGTAGATGTCCTGCATGGAGGGGAGAGTTAACCTGCAGCAGCGTTCAGCTGCCCGGATCACTCTCTGGAGGGCTTTCCTGTCCTGTACACAGCTATTCCCAAACCAGGATGAAATGTTCTGTGTTAGGATGCTCTCAACAGCACCCGAGTAGAAAGCCTTAAGGACAGCAGGGGAAACCCCAAACTTCCTCAACTGCCTCAGGTGGTACAGACGCTGCTTTGCCCTTTTCGTCTGAGCACAGATATGCTCAGTCCAAGTCAGATCCTCGGAGATGTGGACGCCCAAGTACTTGAAGCTGCTCACTCTCTCCACTGGAGCTCCATTGATGATGAGGGGTTTGTGGTCCAGTTGTCCCCTTCTGAAGTCCACCACCAGCTCCTTCGTCTTACTGACGTTCAGTCGGAGGCAGTTTTCTTCACACCATAGTGCCAGGTTCTCCACTTCATCTATGTAGGCCGACTCATCGTTGTTGGAGATGAAGCCCAGCACCACCGTATCGTCAGCAAACTTAACGATGGTGTTGGAGTCGAACATGGCCACACAGTCTGAAGTGTAGAGAGAGTATAGCAGTGGAGAGAGAACACATCCCTGTGGAGCACCTGTGTTGATGGTGATGCTGCTGGAGAAGCACTTGCCCACTCTCACCGCTTGAGATCTGTCCGAGAGGAAGTCCAACACCCAGGCACACAAGCGTTTGTTAAGTCCTAGATCTCTCAGCTTTGTGAACAGTCTGTTAGGCACTATTGTGTTGAAAGCAGAGCTGTAATCTATAAAAAGCAATCTCACATAGTTACCTTGCATCTTGTCCACGTGGCTGAGAGTGGTGTGCAGAACATGGGAGATGGCATCCTCTGTGGATCTGTTGGGGCGGTAGGCGAACTGAAGTGGATCTATGGAGCTGGGGATGGAGGAGGAGATGATGTTTTTTAGCAGACCCTCAAATACCTTCATGACCATCGATGTCAGTGCAACAGGCCGGTAGTCATTCAGGCATGAGGGTTTGTTGGTCTTGGGCACGGGGACAATGGTGGATCTCTTGAAACACGCCGGGACCACAGACTTCGCCAGGGACTCATTAAAGATACAGGTGAACACACCTGACAGCTGGTCAGCGCAGCAGCGCAGCAGGCGCCCAGAGATGCCATCTGGACCCGCCGCTTTCCTGGTGTTCACCCTCCTCAGCGCCGTGCGAACGTCATGCTCTGCGATGCTGATGACGCAATCCTCGCTGATGACATCATCATTCTCAGTCACCAGGCTGCTAGCATTAGCCGCCTGGCTAACCTCGAACCGGGCGAAGAATGCGTTCAGCTCGTTGGCGAATGCAGAGTCGGCGACGATCGTCGTGGTGTCTTTGGCAACCTTGTAGTCCGTGATTGTGCGTAATCCGTGCCACATGCGGCGTGTGTCACCCTGATGGAAGTGTGATTCAGTTCGCTGTCGGAACCGTCCCTTAGCTTCCCTCACCGCTCGCCTGACGCTATAAGAAGCCGCTTTGTATGCGCTCATATCGCCGCTAATGAGTGCGGCATTATAAGCAGCGGTCCGGGCATTCACAGCATCGCGGATCGATCGGTCTACCCAAGGCTTCTGGTTCGGAAACGATTTGAACCTCACTGTCGGGACAACTTCATTTACGAGCGTGCTAACGAAGCTAACTGCTACATCCGCAAACTCGTTGATGTCTACTGCGCAGGCTCGGAACATGTCCCAATCTACGTCATCGAGCGCGTCCTGTAGCGTAGCTTCTGATTGGGCAGACCAGCGTTGCACCTCCCTCATGACCGGAGCTTCACGACGAAAGCTTTGTTGATATTCCGGTATGAGGAAAATGGCGTTGTGGTCTGATTTCCCGAATGCTGGATGTGAAACAGCTTTGTAGCCCCGCTTGTATAGTGTGTAACAGTGGTCCAGAATGTTGAGTCCCCTTGTCGGACATGTAACATGTTGGTGAAAGTTTGGCATAACCTGTCTGAGGTTCGCTTTATTAAAGTCACCTGCTACAATGTGCGCTGCGTCCGGGTGTTTGTTTTGGAACTCACTCAGCACATCATGTAGTTCAGACAGAGCAGTGCCTGTATCCGCGTGGGGTGGGATGTAGACCGCCGTGGCAATGACCGAGGTGAACTCGCGAGGCAGGTAGAAAGGACGACATTTAACACTCAGATATTCCAAATGAGGCGAGCAGCTACTGGAGAGAATGGAAACACTCCTGGCATCGCACCACTTCTTGTTGACCATGAAGCACACACCTCCACCTTTAGCTTTGTTAGACTCTGCCGTCCTGTCCATGCGGAACACAGAGAATGAGTCCGATGGGGTTACGACTCGGTCCGGCACGATGGGGGTCAGCCATGTTTCTGTAAAGCACAGAAGATTACAATCCCTGATATCTCGCTGGAAAGTAACTCTGGCTCTGAGGTCATCAAGCTTATTCTCCAGTGACTGTACATTAGCCAGCAGGATACTCGGCAGAGGGGTGCGATGAGCTTGTTCTCTCATTCTGTTACGGACGCCGCCGCGTTTCCCTCGACGCTTCTTTGTTCTTCGCCGCGGGTTAGCGTCCCGTCCATTGTTGTTGTCGTCTGAGCAGCGTAGTATCTCAGAGGGCCACGACGGGTCAGGCTTAAAGGTGGTATAAGTAAGCGCCGAAATCTGAATTCCTATATCCAGTAGTGTTCTACTGTCATAGGTCACTAAACCTGAAGTACTCTTAGCGAATGAAAGTAAAATAAATAAAGAAAGAAGGAAAAAAACGCACAGTTTGTACGGAGCGATCAGGAAGGCGTCTGGACGTGGCCGCGCCATCGCGTGTGTCGATGGGTAGAGGATCACCAATTCCCACAATGTTGCGCAGAAAGATAGTGGAGCAATATCAGAAAGGTGTCACCCAGCGAAAAATTCCAAAGACTTTGCAGTTATCATCATCAACTGTGCATAATATCATCCGAAGATTCAGAGAATCTGGAACAATCTCTGTGCATAAGGGTCAAGGGCGTAAAACCATACTGGATGCCCGTGATCTCCGGGCCCTTAAACGACACTGCACCACAAACAGGAATGCTACTGTAAAGGAAATCACAGAATGGGCTCAGGAATACTTCCAGAAACCATTGTCAGTGAACACAATCCACCGTGCCATCCACCGTTGCCAGCTGAAACTCTACAGTGCAAAGAAGAAGCCATTTCTAAGCAAGATCCACAAGCACAGGCATTTTCATTGGTCCAGGGATCATTTAAAATGGAGCGTGGCAAAATGGAAGTCTGTTCTGTGGTCAGACGAGTCACGATTCGAAGTTCTTGTTGGAAATGTGGGACGCCATGTCATCCGGACCAAAGAGGACAAGGACAACCCAAGTTGTTATCAACGCTCAGTTCAGAAGCCTGCATCTCTGATGGTATGGGGTTGCATGAGTGCGTGTGGCATGGGCAGCTTGCATGTCTGGAAAGGCACCATCAATGCAGAAAAATATATTCAGGTTCTAGAACAACATCTAGTCATCTCTTTCAGGGAAGACCCTGCATTTTTCAACAAGATAATGCCAGACCACATTCTGCATCAATCACAGCATCATGGCTGCGTAGGAGAAGGATCCGGGTACTGAAATGGCCAGTCTGCAGTCCAGATCTTTTCCCTATACATAACATTTGGTGCATCATAAAGAGGAAGGTGCGACAAAGAAGGCCCAAGACGATTGAACAGTTAGAGACCTGTATTAGACAAGAATGGGAGAGCATTCCTATTTCTAAACTTGAGAAACTGGTCTCCTCGGTCCCCAGACGTCTGTTGAGTGTTGTAAGAAGAAGGGGAGATGCCACACAGTGGTGAAAATGGCCTTGTCCCAACTTTTTTGGGATTTGTTGACAACATGACATTTTGATTCACCATATTTTTCCCTTAAAATGATACATTTTCTCAGTTTAAACTTTTGTTCCGTGATTTATGTTCTATTCTGAATAAAATATTGACATTTGCCATCTCCACATCATTGCATTCAGTTTTTATTCACAATTTGTTTAGTGTCCCAACTTTTTTGGAATCCGGTTTGTATATATATATAAAACGTGTGTGTGTGTGTGTGTGTGTGTGTGCAGGGCCGTGCAGAGACGTTTAAAGGGGCGGGTGCTCAAAGTAAAAAAATATAGAACATGCTGAATAACAACAATTCACATTCATAACGAATATGGAATTGCATCATACTGTATGACTGTCATCAGGTCAGGACAATGCAAAGCAAACGTAGCCTATGTTTTACCTGATAGCGTACAATGTTGCTGTTGATTATTATATTATTTGTAATCATTTTTAAGAATCTATACATATAAAACACACAAACATGCACATGCAGTGCTTATTAAATGTTTAAACTGTAGAGATACAATAATTTACTGCTGGAAAATCAGCATTTTATCTAATTTGAAATATAAACCTAATATTATCTGTTACTTAATATATTTTATCATAAATATAATAATTCATAATTATGTGGATATCCATATTAGATGGCTTTTAGTGAAATAAAACTGTAACTTACTTTAAAACTAAACATGTTCCCTAAAACGGAGCTCTGGACACAGAGCTACAGACCCCCCTGTAACCCCCTTACCCAGTTAGCTAGCAGTTAATGACCACCACTACTACAGTTCATAAAAGGACAGGTAATGTTTGTCGCGCTGTTGCAAAAACAGCACGCTCATTTATTTCAATTCATTTGTTGTTATAGACTATAGTGTGCGCTGTACACCCTATTTACTGTTTTGCTACAGTCTGCACCTTCCAGTTAATTTGCCTGCTTCTCCTCCAGCTCCGCACCGTCCAGTCTGCAGAAAATGCGCGTGCACTTTGCGTGCTCGTACCCGGCTCGTAACGAGCGCGCTCGGCCCTCAAGGGCGAGCATTGGTTAATGGCAGGCATGTGACTGATGCAAGCCAGATCCTTTTATTTAGCAAAATTGAGATTAATAGTTACATTTTATTGTTGAGGGGCAAAGACAGTGCTCCATACGCACATACATAGAAAAAAGGAGGCAATCCTGGAGGAAAGGGGCGGGTGCTCAAGCACCCGCCGCCCTCCCCCCTCTGCACGTGCCTATACAGTATGTGTGTGTGTGTGTGTGTGTGTGTCTTTAGTCTTTTCAGTGTGTGTGTATGTGTGTCTTTCAGTATATACAACGTGAAAGCGCGCTCAGTTACAGCTCAGTCCCTCTTCTCACCTTTGATAGGTGAGAAGTTATCAAACCGGTTTCGCATGGGGGAATTGGCACAATTCAGGGGTTTAAAACTATTTAACAAGACCGAGACGTGTCTGCCTAAAATGTATTTCTCCAGCAAAACATAGAATAAATAGAAATAAAATGTTTAATATTAATAATATTGATTTTAGCTGGATGGTCTAATTCTCCAAACCGTTTAAGATAGACTTAACACACTATAACTAGAATATTTACAAAACTGAAAGGTTGTCTTATGAATAATAAAAAACAACTCATAACTCAAAAAGATCATATGATTTTATATATTTTTTAGATAATAAATAGACATGAAATAACTATATATATATATATATATATAAAACTATATATATAGTTAATTCATGTCTATGATCTAAAAAAAAACACACATATATATATATATATATATATATATATATATATATATATATATATATATATATATATATATATAATATACACTGGACACAAACAGCAAAAAACATGATGGAAAGCAATAAAGTGCTTAGGGCTTTATGTTTTTTGCTGTTTGTATCCAGCATTGAATAATTATTTCATCCATTATTTGACCACGGCTAGGAATAAGAGCTGGAATGTGATTGTGAATTTATATATATATATATATATATATATATATATATATATATAGATAGATAGATAGATAGATAGATAGATAGATAGAGAGAGAGAGATAGGTGTTTTGCTGGCGAAAAACATTTTAGGCAGAGACGTCTACTCGGCCTTGTTAATTGTTTTTAAAACCCGCAATTCTACGAATTTCCCCATCAGCGAAATCATGAATGAAAGGTGAGAAGGGGCATTATAATACAGTGGGGGTTCTGTGGGTCTCCAAACTCAGATGGCTACGTGTCAGCCGATAACTGCTCCTTTGATCTGCTGGTTACAGCGGGGCGCCGACTGCTGATGAGTAGCCTGTACAAGCCAAGCTCTTCCCCAAAAAATAATGTGAATGTCTGCAACAATCACTAACCATTAAAATGTTTTTTTTAATTAAACACGAATATATAAATTACATTTTCTTTACACATATTTTCATTATATATACACGGGCATCGCTAGGCCATTTTTAAGGGGGCTTTAGCCCATCGTCCCCTTTAAATTTATTTAAAGTATTTTTCATGCCTGCCAGTTTCCAACAAAAAGCAGCAGTATTGTCAAAGTATCAACAGATAAATATTTAATATTATTGGCACCCACACAGTTTATTCCATTGTCCAGCCTCATAGGTGTGTTGTTTATATTGCTAATCAATGTAAGTTTAAAGTTATATGCTGTTTTCTGGGTACATTTGTCTGATTGTTTACCGTATAAACTTTTTTCTATGTACGGGTACACACACACATATATGCTTAATTAAATTTTTAAATCATCGTGTTCACCCATGCACTGAAAAAAAGAACTTGTAAGATTTACTTGATAAAATCCTCTTAACAATTTGCACACAGTTTAAGTAAATTTTATTGCTCCAATATTAAGTAAAACTCACCCGTAATTGTCAGGTAAAATCTACTTAATAATTAAATTAACAATCAAAGAAATCAAGTAAAAAAGTTACATAATTATATTTAATGCACAAATTAGATTTATTTAAAATAATCAACTAAAGGTAATTCATTCCCAGATAGCGCACACACGTTGCAGAGATAATGCTCCCTAATGCATGTTACAATGACCAAATATGATAATAAATAAAACATGTAATGTTTTAATGCAGGGTTTATAATCCCCTTATAAACCCTATAGCACCCACCCCATCCCTCCCCGACTCCAAGCCAGTTTTACAAGCACATGAAAGGCTAAACGCCAGGCATTGAGAGAAACCAAAAAAGAATATGGAGCTGGAAGTTTTTTGGTTCTACGTGCAAAAAGAAATAAAAATAAAAAGGAATAAAAAGGGGAAAGAAAGCAAACAAACAAGTAATTAAATAAGACTGGAATCAAACTATAAATGTATATGAAAAAAACGAAGGAAGTGCCCCCACACCTGTTGAAATTTCAAGTCTGAGTAACGAATTGTGTAATGAATCTTCTCCAGGGACAAACAGGACATGATATCTCTGAGCCACTGGGCGTGGGTGGGTGATGTGGCATCCTTCCACTTGAATAAAAGAGAACGCCTGGCCAGGAGTGTCGCAAAAGACAACAATCGCTTTTTAGCTGGAGTTAGACTCTTATCTTCCTCTCCAGTGATACCAAAAAGAGCAATCAGGGGGTCTGGTTCAAGATTGCATTTCAATACGTAGGACAGGGTCTTAAAAACATCCCTCCAGAATTTTTCCAAATTCGGGCATGTCCAGTACATATGAATAAGAGACTCTCCGCTTTTACATTTATTACAGCAAGGATCAATGTATGGGTAGAAACGGGAAAGTTTAAGTTTGGAGAAATGAGCCCTATGTACAACCTTAAACTGTAATAAAGAGTGGCGGGCACATAAGGAGGTTGAGTTGATAAGTTTAAAAATTGAATTCCAAGTATCATCTGATAGTGACAAATTTAAATCCTTCTCCCAAGCAGTTTTAATTTTACACAAAGGGGTGTGACTCGAAGCCATCAATCCACCATAAATAGTGGATATTAGGCCTTTATGCAGCGGGGACAAACAGAGGAGATTATCTAGAATGCTTGCTGCAGGAGCCTCAGGGAAATTTGGTATTAAAGAGCGAATGAAGTGTCTTACTTGCAGATATCTGAAAAAATGAGAATTGGGTAGGTTAAACTTTTCGGAAAGCTGTTCAAACGATGCAAACTTATGGTCAACAAACAGGTCTTTGCAAAGCTTGATGCCCTTATTGTACCATTCCTGAAACACTGAATCATGTAAAGAAGGTTGGAAGAGATGGTTAGAGACGATAGGACTGGACAGAGAAAAGCCCAGAAGAGCGCCTTGCTTTCTGAACTGAGCCCATACTCTCAAAGTATGTCTAACTACTGAGTTATTAATTAATTTAATTGAGGGGATGGGGAGAGCAGATCCAAGGAGTGCAGAGACAGACAGGTTTTTGACAGACTTTATCTCCATTTCCACCCAGGCAGGCCGATTAGGTTGGTTATGAAAATAAGCCCAAAAGATGACAGATCGAATGTTTGCTGCCCAGTAGTAGAAACGAAGATTAGGTAGAGCCATGCCACCGTCTCTTTTAGATCTTTGAAGTAGGGACTTATTCAATCGATGTTTACCTTTCCAAAGGTAAGAAGATATAATTGAGTCTAAAGCGCCAAAGTAAGATTTGGGAATAAAGACAGGTACAGACTGAAAGAGATATAAAAATTTAGGAAGAATACTCATTTTAATGGCATTAATGCGGCCCACCAGGGACATGGACAGTGGTGACCATCGTCCCAAGTCCTTTCTTGTTTGGTTCAACAACCTAATAAAATTTTCTTTAAAAAGGTGTTTATGTTTCCTTGTAATTGTAATACCAAGATAGGTAAACTGATTTTTCACTATGTTGAATGGACAATTGTGCATACCAGTTGTTACTGCTGTATTATCTAGCAGAAAAACTTCACTTTTGTGCAAATTTAATCTATATCCTGAAAAGTAGCTAAATTGCCTGAGCAATGACAGCACATGTGGCAGAGAGGAAACTGGATTTGATAAAAATAATAGAAGGTCATCTGCATAAAGAGAAACTTTATGTTCTTCTCCCTGCCTCCAAATCCCAGATATATGTCTACAGCTACGGAATGCAATTGCTAGTGGCTCAATGGCAAGGTTAAAGAGCAATGGGCTAAGGGGACATCCCTGACGAGTTCCCCGCTGAAGACTGAATGGTTGAGACTGTTGTGCATTTGTCAGAACTGAGGCAGTAGGGCTTGAATACAATAATTTAACCCAAGTGATAAAACTTGGACCAAAATTGAATTTTTCTAAAGCCCTAAACAAATACTCCCATTCCACACGATCAAAAGCCTTTTCAGCATCCAAAGAAAGGACACACTCAGGGATCTCCTCTGATGGTGTGTACAAGATATCCATAAGACGTCGAATGTTAAAGTAAGAATAACGATTTTTAACAAAACCGGTCTGGTCCTCAGATATAACTGAGGGTAGAACATTCTCTAATCTACGAGCTAAGACTTTAGCAAGGATTTTAACATCCACATTAAGAAGAGAGATTGGTCTATATGAAGAGCACTCTGTTGGGTCCTTATCCTTCTTTGCTATGAGGGTGATGCGAGCCTCATTAAATGACGCAGGCATCTTACCTTGCTTAAAAGATTCAGATAGAACCAAAGCTAGTTGTGGTGCAAGGTATGAGGAGAATGATTTAAAAAACTCTGCAGGGAACCCGTCAGGACCCGGGGACTTACCAGATTGCAATGATGAGATAGCTGAACTGATTTCCTCTTGTGATATGGGCTCTTCTAATCTTAATCTAGAATCAGGGGACAGTGTTGGGATATCTAGGTGATTCAAGAAATTCTCAACTGAACTATGGTCCTTTGGGAACTCAGAAGTATATAATTGAGAATAAAAATTCCTGAATGCATCATTAATTTTAGAATGATCGGTAGTGATGGTACCATCCTCCATCCGAATTTTTGTAATTTGTTGCTGTGCTCTAAATCCTTTCAACTGATTAGCTAAAAGTTTCCCAGATTTGTCACCATGAATGTAAAATTGGCTCCTACTCTTTAATAATTGCCGTTCAATTACATGCGTTGAAATAAGTTCAAACTTAGTTTGCACTTCTACACGTTTTTTATAGAGATCAGGGTTTTTAAATAGAGCATACTGCTGATCAATTTCTTTAATTTGGTTGGTCAAATCTTTACGTTCTTTATATGCCTTCCTTTTCATATTTGCAGTGTATGAAATTATCTGTCCCCTGAGGTAGGCTTTCAGAGCATCCCAAACAACTAAACGTGACACTTCAGGTGTTTCATTTGTGTTGAAGAAAAAAACTATCTGGTCTTCCATAAATTTTACAAAATCGTCCTCTATCAGTAGCGATGAATTAAAGCGCCAATGTTTATTAATTTGAGGGAGATCGGGAAGTTTTATAGACATAACAACTGGAGCATGATCTGATATCACAATGCTCTGATAAGCACAAGAAGTAACCATTGGGATCAGTTGATTATCTATAAAGAAATAATTAATGCTGGAGAAAGTATGATGAACATGTGAGAAAAAGGAGTATTATTTCTTTTTTGGATTAAGGAAGCGCCATATGTCAGAGATACCAAAGCTGCAGAGATAGGACTGAAGTAGCGTGGCGGATTTACTCAGAGGTATAGGATTGGGAGATGACCTGTCAAGTGATGGATCTAAACAGCAGTTAAAGTCTCCCCCTAATATGAGAGAGTATGAGCTCAGATCAGGTAGAAGAGAGAAAAAATGTTAAAAGAAGGAGACATCGTCATAATTAGGGGCATATAAATTAGCCAACACTACATTAGTATTAAATAACTTCCCTGAAACAATGATATAACGAACTTGTATATCCGTAATAACATTATGATGCTCAAAAGAGATGTTTGGATTAATGAGAATTGAGACACCCCTAGCTTTGGCCTGAAAGGTCGAGTGGTAGTGCTGCCCTCCCCAACACGACATAAGGCGAGAATTATCAGAACTGCGAATGTGAGTTTCTTGTAAAAATGCAATTGCAGTGTTAAGTTGTTTAAGGTGTGAGAGCACCTTCCTTCTCTTGACCGGATGGTTTAAACCCTTAACATTCCAGCTCACAAAGTTTAAAGAACTATTCATTCTCCCTAAGAGAAAATGCAGATAGATAAACATGAATAATACTGAGATGCCTAACGTCAGCCTTAAAGTGTAAAACACAGAACAACGTGTTAAAAATACACAGTGTACAAAGAACTAACACAATACTGGCTTTGGAGATCCTCCACCCCTCCCCCGCACACCCCTCCCCCACACATCCCACTACCCCCCAACAAACAAAGATAGCTGCTAACAAACAAAGCAGCAAGCTCTTCCATTCCTCCATTTTCCACCCAACAAATCCTCCTGCCGCTAACCACCCCATCTTCGGCTCCGACTCAATTTACAAAAACTAAGAATTAAATATATAAATAAAACATTTCCACACTCCAATACTGAAATATCTTAATGAGAGAAAAACACACCACCACCCCTCCCCCCACGTCACATTGTAACTCTGAACACACAAACATGTAAATCACACGTGATTAGAAATAGAAAAAATAGTAATAGTAAAATAATAATAACCCCTTCACAAGTTTAACACAACACTCTTACCGGGAAAGACGTAAACATGGCCAGACTTTTAGTTTAAAATGGTACTTTCCTGAGAACTGTAGTATTGCGTATTAAAATAATAATAATAATATAGTGCACTACGTAGTTTTCGGCAGACTGTCTATGTGTTTCTGCGCCTCTTCTACCGAGCGGAGCCACTTCTTCTGTCCGGTAGAGAGAGTGATCCGGAGCCGCGTTGGATACAGCAGAGAAGGCCGGAGACAACGGCTGTATAACTCGCTCATTACTCCTCTATACTCGGCTCGCTGGTTTAAAACTTCGGGAGCGTAGTCTTCCACTATGCGAAGCTGCTGACCGCAGTATTCCAGCTTCCCTCTCCGCCGAGCCTCCCGAATTAGAAGGTCTTTCACCTGGTGCCGGTGTACACGGAGAATGACGGGCCGAGGTCTCTGTCCTGAAGCGGGTTTGGATGCAGGTATTCGGTGGGCTCGGTCAATCTCCGGCGGGGATGGCAAACACCTCGCACAGAAACTTGGAGAAGAACTCGGTAGGGAGTCCACCTTCAGAACCTTCCGGAAGACCCAGAACATGCAGGTTTTGTCTCCTGCTCCGGCCTTCTAGGTCTACGACTTTGGCCGTTAATTTGGTGTTACTTTCCCGAAGTCCGGAGCAGATGTTCTCCAACTCCGTCACACGCTGGCTCAGGTCGTCTGTAGCGAGTTCTAATGACGGTAAGCGCTGTCCATGGTCCTCTACCTGGGCCTGAATTTGGTCCAGTTTACTTTCTAACAAACTAAGCGAGAATTTAAACTCAGCCGCTAACGCATCACGGTGTTTCTCTAACAGCGCTGAGATAGCCTCGAGTGTTAGAGGGGTCGCAGTGTCGTCTTTTTTCACGACTTTAACACTCCTGGTAGCCATTATTAATGAAAAAAATATATTACCGTGGGGTAGAGTATAAAGTTATTGTCAACTAAGGATTCAATTGAACAACTAGATACGAATAAGGGAGTGAAGAAACTCTAAACTGTCGGAGCACCTAACTAACACGTCTACTCCATGTGGCTGCTAACCGGAAGTCCGACAATATATTTCTTATCTTGGCAATATTTCTAAGGTGAAAGAATGCTATCCTGGTGATATTATCTACATGAGCTTCAAATGAAAGGCTGGAATCTATAATCACGCCGAGGTCTTTTACTGTTGCACTTGATGGAACAGAAAGGCCATCTAAAGTTACGGTGTGATCAAAGATTTTACTTCTAGCTGTATGCGGTCCTATGACTAGAACTTCTGTCTTGTCTGGATTAAGCAGAAGGAAGTTAATTAGCATCCAATTTCTTATGTCCTGCACACATTGCTCAACTTTAGTAAGCTGGTTTTTCTCATCAGGTTTTGTTGAGACGTATAGCAGTGTGTCATCAGCATAACAATGAAAACTAATACCATGCTTATGGATTATGTTGCCCAGAGGAAGCATGTAAAGGGAGAAAAGCAGTGGGCCTAACAATGAACCCTGCGGAACGCCAAACTCCACTAGAGAACATGCAGAATAATCACCATTTAAGTCTACATACTGATAACGATCGGTCAAATAGAATCTGAGCCAGGAGAGGGCTGTACCCTTAATTCCTACTACATTTTCTAATCTGTGAAGAAGAATAGCATGATCAATGGTGTCAAAGCTGCACTGAGGTCGAGTAATACAAGCATAGTTACACAACCCTGATCAGAGGCCAATAGGAGGTCATTTACTACTTTAACGAGTGCTGTTTCTGTGCTGTGATGAGGCCTAAATCCTGACTGATACAGTTCATGTATGCCATTTTTATGTAGATATGAGCATAGCTGCTCCGCTACTATCTTTTCCAGAATCTTAGAGATAAAGGGGAGGTTTGATATTGTCCTGCAATTGGCCTTATTTCTGGTTAATTTGGCTACGGTTTTAAATAAAAATCTAGGATTATTTTTATTTTATTCTATAAGAGTGAAGAGATACGTTGAACTAGCTACACTAAGAGCTTTCCTATAGTTCAGGATGCTCTCTTTCCATGCTATTTGAAATACTAACAATTTAGTTTGACGCCATTTACGCTCTAATTTCCGAGCGGTCTGTTTTAAAGTGCGCGTGTGATCGTTATACCAGGGAGCGAGTTTCTTATCTCTAATAATTTTTCTTTTAGCTGGAGCTACATTATCTAAGGTACAACGAAATGTCGACTCTAAATATTCAGTCGCCTGATCGAGTTCTGTGGGGTCAGACGGTGACCTAATCGAAGTTGGTAACTCTGGGAGATTACTGATAAAACTCTGTGTTGTAGTTGATGTGAATGTACGTTTAATACGGTAGTGCTGTGCTGTGCGTACATTATCACAGTGACACACTTGAATGGAGACAAGATAGTGATCTGAGATCATTTTAGACAGTGGAATTGTGAATACATTTCTTATACTTAATCCGAAAAATATTATTAAGTGTAAAGTGTGACCTGCTTTATGAGTGGGTCCTACTACACACTGATTTATGCCTATGGAGTCCAGTATAGACATAAATGCTGTTCTCAGAGGGTCTTCTGGATTCTCAAAATGAATGTTAAAATCTCCAGCAATTAACACTTTGTCTACAGAAACGACTAGATTTGAGATGAAATCTGCAAATTCACTAAGAAATTCAGAGTACGGCCCTGGAGGTCTGTAAATTATAATTAGTGGAATCGACTGAGCTGATTTAATATACTTAAGTACACTTATGTTACTATAAAGAATTTCAAATGAGTTAAATTTGTGTCCGTGTTTTTGTACGATAGACAGATTATTATTGTAAATAACTGCGACGCCTCCTCCTCTACCAGTTAACCGAGGCTGGTGTATGTAGCTGTACCCAGGAGGACTAGCTTCATTTAGAGCTACATACTCGTCCTGTTTAACCCATGTTTCAGTTAAACGGAGTATATCAAACGCCTGATCTGTGATAATTTCATTAACAATAACCGCTTTTGATGCGAGAGATCTAATATTTAACAATCCTAGCTTCAGATCAGAGGTGCCGGCTGCGCATTCAGTATGATCGGAGTTTGTGGTCTTTATGTTAATTAGATTATTGAAACAGACTTTCTGAGTCTTTCTACATTTTTGCTTAGATCGGGGAACAGACGCAGTCTCATTAAGGTGAACCCTGAGTGACTACTCTTTGCAGCTAGCAGACTGTTGGTTTAGCCTGTCTGTCTGCTCCCTGGCCTGGGCTCTGGATTGTCACCGATTAACTAGACCTCTACTGAGACTATGAGCTATACTGCAGGAAATGAAAGCAGCACCTTCCCGAGTGGGATGGACACCGTCCCGCCCTAACAGGCCAGCTTTGCCCTCAAAGGTCTTCCAATTATCTATAAAGCCCACATTATTTTTGGAGCACCATCTGGACATCCAGCGGTTCAGCGACCATAACCTGCTGTAAGCTATGTCGCCACGTCTCACTGGGATGGGACCAGAGCATACTACTTCATCGGACATCGCCTTCGCTAATTTAAACACCTCTGTAAAGTTACTCTTACTAACCTCTGACTAACGAAGGCGTATATCGTTAGCTCCAGCATGTACCACTATCTTAGAGAACCTGTGCTGTCCTAGAGCCCTAAGATTACCTGCTATGTCCGGTGCTCTGGCTCCCGGGATACACCTAACCACTGCCGCTGGCACCCTTAAAGGTCTAGCTAATTTCACGTGCCTCAGTATAGAGTCTCCTATAACCAGAGCTCTTTCAGGTTTCGAACCCGGATCTCCCGCAGGAAAAGGCGCTGACTTAACCACTGCACCACTCGGACACTTAGAGACAACACGCCCCAGTCATATTAATAAGCCACTCGACTTCTTTGAAATAAAGCTCTAGATAAGTGACGAAGTAAGCCTGTTATAATAATTGCACGTGTATTTTATCTGTTTTCAACTTGGTGTTATTTGATCTTATTGGTTTAGAAATTTATATTTCAATAAATAGTAAACTTGGCCGATTTCGTTATGATTTTGTTGACAAGTGGGGCTTGAAAATTCTCCCACCCCCTTAAGTGGGGAATGACAGAAATATGGTCATTTATTTCAGTTAATAAATCTACTATAATTTTTTTTACTCATTGACATGTACACAGTATATATCAATAGCTCTGGTTCAGATTTTTCATGTTTGTTGTGGAAATTACCATCACTGTAGTATTTACTGCGATGAATGAAAATGTCACTTTGCACCACCTGGCGGCCATTTTACGAATGACTTTGAAATGCAACTGATTTATTTTGGCCGCTGTCGCCTTTTAATGGCAGTGAGCGCGACGGTAATAACCATTCCGATTGGGTTACCACTGTAGGCGTGGCGGATAGTAAGATACTAGTAGTTCACTCAGATACTGCGGCGCAAGACCATTTAATGCTTAATATGTCAAGAGTAGTAATTTAAAATCAATGCGAAATTTCACAGGGAGCCAATGCAGTGAAGATAAAATAGGGGTGATGTCATATCTTCTAGTTCTACTGAGGACTCTCGCTGCTGCATTCTGGACTAGCTGAAGCTTGTTTATGCACCTAGCTAAACAACCAGACAGTAAGGGAGGACGTATCTCTCCACTCTTATAGAAGAAAATAAAAATAATCCTAGATTTTGATTTAATACCGTAGCCAAATTAACCAGAAATAAGACCACTACAGAAATCTCCACAACAACATCATGCAATAGTGAGGACTTCATGAACTTTTTTAATAATAAAATTGTAAATATCAGGCATAAAATTGAGGCTTTGAAACCAAACAATGTAATTGATAGAGATGTTAACCTAGCCATGTCAGATTCAAACCTAGAATACTTTACTCCTCTTGAAGAGAATGAACTAATTTCACTCATCTCTTCTGCAAATTCATCAACCTGTATATTAGATCCTATACCGACACATTTTCTTAAACAGATAGTACCAGTAATAACAGAACCGCTGTTGAGAATAATTAATTCCTCACTCAGCATTGGTTATGTTCCAAAATCTTTTAAAGTAGCAGTTATTAAACCAATAATTAAGAAACCTGACCTCGACCCCTGTCAGCTGTCCAATTACAGGCCAATATCAAACCTCCCCTTTATCTCTAAGATTCTGGAAAAGATAGTAGTGGAGCAGCTATGCTCATATCTACATAGAAATGGCATACATGAACTGTATCAGTCAGGATTTAGGCCTCATCACAGCACAGAAACAGCACTCGTTAAAGTAGTAAATGACCTCCTATTGGCCTCTGATCAGGGTTGTGTAACTATGCTTGTATTACCCGACCTCAGTGCAGCTTTTGACACTATTGATCATGCTATTCTTCTTCACAGATTAGAAAATGTAGTAGGAATTAAGGGTACAGCCCTCTCCTGGCTCAGATCCTATTTGACCGATCGTTATCAGTATGTAGACTTAAATGGTGATTATTCTGCATGTTCTCTAGTGGAGTTTGGCGTTCCGCAGGGTTCAGTTTTAGGCCCACTGCTTTTTTCCCTTTACATGCTTCCTCTGGGCAACATAATCCGTAAGCATGGTATTAGTTTTCATTGTTATGCTGACGACACACAGCTATACGTCTCAACAAAACCTGATGAGAAAAACCATCTTACTAAAGTTGAGCAATGTGTGCAGGACATAAGAAATTGGATGCTAATTAACTTCCTTCTGCTTAATCCGGATAAGACAGAAGTTCTAGTCATAGGACCGCATACAGCTAGAAGTAAAATCTTAGATCACACCGTAACTTTAGATGGCCTTTCTGTTCCGTCAAGTGCAACAGTAAAAGACCTCGGCGTGATTATAGATTCCAGCCTTTCATTTGAAGCTCATGTAGATAATATCACCAGGATAGCATTCTTTCACCTCAGAAATATCGCCAAAATAAGAAATATATTGTCGCTAAACGATGCAGAAAAACTAGTTCATGCTTTTATCACTTCTAGGTTGGACTATTGTAATGCCTTACTATCTGGTTGTTCAGTTAGGTGCATAAACAAGCTTCAGCTAGTCCAGAATGCAGCAGCGAGAGTCCTCACTAGAACCAGAAGATATGAGCACATCACCCCTATCCTATCTTCACTGCATTGGCTCCCTGTGAAATTTCGCATTGATTTAAAAATACTACTCTTGACATATAAGGCATTAAATGGTCTCGCCCCGCAGTATCTGAGCGAACTGCTATTGTCTTACGATCCGCCACGCCTACTTCGGTCAAAGGATGCAGGCTGCTTATCAGTACCGCGTATTATGAAAACTACAGCTGGGGGCAGAGCTTTTTCTTACAAAGCCCCAAAATTATGGAATAGTCTTCCAAATAGTGTTCGGGACTCAGACACAGTCTCAGTGTTTAAGTCTAGGCTAAAAACCTATTTATTTACCCAAGCATTTTTATAAATAGATTTGCCATAAGGTAAAGGAGCAGATCTGGGGGACTCATGGACGTAGAGTATTATGGTGAACTGGTATGTTTTAGATGCTGTCTTCCTCAGTCTCATTTGATCACTCAGGTTTGTTGACGGTGAGGTGATTGTTTGCTTTACATCTCAGGGAGCCCTCATGTTTGTGTTTCCTTCTGGCTCTCCCTTTTAGTTATGCTGTCATAGTTAGTCCTGCCGGAGTCCCTGCTTGCACTCTACAGTAAATATACATTCACATTAGACATTGTGACTGTGACCATACCTAATTGCAATCTCTCCTCCTCTTCTCTTCCTCCCCCTCTTTCTCTTTCCTCTCTCCCCCTGTCTCCCCCTTTCACTCTTTCTCACCCAGATGAGGATGGGTTCCCTGTCGAGTCTGGTTCCTCGCAAGGTTTCTTCCTATTACCATCTCAGGGAGTTTTTCCTTGCCACTGTCGCCCTCGGGCTTGCTCACCAGGGAATATCTGAACATTTTGATTCATACACATTCACATTCCATACAAACTTAAATAATTCTTTTGATTGTGTAAAGCTGTTTTGAGACAATGTCAATTGTTATAAGCGCTATACAAATAAAACTGAAATTGAATTAAGGCATTACAATAGTCCAACCTAGAGGTGATAAAAGCATCAACTAGTTTTTTCTGCATCGTTTAGCGACTATATATTTTTTATCTTGGCAATATTTCTGCGATAAAAGAATGCTATCCTGGTAATATTATCTACATGAGCTTCAAATGAAAGGCTGGAATCTATAATCACACCGAGGTCTTTTACTGTTGCACTTGATGGAACAGAAAGGCCATCTAAAATTACAGTGTGATCTAAAATTTTACTCCTAGCTGTATGCGGTCCTATGACTAGTGTAAGAGCCATATCGTATTTGTTATAAATTTGTTGTTGTTTATTTATTTTATTGTATGTTATTTTATTCTATCTTATTCTACTAATTAGTTAAGCATTAAGTTTATTAGATAAGCCATAAGCTTTGAATTTGTTAGTCAATTTTGATGTCATTCTACTATTCTACGTATTTACATGACTATTGTATGAAAAGGGTCAGTTTTTGATGCAGAATTGTGGAGACACAAGCTTGACCATAATCTAACGTAAGCTAAGGGATACAGCAAACATATTGTTGTAAACGTAATTTAAGATTGTGACCTACAGATACAGTGATTGGGTTGTTGTAACCACAGTGGATTTACTCAAGACAACTGTATGAAATGTTGAATCTTTGATGCTGGAAAAAATAAACGAGAGACAAAGAAATCATCGGACTTCCGTGTTGTGAGTAAATAATCAAACCAAAGATACGCGTCAAAACGTGTAATAATGTGACCGCAACATAAAGTCAAAAGCTTTTTCCGTTGTTTAAGCGAAGATAAGTGACTCTTGAAATTGAAAACAAAAGAGGATTTGAGTGCTCCGCACCTCCCTATGTCTGACGGCGAGAATAACGCTGCCACAGCCGAGTCCGAGCATGAGATGGTGCTCGAGGACGAAGATACAAAAAGGAAGCTTCAAGAATTAATGGAAATTAGAGAGGAAAAGTGGAGTCAGGTGACTGCACTATCCAACGAAACAGGGTTGCTCATGCGTGATGTCTGTAATTTGTACGAGGTTGAAACTAAGTACCATACGAACTATAAAAGGCTGCTAAAGAACTGTACTCAAAGCAATAGAGACATGCGATTGCGCTTAAACAAAGACGAACGCAAACAGGACCGACACAACTGGTACAAGTCTAAATCACTGTGCCCCACAGAATTCAAGAAAAATGTAGAGTCGTAGATGGCTGAAACTAAGAGCTTCCTCATGACGTCTCGAACAACGATGGAGTTTTGTCAGATGACAGCGTGTCACAACTGGCTAAGAAGCCAGCTTCAAGTAAACACGGGAGCGTAGCTTCGGCAGCATCCAAAAGGTCCTCAACATCTACAACATCCTCAACTCATCGTAAGGAAGAAGCCAACAGAGCAGCTTTGTTGGCAAAAGCAGCAACCATGGAAGAAAGGCAGGCGTTAAGAGCAGCGCGTACTTTCCCAACTCGGAATGTAATGAACTTTATGAGGGCAGTGCGTCGACGGAATATAACTGCCAACGCCTTATGGGGCAGCTCACCCAGGTGTGCCCATAAGCACAAACCCACAAATGACAAGTACCTTAAGAGAACGTTTTACCCAAGACAATGAATACCTACAGGGCTTTGATACAGTACATCGTCAAATGCAACGTCAGACAGAAATCACAGAAATGCTTGCGAAGAGCCAAATGCAATCCTCCTTACCTCAGCGCAATATTCCCATGTTTCATGGAGACCCACTTAGGTTTACGTCCTTCATGTTGTCCTTTGAATGTTTGGTCGCATCCAAAACTGACAATGACATAGATAAGCTGTCCTATCTTGAAATGGGGAACCCAAAGACCTCGTAACGAGCTGCATGCAAATGTCAGGTGGTTATGCAAGAGCAAAGAAACTGATATACTGTTTGGCAACGTGCTAAGAATCGCAGTGGCATATAAGCAAAAGGCAATTAATTGGCAGAAAATAAAGCCAGACGACGGAAGGGCGTTAAGTGCCCTCTCCTCGTTCTTGACAACTTGCCAAAACATCATGGCAAACAGTGAATCCATGGACGAGCTAAATGGCAGCGAGTGCATGAACCACATTCTCACAAAACCGCCCCACAAGCTGCTTGACAGGTGGAAGTTCCACGCACACCGGCATTACGAGCACAACAAGAAAAGAGCCAAGTTCGCCCAGCTAGTGGACTTTGTCAACCAGCAAGCCAGACTATACTCCGACCCGCTCTTCGTTGATCTGGACGCCATGACCAGCGATAAGAAACACGGTCACACATCCCTTCAAGGACCCAAACCAAAAAGGGAAGGAAAAGCCAGAGTCAGCTTTGCAACCGACGTCAGACAGGTTGGTAAAATTAATAAAGACTCGATTGCAACGAAGAATGCTAGTGCATTAGTTGTTAGCGCCTTCACCAAACCGTGCGCATATTGTAAAAAAGACCATACCTTAGATGATTTATTATAATTTAATGATAAGGTACATAACAAAGTAGACTTCTTAAAAAGGAATAAATTTTGTTTTGGATGTTTAGTGAAGGGTCATTTAAGCAAGGACAAAAAAATCACATGCGTGTCGTGCTCAAAGAGACATCCTCGCATGCTGCACATTGCAGTACAAGACACAGCTCAGGTAACTGCAGGGGCTGACAAAAGTGAAACAAAAAATAAACCGCCTGCTGCAGTGAGTCATGAACTAAGTGCCCTCACTGGGGCTGGAGATAATTGCATTCTCTCCATAGTACCTGTTAAAATAAAGTCCAAGAAAAGCTACAAAATATTAGAAGTGTACGCATTTATGGACCCAGGTAGTTCTGCCACGTTCTGTACAGAGTCATTAGGAAGGCAGTTAAATGTACAAGGCAGAAAAGTGGAGGTGATGTTGAGCACCATGAACTCTAAGAAATTAGTAGAAAGCTACGTGCTCACCGATTTGGAGATTAGTGGTCGGTACGAAAACACTTTTGTCAAACTTCCCAAAGACAGGCATCATCCTTGGCTTTATATTTTAAATATTGAAATATGTTACCATCGTCTTTGTCATGACCACGCAGTGCCAAACCTTGCCTTGTAAGATACTGTACTGCACCTACAATATGTCACGCTCTCAGTGCCTTCGCGCTGATCAAAGACCCTTGACATTTCCTTTCCCACGCTGTCAGGCACCCATCACGTGACCATGTTTTCCCACGCTGTCATCGCCCCTCCCGGACCGCCCCGCCGGCACACCGGTTTCTCATCCAGCGCTGATTTCTTTCAGCTTATAAGGAGGCGCAGCGCGCAAGCTCGCCGTTGGATTATTGTGTGTTTTTTTTTGGCCATAGTTTTCTCGCGTTTCTGTTCATGACTTTTCACGTTGCCGATCTCGCTTGTCTCTCGTTTTTCCCCTCGCCTCCCGATTTGGATTATTGCCACGCTTGGATTTAACGGCTTTGAACTTTCGCTTTCGTTTCTCGACCACGGCTCAGCTTCACGTTTTGGCTCGACGCCCTCGCTGACTGATCACACGGCTTTGATCTCTTGCTCTCCCCTCCTCGACTTCGACTCAGCTCCACGCTCACGGCGCGTCTCCCGCCCCCGCGGATTTCCCGGCGCGACACGCCCACTCTCATTCACTCAAGCACAGTCAACGCCTCGTGCCTGCACCTGCATCTGGATTCACCTCCGCGAACTGACGAACATCCCAGCCCCCTGACAGAATAATCCAGCCATACCATGGATCCAGCAGGATTAGACAGGATAAGACAGGCGTTGGAGAATCAAGGCGTTCTCCTTGGTAAACACCAACAGGAGTTGGTCACCACCAGACAGATGCTCGCTGACGTCACCGTCCAAATGCAGCGCCTCCAGATGCCCACGGCACGGCCCACTCTCATGGACCTCCCGCGGGAGCCACGCCTGCCAGCCCCTCCCACTTACGGCGGAGGACCAGGTACATGTAGATCCTTCCTGTCCCAATGTTCTCTGATTTTTGAGCTTCAGGCCTCCACCTTCTCTTCTGAAAGATCCAGGGTAGCCTACATCATCACCCTTCTCACAGATAAGTCCCGCGAGTAGGGCACGGCTCTCTGGGATGCACATGACCCATGTTGCAACAGTTTTTCGGATTTTTCTGGAGAGATGAAGAGGGTCTTTGACCGGTCTCACGTCGGCAGAGAGGCCGGAACCAAGTTACTACGCCTTCGCCAGGGGTCACGTTCCGCTTATGATCATGCCATTGAGTTTCGGACCTTAGCTGCCTCCAGTGGATGGAATACTAGAGCCTTGGCCGACGTCTTCCTGGAGGGGCTGTCGGAGGCACTCAAGGACGAGTTAGTCTCCCGCGAACTCCCTTCGGACCTCCACAAACTTATGGATCTCGCTGGGAGGATCGACTCGCGTCTTTGTTCGAGGCACCCTTTCCGGAGGTCACCCCACCCTCCCCCTCCTCGCACGCAGAGTAATTGGGAGGACCCTATGCAGCTGGGCAGAACCCGCATCTCCGATGGGGAGAGACGCCGCCGCCGTCTGGAGAGAGCTTGCTTCTACTGCGGGGACTCAGGCCACATGCTGAAGGACTGCCCACTAAAAGGGAGGCACCCTCTAGTCAGATTGGGAGCCCTAGAGGGCGCTCCTCCCGATAAACTCCCGGAACCCCGACCACTGCTCTCTGTAATACTAGTTATCAACGGCCGACCTCACCCCGTCCAGGCGCTCATTGACTCCGGTTCCGATCGGAACCTCATCAGCTCCGCTACAGCCAAAGCACTGCAGGTCCCCTGCACTCCGCTGGACCATCCACTGTCCGTCCAAGCCCTAGATGGAAGCCCCCTTCCACCAATCACTCACAGAACCCTTCCACTCACTCTGAGAACATCTGGGAATCACTCTGAGAGGATCTGCCTCCTCGTCATCCGTAAGTCTCACGCCGCCCTGGTCCTCGGCCTTCCATGGCTAGCGCTTCACGGCCCCCAGATTGACTGGGTCAAACATGTGATCATGGGTTGGAGCCCCTCTTGTGCCACGTCATGCCTTCACTCTGCACTCCCTACACCCCCAACTACAGCCAAGACTGAATACACCCCGGACATCTCTAATGTCCCCACTCATTATCACGATCTCCAG